>JALJEV010000426.1:0-1220000 GCA_026586105.1 Hylodesmum podocarpum | reverse complement strand
TTAATAATTAAAATTGGTATCAAAATTTATTATAAAATTATATCAATGTGATTCGTTTTTTCGATTGAAAAAAGATGTTATTAAAATTACATAAAAATCTAATTTTTTTCCTGACAGAATTTCAACTGATAAAATCTCATAAAACATAAAATATTAAAAACACAATTTGAAAACTGAAATTGGTATTAAAATTTCTTTTAGTTATTTTAAAAAATCTTAAATTAATACAACTATTAATTATAAGATAAAATTGAATAATTAAATAAAATACATAATCAAATAAATAATTAAGTATATATTTTCTAAAAAAAGTTAAAGAGTTTGAGCGATGTGTGTATATATATATTTATTAAATTTATATATTTGAATTTTTTTATATATTATTCTTAATAAAATTTAAGAGTTAATTTAATTTTATGTATATTTTTATAAAATATTTTATTTTTTACAACTGAAATTCTTATTTGTTTTTAATTATACAAAATGTACGTCTGTATTTTTGTTGATATATATGATATTTTTTATAGATATATACACATCGATTGTTTCCTTTTGCACTATAAAAAAATACATTGCAAAAACATGGAATATGCCTTATACCAGTATTTTTCAATCCTAAAATGCAAAAGACAGATCATAAAGGACCATTAGTAATTGTTTGTAAGTAGGGTTACATCATCATATCTGAGTTTGAAAGTAGTTCCACTCAACTCAATCAAGATTAAGGCTTTATGTGCCATAATGTCGACAATAAGTGTTCATTTTTTTTACGTAAATTATTCAAAAAGGAATCTGCTATTACGAATTTAATGGGATTCGCCTTGTAACTTGATAAACATTCATAGCTAGGTGCATAATTTTCATATACTTAACTAATATTTAATACGCTTTCATATTATGAGTTTAGACCTTGTCTTCTGAAATTAGATTACATGATATTGAATTTTCTTTTTTATGTATCCATTTTAAAAAAATTCTGACATGTATTTTGGCGATAGATATTTTATGAACTTTTATATTAAATAAAATTAGAGAAATTAATAATGTAAATTTTTTTATATTATCGACTCATCATGACCTATTATATATAATAAATTTATTAATTTTAATAATATTTTTTTAAAAAAATTATACAAAATTTGACTTAAAATTACGTAATTGTGTAAAATGCTTTTATGTTTTGACAAAATTAATATATTTTGACAAAATATAATATTTTTAAAGTTTAATAAGATGTTTATAAATTGTATAATGAAATTAACTTCTAATAGAAAGAAACTTGACAACGAAAATGTTAGTTTTTCCTCTTCTTTTAATACTGAAAAAGATAATATTTTTTCGCTGCCAAAAGCAATTTGTAACTATACATTAGGAATGAAGAAAGAAAAAACTATGATAAGTTTATAACTAATCTAAAGTCTTAGAGGTCACAGAAAGCATTTGTCGGATCCTAAAACTTGTGATTATTATTATATTAAAATCAAAGAATGCATTTTATATGTTAACGCACGAAAAACGTTAAATGAAATTTGATACTAATTATTAGGTCAAAAAAATATTCGGAGCTTGGTAATTAGTTTAATAACCTTTGAAGAAACGCACACGTCGTGGTGCTTCCCACTTATTGATTCTTTCATTGGACATTACATGCTCTAAAGTCCAAATCCTTAAAAAAAGTGAAGAAAACCATTGCAATTTGAACCCACCAATGAGCTAGCTGGGGTCAGAGTGATGGGTTCATAATGGTTCGTTGGCTTGGTGCCATCATGAACCATCATTGAGCCTCTGCTCTGCTGACTCGCCGAATCACAAACCAGGTCCCCACTTGCATGGCATCTTAGTAATTATTTGGGTAGATACTGTTTTTTCTTCTTCTTAGAGATCACACCATTCATTTATGAGTTATAATCTTATTTGAATATAATAAAATTATCAGGGAATCTTTAAACAGAAATTATTTAATTACTTTTAATATATCATATATAAGTTTATTTAAAATTAAATATTTATTTATATAAGAAATTATTTTTTATGAGATTTTAGTATTCGAATAAAGAGAAAGAGTAATATTTTAAAATTAAACAATTTATTCATAATAATTTCTATTGGAATAAAAGTATATTGGTCTATTGTAAACATTGGTTTATTAAAATGTCACAGATACTTTCATAAATAATGAAATATTTTTACTTAAGTATTTGACGTAAACATATGCATATTCATTATTTAAATTTAGCTTAAAGATATTATATAGCAAAAACACCTTGGCGGGTTTACTTTTAAGGATTTAATAGAATTAATCTTTTAAATAAAAATAAAAAATTCGTAATAAATTATTACGTGAGTTAGAATAAATAAAATATTTTATGAAAATAGAGATAAATTTAAATTAATTGTTAAAATTTATTAAGAATTTAAAAAATAATAATTAAAATATGAAAATGTAATAAATAATTTTATAAATTTAAAATAGTAAAATTATCTAATTAATTGAAATTAAAAGTCATTAAAAAAATAAAATCCTCTCTAGATTAAAAATTATTTGATATTCTAATTTAAAATAAGGATTATTTAATAATGATTTTTTTAACTAAGTTAATTGATTAATGATAAATTTTACTAATAATTCATTATAAAATTTTATTAGTGAAACTGCTAAGCAATAAATGTATAATTAAAATGAATTAATATTTAAAGAATTTAACATGCTGTAAATTTGATGTTAAAGAATTAAAAAAAGGAGACGTCTCATTCATTAAAAACGTTTGTAATTGACTTTATGGGTCCCCGAGTTAAGTGACGTAGATGAAGTGAGAGGGTTAAATATGAACAGTGTTGAATGAAAGAAGAAACAAGTAAAGTGGGACCCGTTATTATTAGGTTGACGTAGGACAATGATAAAGTATTTTAGTGATATTTTATATGATTTGATTGTCATCAACAGTACCACAGACGGGTCCGTGAACTCCCCACTACTCTTTCTCTTCTAATTTTCTACTCTTAGATTTCAAACAAGGGGCCCACCTACATGACTCTGCTAAAACTCCACTCATTGGTTTTTTTTTTTTTTTTCTTTCTTCTATGTTTCTTTGTTAAATGGAATACTTTTTTTCTTTTTTCTGAAATAAATGTTATCATAATGTTTTGATAAGTAATAATATTAAATCTTGGACTTACCTTAAGAGTTCTGATCTTAAAAAAGTTAGTATTGGAGATGAAGGAAATGATTAGTATTATTCCATTGATCAACTTGGTAGTATTGTTTTTTTTTATTCTAGTTGTCATTCAAATTTTAATGAAGTCTAGTGAGAATTATTATACTAACATGTCTTACAAGTTACAATCCTCCTCATTTTAGTCATTTATTATTTTCTTTTATTCTTGTTGTCTTTCAATTTTTACCAAAAGTCTTCGGATTATTAGAATAATTATAATAACATGTTTAAATATGGTACAGACAAGTTTTTATATCATGCATGTACATTATTTTTTTGCAAAGGAACTATTTTGTTCTTCTGTCAAATGCAAAGATATTGTCAAAAAGAAAAATATATTTAGTTCTTCTGTCAAATGCTAAGCAACTATTTTTATTTTTTAAAAAAAAATAAAGAGACCTTACCAATATTGTTGTATTTAATTTAGATTAAGATATGATTGAGCCATGAAAGTATCTTGTAATTTAAAGTCTTGTGAGTGGTTCTTAGAATGATCTGAGCCTTCTTATTATATATTTATACTAAATATTCCCATAATACTTGGTGCCTCTGATCCAGTGATGCTGAGGAATTGAGAGTGAAAGATAAAGATAGCCCATCGCAAACTCCACTCACATAATGCCACCTTACCTTTGTTTTGTGTCACAAACTCAAAGCCATTAGTGTTACTGGCTAGCACCAACCTTCACAAAAAACTGCCATTGCTGAGAGCATTATTTGTGTCTTTACTCATTCACTAGTGTGGTTTTTATAAAACCACTGATCCTTTTCTCCTGAAAAAACCAACACAAAAAAGGTAAAATAAAACAAAAAAACCACACACTCTCAAACTCAAACACACGTCTTTATAAGAATCCAACAACCGGTTATTATTCCTGCTACTACCACAAACCGCTTTCTGATTTTTCCCTTGTCTTGTGTGTGTGTGTCATTTGCTTCTCTCCTTCTTCTCAGTATTGCTCTCTGCAACTTCCATGATGGAAGCCTGAAACAACAAGTGGGCAAATAAAGAGCAGTGAAAAAAGATAACCCCACTAGTCATAAAAGGGAGAGAAGGAAAAAAAAGAAAAGAGAGGGACTTTATGAATTGTGAATTATGAATTATCATCATCACCATTGCTTTCAATTTTATTATTTTTATTTTTGGTGAGTTATCCTTTTTAGGGACCATTTGTTTAGGTTTTTACCTTAGGGGGTGTTTAGGCTTTTACTCGTAAGGCACTAATAATTTGTGCTGAAATAGGAGTACTAGTACTAGACATAAATGCAAAAGAAATTGAAAGGTAGCCAAAAGAAGCAACAAAAATACAAACTCTTCTTTGTTCTGCTGTCTGATGCATGCACGTCTGGTCCTTTGATCATGACCACTGAGGGTGTCTTTGCATGTCGTTTTTCAGCACCATCGTGATTCTATTCTCCGAAACAAGAGAAGGGAGGGCGAGAAAGCCGGGGAAAAAGTTACCTTTCTTTCTTCTTTTCCCTTTTATTTAAAACCAAAACCAAAAACAAAAACACAAGAACAAAAAAAAAAAAAAACTTTATTTTTCTAGTTCTGTTTCTCCATTTTTCTCAGTGGTTTTGGATTGGAGGTCACAAAGGTTTAGATTTTAGATCAGAAAGAATGAGTTTCTAACTTCCTATTCATGGAAAACTTGTTTTGAGAATAGTGGATTTGACTGCAGATTTTCCTTTTTCTTCTAAGAATTCACAGAATTTATAGCCTTAGGTTTGAACTTCAGATATTCTGCATCCTCAAACTTTTGGCAACCTTGTCCTTTCAGGTGATTCCTATAACATAATCTTTAATTCTGTCCACACACACAAACTAACACAAACACTGTTATGAGCACTTCAACAACTTAACAAGGTTCTAAACTTGTGGCATATTCTGTGTCTTGGTTTCAGGAAACACAAAAGCAAGCTATGGTGAGTGAATGAGTTTGAGAAACAGAAGATCTTAATGGCAGATTCTGGTGAAAAGTACAAGAGACCTGGTCCATCTTTCTTCAGTTCTCCGAGGTTGTTCACAAATTTCACTCCCATAGGTTTTCATGAAACCGAAACCATGACTAGTCCTACCTCCATACTTGATAGCAAGCCTTTCTCTGGCTTCAAGAACCCATTTTGGTCTGAAACAAACAGCCCCAGAACCCCTGGAAGTGAAAACAAACGTTACTGGGACAAATTGGATTCAAAAGGGGTTGGTCTCGGCCTTGTTGATGCTCTTGTTGATGAAGAGAAACACAGTGGTGAAGTGAGCTCGAAACCGGAGTCTCGAATGGTTGTATTTGGATCTCAGCTCAAGATTCAGATTCCTCCACTGTCTCCATGTGAATCACCAAAATTCATAGCTGAGAAGGGAAAATCTAATTCTCAACGAGTTTTTACAGGTTGTCTCTCTGCAAGTGAAATGGAACTATCTGAGGACTACACACGTGTGATTTCACACGGGCCTAACCCGAGAACCACTCACATATTCGATAACTGCATCATTGAGAGTAGTTGCTTTGAACTTGGTTGCTCTGCTTCTTCTGCTAAGGGAAATGACTGTTTTCTTGATCACACCGATTATCACTCTCGGAGCTTTTTGAGTGTCTGTTTTCACTGCAAGAGAAACCTCGGTCAGGGTAAAGACATCTACATGTACAGGTAATTTCTTATTCTTATTTGTGATAACAAATTACAATTAATACTTTGTAACTTTGGTTGTTGAAATTCGAATTTGATTGGCATGTTCAATTTGAGATGTGAATTGACAGCAAATTTTGCTCATTTGTATGCTGCAAAGTTTGTTTAATATCTGATCAATAAAGGGTACAACTTTGATATATTCTGCAGAAAATTTGATTTGATGTCATAATCAATAAGGCTGACCTTGTCTTGCTTTCATTTTGTTTTCTTTGTATTGAGGTTTTGGCCTTAATTTCCAATGGTTAAAAATCATTCTCATGTAAGTAGTGTTTGTTATTATTGACAGATAAGTAGTTCTCCTAATTATGTATTTGAGATCTGTGTACAGAAAATATTTGGCAGCAGAGACTTAAATAAATCTTTCTACTTTTAAGATATTAATCTTCAGATCTACCTAAAAGAATAACCATTCCAACTCCTACTCCTGAAAGAACAAAAGTTGTGAAATTGTGAATTGATGTATTGTGAGTGAGTTAATAAGACCTTATTATTCAGTCAAATGGTTGTTTTGTTATAAAATATGATATGATGTGATTCTTAAATTTAAATTAACTATGTCTATTATTTTTTACCTTAGGATTAAAAAAAAAAAAAACTGGTTATGATTCAAAGTGAAAGTATGTTTTGCTGCTCTAGATTAGAATCATGAATCATCGATGTAAAGAATGGAAATAAACCCAGAAAGATCTTCAATCTAGTTGCATGATTTTATGATGCAGGGGCGAGAGGGCATTCTGCAGCAATGAATGCCGGTACCAGGGGATCCTGTTGGAGGAACAGATGAACAAATTGGAATCCGAAGAAGATATTTATGGGCCTTAGTTTCCTTTAGCCCCCACTCACCCAAAGCCATTCGATCATGCTTCAAAGGGCTTTAGAATAACAACACAACCTTCATTTTAATATTTTTCTAGGACACAAAATAGTCCTTGGAAATCTTGGATCACTGTACCTGGTTTTTCTATTTCTGCTTTTCACCCTTCTTTGAGATAGCTATGTAGAAAATGGAGAAGAATTGAAAGGCAGAGATTACTGTAGAGTGATTTTATTTTATTGAAATGATGAATTAGAGGATTGCTGTTGGTTTGGCTACAGTTTTGTAATGATGAAACTTGTCCATGACTTGAGCTTACATTATTATCTTTGCTTATTGTTTATATAAAGTATTCTACAGTAATAATACAATAATCACACACATAGGACCAATGACATCATCTCAAGTAGATTCTTTACTCTTTTCATATAGTTTGATTGTTTGTTTGTGCTTTTAGCATATTTATAGTTTGATTGTTTGTTTGTGCTTTTAGCATATTTTACAGTACATGATGATCAGAGCCGTTGTACAGAGAATTTCTTTTAGATAATCCCTAGATTTGTGAATCGTTTGAGGAACTAGAGCACATGCTGTAAGACAAGTTTTACGAGGGAACAGCTTTATGACTTGGTCAGAGGAATGATTCTGTTGCATTAGGTTAAGAGGGAACATTTGCGGCAAACCACTTATGTACAACTTATCTGCTAATGTAGTCACCCTTGTTTATATATTATTTATTTTAGGATCAAAGTAAACAACATCTTTGTCAATATTTGTTTTTCTTATTTTTAGAAACTTGAAATTTCCTTTTTCGTGCAAACTTCTAATATGTTTGAAGTAAAGAATCCAAGTGGGGTAAAATCAGCCATATTAAAATTATGTTAGAGGAAAGATCGTTTTGATATCTAAAAACTATTCAGGAACAATTGGATAAGTAGGAAATGTTGGAGTAAATTACAAAAATTTGGGTAAAATTGAATTTAAATGTTTTTCTTTTTTGTTTTTATCCTCAACTTTATTATTATAATATTTATTTCTATAACAAACCATGTATAATGGCAATTCATCAATGTGAAATTAAGTCGATTTTACCATGATTTGACACTCATCAACCACTGTAATTTTCTATTGCCCATTCAATCACCCTGTAAATATGTAAACATTTGAAAATTATTTTAACCTAATTGTTGAGGAATTAGAAAGAGGGAAGCAATAATCTGAAGTGGTTTCACGTCAATTATGTTGTGTCGATTTCGGCACACATTTACGTCAAATCTGTATTATGCTCTTGACAATGATATCAAACCCAACTCATCACCAATAATTGTTGGCATATGAGCTAGTTTGGAAGAAGGCCCAATCCATTTCAAATAAACTTTTCAAAACGGGCTTTGAAGAAGGCCCAATCCAAACTCCAAACTCCCAACTCCCAACTCCAAAGTCCAAAAACCACCACCTATCCGTTATTCATTCACGCACCTCACACCACACAAACACACACACACGAAGATACCTGCTAGCGCTGTGAACAATAATAACGTTCTTGAAATTTGAACTGCTTTAGCTCCTTTATTTAATAACACAAAGATTACCGTAAATAATAAAATGCCTTGTGTATATATTTTGTCTTTAATACCATTTTTACCCTCCAAATTTTCCAAATTTTATCCCTCTCTCACTCGCCGCACGCCGATTGTCGCTCACTCACTGCGATATCGCCGGAAAACTCGTCATAATTCGCCGGAAATGGAAATCTCCGGAAATGCTCCGTGGTCGGGATCCTCTCTCCGACTCAGCACCGATGATAGCGATCCTTTCTTGGTTTCTCATATCGGTAATCACCAAAATTGAAACAATTCCTCGTCCATGACACCTGCAACGTTTTTTTTTTTTTTGCTGTAGAAAGTTTCTGTGCGGTTTAGTCTTTCATGCAATTGATTATGCTAAGTGTTATGTTACTAGTTAGATAGAGCTTAATTGAAATATTAAATTTCTGGATTTCATAAATGTATGTTTGAACATGTTAAAATGGTAGCATTGTTGGATTTTGATTTTTGTGGCAGGTGCTGGAAAAGGGGATGGTGTAGCAACTGAGACAGATCTAGAAGCTTCTTCCTCTATAAGTAAAAATGCTCCTAGAAAGTACAAATATCGAATGAGTAGCATCAAATTGTTTGGGGTTGATTTATCCCCTGATAATGTTGCTGTTGCGATGGTATATTTTGTTCAAGGTGTTTTAGGACTTGCAAGACTAGCTGTGAACTTTTACTTAAAAGATGATTTGCATTTGGACCCTGCTGAGGTGTGTCTTCGTAACACGTGGTTTGATATGCAGTTCATGCACATATATTGATTGATTAATTTCATCATAATTTTATGACTTGTGCTCATTTACTTAAAGCCAAGTGTGAGTCTTTAATTGGATCAAATGTGGAAACTAAAAGAGTCATAGCACTTTCTTGAAATTCTATCCTTTTTCGTTTGGGTTGAATCAATTATACACTAATATTTGAAGAACTAACATGTTAAATTCATAATGCAATAATAGTTGAAATTCATAATGTTGACTAGGCAGCTGTGATTACTGGTTTTTCTGCATTGCCGTGGCTTGTCAAACCTCTATACGGGTTCATTAGGTAAGTTTAAAACGTATCAGTTTTTCCTCTTCCTGAAGTGAGTCTAAAACATATATATTAAAGTTATTAATATGGCATGCAGTGATTCTGTCCCCCTCTTTGGTTACCGAAGAAGGTCATACCTAGTTTTATCGGGGCTGCTTGGTGCACTCTCATGGAGTTTGATGGCTACTTCTGTTGACAGCAAATATAGTGTTGCTTTTTGCATACTTCTTGGATCTTTCTCTGTTGCCTTCTCGGATGTTGTGAGTATCTCCTACTTTGTAATTCGCATATACTTTGTCTTTGGAATCATTTAGTTGTGCACATCAACTCCAAGCAGACCATCTCACATCCATGTGAGGTCACTGAATAATAGTGTTGGTGAACAGAAAATGAGGTAGGATAATTTGTAGTCAAACGGTAAAATTTATGCAGATGTAAGGTGATATGTGGTTTCGTTTATTCTTTATTCTCTAATTATGCAGATGGATCTGCTATATTTTTTATAATTGGCATCTTTGTGTACCATTACATATCGTATGGCAAATGTACTGTATTATATATGTATGTGTGTGTGTGAGTGTTTTCTATCATCTACAGATTGAAATTATTCAAAGAACTATGTCAGACACTGAACTGGGTTGTAGGTTGTAGATTCAATGGTGGTGGAGAGGGCACGCGGTGAGTCACAAAGCACCTCAGGATCTCTTCAGTCTTTATGTTGGGGTTCTTCAGCCTTTGGTGGAATTGTGAGCTCCTACTTCAGTGGATCTTTGCTGGATACATATGGTGTAAGGTACTGAAAGAAGTTTGTGAACCAAAATACTTCCTGATTTCTGATACCAGTAATTTTTTATTCTTTTGCTATTTTATGTTCTTCCAAATCTAATGACTTTATAATTTTTCAGGTTTGTTTTTGGTGTAACAGCATTGCTTCCATTGATAACATCTGTAGTTTCTGTACTTGTAAAAGAACAACCTATGTTTGGTACAGCAAGAGGGCAAAATCATTTTGCTCGTCCAGAGTTTTTGGAGAGTTCAAAACAGAGCATTATTCAGCTATGGGGTTCTGTGAAACAGCCTAGTGTTTTTCTTCCCACTCTGTTTATTTTCTTGTGGCAAGCAACTCCGCAATCTGATTCTGCAATGTTCTACTTTACGTATGTTCATTCTGTGAATATGATCATCATTTTTTATTTGTAATGAATTTTGTGTCCTCTTGGTATCCCCATATCACCTCATAGCATTCATCTACTTCATTTTGAATAATCTCTTATCCATTTCAGCACAAATTCTCTTGGTTTTACGCCCGAGTTTTTGGGACGTGTCAAGCTTGTTACCTCAATTGCGTCTCTGCTTGGTGTTGGTCTTTACAATGGATTTCTGAAGAACGTGCCTTTACGGAAAATATTTCTTGGAACTACCCTTTTAGGTTCAGCTCTTGGGATGACTCAGGTTAATTGTATATTTTAGTGAGTTTATATATTTTTAGTTTGAGAAGACTGTTTTAAATATCTTTCTGTTCTTCTTAACCTCTTTTGTTAGGTATTCCTTGTCACTGGACTAAACCGGAAGTTTGGTATTAGTGATGAGTGGTTTGCAATCGGCGATTCATTAATTCTCACTGTTTTGAGTCAGGTTATCATTTTTGTCTTTTACTCATTAGTTATGCACTTATGGCTCTGGAAAACATACCATCATTGCTATAGTTGTTTTTATTAATTAGGTTTATTGTGTTTACCCAAACCATGAGCTTTCTTGTATTTCATTTATCTTTCTCTATTCAAGCTTAAGTCCATTTATGTTTTCTGCCACTGCAGTTAAAGTCTAATATTTTCTCACTATCGTGTTAAGTTTTCAGGGTAAATTTAAGTCTAATATTGTTGGTACTTTTTGAAGCTGCTATTATTTGCTAATGTTTTCTCTAGTCAAGCTAAGAGTCTACTTATGTTTCTGCAACTGCAAAGTCTAATATTTTCATGCTATAATGTTAAATTTTCACGGTAAAGTTTAGTCTAATATTGTTGGTACTTTTTGAAGCCGTGAATTATTTGCTGGAGTTAGATGTTACGACAAAACCAAAGAGAAAATTCAGTAGAATATATTTGTACATTTGTGAAAATGTCAAGTTATTGTTCATGTTTAAAATAAAAAAATACAAGTAACTTCTAAAAGCAATTAAAAGAGCCTTTTGAAAAGCACCAGCTGGTAGCAGTCTTTTTAGAAGTAGCTTTTGAGGGATTTGCAGTACGCTTAAATTGACTTGATAGAAACTGGATAAAAAATGAAAGAAAAACAAATTTTTTATTGATTGAGAGTATCTATATCAAGAATTCTCTTACTATTTATAGACAGCTACTAACCTTCTAATATAGACCCACCCTTGATGAGGTTTAACAGTTGCAGACCCATTCCCCTTCTTTTTAACATAACCCCTTGTATTTCTTCAACTATCTAACAAATTTATCTAACTAATGGATATCTCATATCTGATAGAACTGGTATTGTAGTTGTGAGAATGAATGGGATGAATAAAACTAGGGAGAAATGATTCCAGATATTTTGAGAGGTCTGGAGACCCACTCTTTACACTGCTTTCTCAATCTTAAAAAGTTCCTTAAACTGTTTACAGTTATTTCTATCTATAGGCAGCTGTTGGGTGACTAACATAAACCCACTCTCAATGGGCCTAATCAGTTTTAGGCCCATTTACCTTCTTTCTAATACAAATCTTTGTATTTCTTTGACTAACTAACCGGAACTAACTAATTAATCACTAACTTAACTAACCAATGACTCCCTCTCTACCTATTTGTAGGAAGCTACTTGTCTGCTAACATTAACCCACCCTTAATGGGGACTATATAACCTTACAAATTGTTTACATAACTTGTGGATATGTATCAATACAATTGCAGGCCAATTCTCCTTCTTTCTAACATAAACCCTTGTATTTATAAGACTATCTAACCTAAGTAATTACTAACTAACTAATGAGTATCTATCATGAGCATTCTTAGTTGTAAAGTCTAAAATGCCACTCATAAAAAATGGACCTTTATTTGCAGACTGCCTATTTGTAGGTAGGTATACACAGTTTCTATGGATTTTGAAACCTCTAAATGCTTAAATATAATTGTTTCTTCTTCCTTTCTGTGATAAAAAAAGGAATTCTTCAAACTATTTATGAAGATTCACACCTTCATGAAAAATTAAATTTAAAGGAGAAAAATATTTGTTGTTGTAGTTTTGATAAGTAGTTAAATTTGATCCTTTTTATCACTTAGGAAATAATTAAGTGTCCATGCATACCATGAAATAAGCAGTATCAACATGCATTACATGGATAACTTTCTTGTGCTTTGGTTCACCATTCAACTATTAGTTCTATTTGTTTGAGCGAAATTTGTCTTGCATCTAATTACTAGTTTATTGCAGGCTTCTTTCATGCCCGTTCTTGTGCTAGCAGCAAGATTATGTCCTGAAGGAATGGAGGCAACTCTCTTTGCAACTCTCATGTCTGTGTCCAATGGAGGGAGTGTTGTTGGGGGGTTGTTAGGGGCAGGCTTGACTCAACTATTTGGCATTACCAAGGACAGATTTGATAACTTGGCAACTTTGATAATCCTTTGCAATCTTAGCTCATTATTGCCTCTGCCTCTTCTTGGCCTTCTCCCTGGGGACAGTCCCGACGTGAATCCTGAGGAAAATTCTGGTATCGAGATGAAGTCTAATTGATTCTTGTTGTTTGTTTCTGTCTTTGCCAAGCTATACCTAAGTTTTGCTCTCATTGCTTGCAAATTCAACAGACATCAGTCTCACACCCATGCAGTCAGAGGATTTTGTAAATAAATAGTACGATCCTAAAATGTTGCCACCCCGGCCTTGTTTTAAAACCACGTTCTACCATTACATCTAAGTTCACATAATACTGAAACAGATGATTTTGTGGAGAAAGAAACTTCTATACAATATGCTCCGAGTGACTCAAGACAGTGCTAACCATCAGCGACAAATTATCAGTCCCGTCAGAACTCAGAACTATCATTCACGGGGTTCCTTTGTGGTGTACTTCCACTTTTTGTTTAATCATGTACCCTTTAACTTCTTTGTAAGAATTCGGGCTTTGTATTTATTAGCCAATAATCCCCATTAGATAACGCGAACCGAGTTTTAGGCCTCTGGCGTGTTTCTATAAGCTGTTGTCATTGGCAATTACCTAATATCAGACAACATGCAACTTGATTTTCTTGTTTCTTTCTTCTTATCATGTAATTCTAGATATAAAGGCAATCGCCTTTAATTGTCTAGTAATGGTCACAGAGCTTCTATCCAGGAGTTTTACTTTTGCTGTTTTTTTTTCAACAGAAGGTTAAATTCAAAATAAGGAAGAGTGAGCTCATGTTTTATTTATATTTATGCTTCATGTCTAATATATCATAACGTGTATAATAGAAGTGGAAGGAGGGAATGAAAATATACTGAAGTGGTGGTGATAACTTGTGCACGTGTATTTTCTTTTTCCTAGAGAACTTTTATAACATTAGAGTTTGATAAACGAAAGTAATGAGATAAATTTACATTGGTAATCTATCATAAATTATTCTTATGACATATAAGATAATTTTTGTAATTTAATGTAGCGCAAAAAGTTTAAAATACTAGTACGAATATCATTTGTTCATATTTTTACTATCAAGTTTTTAATCAAATAATAGCATATCATTCTTTCAATTGTAAGACATTTACTTTAAGATTATTTACAATAAAATATAGATTGACCAAAATAAATTGTTACTTAAGATTCATCTATTAAAATATTTTGAATTATAGTCATACTTATTTTTTATGGTCAAGGTGTCAAATGACATTGTATGTGGGTAAATCTTATACTTCATTAACAGGAGAATGTGATTTTTTTTTTTTAAGGATAGGAGAACATGATGTTAAGAATACAAAATCTTTGTCATTATATCTTCTACAATGACAGTAGGCAGTTTTCTAAAAAAGAAAACGATAAGAAAAATAATGCAAATTCATTGAATGTTTCGATTCTCATTCTCGTTCCCACCATAAATATCTAAATTCTCAAATAAGTGGAATTGTTAGCTACTTTCCTTCCAATTTTTTCGATCTTGTGTTCCTTCGTCATCCCTTATCCAAGCAAATTATATAATGATATATTTGAAAGGTCTGGAAGGAATATGATATATAGCGAAGGAATGCAACGAAGAGTTTTGTATTGAAATAGTGAATGACATATTGTTAAATAAATAATATTTTTCCCTTACGTTTGGAAAAAAACAAAGAGGAAGTTCGAGAGAGAATGAAAATGAATGAGCACAATGTTATGCTGTATTTTCCTTCGGCAAATATGTTTAAACTTGTGAAATAAAATAACAGAGTTTAACTGTCTTGGTTAAAGTTTTTTAATATTGTGTTTGATTCTTACTCACAAATACAGTACAACTGTTTGAAAATTTCATGCTTAAATACATTTAAATACATAGTCAGTTATATGTATAACTGAAAAATAATACTCATCTTATAAACTAGTTATAATTCACATTTTTAATTTAATATCAGAATTTATCCCATAATTATTTATAGATATTAGATCTAAATCTACTGTATTACTTGTTTAACTAATCTCCACACTTGAGAAGTTAAAATATTAATTATTTATTTGAACATATTCCATTAAATTCTTGTAACCTATTTTTTAGTCTCACCGTTGATTTTATTGTAATTTCTAATAAATACTAAAGTATTTGAGAATGTGTTACAAATGCTCCTCAAAATATTAAAAACACATTGAGAAATATCTAAAACATAAATAAGACAATGTGAATCCACTAGCTAGGAAGAAAGGGAATCGAATGCAGCTTCGGATATGGCGGCTTCACATGTGGCAGGTGGTGGATGTTACAGTCATTATGCACATGGTGGGTCACACTATGCTTTGTCACCATCTACTGTTTTTTAGTCATACACTACTTAATATCATTGGCTTCGCAAGTGGGGTCATACATCAACCCTTTGGAGCCATTATGGTCTTGTCTAAGGCACACACTCACACACGTATGTGTCACTGACCAATGAATTGAGTTCTTAAAAACATTGATCAGTAATATGAGGACAGGGTTACCTTGCAATGGGAGTAATGTTCATGCTTGCTTGGCTCGTATACCCTTCATGCTTCAAACATTCACATAAATAATCATTATGGTGCATCATCCAAAAATGAAACACAACATTGCTTATTTACCCTAAAATCATATATACCGACATGATTACATGCATGCAGTTCTTTTAAATTAGGAACTTGAATGTGAGGTTGATGCAGAAGAGTGCCTTAACCTATTGGTTCAGAATCAATGATCTACTAGTGCTAGTAGTCATTTTAATTTATTTTTCACTAATTAATATGAATGGATATTTGTTGCATGTTTTTCTGTCAAATCAAACAAGGACCATAATACCATTCATTATTGAATAAATTTAATTAATTTCTCTGCACTATCAGTGTCCTATTGATATGAAATGCCAGCTGAAGGAACCTTGGAAGCCATATAAATCCCAATTGGGACATACCAAGTTGTGATATGGCATTTTCTGATTACTAATGCAATGGTCCAAATCATTCTACACCATCAAATCAGAAGAAATAATAACACTACCATTACAGAAGAATATCTTATTTGATATATCAATTTTTTAATCTTTATACCATACATGTTAATATTATAAAGTAAATATTCAATAAGAACCTTGCTTGCATTAATATACACTTCTTTTTTCTCAACCAAATAATAAAACTAGTAGTTTGTTTCAGCCAGTTTTATTTATTGATCATTTTCTGTTGTTAGTGACATCCTTTTCTATTTCTATTTCTGGCTTCACGAATATTTGATTTTTTATGCAAAATTTGTATGCTAGTTGAGATTCTTCACATATACTTGTTTAAGACAGAGTGGCTAACAACAACCAAAAAGCTTTCAGATAGAAGAGACTCAAGTTGAAATGTACCTGTTTTATGTCACACCACAACAAAGTCCTCGTAGGAATAAAGACGAATGCCCCATCAGCAAATAAGAAAAGAAAAATATTCAGACCACAGTTTTCAATAATTAATACAAGATCCTGGTCATTTGTTCATTGCCATATATAAGATGCCCCACATGATATTATAAAATATTGCTGAGATGCACACTTACACAACCCAATAATGTCTAAAAGATCTTTGGATTATGTTCCAAATTCGAAGAAACTATTGGTTCAACAAATGTATTTGTCGGTGAAAAGATTATGACAACCAGTTCTTTTTAAGCTTTTTTGGTTAAAGTCAGTGATCATTTATTCATGTTTGGGCCACGCAAAATTTTGTGAAATCATCAAACTTATGAATCTTCAAATTACGAAATAGTTAAAAGAAAAGAAAATCAAATTAAAAATTGATCAATAAATTTGATATTTTATTCCTTACATGAAAAAAATATTATGAATAGGTTTCTATTGTTTATCGAAGTTATATGACAGTAATAATTTAAGCTTCATACTTCAAACCGTTCTGATTTTTGTGTCTTCACGAAGAAATTTAACATTTTATTTTGGTTTTTACATTTTTACGTTTAAGTTTATATGCATGTGACATAATTCTTGTGTTTTTACTTTCTATAAGTAAAAAATCGACCCAAACTTAAGATCACTTGTTAACCTATATTAATACAGGCTAATTCTATTTACAGTGCATTATTTCTATTAATCTAAAGAAATTTTACTCACAAATTTACTTATTGAATAGATGTGTAAATATAGCGAGACTTTACTCTACTACACCAATTCTATAGATTTATGTAAAATAGTATGAAATATAATAAAATCTAATATATATTATATTTTTTTGGTAAATATAATGTTTTTTATGTAAAGATTAAATTGTCGTAATTCAGAATGATATCGGTCACATGATTATTAAACTTAAAAAAAATAGTGTTCAGTATGGGATCAAATTTTTAATTTAACAAAAACAAACGAACATTATTTTCAAAGTGTTGGTTGACCGTTGATAGACATAAAATATTTTTTCTTACATTCATGCACTATTGCAGTTTAATTATTGGTGGTGGTTGCTGCCTAAGTAATTTTTGAGAGACAAAAACACTGCTAATGATGATCGACAAAGATTAAATTAAAGCATCAATGATGATTGATTTGGACATTTGTGGTTATGACCTATCTGTATATACATCAAATTAAAACTCTATCCATATTCATGACCTTGTATTATAGTGTGTCTCAAGATAATGTTAAGTTGTTAATACTAGAAAGTAGGTTACCCAAGTGCTAAATGATTGATGGAGGAAATAAATTGAGGAGTGGTTGGATTGGGAAAAAAAGAAAGAATCCATATTAGGAAGGTAAGTACCATGTGGGTTGCCATGTGAACACCATTAAATTTGTGAACAAGGGCTACATCCCAACTAATACTTAAACATACCTCCAAGCAAGGTTTGCATGTGAGAAATCATTGACTTATCAAGTCTCAATGGATATACAAGTACCAATTAGCATATCTAGGGAAAATTATGCAAAAGAAAGTCAGAAAACTAATATAATAATCTCTATCTATATATATTGGGAAATTAAAATTCCATTTAAGATCAAACAAGGTTATGCCATGAGATTTCTAATCAATTAGTAACCAAGATTTCCAATTTCAATATATTTCCGAGGTTTTTAAATTACTTAAACCCTTTAGATAAACTATTACTGGAAAAGAATATAAGAAAATAAAAGAATTTTTTTTTCATAACTAAAATTAACTCATATGCTTAACTTTTTTACAGAAACAGGACATATTTTTTAGTTGAAAAATGGTTAAATAATTAATTTTTAATAAATAATAATTATATAAAAAAATATTTACTAGTTTTATGTGTAAAATTCAAGATAAAATTTGTCACTTAAAATATTAATCATATTTTCTTATAATATTTTATTTTTCTAAGTCCGGGGTAAAGCCCTTCCTTATTCTTTTTTCTGGGTCTTTCTTATCCCTTCCCCTTGATCTATCTCTATATATAGAAGTTATTTATATTTAAATTCTTATCCAAAGTAAAAATGGATAAGTTGATTTTCATGTATGAAGAAGATCAATGTATTTTTTTAGAAGTGTTCACAAATAAATTTATCTAAACAATACCTTACTTTTCCTTAATCAAAACAAATGAAAAAAAAAAAAGGTAATATATGGCACTATTTAGGCATAAATTTTGTCGGTAGCTAGGGATTTTAAATTCATTTTTCTAAACATTGGGAAAAGACATTATTTTATCATAAATTTTTTTTTTGAAAAGATATTATTAATTATTACCAAGTTACTTGAAGATGAATTGTGTGACCTTAAACGAATTTTACACTCATGTAATTTAAAACTAAAGGTTTAAACTGTGAAGTATAAGCATTTACCTAACGGGCACAGCCATTAATAAGACAGCAGTTAAAAGGAAAACAAAGTATGTTTGTAGACATTGAAGTATGAGTACAAGACAAATATGATGTCCCTTAAGAGAGTTGACGGGTTAGATTCTTCATCTTTTCACTTTTGCATTTGCACGACAAACATGACAGCACAGCAAACTTACAAAAGTATAATTAAGAAAAATCTGTTTGGATCTTTTAACGAAATTATGCTATTTGGTGGATAAATGCGGCACAAGCGTAGCCACAAAAAGTTTAAATGAAACCTCAAATAAAGCTGTAGAATGGATAATGAATGTTTAAACAGTATTCATGATTGGATAAATTTATTGATAATTTATTTATATTTATTCTCATATTTTTAGAGTTTATAACTTTGTTTATAAGATTTTTTTCTTTATAAATTTGTTTAGAAGAACTTAAGAAAAAATCTTATGAATAATTCATAAAATTTTGTAATATATATTTTGATAAATTATTGAAGATAATTTATTTAAAAACTTAATAAATAAAATTTTGTTAAATTGTTTATCTAAATGAATCTCGAATCCTATTTATTGTGAATTATATTTTATTGAGTGTAACATGAATGCTGTGTTTGTAAAAATAGTAAACATTATAAATTGTTGAAAATATAAATGGGTAAACTTTGTAACAAATTAAGAGTTAATTTCTCAAATATAATAAACTAAAGTTTGTATTTTAACTTATGTTATTAACACTTATTTGAATAGAGTTGTTTTTAAAAGAGGATAATATGTAGAAAAAAATGCTTTTAATATTTTTTTTATAAACTTTGAACATTGTAGTGTATATATTTGTATTTACCTTTTTATAAAAGATGAAATGATTAATGCCGATTAATGTAAGTAATATTAATTTGTGCAAGATCAAATCTTAGATTTTGAAATATGAAATATATTATATTAAGAGAAAAATATTTATTATGTATTTGATTAATATCAGGATAAAATTTAGTTGCAATTTCATTGGTAAATATTTGGTGCTGATAATATAAAAAAAGAAAAAAAAAATGAAATGATATCTTCATGTTCATATCACAAATTTTCTGATAGGTGGGGTGATCTTGTCTAACTAGCCGGTGACTCTAACACATTATTCAGATGTGGCATTTTTGTAGTCATCGTAATTGTAATAGACCTAACAGACAAGGTACCCCATGTTTGGGATAAATGAAAATGGCACAGTAGCTTTACAGCATTTTTGGCTTGTATATATGTGGACCTATAAGTATTAAGGAACTTACAGTATATATCCTTAGCAAGGACAATCCTAACTTCTTGACCTGATGGTCCTCAACAAAGAAAACCAAACTCCCCTATCACAAGACTGGTATAAGCAAACACACTTTAAATTTTATTCTTATGCATGGTCCTTGTATCATGTTCATGTGTTTGTTTTCAGCTTCAAACATATCTGGCACATATTCTATTAACTAGATGTCTAACATTTGTCTCTTTGTCAACTAATTATCATCTAACCTAGGTTTAAAAACTTGAGTTTCATCTTGATGATATGTATAGCCAAAATCTCTCTTATAAATTATTAAAATGAAATTCAAATTTTAATTAAAGACCAGAAAAATAAAGTTAAAATAATTTTACCTAAATTTTATCATTAAATATTATATATTATTCCGGGTAAAATCAATCAATGCCCATAACATAATTTTCACTGTGATTAACCATACAAAGTTATATTCTTCCTCAAGCCTGTGATATTATGTTAATTACTAACAACTTTCACTGTTACTATGCCACTATGGTTGCATCTCAACAGTGGTATCATGTAAACATTAATTTGATAAAAAATGATAAATGTGATTCCATTTTAGGCTTTGGTCACTAACAAAAGTGGTCCTAAAATTATTACCTAATTTATGCAATTATTGTTGCCAAGTTAGCCCCCTCAATTATGATTCATCTTATGTCACGAACCTAACTATCTTTATTTTCTGTGGCTTAATAATGATCTGGTCTGGCCCTCAAAATCAGATCACTAGTCCCAAGAGAAGAGTACTGACCCCTCCAAGCATTCACTGTCAGTTTTGTTTCAATGTCAAAACTAACAGATTAAAGTCTGAAAGCTATCCATATAGATTGGTTGAACTTAGTTATTAAGCAATATATGGTAAAAAAAAAAAAACTATGAAAGTTTAGAAATTAAGGAAAAGTAATATGTTAAAATTAATACAGATGGGTCGTGGGAAACGTGTTCAAAGAAAATGCATGCATGTTTAATATATATATATACTGACTTTGACTTGTATTTTTTTTAAAAAGAATTAATGAAAAAAACATATTTTGACATCTGAAATGTTAGTAAGAGAAAGAAAAAGAAAAAATATAAATATTGTTAATGATATAATAGAAGAAATAGAAATAAATATAATATATTTAAATTAAATAGATGTTTAAATATCATCACACAAAATTAATTCAATATATAATCTTACTAGCTAGCAATGAAAGATCAATTGTGGTTGAGTAGCCAATGTATTTATAGTGAAAATGCTTCGAAATTATTAGACAAAAACAATGTAGATGAAAGCAACATTGATAACAAAGATTAAAATTGAGGGAGAATAGAAATGTATATAGTAATTGATACTTCCTTTTCAATGACGCTAGAATATAGTCACTATGGCGTCATATTATATTGGAGATTAATAAAGGGCTGAGTTAAAAATAATTTTCTCTCTTTTTTTTTTTATATGAGGTTGAACAGTGCAAAATTGTTGACTGGGGTGGAATTGTGTTGAAAGTGTTAAGTCCTTGTAGATTATTGAAGAGGTGCAAAATTGCGCAGTGTAGTTGCTAATTAAATTCTTGCATGCTAGCTTTGTGAGCCTATTGGCCAAGACAATAGTGTGTAATTAATTGCCTCCCACACTTTGTTGGAAAAATAAAAGCACCATTTGCATATACATTTTATAGTATTGTTGCAACTTTCAACACCTTTAAAATATGGCAATGTGTAGTTAAGTTATCAATTGGTTGTTTGTCACATTCTTCCGTCATCAAGTCATTTTAAAGTGATTTATGATTAAAAAGAAAGTATAGTTTTATAACTTACTTTTATATGCATTTTCTTTTCACCCTTATATTATATGGCAACACATTTTGGTGTGAGATTTTTTCTTTAAAAGACAATAAGGTGAGGTGTCAATCAGTGAAGAATTTTTGAGAAAATATATCTATCTTGAGACTCCTTGTTAGTGTTAATTTGTTTTTCCTTCATAGAATGGAATTATTTATTGTGACTCATATTTATTCTGAATTAAGTAATGGTCTTTATTTTGATTTTTAAAAGAAAGAAATTCTAAAAATATCCACAGATTGACATCGACATTAAAATTTTATAAATATCTTATAATTATACGTTACTGAA
Source organism: Hylodesmum podocarpum (assembly GCA_026586105.1). Taxonomy (NCBI): domain Eukaryota; kingdom Viridiplantae; phylum Streptophyta; class Magnoliopsida; order Fabales; family Fabaceae; genus Hylodesmum; species Hylodesmum podocarpum. The sequence continues at coordinate 1,197,768 of JALJEV010000426.1, read as the reverse complement.
TTATATTAATCTTTGTATTTATTTAGATAACATGGCATGTTAATTATTATCTTATGTACTGATTATATATTAATTTATTTTTTATTTTATTTCATATTTTTTAATAATTTGATATGTTTTACATGTTAATATGCTTAATTATGTATAAAATGATATAAATTAATAGCAAAAAAATATAGGAATTGAAAAATGTATGAAATCAGATGAAAAAATAAATTCTCAAAGAATTAAATCTCGTAATATCTTTTTATAAATTATATTCCTTTTATTTTCTAAACGAAAAAAATATTTTAAAAAATATATATTAAGATATTAAATACATTTTTATTAATACCTTCTTATAAAATATAAGGAGGATGAATAAAAACAATTGTAAGAGAATCCTTTGTCTTCAAGTTGATGCCATTGGACTTCAATTCAGAAAGAGATACTAAGAGAATATAATACCATTCATTCTCATGATTAAATAAATAAATAAATAAATAAAAAAAATTGTTGGCTTGCATTGGTTTGACATTTTCTATCAAGATACTACCAAAATGAAAAGGGGTCGGGTAAGGAACTATAGTAGCTTTCTTCATATTTGCATTTTACATAAGCGTTTGTCCTAAACCTATACATACTTTTAAGTAATAATTTCAGCACCCGGATACAATTCCATTACTTGTACTGGAATACTTCAATATAACTCATTATTAAAGTTTAAGATATCTCTTTGTAAAATATTTAATAAGAAGTTATGTATCCAATAGTGTAAATTGTGAATGAACCACTCAGACTAGGGGATAAACAATCAAGAAGTGACAAACAAGGACTTAAAAAAAATAGTAGAATGCAATAGAATATTATGATATACTCGTACTGTTAACTACCAATGATACCCACCTCCTTGTCCCACTTATTTTACGCGTTGGGTAGTTTGATTTAAGGGGACTAGGATTAAAGTATTAACTGCTAGAATTTTATAACAAGAAAAAAAAAAAAGGCAAATTTTTTATTTTTTATGTATATTAAATGTTAGAAAGGGCCAAAGCATAGGTCCCTCCGACCAGCCTTGTCACATTTTCCACTGCCCATGTCCCTTAGAACATGGAGGAAATTATGGCATTTCTCAATCTCACAAACTCTTTCTCTCTCTCATCTCAAACACCATAAAAGACTTGATTCAATAACAAGCACTTCCTACTTCCTAGTTCTTGAAGCAACAAAAAAGACCATCAATCCCAAGTGAGTAAACACAGCAATACCACACTAATAAATACTAAACAAGACCACCTCAATCATTGTGGTTCAATACAACCAAAAAACTTTGCTCTTCTTGCTCAGCACTCACCACCCTTTTGCATGTTTTAAGGAAAAAGACTCTGATCCTTTAAAAAAACAAAAAGCTTTCCTTGAAAAGTTATAAAGAGATGGAGATTGAGTCAGTGAAGTGTGAGTGTTGTGGGTTGAAGGAGGATTGCACACAAGACTACATAAGTGAAGTGAAGTCCAAGTTTGATGGGAAATGGTTATGTGGGTTGTGTTCAGAAGCAGTGAGAGATGAAGTGAGCCATGGAGGGAAGAAAACATCATCATCTATGAATGAAGCTGTGAAGGCTCACATGTCATTCTGCCACAAGTTCAAATCAAACCCTGCAGTTAGAGTGGCTGAAGGGATGAGACAGATGCTGAGGAGAAGGTCTGGTGACTTGTCACAATCTCCATCTTCATCGAAGAAGTTTACAAGGTCAACCAGCACTTCTCAAGTGGGAGATTCTTCAAGTTTCTCTTCATACTAAAGAGAGAACCAGAGGTAGGGAACAGGGCAGAGGCAGAGGATACTCTGCTTTTGTTGGAATAAATGTTTATAGGTTTAGACTTTCAGGCTGTGTTTTTTGTTTCTTTTCTTTTTTTCTTCTTGTCATGTACAGGAAGTGTTATTTCAGATTAAGGGGTTCTTCTTCTGCTTTCTTTTTTGACCTTTTTCTTTTCTTTTGTCTCCAACTGATCCCTAGTTCGGTATTGCTAATCCTCTTTGTTTGTAATCTATTTGTTTACTTTCTTGTCAAGCTAGAGACCTAATTTTCAAGAAAAAACTTGTCTCCTCCAAAACTTTATTTGATTCATCTCTTGTTAAAATGGAGAAAACAAAAACCAGTTTTAAATTTTTATTGCTTCTTTGTAGAATGAGTAGCTCCATTCTTTTCCCTTGTATTACCATGGTATTATGGATACCCGAAGAACTTATTTGTCTAATGATTAAATATGTTACGAGTTCTTAAATAAAATTTGAATTGATTTTGATTAATGAAAATTTTCAGTTTTAAATGTTTTTAGTTATTTTTAGTTTTTAGTAAAATTTTAGTTAATTTTAATTCTTAAACGTTTATTTTATTAATGTTTTTAATATTTATTTAAGGATTAAGATTAGTCAAACAAAAATTAAAATATTGACAAAATAAATGTTGAATGATGAAACAAATTTTCAAGGATTAATAAAAAAAAATCAAAAACTAAAATCAGATAATTAAAAAAATTCAGAAGCTTAAATTTGTTTAACCTTTCATTTAAATAACACAAATTTCTGTAGTTGTTGAATGTTATGATAAAGTGGATGGTTGGATTTTTCTTAAGCCTCCTATCTTCTGTTCACATTAGTGTTTGTACTTCTAATGTTAATGTTTTTTTTCTTTTGTACATATATGTTGTGTAACTGGTATGTTTAAATTATGTAAAATTTTGACTAAATTAAAATTTGAGCTGTATGAAGCATTTAAGGATTAAATAATTTTCTTGATGAAATGAATAAAACATGTCGAGAAATTTAAAAGTAAAAGTAGATTAAATCATCATAATACTTTCCAATTATTGATAAAAAAAGAAGTAGAGGAAAGAATTTCTCAATAATATGCAAACATTTTTTCAATCTAAAGATCTTATTAACCATTATTTTTACCCATAAAAAATATAAATTTCAACAAATATTTATCACTAGAAATGACATTTAGATCCCAATTAATTAATTTTAAATATGAAAGACTAAATTGAATAGGAAACTAAATTAAATAAAAGAATTAAGACGTGGATCAAATAAGTAATTAAATTTATTATTTATAATACTTATGTTCATTTTTCAATATCTCTCAAAGTGAATTAGGATTTGGGTGTAAATGCACTTGTTAAGTCTACACTCATTTATTTTTTAGCACGCATATTTCTTGTTAGAAGATACATAACATACCTTGCAAGTCATGCGGTTGAAGCATTCATCAGAAGTAAAAAGTTAGGTTTAAGTCGTAGTTTTTAGCTCTATGCTCACCCTAGTGCCTACATATTCGTCACATTTGGCGTATAATCTTAAGCAGTTTATAATTAATTCCTCAATAAAATATAAAAAGAGAATCAACAATCATATCTGATAAATAAATCTATTCACAAAAGCAACATCTATTGTCAACTCCCTTGAGTTTTCAAATATAAAATAAATTTTTTGTCACTATCATATGAATCTATTCATATTTTTTGTTTGACATCACATATTCATGTTTAAGACAAAATTCGGTTAAATTTATTGTAAAATTATTAATTTCCTCTGGAATCTACATTCAGATTTATATAATTTGAATCCAAATATGCAGTAGGATAAATACTTCACACATTGGCAATTAGTATGATGATGATTTTAAACTGTTTCTTTTTTCAACTTCATTACGTGGTTGATGCTAGTTTTCTTGTGGTTGAGGTAATCAAGCTATAAAAGTTTCAATAAATGAAGAACACCAAATGGCTAAATTTCTCATTTAGTTGTGGAGATATGGCGTGTGAAATTATGTTCATTAAGGTACTTGATTACCACAAAATGAGGTATGTTTGAATTATGAAATCATCATGCATTAATTTAAAGTCAGTGGCAAGTTAATTTCAGCTATCATTAAGTTTAATTCACCCAAAGAAACAAAATTGAGTAATTAACTGGTCACTTTATCCCAAAATTATATTTTTATAAAAAAAATTATTTTTTCCTTATAAAAACATAGTTTTAAAATACAGTGATAAGTTAATTCCGTATCCTAGTTAACTATGTAGCAATGCCTAAAAAAAATTTGTTCACATAATTTTTAAAATACGATTTTTTTATCTTTCATAAAATAAAGAAATATCCATTTTTCCATAAGTAAAAAGAGTAATAATGTCAAACACAAACCATGCTATACATCTCTAATGGAAATTCTTTTTAACATGAACTTCTTTGAGCTTTATTATTCATGTCATAATTTTCTTTGAAAATTCAGAAGTGACAATTTATTTTTCTCAAATCCATTTAAAGATAAAAAAATGAAGTAGTAGTTCAACCTTTTTCCTCAAATTATTTTAACACAAGATAAAAATAAGGGCCGAAGATGAAGACAAAAGTAAATTGATGGCTATTATGTAAATTAGTTTTTATGTTATTCAACTATTGCAACAAAAGTAAAGTAAATCAGAGATTTGTCTTGTTTCAATTCTTTTCTCATTTTTATCTTTCAAAAATGTCTGTATACATTTTTTTTTAATTTCTACTCACTCTTTCATGTATTAAGATATAACATAGAGGTTTTTTTTTTTTAAAAAAAAAACTTTCTTTTTCATTTTTATTCATCTTTTATTTTTTTTTCAATTATTATTTTTCTCCCCAATCAGTGAGAGAAGTGTAAGATAGAAGCATATAACGTCATGTGTTGACAAATGGAGAGATGAAGATGCATTTGCTATTAATGAATTTGATAAGGAAAGCACAAAGAAAAAGGACAGATAAGTTGTTCGAGAATTTTGGATGTCCCAATAGTGAAGAACATGGCATTATGTTTGAGAAGGTAAAAGGCAAAACTAGGATTGCCTTAGCCTTAACATCGAAAAAGTTTCAATTTTCATATTTTCTTGCTTTGGCCCAGCATTCATGAAGCTTTTGCTAGTGAACTTTCCATTCATGTTGAAAATTTGAATAATGGTTCTTCATATGTCGATAATGACTTGTCTATTTTTTAATGGGGATGGGAACTATGGTCCAATCCTTAATAGTTTAAATTTATTTTTCATTTTATAGTCTATGAAGTCCGTATGTATTTCTGATCTTATTTATAATAATTTTAGTTTTTAAGATTTATTTATTTTAAATATAGAGTAATTTTTTACATTATTTATGATCAAAGAACATTATGATACAGAAGTTAATGATTTTGAATTTAATCTTTTTCTAATATCAAGCTTAACATGTTTGAAATATTCTTATTCTTAATTGATTTTTCGATATTCTCCATCATCAACGCATTTTAAAAGGAAATGAGCTAAAATAAAACTAATATATCTTAACAGTTGTAAAATAAAATAATAAGATCTTAGATAAATATTAATGAAGAGTTTTGTTTGTAAATTTAATTAAAATAAATATTGTTATTCAATTACGCTTTATCATCTATAATTAATAAATCAATTTTTACAATAATTTTTTTAAAAATTTTGATTCATAGACGGTATATATATATCATTAAACTGATAATGTAGAAATTAAATTAAAATTATTTATTGTTATAATTAATATGTACGAGGTTATCCAAATTCATCTTAAGCTACTAGAAGGAAAATAAATTCAGAACAAAAACACACTTTTTTGGTGTTGATAGATAAGGGATAAACAGTCATTTTTATGACTTTCTTAATATTTTCTTCTCTTTTTTCAAAAATGTCGGGTTAAACATAATATTTTGAAAACTAATTTTTAATAAACAAGTGTAATAAAAAATCTCTCTGATGCCAAATTTACTTGAGAGGTTATAGTTCTTAAGGACAATAAGGATGTCAATTCAAAATTGACTTAAAATATTTAAAAATACTTCAGTCATATAAATCTAAGTTATGTTGTACCGAATTTTTAATTTAATTTTTATCTAAATTAATGTTTAGCTCATATTTTTAAAATTTTTATTTTAAAAAAGTTTATTATATTTATTTATCATTATTTAGAAGTAATAAAGTGTGTTGACTTTGATGGGTCAATTTGCTAAATATGGCAAGTGAGTTATGTAAATCAACTTGCTTAATCCGTCAATTTGATAGGTCAAAAGCAGGGTAATTTGTCAAAGAACTATTATTATTATTTTGAAACTTTTATTACAAATTTTTAAAATTCCAAAACTGAATGAATTACATTTCCTTTAATCGATAAATTATTTTTTTTTCTAATGAATTATATTTTTCAATTCATTCTTAAACAGAATAGACTATATTTTTTTTAACTCGATTTTATTTAAAAATTAATTATGTTATCCCAATTAAGATACTTTAGAAGTGGACAAGGATAAATTAGTTGATTTTTGCCACCTGAATCTTCATACGAACAAGGGATGCTAGTTTTCTAAACTTACATCTTATCTAATACAGTTTAATTAATCTGTACAGTGGACATAAAATTTTTATGAAATCATTTAATTAAAGTTTATAAATAATGTAATTTTTAAGATATCTGTATGAAATAAATAAATAAACACATCATATAAAATTGATTATAATTGAATAATTGTGTAAAATTTATTTACATTTCCCATATATACTAATTAATTTCTATAAGACTAGTTCAAATTTATATAATTACTTTTAAAAAAATTGACCAGATTCCACGTGTGTATATATATAATTTTGAAATTTGAAAACACCTCAACGACTAAAATAAAATAAAATCCTAAAGTAGTGGGGCTATATATGTCATTTCAGAACTAAAAAAAATAACATTACCGTTGGGATTCAAATTCAAAGCACATGCTCAAAGGTTGCAAGTTGTTAGCAAAAAAGAAAAACCAAAACAAGAATCTGCAGAGAAGGGAGAAGTGAAGCAGTAACCATGAGAAGCGTTATCGTGCAATCGAAATCATCGAAATCAAACACATGGGAAGAAGATAACCGTGACAACAGCAGCAGCTACTACTTCCCAGGTTGCAAGAAAGATGCAAATTGCAACTGCGAAATGTGTTTGGAAAGCATCCACGCCACACGTGATCTCATGCCCACAAGCACCATCACTAAGCAATCTGCTTCAAAACGCAGCGTTCAGTGCACTCCTATCTCCTTCGACGCTTCCATTCTCTCCACACCCTCTTCCACTTCTTTTCAGCTCCCTCCCTCCACTCCTCTCTTCAAATCCAGTGCCAGATCGCAGAAAATTGAAAAACACGACAAGGGACGAGTGTCTGGTTTTCGTTTGTTGAGATTGGTGCTCTGTTTTGGGTTGTTTTTGTCTGCGGACCTTGTTTTTCCCTTTGTAGCTTCTGGGGTTTTCAAACCTGCTTTGTCAACGGATGTGGTTAAAAGGGTCGGCGAGAAATGTAGTAAAATGCGTGATTTGAATGGAAAGTTGAGGCTTTTGCAGCATGAGTTGGCTAGTGTTGTTGGTGGAAAAGTTTCGAATTGCAGCTTTACTGATAGCTTATGGGAAATCAGCCAGGTATCTTAATTCTATAAAGAAGTTAGTTTCTTGACTCGTGTTTTTATTGATTTGGGTGAAATGTGTTCTAGCCTGGTCAAAATTGTTTTTAGTATCTATCTTTAGAAGATGATTTTGTTAAATTTTGTTAAGATCAATTGACTCTTGATATGCACAAGAGTGAGCCATGAGCCTAGACTAAGGCTATGATGTCATCTTAGATTTCATCTTAAAATCAATTAGCATTAAAATAATTTTTTCTCTAAAAAGATCTGTAAGAAAAAGAAATATATTGTAAAAAGTTAAAACAAGTTTTTGGTTAAATAATTTACAGAAATTTCATCATCTTTTACAAAAGTTACAATAGAGAGTTCATACAAATTAATTAATGTAAAACTATTGTTAATTTTTTGATAATTTTTCCTTCTTATTTTCTTTTTTAGAAGCCCTTGTGAAGAAATTCATCTAGACTAACCATAATGCACCCCTTGAATTGAGGTACACAATGTGAGACTTTCCACCATGTTTTCGGCTTGATAATTATGAAATGTTGATGAAACCTACCATAGTTTAGAAATACAAAGACGGAAGCCTTACATTTTACCCTTGACTCTTTAATTTTTAATAAGAAATTGCAGCTGACAAGGAACAACCAAAATTTTGTATAGGATGGTCTGCTGTTGAATTCGAGGTGCACACTGTACAAATCAGTAACTGAAGAGGTAACAATCTGGGGATGGCCACTGCAGACCGCAGGATTGCTTACAAATGGGTTCTCTTCTCGAGCATTCACTCTCTTATCTGGAAGAGTTACACAGGTGAATTCTCTTTGGAGTGCTTTTAGCTCACGCTACTAATGTTTAAAATTACGAGTGTGACAAGTTAAATAAAAATTGAAGCCTACAAAATTTTGTGATTGCTAATTATAAAGGGTGGGTCGCTAACAGTTTTGACTGACTCCAAGTCTTTGTTTATCTGATTATATAGTGGAATGATGGACAAATCGGCTATTTGATCCGGAAGGCCAACACTTCATGGGTGCAACCAAAATGGGGTGCCGCAGCAGTGCAATTAGACCCCAATACTTGGGTTCTTGAATATAAAAAAAGCTCTATTTTTGATGGTACAAGGTTGCATTCAGTAGCATTGGAGCTCCTCAAATATAGGATTTCAAGAATTATTGGCAGGCTGAAGAAAGATTTCTGGCTGTTTGTGGCATTTGCAGATAGTCACTACAATGGATTCACAGCAAACAGTGGACTTCAAATTCCAACTTGAATGAAAGGCAGGTTTTGGAGTTAACTTTTACCCAATTAGCATAAACCCTGCCCTCATCTCTTGTGAGGAGCTCTATTTTCTTTTTTTTAGGTTCTCTAGTTTGGATTTATCTTTTAATTTTCTATGTTCATTTGTATATGATTTGACTATCCGAATTTGCACTGGCATGCTAATGCTATACATTTGAATATACAAGTAAATCTGATTGACTTTGGATTGTAAAACAAACAGAAATATAATACTGCTCCTTAAGATTTCAGCCGTTGAATATGTTAGATAATAAATTAATGATAGGCTTGATGAAGTTAATGCTCGACTTGTGTTATAACTTCACATTTCTAGCTCTGAAATCTAACATTAATCTCTCTGTTGGTATCTTTACGCTTCAAACTGCAATCTGCTTCTGCATTCAGTTTACATATAATAGGCACAAGCATAAATGACAAAAGCATTCTGGTCTGATGAGGCAGCACTTTAAACTGTTTTGTCACGTATCAGGCAGCTTCCTAAATCATTCCCAAGTTGTACATACCCTTTAAGCACTTTGTTGAAGAACTTCTGAGCCAAACCCATACATACATGTAAACAAGAGCATTGAGAAAATGACCAGAAAGTACTCAGCACGAAGAAAAATAACATCTGTCTCCATCTGCCTAATAACTTAAGTTATTAATTACAGCTTCATACTTACGGATGGAGAGGTACTAGTTAAAAAATTCAAACAAATAAGTTATAACAAATATTCATTCATTTAGCATTTTTTTTTACACTTTCTAGTACTCTTAGTTAAAAATTTGTGTTTAACTGAGTGCCACCTAATTATAAGTAAGATCAAAGACATTTTAGGATGCACTGGATGGGGCTAAAAGTGAAGAGTTATTAAAAGTTATTTTCCTTACTATAGAATTATACAAGGTAAAATGAAATTGAGGTGATTCTTATGTATTTATTTTACCTGTAAACCTCCCCTACCTTCCCTGTATGAGTAGAAAACGCTACAGTCAGTAGCATAATGGAATGGCTCTGAAATATTACAACGGAATGCATATATCTGTACAATGTGACAAGACAATTGTGTTGTCAATCAATTAGGAAATACAGACAGAGAGAAGGAGCAATAGTGGAGCCTATAACACAGGCTAACACTTTAAGTTGATTGATATATGCAAATAACAAATCCTGAGTTTTTGTGAGTTAAGTATAGAATATCAATATCTATTTTATCTTTGTATATTCATGTAACTAGTGTTAAATTCAGACCCACTCAATAGCCACTTACCTTGCTTCAAAATAGGTCCTGATTGTTCATTCCCCTTTAAATTGTTTTCATTCTTAAATTTATCTCTCTTGTATGAATAGTTTTCTTTTCTTCATAAAGTTAGAATTAAATTGTTTATGTTAAATGTCAATCACTTATTTCTCTTTCATTACAATTCATTTTTTATATAGTAAAGCTTAAGAGAGACATAAATTTAGAAAAATAAATTAGTGAAAAGGTCTTTACTTTATTTTCTTTTAATTCTTAAGTTTATCATCTTTTAATGTTTGAAAAAATAATTTACAAAAATAAAACTATTAAACTTTTAGAATTTAAAATAGATAAGTATTTACCCCAATTTCATATATGAGTATGTTACAAAAACTTAAAATATAAAAAATGAGATAAAATTGAAATTTAAGTGTTTATATGTAAAAAGAGATAAAGTTTGAAGATTAGTAGGAACAAAATTGAAGTTTAAGGTATCTGTATATAAATAGAGTAAAATTTAAGGATCAAGACAACGCTAAAGTTTAAGTATTTATTTATAAAAGACATAAACTTTAGGAAGGTTCAATATTCTTTTCTCTTTTTTAATATATATACATCCAGCTTAAACTTCTAAATTTAAAATTTACCTAAACTTTGTCTAGATTAAGAGTGAAAGAGAGAAAACAAATAGCAATATAAAAATAGAATAAAAAAAATATGTTGTTTGAATAAATAGAAATAAAAAGGAAGAAAATGAAGAAATTTTTCTCTTCTTGTTTAGATGCCTGAAAGAAAGAGTGAAAAAAATTAATAAGATAAAAAAAAATCAATAATTAAAACTATAATTTTTAATCTAATAATTTTTTCTTGATACGAAATTATTTATTATTTTTGAAAAACCTGTAGAAAAACTAAAAAAAATAAACCAAAAGTATTTATTCCAGTTTAAGAGAAAAATGTTTTATTATAAATCTGACGTAAATATATTCTCTCAAACAAGCAATAAACATTAACATTCGTATCTTATAGGTTTAGTTTTTTATTTCTTCCGAGTGGGTTTCTTTTTCAAATGGTATCAGTGGCTAATCTAATCTTGTTCATAAGCAACACGACATTGGGGTCCCTCTAATATATTGTGTGCATAGATTTCAGTGAGACAAAGGCAATTTCAGCAATGATGGCAATGCACTGAACTCGTGTATGCATGAATACTGACAGTGACCACAATGTGCGAGATTCACATCAAAAGTTCACTTCATTGAGACGTTTGAATTTTAACATTACATGCTCAACTTTTGTTATGACTTATCAGAACTCAGACCAATCCCTATTATGATCATGTGCCGATTCACTCAACATAAAAATTAATTTAATGGATGAAGTTTATAATTTCTTTTGAAGAATAATAAATCTACATTTAAAATCATTTTTTTTAACCTAATTTAATTTTAAAAATTATTAGTCTGATGAAGAATGATTTATGGTGAGCTAATCAAATTCACTGGTGCCAATTTTAAAAGATACAAAAAAAATTATATACTTTTTCATAAACGATAAGCATGAACTTATGTATATTGTTACTAAGTTTTTGAATAATTTCTTTTATAAATATTTACATGAGAATAAAACTAAAAATAAATATTTATATTTTTATAAGCTGATAATACTTTATATATGTTAATTTTTGGAAAAATAAATAATTTTTTTTAAAAAAAATTAAGAGTATGAATTGATTTTTATTTTTGTAAAAAACTTAATTTATTTTCTTATAATAAGTTTTATTATAAAAAAAGTTGCTCAAAAATAAATGAACTATCACGTAGCATACAGACTATTTTTCTTTTTTATCTTTACGATTTTCTTTTCTATAATTGTTTTTGTCTTTATTTTTATTGAATAATTTTATACATTTAAATTCATACAGTTATTTATCATATTTCTATATTTCAATTATTAGTTTCTTTATCTTCATGTTACACTAATAAAATTTAAAAGTTAATTTAGATCTATTTTTATGAAATATTTTATTTTTTATAATTCAGATTATTATGATTTTTTAAATTTATTTAAAAAATTAAAACTATTAAATTCAATCTCTCTACCTGTGTTTTTGCTAGTGTGTATATAAAGTTGTTGAAAAAAGAAGACTACATAATATTTTCCTATAAGAAATAAATATTTAGGTCACAGTAAAATCATAAAATAATTACACACAAATATAATTAGAGAATTAATGTGATTTGATTTTAGTTAAATAGAAATAAAATATTATATATATATATATATATATATATATATATATATATATATATATATATATATATATATATAAAAGGTTGACTAACCTCAATGTAAATATTGTCTTTCTGGCTCTCGGTTTATGATTTAGAATTAAGTTTAAGAAGATGAACGGGAATTATAAGTATAGAGAAATGCAACAATAAAAATTCCTAAGGTAATATTATGTTTCAGTCATTACTTATATTTCTCCCTATTACTTATATTTCCATTTGATAATGTTATGATTTTTTTCTAATTTTGTTTCTTCTTCGTCCTTTTTTAATTTTATATAGTTTGTTTAATCTTTCAATGTCAGGCAGTAATATTGACTATATTATTTATATGGATGTGGACATGGATAAGATCGCGCATCAAAGAGTTTTTTATGTGAGAGGTTGAGAAGGATGTGAAGATGAAAAAAATGAGATAACATAATCTTGACAATTTTTTAAGAATAAAGAAGCTAGATAGTGAGAAATTTTTAGATTATACAAAAGATAAACACAAGAAGGAGGGTTGAATTGTGTTAATTAAAAAATTTTATCCTTTTCGTTCTTGGATTTCAAAACGGTTCAGACGAAACAACGTTTATATTGAAAGATTGATTTTAATAAACAAACGTTAGATTATGATTATTCCCAGTTAGTCAATCAGACGAAACAAATAAACACAAATATTTTTATACTGGTTCGTCTATTCAAGACTATGTCCAGTTACCCAACAACAACTGAGTTTTCACTACAAACCGTGAAAAGGTTTACAAGTATTGTTTGAACCCAGCCACTTCTGGTCATTACAAGATATTCTTTGCTCCCAGCCTTCTCAGGCTAAACAACCAAAGGTATTCTTTGAACCCAGCCTCCACAGGCTAATACAAAAGGTATTCTTTGAAACACAGCCTCCTCAGGCTAAAGTACCACACAAGTGGATTTGAAAAGATGTTTGAAAATAAAGATTTTCCTCTTCACAGAATTGAGCGAATTCTCAGAAGATGGGATAAGAGAAGCGTATTCGCCAACTGATTCTTGATGCTGTAAAGTCCTTTTATGGGCATCTTCTTCAAATAGTCGTTAGACTCATTTGAATGCCGTTGAGAGTCGTTGAGAAATCTTCTTGAGAGCTTTCCAAAAGTTTGTTAGTTGTACTTGATTGATTGATGAAGAGTCGCAGCGGATATAGCGGACTAGATTGTGCGCAGTACTTTTTCTGACTTGTACAGAGATGTGACAAAAGGTGAAGACCTTTTTGACTTTGGTGTGTAAGCTCGAATCCCTATACTGATCTTGGATGCTTCTCATGAGTACTTCTTCATATTTGAAATCTTGGCGCGAATGACTCAACTTGACTTCACTTTTGAACAGACGATGTATTTCTTCAGTCTTCAGTTGTTGTTATTTCGTCTCATTCTATCGTCTTAAGACTTCACTCTTTGGACAGACGAAGGGCTTTAGCTTGAGTAGTCTTCTTTCGTCTGTGCATGTATCGTCTAATGGCTTGACTTTTGACGATGACGCTGAGAACTTCACTTTTGAAGGGTCATGTTTAAATCTGTCTTTGTTTCGTCTTAGCAAGTCTTGGATAGCTTGGTTTCGTCTGTCTTGTAATTAATCAAAATTTTGAGACGTTAATCATCCTTGATCTAACAAAATATTATTTTAAATTTTAAGATTTTTTAAATAAATTTTTAAGTCAGTTTTAAAAAGTTGAAATCAATGTATAATTTTTTAGTATTATTTTCTATCACCATCTTTTGTTTTCTGTCCTTCTCTATTTCTTTCTTATTTTTTTCAAATTTTTTGTTATCTTAGATTATATTCTAAAAATTTAAATAAATATAAATAAAATATTGATAATTATAATGACTGTAAAAGATTTATAACATACCATTAAAAAATAATTTTATATTAATAATAATGTTTTTTTATACTCACATAGCTATTTAAATAAATAATAATGTTAACTCTTAATTGAGATTTTTTTTAATATTATTATTATTATATTAGATGTTTACAACTGTCTTTCCATTTTAAATAGAAATAAATTTATTTTTCTTGATATTTTCCCAAAAATGATGTCTTTGTTCAATTATATATATATATATATATATATATATAATACTTCAAGTAATTATAATTAATGTATATTTTAAATTAAATTAATTAAAATATATGATTATGTCATTTTAATAATAGAATAATAAAAGTGAAATTTAAAATTGTTATCAATTGATTTGAAATTAAATTTGACATTATGATTAGTTGAGCAGCTCTTATTTTAAAAGGATAATATCTATTATTATTAAGTATACAAATAATTTATATATATTTTTATTTTATTACTAAGGAACATATTTTCACTATTTATTTATTGTTATTAAAACATATAAGCTCTTATATTTATTTCAGGATATCAAACAACACATGATATATATTGAAAACTATTTCTAGACACCAAACTATTTTAAAGTTTGTTCTCGCTGAATTTTGAGGTGGTCCGAGTTGAGCTCGGTCCTAAGAAATCCAGCGGCATAAGGGGTTGGAACCCTCGTTGATGTGTGAGTGATTTAGGTTTTATTTCGTGTCTTATTGTCGAATCCTCTATTAGTATTTATAGGGATCGTAATTAGGGTTCCATATTCGTGGATTTCGTGGGGGAAGATAGCTTCAGGCCCAAGAATCCCGAGAAATCAGAGAAAAGATATATTTCCATATTTGTCCAGATTTGTTCTGTTTATGTTGAGCTCAGCCCGGTCAGTGGGGTGAGCTCGGGTCCAGTGGATGAGCTCGGTGCTCATCCCCAGCCCGGTACATCAGCCCCCCGAGCTCGGGCCAAGCGGTTGATTGGCACTGAGTTAAGCCACGAGGTCGGCCATCCGAGGTATAATGGCGGGAACGTTCGCGACGGTTGGTATTCCTTCATTTTAAATTTAAATTCAATGGTTAATTTTTCGTTTAGTTTTGCGTTAGTGGGCCTTAAACGTGAGTAGTGGGCCGTTGCAGTTATGGGCTCGAGCGTTACCTTTGGTTGGTAACGACTATTTCCCCTTTCTTTAAATGCGTTGAGCCCCTTCAGTTCCCAACTTTGCTCTCCTCTTGCACTTGCTCTTTCGTTCTTCGTCCACTCTCTTCCTGAAGTTCCCTTTTGCCGCCATTTTCTTCGTTTGTCCTGTCCTCTAAAGCTTGGTTCAACTTGCGCCAGTCTCGTTGCTGTCTTCTACGCTCGTCATTTTCTCTGGTCTCCCATTTTTGCTCTTCCTTAAACTAGGTATGTCTTCCTCACATTCCTCTGCCACCCATAGTGTAGAGAGTTTGATTCCCACCTCAGTTTCGGGTTCTGAACCCGAATCGACGGAGGCTTCTTCCTCCTCCGCTGAAATGTCCACGGCGGAGATCAGCGTTGGTTCTGAACGCGCCCCCGGTACTACCGAGGTCCCCCCTGCTGGGGCCGAGGTTTTCCCCGTTAGAGTCGCCGAGGTCTCCCTTGCTGAGGCCGCGGTGAGATGTGTTGAAGTTGCTATAGAGGTGTCCGGCGGGGGCAATGCCCTCCCCGGTACCGCCGAGGGGGAGATCGCGAGGGAGGCCGAGGAGGCCGATCTATGCGTCCCCATACCCGACCTGGAGCCCGACTTCTCGTGGCTACTGGAGGAAGTGACGAGCCGAGTATCCTCCTTTGACAACCTAGAAAGTGTCCAAGCCGTCCTTGACCATTATGATATCCTAAGGGAGGGGTTCGAGGATGTGGTTCGATTCCGGACTTGCAAACACAATCAAAGGGTTCACACTCGGACCCTCGTGTCCGGTGTATATGCCATCACCGTATATGAATATATGTTTAGGGAGTATGGCCTAGTTTTCCCCTTGAGTCGTTGCGAGGCTGAGGTCTTATCCTTCCTCAACGTCGCCCCTAGTCAACTCCACCCCAACAGTTGGGGCTTTCTCCGAGCCTTCCAGATCCTATGCAAGATGCTCGGTGTCCGGCCGAGCTCTCGCGGCTTCCTTTACCATTATCAGCTTAAGCACGGTTGTAACACCCTTAAAAATTAATTTTCATAAATAATTACGTAGTTAAAATATTTACTACGTACTAGTTTATTGTTACAATAAAAAGGACTCGAACTTGCAACCTTCAGGTTAGAAGTAAAATGCTTTAACCAACTGAGCTAATAGGTCTATATGATATTTTTATAAAAATATAATGTATATAATGAGTACGAGAGAAAATGTGAACCAGAAAAATTGTGAAAATTATGACAAGTGCAATATGTAAGGAGTGATGGAAGGATGCACTAAATTAGTGGTATTAGCACCAATCTGATTAGTGGTGCACTAAAAAGAAAAAGAATTCTAATTAAATTTTTATGGTAAAACCACTAAGTATATTAAATTTT
Organism: Hylodesmum podocarpum; assembly: GCA_026586105.1. NCBI lineage: Eukaryota > Viridiplantae > Streptophyta > Magnoliopsida > Fabales > Fabaceae > Hylodesmum > Hylodesmum podocarpum. The sequence goes on along the minus strand of JALJEV010000426.1, from coordinate 1,181,139 downwards.
ACCACTAATAATATTTTAAATTTTATTTCATCTATAAATAGAAACCATTTGAGAACACTTCAGCCATGAATTCATTTGCATCAAAACACCAAAATCATAGTTTTTCCAATTTTCCCAAAACCATAAGCTTATTTTGCTAAAATTCCAAATTTTTCTAAATTCACCAAAAACCTATTTCATTTAACTTTGAGAGTAGAATCAACCTTCTTTCAACCTTCAAAAGCTTTCTCAAAGTCTTCCAAAAGAGTAGCCAAAAGAAATCAAGGTGAGGGAAGTTTCTAAATTATTTTAATTTTTCAATTTAATTAAGTTTTCAATTTTCTAAAAATTCTAGAATAATCTCAAAATATTTGTGTTCTAAAATTTATGAACTTATAATTATTATTGAAGTTTTAAAGTAATAAAGAATTGTAAGAGAAGTTGCAATTTACTTAAATTTTCAAATATAAAAATAAAAAAAAATATATATATATAACTAAAAAAGAAGTGAGCATGACTTGAACCCAAGATCTTGATGTTTCCAATCATGTCTTAACCAACTGAGCTAGTTAAGATTTCATTTATAATACCGAATATTTATATGTTTATACTGAAATATTTCTGTTTTCATTTATTTATATTGCATATAATATTTGGAGATCCTAAAATTATGAGATCTAACTAGGAGGCTCTGCCACCTTTACTGATTTCATAATTTTAAGTTATTTATATAATATTTAATTTTATGAAATAATAATTTGAGATCTTAAAATTATGAGATCTAACTAGGAGGCTCTTACCTTTTACCGATTTCATAACTTTAAGATATTTATATAATATTTAATTTTATGAAATGATAATTTGAGATCTTAAAATTATAAGATCTAACTAGGAGGCTCTCGCCACCTTTACTGATTTCATAACTTTAAGTTATTTATATAATACGTAATTTTATGAAGATTTTTAACAATTTTAAAGAGTAATTGGAAAATTTGATTTGAATGTGAATGACTTTTGACGTATATTTGGATAATGACTTGGATTGTGTATGTTTACCTTTTTCTTGAATTTGGTTGATGATTGAGACTGTGATTAATTACCTATGCTATGCACGTTGAAGATTGTGATGAAAACTATAATTATTATACTATAAATTATTAACCCATAATATAAAATATAATGATGTAATAGACTTGTAATATCAACAAGATTGGTGTTGTTTTAAATGAGATTTTTAGAAAGGGAGATAAGTTTTCATTCATTCATGCATGCCTCAAAAGAGGTGGCCTCGGTTAGAGGTGCAGATAATAACTTAATCCGTGCGTCTAGGTGGGATGCCAGACTTGGGGGATTTTTATAGTGAGAATTCATTTAATTCATGATGATCACATGATTGTTTATGAGATTTTGTGCACCACTGTGAAATCCCAACTGGTCGGTAAGTTTTACGATGATGATGTCGTATTATCTGAGATGGTACCACATTGCATATTTTTGGAGTTGAGGTTGGAGCATGCATCATATAGAGATTTCATTTAGTCATAATTCATTCTTTATTTATGTGAGTATGATATGTATCATATTAATATTTTTATATGATAGGTATTATTATTGATATTTTTATATGCTATGTATTGTTATTTAAATTTTGGAACTTACCCTTGCGTGTTTGTGTCTGTGGTTTGACACCTGTGATGATCCTAAATTTTATTTGGGGGAGCAGATTAACAGGATAATTCTATTTGGAGATGTGAAGGAAGGATAGCTAATATGAGGATTTTTATGAATAATGTGTATTTTATAATTATCACAATATTACGTACTTATGTGACGTTTTGTAAATAACTTTTGATGTATGGTTACGATATGATCTATGTGATGTGTTTTATTTTGGTGACGTTTTTGTTAGCAAGGAAAATTATTTTAAGATTTTATTTAAAGAAATCTAAATGAAGAGAAACATTTTCATACAATAATAATAAATAGATAAAAGGAAAATATTTCAGCAATGAAAAATAGCGGGGCGTTACAACGGTCCTAAGGTGGGCTGGGCTTCCTTGAGTAGTCGGACTGGGGGGGGCTTGCTCATCCCCTATGCCCAATCATACAAGAGATTCAAGGAGCGCTACTTCAAGCTGTCCCCGGTCAACAACAGGGTCGCCAAGGCCCTCTTTTTGAAGGACGACTTGACGCCCAAGTACCCCCTACATTAGTGCCGCCCTCGTAAATATACCCGCTTCCCCGAGGACTTATTGACCCCGGGTGACAAAAATATAATACAAGTCCTGCACGGTCTCCCCTTGCCCGTTAGCAGTCGAGCTCTGATTCACTCGGCCCGGGAGGAGGACCCCTTCCAACACTTCCTAGGTAATAATCCCTAGTGTATCCCCGCCCCCTATTCTCTAATGTCTTCTCGTCCGGTTTATGAATCATTGACTAACCTTCACTTGTATTTTCTTTGCAGATTCTATGGCCGACAATTTTAGCCTAATCGCTGCTTTGAAGGCGCGTAGGTCGGGCCACGGGCCCCGAGGTCGAGGGGCGTCTCCTGGTGTCCGCAGCCCGGCTCCCCGACCCCCTCTCCCGCAAGCTACTCCTAGCCCCAAAAGGCTAAGGGTCGACATTCCCGAGCTCTCCCCGGCGGGGACAGGGACCTCTCCCAAGAGGCCGAGAGTAGATGAAGTCGCCACAGCCTCCCCTTCCCCGTGCACTCAAGCCGAGGTAGCGGTACCTGAGGCGACCTCCCGGAGGGGGGATGTAGTGGACTCGACGGACAACTTGGATGGGGCTGAAGCCCTGCTGAGCCGCCTCACGAACATAACTCGGCACGCCAAGAGGAGGATGGCCGAGCTTGAAGCGGCTTCAGTCCGTCGCGAACAGGAGTGCGCGGCCCGGGCGGCCGTCTTGGAGATGGAAGTCACAAAGTCCAGGCTGGCCAGGGAGGACCTCGAACGGGAGCTTGCAGCGGCCAAGGCTGACCGAGAGGAACTCCGGAAAGATCGGGAGGGGCTACAGAAGGAACTCGTTGCCTCAAAGGCAAACGAGGAGAAGCTCCAGGGCTGGATGAACTCAGCTGTCGATCGAGCCGTGGACGCCAAGGCGAAGGTGCTGAATCTGACCGAGCAGATCATCTTTGGTCAGAGGGCCAAGATGGAACAAATGGAAGAAGCGGCAGTATCCGGCTTCTGCTCGGGCTTCGACGGGGCGGTTCGCCAAGTATGCTTCATGGCCCCGACCTTGGACCCCGAGTCCTTTGACTATGTCAAGGACGTCGTGGACGGGCAATCGGTGGATCGGGTCGACTGAGCTATTCTTTGTATTTGTATTGTTTTACTGGCCGGCCTTTAAGGACGGTCTTGGGTTGTAACCATGATTTCGCACAATGTTTTGCCTTTTACCTTTATGTCATCTATCTTCACTTTACCACCTGTTTTATTATCATTGCTCTACTCCTCTTCCTTTTAACTTATTCCGCGCTTGTTATACTTGAATGCTTGCTTACGTTGATTACCCGACCGACCTCCAACGGGTCCAGGGTGCGGGCTCCCAGCTCAGGAAGAAACACGGCAGCCACCGCACATAGTGAATTGGTAAAGGGACGCGATGTCTCCTTTAGCTCGGTAGCCGCCGAGCACGGTAAGATGGTAGAGGGACGCGATGTCTCCTCTAGCTCGGTAGCCGCCGAGCACGGTATGAACTGGTAGAGGGACGCGATGTCTCCTCTAGCTCGGTAGCCGCCGAGCACGGTATGAACTGGTAGAGGGACGCGATGTCTCCTCTAGCTCGGTAGCCGCCGAGCACGGAATGACTTGGTAGAGGGACGCGATGTCTCCTCTAGCTCGATAGCCGCTGAGCACGGAACGAACTGGTAGAGGGACGCGATGTCTCCTCTAGCTCGGTAGCCGCCGAGCACGGTATGAAGATAAGTGTGGCAATGAAATTTCACTTTTATTGAATACTGACGCAGTGCCTCGTTAAAACCTTTCCCGGAAAAACCCTCCTTAGGGAAAAACCCGGGCTTAGGAAAAAGAGTACACTTCTACGACAAATGAAAAAAAAAATACAACGAATGTAACTTACCGAATTGAACACTAATTCAAAAACGGCCTAGTCTAACTAAAATAGGGTTTCAAGTGACTTGCGTTCCAAGTTCTGGGTATAAGACGTCCACCCATCTCTTGTAATTTGTAAGCTCCGTTGTCATGGGTCTCGAGGATGCAAAAGGGACCGTCCCAGTTGGCAGCAAGTTTGCCATGAGCTCGGTCTTTCCTAGCTTCCCCGGTCTTTCTCCAAATGAGGTCACCCGGGACGAAAGACCGCTCTCGAACTCGGGAGTTATAACGGCGGGATGCGCGTAACTTCGTGGCCAACTCCCTCACTCTAGCTTCTTCTCGGACTTCTTCAATAAGGTCAAGCTCCTCCCTGAGGGCACTCTCGTTATCGGAAGATGTGTAGGTCAACCTCCTCCACGAGGGCTCTCCGACCTCAACTGGTATCATGGCATCGAACCCATAAGTGAGGCGGAATGGGGTTTCGTTGCTTGAGGACTGGGGTGTGCAGTGGTATCCCCATAATACACTCGGTATTTCTTCCGCCCAATTTCCCTTTACACGTCCGAGCTTCTTCTTCAGCTCGTTAAGGATGACCTTATTGGCTGTCTCGGCCTGTCCATTCGTTTGAGGGCGCTCCACTGACAACGTCCGGTGCTGGATGCCGAGCTGGGCTAAGAATGTACGAAAGGTAGCATTTGTGAACTGTCGCCCATTATCAGTAACCAGGCCTTGGGGTATGCCGTGCCGGCAAAAGATATGCTTCCAAACGAATTTCTGAATCTGCTTCGCCGATATGGTTGCAACTGGCTCGGCCTCGATCCACTTGGTGAAGTAATCGATGGCCACGAGCAAGAACTTGGTTTGCCTTTGCGCTGGTGGGAACGGGCCGAGGATGTCCATCCCCCATAAGGCAAAGGGCCAAGGTGACGAAACGAGATGGAGCTCGGCCTCGATCCACTTGGTGAAGTAGTCGATGGCCACGAGCAAGAACTTGGTTTGCCTTTACGCTGGTGGGAACGGGCCGAGGATGTCCATCCCCCATAAGGCAAAGGGCCAAGGTGACGAAACGAGATGGAGCTCGGTCGGCGGAGCCGTCGGCAGCGAACCGTGTTCTTGGCACTTCTTACAGCTCCGGACATAGTTCTTCGCGTCCTTCTTCATTGTCGGCCAGTAGTACCCGGCTCGGATTAACCGGGCCGCCATGTTCTTCGCCCCCGAGTGCATGCTGCAGATGCCTGTGTGGAGCTCGTCCATCACGTACTGCGCTTGCTCCTTGTTCAAACATTTGAGTAACGGGGTTGAGAAGTCTCTCCGGTAGAGCTCTTGATCCCTCAGCACATAGTAGGGAGCTTGACGACGTATCTTCTGTGCTTCATTCTTATCGTCGGGCACGACGTTGTCTTGCAAGTATGACATAAGGGGAGTCATCCATGAGCTTAGTTCGGGTTTGATTGCGTAGACCTCATCCTTGTCCCAGCTCGGGGAGATAAGTACTTCCTGAATGATCGAATGGTGTTGTCCCCCCTTACGGGAGCTCGCCAGCTTGGATAGGATGTCCGCTCTGTCGTTTTGTTCACAGGGAACGTGGATGATCTCGAACTTGGCGAAGTGGGAGATCATGTTCTTCACTCGTGATAATACTTGTCAGGAAGAGGGCTCTTTGGCCTGGAACTTGTCCCTAACCTGAGAGGTGATTAGTTGGGAGTCACTTAAGCATTTTAGATGTCGAACGCCCATGTCCCGGGCCAATCTGAGGCCGGACAGAAGGGCCTCATACTCAGCTTGATTGTTTGAGGTCGCGAACGAGAAACGTATCGCTTGTTCCAACACGAGATCGTCCGGCCCTTCCAGAATAACTCCTGCTTCGCTGCCTTTTTTGTTAGAAGATCCGTCAACTCTCAACGTCCAGCCTAGATCACGGTCGCCAAGCTCGGGTAGCTCGGTGAGGAACTCTGCTAGGAACTGGGCCTTCATGGGTCCTCTGGGTTCAAATGTTAATCCGAACTCGGACAACTCCACGACCCCCGGCGTCATGCGGCCTGCCAGATTGGGTCGCTGCAATATTTGTCTGATTGGGTAGTCTGACCTCACCACAATGTCATGGCTGCGAAAGTAATGTCTTAACCGGCGAGCCGTGAAGACCAGGGCGAGCGCCAATCTTTCTACGGTCTGGTATCTAGTCTCCGCGGGTTGGAGTGTTCGGCTCACGAAGTACACTAGGGTCTGTACTCTGTCCACATCTTTGACAAGGACCGAGCTGATGGCGACCTCTGAAACCGCTAAGTAAACATACAATGGAAGCTCGGGTGAAGGGTTGGCCAGGGTCGGTAAAGAAGCTATTTGAGCTTTCAACTTGTCAAAGGCTGAAGCACATTCCTCATTCCATTCAAAGCAGGCTGTCCGTTTTAATAGTGCGAATAGGGGCTTGCTCTGCTCCGCCAGCATAGGGCAGCTAGGCGTCCGTTAAGTTTCTGCAAGTCCTTCAAGCAGGTCGGGCTGGGCATGCTAGAGACGGTCGTGCACTCTTCCGGGTTGGCCTCTGTAACACCCTCAAAATTAATTTTCATAAATAATTTCGTAGTTAAAACATTTACTAAAAATTCTATAAAAATGTACATATTAACTATTTACTGTTATAATTTGATTAGACAGAAAATGTAATTCAAAAATAATTTATCATTGGGTAGCAATATTATTACGTAATTTGAGAAAATTATGATTACATTTCTAAATAAAAATGTAATAAAAAAAAAATAAATTTGTGGTTTGACATTTTTATTACTATTTGATGTTTCAAATATTATTTTATATTTCGAATTACTGAAAATTTATTGTTTTAATTATATTATTATTAAGAAATCTTATTTTATATTTGATTTGAGAAATATTTTAAGAAATAAAATAAAAATAATAAAAAAATAATAATAAATAAATAAAAATAATATAAAATAAATAAAAAAAAAATAAACTTAGAATGACTCATGCAGGATTCGAACCTACAACATACAAATTATAAAGCCACCACTTTAACCATCTAAGCTACTACATTTATTTGATAGTTTTATAAAATATAAGATATATATTAAGTACTAGTTTATTGTTTAAAAATATTTTAAAATTAAAATGTCACATGTAGGACTCGAACTTGCAACCTTCAGGTTAGAAGTAGAATGCTTTTACCAACTGAGCTAATAGGTTTATTTGATAAATTTTAAAAATATAAGGTATATAATAAGTACGAGCGAAATATGTGAAACAGAAAAAATAGAAAAAATAATTTTTAGATTCTTTATAATTTAGTATTAATTATGGAATAATCATATATGATATTTGAATAATGGAATTAAAAAAAAAAATTAAAAAAAAAAAAATAATAATAATAATAATAAAATAATAAAATAATAAAAAAATATATATATATATATAAATAAAAGTTAGAAAATTCTGAACAAGTGCAATATGTCATGAATGATGAAAAGATGCACTAAGTTAGTGGTGTTAGCACCAATTTGATTAATGGAGCACTAAAAAGAAAAAGAATTATAATTAATTGTTTATGGAAAAACCACTAAGTATATTAAATTTTACCACTAATAATATTTTAAATTTTATTTCATCTATAAATAGAAACCATTTGAGAACACTTCAGCCATGAATTCATTTGCACCAAAACACCAAAATCTTAGTTTTTCCAATTTTCCCAAAACCATAAGCTTATTTTGCTAAAATTCCAAATTTTTCTAAATTCACCAAAAACCTATTTCATTTAACTTTGAGAGTAGAATCAACCTTCTTTCAACCTTCAAAAGCTTTCTCAAAGTCTTCCAAAAGAGTAGCCAAAAGAAATCAAGGTGAGGGAAGTTTCTAAATTATTATGAATTTTCAATTTAATTAAGTTTTCAAGTTTCTAAAAAATTATAGAATAATCCTAAAAAAAAATATATTCTATATTTTAATTTTTATAATCTTATTCTCTTGGAATTATAATTATTATTGAAGTTTTAAAGTAATAAGGATTGTAAGGAAAGTTGCAATTTATTTAAGTTTTCAATTACTAAAATAATGCATATTTAAAAAAAATATAAAGACAAAAATGATGCAAGCAGGAATTGAACCCATAACCTTCAGATTGAACCATGTCCTAACCAACTGAGCTATTCCAACTTTTATTTAAAATACCGCATATTTATATTTTTATACTGAAATATTTCTGTTTCCATTTATTTATATTGCATATAATATTTGGAGATCCTAAAATTATGAGATCTAACTAGGAGGCTCTGCCACCTTTACTGATTTCATAATTTTAGTTATTTATATAATATTACAATGATTAATTTTTCTATACTTTGAACTTGGATGACTTTTGATTGAACTTGAATAACTTTGGATGTGTACTTGGATGATGACTTAGATTGTTTATGTTTACCTTTTCTTTGAACTTGGATGATGATTGAGACTGTGATTAATTAACTATGCTATGTACGTGGAAGACTGTGATGAAAACTATGACGATTATATTATAAATTATTAATCTACAACGTAAAATATAATGATGGAGTGTACTTGTAATATCAATAAGTTGGTATTGTTTTAAATGAGATTTTTAGAAAGGGAGATAAGATTTCATTCATTCATGCATGCCTCAAAAGAGGTGGCCTCGGTTAGAGGTGCGGATAATAACTTAATCCGTGCGTCTAGGTGGGATGCCGACTTGGGGGATTTTTATAGTGAGAATTCATTTAATTCATGATGATCACATGATTGTTTATGAGATTCTAAATTGCACCACCGTGAAATCCCAACCGGTCGGTAAGTTTTACGATGATGATGTCGTATTATCTGAGATGGTACCACATTGCATATTTTTGGAGTTGAGGATGGAGCATGCATCATATAGAAATTTCATTTAAGTCATAATTCATTCTTTATTTATTTGATTATGATATGTATTATATTGATAATTTTATATGATATGTATTTTTATTAAGATTTTTGGAACTTACCCTTGCGTGTTTGTGTCTGTGGTTTGACACCTGTGATGATCCTAAATTTTAATTGGGGGAGCAGATTAACAGGATAAATCTATTGGAGATGTGAACGAAGGATAAGCAAACATGAGGATTTTTGTGAATAATGTGTATATTATAATTATCACAATATTACGTACTATGTGACATTTTGTAAATAACTTTTGATGTATGATTACAATGTGATCTATGTGATGTGTTTTATTTTGGTGACATTTTTGTTAGCAAGGGAAATTATTTTAAAATTTTATTTAAAGAAATCTAAATGAAGGGAAACATTTTCAAATAATAATAATAAATAGATAAAAAGGAAAATATTTAAGCAATGAAAAACAAACATGAGGCGTTACGGTTGGTATCGAGCAAGATGTTTTCTTGGACTTGTGAATTTTGAGCTAACCATGTTTTTGTTGTGATTAAATGATTGGTAGAAGTTATAAGGTGGAGTATAAGATTGTTTGTTTATGTGCTCTATATTCTTGTGTGATTGTTAGTTGATGTGCTTTGTGATTTTATTTTCTGTAATAATAATAGATGGCTGGAGGAAATGATAAGGCAATTGTTGAGGCACTCGAAAAACTTGCCCAAGCAATTGGAAGTCAAAATAGGAACAACAACGAACATAATGAATATCGTGGTCTGGAGCGTTTTCAGAGGAATAATCCGCCTACTTTTGGAGGTGGATATGACCCTGAAGGTGCTCAACGATGGGTAAGGGAAATTGAGAAAATCTTTCGGGTAATGGGATGTTCTGAGGATAAAAAGGTAATTTTCGCAACTCATATGTTGGTGGATGAGGCAGAATATTGGTGGGAAAATACTTACCAATATGAAGCGAAGGAAGGAGAAACAATAAAATGGGGAGAATTTAAGGAATTGTTTTTAGAAAAATATTTTCCTGAAGATATAAGGAATAAAAAAGAAATGGAGTTTTTGGAATTAAAACAAGGGAACTTAACAGTAGCTGAGTATGCGGTTAGGTTTGAGGATCTAGTCAGATATTCTACACACTACCATGGAAAAGATGGTGAAAGGTCAAAATGTGTTAAATTTTTAAATGGCCTGCGTCCTGAAATAAAACAGGCTATAAATTATCAAGGTATTCACCAATTTCCAATGCTTGTAAATATGTGTAGAATATATGATGAGGATTCTCGTGCTAGAGCTGTATATTATAAAAATAAAAATATTGGTGGACCCATTAAAAATAAAAGATTTGGGTTCGAAAATAAAGGGAAACCATACCAAGCTTCTCAAGGAGTTAAGGAACGTTCGTTCGGGAATTTTTCTAAAGCTCCTATGAGAAATAGTGAATCTAATCCCGTTAATGTCAAGTGTTTTAAGTGTGGAGAATTTGGACACTATGCTTCATCGTGCAACTGGTGCTACAAATGTAACACAAAGGGACATCTAGCAAAAGATTGTCGAGGAAAAGGAAGCATGTCCGAAAATCCGTCTGAAAAACCGAAGGCTCAAGGAAGAATTTTTTCTCTTAATGGAACTGAGACTTCAGAACCTTTGATTCGAGGTAAATGCTTCATAAATGAAATTCCTTTAACTGTGTTATTTGACTCTGGTGCTACTCATTCTTTTGTGTCATATTCTTGTGTACAAAAATTGAAACTCCCTGTGTCTTCATTAAACTTTAAATTAGAAGTAAATACTCCAACTGGGACTTCAGTTTTAACCTCGATATCTCGTCTAGATCAGAAAATAAAAATTGGTGATAAAACTTTCTGTGTCAATTTGATTTGTTTACCCCTTCAACAAATTGAAGTTGTTTTAGGTATGGATTGGTTGTCCACTAATCATGTTTTGTTGAATTGCTTTGACAAAACAATTATTTTTCGAGACTCGGAGGTGAGTAGGGATATTGAAATTGTTTCCATAAATAAAGTCTTAAAATCTTTAAAGGAAAACAATACCCAAGTATACATGATCACCGCTAATGAAACTAAATCTGAAAATGAGGTGAGTAGTGTGCCAATAGTAAAAGATTTTACAGAGATATTTCAAGAAGTGGATCAATTACCTCCTGAAAGAGAAATAGAGTTTTCCATTGATTTAGTTCCAGAACAGACCAATTTCCATAGCACCATATAGAATGTCTCCTGTAGAATTAGCAGAAGTCAAGAAACAAATTGAAGAATTGTTAAGTAAACAGTTTGTAAGGCCTAGTGTATCACCCTGGGGAGCTCCAGTTTTGTTAGTTAAGAAAAAGGATGGAACCATGAGAATGTGCATAGATTATAGACAATTGAATAGAGTAACCATTAAGAATAAATATCCACTGCCTAGGATTGATGATCTTATGGATCAATTAAAAGGAGCCTGTATTTTTAGTAAGATTGATTTAAGATCAGATATCATCGATTAGGGTAAAATCCGAGGATATTCCAAAAATCGCTTTCAAGACCAAGTTATGGGCACTATGAGTATTTAGTTATGCCTTTTGGAGTGACTAATGCTCCAGCAAGTATTTATGGATTACATGAACCGAATTTTTCACCCTTATCTTGACCATTTTGTAATTGTATTCATTGATGACATATTAGTGTATAGTAAAACTAGGGAGGATCATGCCAAACACTTAAATATAGTATTACAGATTTTAAAGGACAGAAAACTTTTTGCTAAATTATCTAAGTGTGAATTTTGGATGGAGAAAATGAAATTTTTAGGTCATGTGATATGTCGGGAGGAATATCTCAGAGATCCATGTAAGGTACAATCTGTTTTGGAATGGGAGAGACCTAAAAGTGTAACAGAGATTAGGAGTTTTCTAGGATTAGCAGGATATTATAGGAGATTTATTAAAGATTTTTCTAAAATAGCTTTACCTTTGACTACCTTGACTAAAAAGAATCAGGCATTTATTTGGACAACTCAATGTGAGGATAGTTTTCAAACTCTAAAGGAAAGATTGACCACTGCTCCAGTATTAACTCTACCTAATCCCAAAGAACCTTTTGTAGTGTATTGTGATGCATCTAAAATGGGTTTAGGAGGAGTATTGATGCAAGATGGTAAAGTGGTAGCATATGCTTCTAGACAACTTAAGATTCATGAGAAAAATTATCCAACCCATGATCTAGAATTAGCGGCTGTAGTATTCACACTTAAGATGTGGAGACATTATTTGTATGGAACTAGATTTGAAGTATTTAGCGATCACAAAAGCCTTAAATATTTATTTAGTCAAAAAGAATTAAACATGAGACAAAGAAGATGGATGGAATTTTTAAAGGATTATGATTTTGAACTTAATTACCATCCCTAAAGGCTAATGTGGTAGCAGATGCTTTAAGTAGGAAGTCTTTGATTATGTCTTCACTGATGATTAGAGAAATGGATTTATTAGAACAATTTCGAGATCTTAGTTTAGTGTGTGAAACTACTAATACGAGTATTAGATTAGGAGCTTTACAAATTTCTAACACATTTTTGGAAGAAATTAGACATTTAAGCAAGAATTTGATCCTTTTCTAAAAACTCAAATGGAAATTTTGAATCAAGGAAAAAGTAATGAGTTTAAGATTGGAATGGATGGTATTTTGAGGTTTCAAGATAGAATTTGTATTCCTAATATAATAGAAGTTAGAAAAACAATTTTGGAGGAAGCACATAAAAGCAAATTAAGTATTCATCCTGGTGCCACTAAGATGTACAAAGATTTGAAAACCATGTTTTGGTGGCCTCGAATGAAGAAAGAAATTTGTGAATATGTGTATTCTTGTTTAATTTGTCAAAAGGCTAAAATTGAACATCGAAACCCTCGTGGTTTATTGCAACCTTTAGAAATACCACAATGGAAATGGGATAGCATATCTATGGATTTTGTGGTAGCTTTGCCAAGAAGCCCTAGAGGATTTGATTCAATTTGGGTTATAGTAGATCGTTTAACTAAGTCTCGCACATTTTATTCCTATTAATATTAGGTATTCTTTAGAGAAATTAACTAATTTGTACATAGGTGAGATTGTAAGATTACATGGTGTACCATCTAGTATTGTATCGACGAGAGACCCTAGATTTACTTCAAGATTTTGGGAGAGTTTACATAAAGCTTTAGGCACCAAATTAAAATTAAGTTCACTTATCATCCCCAAACCGATGGACAAACCGAAAGAACAATCCAATCTTTAGAGGATTTATTGAGAGCTTGTGTTTTAGAACATAAGGGTTGTTGGGTAGACTTTTTGCCTTTGATAGAATTTACCTACAATAATAGTTTTCATTCTTCCATTGGTATGGCACCTTTTGAAGCTTTATATGGAAGAAAATGTAGAACTCCTTTGTGTTGGACAATCAGAGAAAGTTTAATTTTAGGACCTGATATTGTACAACAAACATTAGAAAAGATTAAGTTAATTCAGGGAAAAATGAGAACGGCACAAAGTAGACGAAAAAGTTATCATGACAAAAGAAGAAAAAAGATTTGGAATTTGATGTTGGTGATCACGTATTCTTAAGGGTAAATCCATGGACTGTTATTGGAAGAGTTTTAAAATCCCGAAAACTTTCACCGCGTTTCATTGGTCCCTTCCAAATAATAAAAAGAGTAGGCCCTGTGGCTTACCAAATTGCTTTACCCCCAATTCTTTCTAATCTTCATAATGTCTTTCATGTTTCACAAATTCGTAAATACATTCCTGATTCATCACATGTAATTGAGTTAGATGACATACAAATAAAGGATAATCTAACCTATGAAGCATTACCAATAAGAATTGAGGATAGAAGAATCAAAACCTTAAGGGGAAAAGATATTCCTTTAGTAAAGGTTATCTGGAGAACGGATGATGCAACATGGGAATTGGAAAGTGAGATGCGAAAAGCTATCCTACATTATTTCAATGAGGTAAATTTCGAGACGAAATTTCATTTTAGGGGGGAGAGTTGTAACACCCTCAAAATTAATTTTCATAAATAATTTCGTAGTTAAAACATTTACTAAAAATTCTATAAAAATGTACATATTAACTATTTAATGTTATAATTTGATTAGATTTAAAATGTAATTCAAAAATAATTTATCATTGGGTAGCAATATTATTACGTAATTTGAGAAAATTATGATTACATTTCTAAATAAAAATGTAATAAAAAAAAAATAAATTTGTGGTTTGACATTTTTATTACTATTTGATGTTTCAAATATTATTTTATATTTCGAATTACTGAAAATTTATTGTTTTAATTATATTATTATTAAGAAATCTTATTTTATATTTGATTTGAGAAATATTTTAAGAAATAAAATAAAAATAATAAAAAAATAATAATAAATAAATAAAAATAATATAAAATAAAAAAAAAAAAATAAACTTAGAATGACTCATGCAGGATTCAAACCTGCAACATACAAATTATAAAGCCACCACTTTAACCATCTAAGCTACTACATTTATTTGATAGTTTTATAAAATATAAGATATATATTAAGTACTAGTTTATTGTTTAAAAATATTTTAAAATTAAAATGTCACATGTAGGACTCGAACTTGCAACCTTCAGGTTAGAAGTAGAATGCTTTTACCAACTGAGCTAATAGGTTTATTTGATAAATTTTAAAAATATAAGGTATATAATAAGTACGAGCGAAATATGTGAAACAGAAAAATAGAGAAAAATAATTTTTAGATTCTTTATAATTTAGTATTAATTATGGAATAATCATATATGATATTTGAATAATGGAATTAAAAAAAAAATTAAAAAAAAAATAAATAATAATAATAATAATAAAATAATAAAAAAATATATATATATATATATAAATAAAAGTTAGAAAATTCTGAACAAGTGCAATATGTCATGAATGATGAAAAGATGCACTAAGTTAGTGGTGTTAGCACCAATTTGATTAATGGAGCACTAAAAAGAAAAAGAATTATAATTAATTGTTTATGGAAAAACCACTAAGTATATTAAATTTTATCACTAATAATATTTTAAATTTTATTTCATCTATAAATAGAAACCATTTGAGAACACTTCAGCCATGAATTCATTTGCACCAAAACACCAAAATCTTAGTTTTTCCAATTTTCCCAAAACCATAAGCTTATTTTGCTAAAATTCCAAATTTTTCTAAATTCACCAAAAACCTATTTCATTTAACTTTGAGAGTAGAATCAACCTTCTTTCAACCTTCAAAAGCTTTCTCAAAGTCTTCCAAAAGAGTAGCCAAAAGAAATCAAGGTGAGGGAAGTTTCTAAATTATTATGAATTTTCAATTTAATTAAGTTTTCAAGTTTCTAAAAAATTATAGAATAATCCTAAAAAAAAAATATATTCTATATTTTAATTTTATAATCTTATTCTCTTGGAATTATAATTATTATTGAAGTTTTAAAGTAATAAGGATTGTAAGGAAAGTTGCAATTTATTTAAGTTTTCAATTACTAAAATAATGCATATTTAAAAAAAATATAAAGACAAAAATGATGCAAGCGAGAATTGAACCCATAACCTTCAGATTCTCAACCATGTCCTAACCAACTGAGCTATTCCAACTTTTATTTATAATACCGCATATTTATATTTTTATACTGAAATATTTCTGTTTCCATTTATTTATATTGCATATAATATTTGGAGATCCTAAAATTATGAGATCTAACTAGGAGGCTCGCCACCTTTACTGATTTCATAATTTTAGTTATTTATATAATATTACAATGATTAATTTTTCTATACTTTGAACTTGGATGACTTTTGATTGAACTTGAATAACTTTGGATGTGTACTTGGATGATGACTTAGATTGTTTATGTTTACCTTTTCTTTGAACTTGGATGATGATTGAGACTGTGATTAATTAACTATGCTATGTACGTGGAAGACTGTGATGAAAACTATGACGATTATATTATAAATTATTAATCTACAACGTAAAATATAATGATGGAGTGTACTTGTAATATCAATAAGTTGGTATTGTTTTAAATGAGATTTTTAGAAAGGGAGATAAGATTTCATTCATTCATGCATGCCTCAAAAGAGGTGGCCTCGGTTAGAGGTGCAGATAATAACTTAATCCGTGCGTCTAGGTGGGATGCCGACTTGGGGATTTTTATAGTGAGAATTCATTTAATTCATGATGATCACATGATTGTTTATGAGATTCTGTGCACCACTGTGAAATCCCAACTGGTCGGTAAGTTTTACGATGATGATGTCGTATTATCTGAGATGGTACCACATTGCATATTTTTGGAGTTGAGGATGGAGCATGCATCATATAGAAATTTCATTTAAGTCATAATTCATTCTTTATTTATTTGATTATGATATGTATTATATTGATAATTTTATATGATATGTATTTTTATTAAGATTTTTGGAACTTACCCTTGCGTGTTTGTGTCTGTGGTTTGACACCTGTGATGATCCTAAATTTTAATTGGGGGAGCAGATTAACAGGATAAATCTATTGGAGATGTGAACGAAGGATAAGCAAACATGAGGATTTTTGTGAATAATGTGTATATTATAATTATCACAATATTACGTACTATGTGACATTTTGTAAATAACTTTTGATGTATGATTACGATGTGATCTATGTGATGTGTTTTATTTTGGTGACATTTTTGTTAGCAAGGGAAATTATTTTAAAATTTTATTTAAAGAAATCTAAATGAAGGGAAACATTTTCAAATAATAATAATAAATAGATAAAAAGGAAAATATTTAAGCAATGAAAAACAGCGAGGCGTTACAGCCTCGATTCCCCTATGCGAGATCATAAAGCCGAGGAACTTTCCCCCTCCCACGCCGAAAGCACACTTCTCTGGGTTGAGCCGAATTTGATGCCGGCGTATTTCCGAGAAGATTTCTCTGAGGTCAGCGGCATGCTGAACTTGGGTCTTCGACTTCACCACCATGTCGTCAACGTAGACCTCCATGTTGCGTCCGATCTGGGCATTGAAGTCCTTGTCCATTAGTCGTTGGTAAGTGGCCCCGGCATTCTTGAGACCGAAAGGCATGACTTGGTAGCAGTAATTGGTCGTGGCTGACATGAACGCAGTCTTTGGTTCGTCAGGTGGGGTACATCGAATCTGGTTGTATTTAGAATATGCGTCCAAGAAGCTAAATGCCTCGTACCGCCATGCTCTGTCCACTAGCCTGTCGATGCTCGGCAACGGGTAAGTGTCTTTGGGACAGGTTTTGTTCAAGTCGGTGTAGTCCGTGCACATCCTCCACTTCCCGTTTGACTTCTTGACCATCATGACATTGGCTAACCAGGTGGTGTATATTATTTCTCTAATGAAGCGAGCCTCCAGAAGCTTGCCGACCTCTTTCTGAACCACTAGAAGGCGTTCTTCGCCTAACTTTCTTTTCCGCTGTGCCACTGGTCGGGCATGGGGAAGCAAGGACAGCTTATGACACATCAGGTTGGGGTCAATGCCGGGCATATCGGACGGCTTCCATGCGAATAGGTCTGCATTTTCTCGTAACGTGTTGATCACTTCATGGCGGAGGCCGGCATGGAAGTGCCTATCTTGGTGACCTGCCCCGCTTCCAGGCCGAGCTGCAGTGGCTCAAGGGGTTCGGCGAAGGAGGGACGTTCTTCCTCGACCTCGGCCCGGGGGTCCAAGTCCAATAGTCCGTCGGTGCCGAGAAGAACCGAGCAGATGTTCGAGGTCGGCCTCCCCTCCTCCCTCTTAACGGAGTACGGCGCCACCTTCAGACTTCGGGCGTAACATACCCGGGCAGTCCTCGGGTCGGCCTTGACAGTGACTATCCTCCCCCTTTCTTCAGGGAACTTCACGGCCATGTGCAGGCTGGACACAATGGCTCCCAACTGGTTCAGGGTCCTTCTGCCGATAATGGCGTTGTAAGAGGTGTCAGCGTCGATCAAAATGTACCTGACCTCCACCGTTTTATAAGCCTCGCTCCCGCCAAAGGTAGTGAGGAGGTCGATATAGCCCCGAGAATGGACTTTCTCCAGCAAATCCGAGCAGGGGCTCAGGGTACGGCTTGATGATTGTCTCAGGCAGCTCCAACTGCTTAAAGACAGACTAGTACAACACGTCAGCCGAGCTTCCTTGGTCGATCAGTACTTTGCGGACTCGCCGGTTGGCGATGGTGCACGAGATAACCATGGGGTCGGTCTGGTCGGGGTTGTCGATGCTGAAGTCGGCGTCAGAGAATGTGATGGAGGGCAGAGTTCTTTTCTTGGGTGACCCTATGTGGTTGACGCTTCTCGCGTATCGTTTTCGGGCCGAAGAGGTAGCTCCCCCTCCTGCAAAACCTCCCGCAATGGTGTTGATGGTTCCCTTTACTTTGTCGGGGTTTTGATCAGTCCTTTTGTCCCAACCTTTGTCGGTGCGTTTACTTGGGCCATCTCGGGCGTCCCGGTCTTGGTCCCGGGACCGGGTCTTAGAGCTCGGGCCGGTATATCTCTCTGGGTGTTTCTGCTCCTCTTGTACGAATCTTCGTAGCTCCTCGGATCTAATGAGTCGCTCTATGAGGTCTCGCACTTGGCGACAGTCCTCCGTGGTGTGTCCCGTGTTCTGATGATAAGCACACTGCTTAGTCGGGTCGGCACTCACGGGAGATTGTGAAGCCTGCGGACGGCGAACTAAGTCTAATGCGCATGCCTCCCTAAAAATTCTGTCCCTGGACGCATTTAGGGGGGTGTAGGAGGTATACGAATTGGAGTGGCGCTCTCTCCTTGACTCTGCCCGGCGGGAAGAGGAGGATTCCTTCTGTTTAGGGGGAGGGCCGGGCTCACGAGCTCGACGCTTAGCTGCAGTATTATCTTCTATACTCATGAACCGGGCAGCTCGGGAGCGGAGCTCGTTCATGTTGACCAGAGGCTCAGTAAAAAGGGAGTCCGAGAATGGGCCGGGGTTGAGCCCGGCCTGAATGGAATGCAGCGCGACGACAGGGTGGAGGTTCGGTATGTTCCGGCAGGCCAAAGCGAAACGCGTCATATAGTCCCTGAGTGATTCCTTTTCTCCCTGCACCAGGTGATGCAGAGATATGGAGGTGGTTGGTGTCGGTCTAGCGTCCGCGAACCGGGCTTGGAAGTGCTCGTACAAGGTATTGAAGGAATCAATGGACAACGGTGGGAGGGAGTAATACCAATCTAGCGTTATCCTCTTCAATGTGGAGGGAAACATTCGACATAGCACGTAATCGTCGTCTACGGTCATGGCGGCATGAGTGAGAAAGGCCCTCACGTGAGTAACCGGGTCCGTAGTCCCATCATATTTGTCATGGGACGACCACCTCCAAGACTCTGGAACCCGGACGGAGAGGATGGTCGGCACGAAGGGATGGAGGTTCCAGACCTGACCAAGGCTAGGCGTCCGAGGAGGGGGTCCGAGGTCGGTGAAAGGTTGTACTTGGGAGGGACCCGGCCGAGCTGACGAGCTCGCAACCCGTATCTGCGAGATGTCGTGCCGAGGTGTGGAGGTCGCGACGTGCATATCCTCCCCGGTAGTGCGCTGGTTGTTGGGACCGACACGTGAGTTGGAGCGGGCCTCCTCCCTAACCCTTGGCTCCTCCTCCCGGTTGGCAACAAGGGTAGGCCTACCCTGAGTTTCTGGGTTCCTTTGTCGCAGGGCCTGCAATTCTAGAAGATCGGCTTCCCGCTGTCGCTGGACAGTATTTAAATCCGTCTGTGCGGTCTGCAACGCTCTCTCAATTTCTCGATTACGTATTCGCAAAGCTTCCTCGCGATCATGCATCCGTGCGTTAGCCTCCGCCAACGCCGCATCCACCCGTGATCGAATGAGTTCCGCTATGGCGGGGTCTATCGTGGCGTTGGAGTTACTGCGCGTGCGAACCATCTAGGGATGTTTTGATTGCAAATTCAGAAAGTGGTGGTGGTGGGATAAAGAATTATCTCGCCCCACGGTGGGCGCCAAATGTTCTCGCTGGATTTTGAGGTGGTCCGAGCTGAGCTCGGCCCTAAGAAATCCGGCGGCGTGAGGGGTTAGAACCCTCGTTGATGTGTGAGTGATTTAAGTTTTATTTCGTGTCTTATTGTCGAATCCTCTATTAGTATTTATAGGGATCTTAATTAGGGTTCCATATTCATGGATTTCATGGGGGAAGATAGCTTCAGGCCCAAGAATCCCGAAAAATCAGGGAAAAGATATATGTCCATATTTGTCCAGATTTGTTCTGTTTATGTTGAGTTCAGCTCGGTCAGTGGGGTGAGCTCGGGTCCAATGGATGAGCTCGGTGCTCATCCCCAGCCCGGTACAAAGTTAAAACTATTTTGCTTATTTTTCTTATGATAACTAATCTATCCATAAAACTATTTGAATTTAAAAAATCATAGATTTAAATTTATAATTATGTTATGTTATTTTATATTTCTTTTAATTAATGAATAAATTTTATAATTTAATTTAATTTTAAATTCTTTTAAATAATATCATAATTTAATAAAATTATCGATATATTCTTATATTCTTACGTAAAATTATTTTGGTCATAATTCACCCGTACATTGTTTATAATCTAGTTATATATATACTTACACTTGTTTTATTCTATAATAAAATAGATTACTATTCTTTAACTAATAGCTAATATGCATTAGTTCTATTCTTTTCTTAGCAACATCAGTAAATTGTTAAAGATTGGTTAGATATAAATACTTCCCCGTGGATTACACGAATTAAAAAACAATAGTATTTTTTATCAAAAATAACAATTTAGTTACATTCGAAATTATAACCTTCTTTTCATAAAAAGTTTTCATTTTTAATATTTTAACTCAAATTCTTCTCTAAATAGTCATTCACAAGAGTGGGAAAAAAACAATTAAAAGTTTCCTTAAAAACCTTAATTTTTTCACCATTTTCGTGGAATTATACAAGCCTTGAAATGAGAATCAAATCATCTGTGAAGATCAATGACAGAGAAAAGTCACTGCAAATAGAAAAGATTGAGAACCTTTCAAGATCAAGAATTTCTAGCAAATTTTTCAGGAACATCCCTCTTTTCTTCTCGTTACACTTCTACTAATTTATTTTTCCTTCAAAACTAACCAAAAAACTAAAGTAAATCAGCACGTACTTGTACACAACTAAAACCCCACGTGGCCTTGTATTCATCATTCACCCAAAAAAGTTTCAGGTACAACAATTTTGTGCCCGGCCAGATGGACTGCACTAATTACAAAACCTTATCTTGTAATCATAATTTAATGGCTCACTTTTGTAATATATTTTACTAACTTTTTAATGGTGGAGATTTTAAGCACTTTGCAGCAATTTTAAGTAGATAATTTGCAGATAATTATCTTTATTTATTTTTTCTTAGGAAAAGGCTTGTTTTCGATCATTTTGGAATTTTTTAATGAAAGATGAATCAGCAGGAATTGACAAAAGAAAATGTTAAAAAAAACTGATGATCTTTAATCCCACTTGTATATTTTATAAAGATTGCACATTTTTGCCTACATTTTCATAATAAAAAAAGTTTTTACTTTCCATTTCACAAAGACTATAGTCTATGAAATCGAATATCCATCTACACGCGTAGGCTTTATATTATTAATTAACTGAAGGTGTTGAAGGAATAAAAAAATATGTCTACATGACTTCTTTTTTTTTTTTTTATCCAGGAAGGTTCGCGGCAACTTCGTTCATCTTAATGTTATGTTTGATAGAAAATATAAAGATAGAGAAAAATAATAAATAAATAATATAATATAATATAATATAATATAATATAATATAAGATAGAAAATAATTAAACTACATATCTATATTGCATAAATTGTACGTTTTTCACTATCCATCCCGTTTCACTTCATTCTCTACTCTCCACTTATATCCTACCAAATTGTCTCCAAATATATGAGTACTTGTGCAAGAAAGGAAACCTAATATTTTATAAGATTTTTTTGCGCGCCTAACTTTCTGAAAGTGAAGAAAGAAAATTTAATTATAACATAGTTTATGACTTTATGCATTGAAAAGGATTGAAGTCAGGTTTCACATATATGGTGAAGATAAAAAAGTACACAATATAATATGTCTGGTTTGGTTTGGAAGTGCACCCTAGCTACCTTGTAGAAGACAATTAGATAAAAGGAAAAAGGTGATATTTAAGGGAAGATAACCCTTAAGTCGTGAATATGATAAAAAATCAAAGATAAATCTCTCATTTCAAAGTTTATAATTTACCATTATATGATAGATAAAAACATAGATAATACTAATCTAATGTCATACACTAAATTCTACGATACCCTACTCATCTGAATGTCAGCCTTATTGTAAATATTCTTATTGCTTAGTAGAGACAAGACACATAACACCTGAAAGAAAAGATTATACAATTGAGGAAAAAAAAAGGGTAATTTGAAACAAAACTTTTATCCCATAAAAAATAAGAGTTTAAGTGGGACAAAAGCAAGAGATGAAAAAGATAATGTAATAATAAAGGGAACAAAATAAAACATGAAGAAAGGTGAGACTATAAAAACGATGTATAATATATATTAATGAGTTATAATGAAAATAGATGGGTATAGTTTAATAAAATTAATCTACGTGTATTTCAAAGATATTTTTTTACATCTCAATTATTCCATGATTTTATTTTAGTTTGAATTATGATTTTATTTTAGTTTTGACGAAACTTATTTCCAAAAGTATTTAATAACAGTAATTAAAGCTTATATCACTATAACAACCATTGAACTTTATTTTAATAATTTACATTAATAATATCCACTGTCTAATTATAAGATATGTTATTTAGTCATCTATTATTAGAAATAATTTTATCAATAAGATAAATCGGTTTAAATTTCACCTAGATATACTTCTACTTTATGCTTTAAGTTAAATCTGTTTAACCTTTACTTGGATTTATTTTTAATTATTATTCCATAATTCAAAGTTAGTCACTGTTATTTCATATATATTTTCGGATTTACATACATATCTTTGAATTAGCTTCAACCTGACAAACATTTTTCACATGTTATTTAAATATTTAATTAAGTAATATATTACACTTTTTTTTAAAAATACTTCATTCAAAAAAGATATAATTCAAACTAAAAAACTTAAAAGTAACAACTATAATTATTTTTGTCACTAAAAAATAATAAAAATTAAGTATTGGTTGATTTGACACAATTTTAAGATATGCTCGGCGGATTTTATCTTTTCGATCAATGAGAAATTCTTAAATCATTGGTTGAAGATTAAGGTCTATTTTCAACTAAAAAATATCCATTTTAAATTATGAACTTTTTGAGTTACGTAGAGTAGTTGAAACATCGACATTTAATGCTTCTAGTGTTAAATTAGTTTAGCTTGATATAATAATGGTTAGAACATCTTCACATTTAATGTTTCTTGTATTAAATTAGTTTAGCTTGATGTAACAATGGTTGAAGCATCTTCATTACTTAGATCGTTTATGTTAAAAATGCATTAATAGAAACTTATATTAGTAGAATAAAATAAAACAAGGATTCCAATCATAATTACAATAAAAAAAATACAAAATAATCATTCATATTACATGGAATTCTAACTTCTAATTAATAAAAAATAATAATAATAACAACTCACTAATTCACTCATTCTAAGATTAATTAAAGCTAACAAGAATTTTTTTTTTTATGCTTTACATATATTTTATATATATGATAAAGGTAAACATAGATTAAATTTTTAAAAAATTAATCTATTTCTAATCTAAATCTAATTAGGTGGATTTAATTTAAAACTAAAATCTATATTTTCTAAAACAAACTGATTTATAT
Source organism: Hylodesmum podocarpum (assembly GCA_026586105.1). Taxonomy (NCBI): domain Eukaryota; kingdom Viridiplantae; phylum Streptophyta; class Magnoliopsida; order Fabales; family Fabaceae; genus Hylodesmum; species Hylodesmum podocarpum. The sequence continues at coordinate 1,157,317 of JALJEV010000426.1, read as the reverse complement.
TTTTTAAAATTAATTTAAAATAAAAAATTATGTTTTACATATACGATAAGAGTGCGCATGAATTAGACTTTTAAAAATTCAATTTATATCTCGTTTAAATCTAATTAAATAGATTAAATTTGAAATTAAAATCCATATTTTCTAAAACAAACTAATTTAAATTTTTTAAATTAATTTAAAATCAATTTTAAAAGTAGATTTTAGTTTAAGATTAATTTAAAATAATTATGTTTTACATATATAATAAGATTAGGCATGGATTAAATTTTTAAAAATTCAATTTACTCTCAATCTAATTAATATATTGAATTTAAAATATAAATCCATATTTCTTAAAATAAACTGATTTAGATTTTTTAAGTTTGTTTAAAATCTGTTTTAAAAATTGATTTTGGTTTAAAATTGATTTTTTTTTAAAAATATTTATATTTTACATATATAATAAAGATTGAATTAATCTATATCTAGTATAAATTCAATTAAATGGATTAAATTTGAAACTTAAATCTATATTTTCTAAAAATATATTAATTTAGTTTTTTTTTAATTTAGTTTTAAAATTAATTTAAGAAGTAGATTTTAGTTTAGAACTAATTTTAAAAAAATAATTTATTTTATTTAAAATTAACTTTAAAGCATATATTTTTAAAAAATAATTTTAAAAAATAAATAAATTTTAAATTAACATATAATATATATATATATATATATATATATATATATATATACGCCCCTGATCACAACATAAGTCCGCCATGGTATTTGTAACGTTACCATGTAAATGAATTCAACAAACATAACGGAAATTAGTTCAACCAAAATAATCAATATAGAGATAAGAAATTAGTATAAAATCAGTGAAGTGTTTGTTAAATTAAATTTACATGAACCTATAATCATTAATAATAGAATAAATTACACTGATTTTTTTGTGTTTTTGGTAAATAACACCTAATTGTCTCCCCATTTTTTTAACATTACTTTAACATCCCTTCTAAGGGGTATGAATGTAATGTTTTTTAAAATTAAGGGAGGTCAATGTAATACCAAAAAGGAATATTATTGTAATATTTTTTAAATAATTAAAAATTTTCACATAGAACGAAGAGTATTTATGAAATTTCACAAAAATTACTGAGAATTTTTACTCTAAATAATAACCATGATAATAGAATAAAATCAACACACATTTTATAATACAGCAATTAATTAAGGTTAAAATATATTTTATATTTATTGTCTTATTTATTTAGTTTTATTTTGATAATTTACTTTTAAAAAAATTATTTTCATCTTTTATTTTTTATATCTGGATCATCGTTATTATCTGAAACAATGATTTCTTTTTTTGTTTCGTAGTATGATTTTGAACATTTTTGAATTTGTTAAAGATATAAAACTTGTTCCATTATCTTAACGTCCGTAAAATTATGTGAAAAATAAATTTTAAGAATAACTAACTAACTGAAAAATCTAATTAACCTAAAATTCGGTAGAATGAGTCGTTGTATTAACTCATACAAAATTAAAATTTCTTAACAAATATAAACAACCTAGACATTTAATTTAAATAAAAATTAATGTAGTTAGAAAATGTTAACAACGGGCAGAAGAACGAATAAAATCTCACAATAGTTGTTGAAAAAGAGCGACTATTTTGTTGAGGTAGAATTCATATTAACATAAAAATATAAATTAAATTCAACTATTAATTCATTTTAAAATGTAGAATTTTACTAAACCATACTAGTAGAAATATTTAAAAAATTTAAGATTTTTCATGTGTACATTTTTTTCCTTTTTAGTGTTAATAATTAAAAATAATAGTGGTTAATAATTGAGAGAAGACAAAGTTAGTAAATTAAAAAGAAGTATAAGGGCAACACAGTAACATCCATGAAATCCAAATCATCCTCTTCTTTATCTGTGCAGTTATTTTCGCTTCTTCTCCTTCTCTTCTCCGCACACTTTTCACCAATTGCCATCATCCCAATCTCACACAGATTTTATCGAGAAAAGGAAAATAATAATAATAATAAAAAGAATCATATCTTCTCCCATCCTCAAACCTGATCGTCGAATTGAAATAAAACTAGGGTTAGGGTTTCTATTATCTTCGCCCAAATAAATAAGGGGAAGAAAAACCGTTCCTTTATGATAGAAAAAAGAATCATATATTCAATCATCATCATCTTGTTGTTAATAATCTTGGTGGTGCAATCCTCTGCAGCGTTGGTCCACGGTATCAGCATCATGAAGGTCCACCCTGTTCCTCGAAAACGCAACATCTCAATCCAATTCGGTGTTGACGGCGGGAACCCCATATCGGAGGCTCAAGCTTTGTTGGGGATCGCCGGGAAGAAGCTCCGGCGACTCCCGCACGTATTCAGCTGCGTCCTGGAGTTGCCGTTCCGGTCCGACGCTGACGTGGCAGTGGAGGAGGATCCTGATTGCTTTCGCTTTGTGGCTGAGACCGACGGAATCGGTGAGGTGAGGGCGCACACGGTGGAAATTCACCCCGGTGTCACGAAGATCGTGGTGAGAGACGGCGGTCCTGTGGAGCTCTCGCTCGACCAGCTCGAACTTGACATGTGGCGGTTCCGGCTGCCGGAATCCACGCGGCCGGAGCTCGCCAGTGCGGTGTTCGTGGATGGAGAACTCATCGTTACCGTGCCGAAGGGGCATGGCGAAGAAGAGGATGGGGATGGTGGTGATAGAGGCATGGATGGTGGTGGGAGTGGTAGACTTGTGCTTGTACAGTGAATGGGTGAGTGAGTGAGGTAGTGAATGATTCTTTTGTTAACTCCTTGTTTCTTGCAAAATGTGGCCTTAGTATGTTGATTAGGTTTCAGGTTGTTGTTGGAACTAGTTGCTATGTGAATTTTATTGTTGCTATTGTTGAATGAATCAGGAAAGGAAATTTTCTATCTGGAGAATAGTTTATTCATGGCATTGACAATTTTTGTAAATAGCTGTATCTGAGGGAGGTTTTGTGTTTCTGTTTTTATTCTATGTTTGTTTGCGCCTTCTTTGGATTTCTTGGTAGGTAGCTTTGGTTATTAGATTGGTTAACTTTTTATGTGGCCGTTGTATGCCTTGTTTGCTTTAGGTGGCACAGATTTTAGGATGAAAGGTTTTGTTTTTGGGTCTATAAGGATGTTTTGATGTAAGTTTTTGGATCATGAATGATCTGGGAGAGTGGCATTACTTCACACAATAAGAAAAAAAAAATAAAAATGACAGGACTTTAGTTTCCCAATTATCTAGCTTATGCACAGAGGATATTTTGGTGTTACTTTATTCGATTAAGGATCAAATTATATCTCTTAGGGATCAAAATACTGTCAACACAAGCTTTTAGAAGCTAAAATTAATGTTTACTCTGTTTTAGCAAAACGATGGAAATTAATATTTGAAAGAGGTAACCAAGACATTTAAATTGTCACCGTGAAAGGGAGGGGAAAACATAGAAGTGGAGGGAGTAAATTTTGTTGTTTTCCTTACTTCCAAATTCCGTTGTTCAATCAACATACTCCTATGAAACATGTACCCTACACCGATTACTTGAAATGTGTGCGAAACTACTCTGAAGGGATCTGGAAGAGAAGTTAGTTCAGGGATTTTTAACACGAGAAAAATAGAGAGAAGGATCCAGAAGAGAAGAGGGTTAGCAGAAATTGACAGAAAGCTAAAAAATAGAGGGATTGAAAGAAGAACCTAGAATCATTGTAGCTGGGATTCATTGACACTGGTGAAAGACTGGAAGGTCTTCATAGGTAATTCATTTCTTTTCCGTCTTAATTAAGAATTGTATAAATAATTAAGAAAATCGAAAAAGAATGCAATGTGTCAATGAAATGTTGATTGGTATTTATTGAGAACTTTAAGTCATTTGCATCAAGAGAACTGAGAAATTGGGAATAATTTATCCAACTTTTGCTAGCAACTTGTATAATTTTCCGTGATTAGTTTAGTTTTATTTTGGTCCTTTGAGTCAGAAGTGGTTAATGAGTTTGTTTAATGAGGTGATATGCTCACTACTTTATCTTTTCATTACACACGAGCCATATGGTAAAATGCTTGAAACTAAATAGTTTCATAATTTGCTGTCACAGCTTCTCGGAGTCACAGGATTGTAGGATGTTTAGCAAGGCTTTTCTTTTCTTTTCTCATATTTTCTCATGGAAGGGATCTCATTGTAATGTACTAATTTGTAGTGGTTTTATGAATTCTAATCATTTGATGATAGGTTTGGATGGGTCTTGAATCTTTTCTATATATTCTTCTATTGACCTGTTCTGTTTTCCACTTCATCTGCTAAAATGATTCAGGCACTGTTATGAAAAGAATGAACTTCTAATTCTTGATTTTATATTCTCTTGGTTGATAATGGTTTTCTGGTTGCTAAGAAGCAAGTTCACTTGATAAAGAAAAGAAAAGAAGCATGTACACTTTTAAATGGTCGTGGTTCCATATCGAGCAGTTGAAGTACTTTGGTTATTTTTTATGTCAAAAAATTTTATATCAATATTGATTGGAATTCCACAATAATTAGATAAATTTAGCATTTTATCATGCCTATAAGGACTTATTCATTTTTGAAGCATGAATTCTCATAATTTAATTTTTTTTATTTTACGTTAATGTTTAATTAATTTTGTATGTTGTATTGTAATGGTGTTATCCTATGATTGGTTAGCGGGTTTGAAAACTCGTTCAGAATGGTACAAGTTTGTGACGTCGAAACTCACATTTGAAACATGAAACCAAACATGTTAGGTATCATGTTGTACCTGTGTCCCACGTGGTAACCATGCTTTCTTATCTGATTGCCTTTGTTCTCGAATGTCCTATGTGAATTTCAAAGGATAAACGTGCCTTTATTTTATACCCTGACTGTGTAACTTGTTTTGTATAAAATTCAGTAATGGCTTTAGAGACATGTTGTGGGGTTATTGTTTAGGACATAGGTGCGATTTTCTGGATGTTGTGGGGTTGGCTTGGTGTATGTTACTTTGGACACTGATATAGTGTGTGCAGTTTACCTACGTGATATGAGAAAGATCATTTTGTTATCTCTGTCGTTTGAAGGTCATTTTATTTTCTCTATTATTTGAAGTCCAGGATGGCAATTTGGCATTTTAAGTTTTGAACAAGTTGACCCAATTCCTTATTGCATTTGAATCTCGTCTCTTCTGCTAAAGTACGTGAGAATCATATTATTTGTGAGCAGACTTTATACTATTGAAACTATGTGAGATTCGGGTTCTCTACTTATGTCTCAATTTCTATCATTTCGAGTTACTGATGCGTGGATGTTGTTCTCCGTCGATCCTATTTTTCTGTAAAAGAATAGGAAAAAGAACACTTCCCAGTCAAGTTCTCGTCACTTGTGCTTTAAAAATGCAATTTTAAGTATTTTACAGTGCAATACCAACATTTGTCCATGTTTATATCTGGATTATACCTAGGTATCATGGCCTGAATCACTTTCATTAATTTTCTGCTATGCGGCTTTTGATTTAATTTGCAAACAAAATTTTAAGAAAAAATGACCGATTCTATGATATCGATGATTCTGATTCTTGTATTCTTCAATATCTTATTGGACAAAATGTATCTGGCGGTTGTAGTTTAATTCTTAAAAGAGTTACTTCTGTATTCAGATTTTCAACCCAATTGTTTTTCTAGTCAAAAGGTACAGACTATGGAGGGTGGATAATAAATGTAGAAAAAAGTAAGCTGGATGTATATAATCCTTTCATTCAACATAACATGAAAGAGGTGATTGAGGATCATATAAATTATATTTATGTATAGAAATTTTTTAATTTATAAGAGAAAAATTAATCATATTTAAACACATCTTACTTAAAAATCATTTGAGATTACGTCCAGGTTATTACTTAAAATTTTCCCCAGATTGAGAGTGAGAAAGGCATGGGTGAACTTAACACAGCCATAGTGAATGCGAAAATTGATAAGAGATAGCAAAGTGTTGGAGGTGGGGGAAAACAGACGAAACTACATCCCTTTGAAGTCTACAAATAACATCAAAATCACTAAGTTAATGACTTTATTTAGTATTTAAATTAAGTAGCAGATCAAATTTACACACATTTATCAGTGGCATTTTTTGAAAGAATGATACGCCATAGTTTCGTACTGAGTGAAGACTGGTCGGTAATTTTGCATGTTTATTACTATTACTTAATAGAATATTATATAAGCTGATAATATAAATAATAATAATAATAATATATTAAAAATTAATAGGTAAAATTTATTACTAGTAATAGGTAACATAATTTTCCATCTTTCAGGAAAATGTTTGCGTAGCTTTTACATTTCTAGCTATTAAAATAGTAGTTTATCTTATATTTATTATTACTAAATTAAATAATAGTAATTAGTAATGTTATATAAACTGATAATATTAACATTAATATTAATGAAATAAAATTAATTATATACTGAAGATCCAAATTACACAAATTAATATCAATAATATAAATTAATAATATATATTAAGGATTAATTTAAAAATATATTTAATAGTAATAAATAAACAATATAATTTTAATATTATTAGCGTAATAATTTGATTTTAGTATTGTTGATGATTTTAAGGGTGGGAGTTCAATTCCCACCTTCAACACTTCATAAACTTTTATAATTTTTAAAATTGTAAATTATTTTGCGAGTATTTTTAATTAAAGAAACTTACTTAAAAATTCAACAAAACTGTAACAATCTACGGTTTAATTTAACCTTTTCTTCTTGACCTTTGTGGCTTCTATAAATACCAACATACATAGGTTAGAAAATTTCTTTCCACTTAGTTTGCTTAACATTGTGATGATACATATCAAGTTCTCCAATCTAATCCTGAGTGCAGAACCGAATGTGTGAAATATGCTACAGTGCTCAGAATAGGTATTCAAATGAAAATGGGACACTAATTTGGTTTCTCATTATTTCTAAGAAGACAGAGAAATATCTCGAATACCTAAATGACATAACAATTATATCACCGCCAATCATGCAAGATAAATAAATTTTAATTATATATATTTTTATTAATTAGCATATATAATACATATTTAAAATTTGTAATTTATGTTAACTTTATTAATTTGGAAACAAATTCACACGATTAAAAGATATCATTGGAATTTTAAAATATAACATCTACACATTGCATGGTGTTATTTTTTATAAAACCAAAGTGCAAAAGAAGCATGACACGTTCCAATGCTATGACTGATATGTTGCCAAGTGTAACATTTTGCCACGTAATATTCCTTGGCACCTCCATTAAAAGCTATTTATAGGTACCTCTTCAAGTTGAAGACAAAACCAAAACACTAGAAGGAAAAACTTTCTTAACACAATTTAGCGATCATCATGAGTCAGGAGCAGCCAAGGCGTGCCCAACAAGGGCAAGACCCAATCAAATACGGCGACGTTTTCGATGTCTCCGGCGACCTGGCGAAGAAGGCCGTCGCACCGGAAGATGCTGCAATGATGCAAAGTGCTGAAGCTCGAGTGCTGGGCCAAACCCAACTTGGAGGAGCAGCTGCTGTCATGCAATCTGCCGCCACTCGGAACGAACGTGCTGGCCTCGTTGGTCACAGAGATGTTACTGATGTTACCGGTGACCGTGGTGTTACTGTCACTGAAACTCAAGTTCCCGGAAGACGCATAATAACTGAAGCTGTCGGTGATCAGGTTCTTGTTTTACCTTCTTTATATTCACTTCTTTTTCATATAAGAAATAAAGTGTTCTAATATGCAGACACTTGTTTTTGTTTTTGTTGTGGCTAATGTTGTGTGTTTTGGTAAGGTTGTGGGGCAGTTTGTGGAGGCAACCCCGGTTGAGGCGGGGAAAGCGAGTGCAGTTCGAGAGAGTGCAATAACAATAGGGGAGGCGTTGGAGGCAACGGCTCAAACAGTGGGGGAGAAAGCAGTGGATCAGAGTGATGCTTCTGCAATTCAGGCTGCAGAAGTTAGAGCAACAGGAAGCAATGTTATAGTGCCTGGTGGACTAGCAGCAATGGCTCAATCAGCTGCTGCTTATAATGCTGATTGCAAGAATGAACAGGACAAGGTCAAGCTTGCTGATGTTTTGACCGGAGCTACGGCTAAGTTGCCGGCAGACAAGGCTGCAACAGTGCAAGATGCTGAGGGTGTGGCCAGTGCTGAGTTCAGGAACAACCCTCATGCAACTGTCACTCCTGGTGGAGTTGCAGCTTCTGTTGCTGCAGCTGCTAGGCTCAATCAAAATGTTAACAAGTGATCATCATGTCTCTTGATAATCATTTCTGTTTCCTTATATATGTGATGAAAAAGGTGTGCTGTGTTCATGTGTTGTAGTCTCTAGTCTATAAGTGATGCAGGATGTGTTTTTTTGTGTACTAGTTTCCTTTTTAATTAAGGACTATACTTAAAATGCTTTGGATTTCTGTGCTCATCAGTTAATTAATTATACTTATCATGTGTTCCAATCTTGTAATCCTTTTTTATCTCCAATTATTGGAAATCCAAAAATGCAAATCCTATATTTGTTACCGGAATAGGAGGTAGAAATAAGTGATATGTTTATGTGTGTCAGAGAGAAATAAATACTTAATAAAATAGTTAATTCTGAAAGTTATCTTGGTCGTGAATAAAAGATAATTCATTATCAATTTTTCATTTCCGTCTATATACAGGTGTACTATTCGCAAAAGATAATTCATTATTCCCACCAAAAAAAAAAATGACTTGATACCCAATATGACCATAAATATAAAAGAAATGATAATAAATGACAAAAAAATATGACCATAAATATATAAAAAAAAAAAGACTTTGAATACCTATTTTATAAAAAAAAAAAAAAAAAATATTTCCATGAGCTCATTCTCATGAATAAAAATAAATAAAAAATATAACCTTAATTTTCCTTTATTTTCTATTATATATATTAAAGAAAAATAACCAATTTTCTTTTTTTTATTTTATTAAGAAAAATTTGGAAAAACATAAAATATATTTAGGTCATCAACTAGAAAATTAATTATTTGTAAGTATACAAATTATAAGTTTTGAATAAAAGAATAAAAGAAGAAATCTTGCTTTCTATTCTTCGGATAAAATGAGATTATTGATAGTACTATTTTTTCTAATTTTTTTATTTTTCACAAGTATTCTATCATAACGTTTTTGATAAATCAAAGATGAATTGATAGTTTATCTTTGACTCAATTAGTAAAAAACTATGTAATTCATTCGTTTGACATCCTACTTTTCTTTTAGCATTTAGCTTGACACATTTTTTGATTGGTTAGTAACCAACACCTAAAATGGGCCTAATGTCGGAATGGAAAGGGCCTGAAAATGTAAATGGGCCTGTAAATGTAAATGAACCTTATCGGTGGGTCGAGGCCTCCAGTTTGTGTGGAACAAAATCTCAATGGTCTCTCCCCATTTATGTCATCGATGATCTTGTTCTGACAGCACCTCCTCACTCGTTCATTCTAATTATTAAGCCTTTCAAAACAATCCAATAATCACTTAATTACCATTATATTTTACTTTACTTCACGACCATGAATTAATTTTAACTTTTAATGGTTCAAATTCATTGTGTAGCTGTTGGTTTAAATTTCTTGGTAGCGGTAGATCTAGAAAGGAAAATTATGCATCGACATGTATATGTTTTTTTAATAAGCAAAATATTGATATCTATATGCTATTAGAAACCTAAGATAGAAAGAGGAAAAGAATATAAATATGATAAATAATGTGATTCTATAAGAAGAAAAGGTATCAATTAAATGTATCGTTATACAAATTTTCATGTATCATTAGAAAATGAGAAATGAATGCGTATTATATTGGTGATCAAATTGTTGTGATGTCCAGCGGTTAAGTGATGTTTGAATGTTTTTATTTTGAAAGTTAATTTGGTAGAAAGTGTAAAATTTTGTATAAACTTTTTAATTCGACGTAGAAGTTACTTTGTTATTAGAATAATCAAACATGTATATGTAGATATATTTTAATACAATCATTATTTCCATCAATCATGAAAGCAATAACACACTAAGAACACGTAAACACTCCATTGGGAGTATGATGAAGAATTGAAAGGAGGACACAAGATCAGAGCATAGTGCGGACCCCGTGTGTATAAGTAGCTATCAAATATAGCTAGAAATGGGAAAGAAGAAGGACAAAGATGATCATGCATTCACGTGATTCCATTAGAGGAGGAAGGACAGTCACACTCACATGGGACAGCTGCATATGACAAAGAAAGAGAGAGAGAGATAGAGAGTTTCACTAACAATAACAAGTTTAAAGTGTGGGGGGCATATTTGTCCCCCAGAATCCTACTTTGTGTTTGCATATGCCTGACATGCCATGCATATATAATAATGATAGAAATTGTATTTGTTATCTATATTTTATTAAATTTTTTATACTAATAAATGCAAAAGTGAAAATATATTACAAATTCACAATTGGCGTAATGAAAACAATATTATAAAACTTAGTGTGAATTTAACTTTGCATTTGTTTCATTTCATTTATTATGCTAGATAATTATTAAAGAAGAAAAGCGGAACAACTTATATTCTAGGTCGGGTGATGATTGAAATTTAATGAATATAATAAGTAAAAGAACTATGAATTCATAAAAATGGGAGAACACAGAGAGAAGACCGGTTGTTCAATGAAGAGCTAAGATTGTTGAGTAGTGTTTAGGGGATAGAGCACACATGACACAACATTCAATTAAACAGGATATGACACATGAACCATACACCTGATTTAATACGAACTACAAAGCTCAAATACGCTAATTAATTAAATTACTCCAATTGCTGACAAGTCCCCAGTCAGCTGAAAAAGCTATGCGATTATAATCATCTTTTCTAATAAAGAATTATGAGTACAATGAGTTTGAACAGCAAATATTTTTTAACACACTATCGTTTAATTTAGTTGCTGAGTATGAAATTTTATGTAACATTTAATCTTGTGCTTTACAGGTTAAATTTAATATGAAAAATTTAAATTATTATAAGACATATAAAAATAATATAACTAAATTATATAATTAAAATAAATTAATATTATATAGGAAAAAGTATTGTGACAAGTTAAAGTATTTGGATAAAATTTTATATGTTTATTCGTGAAATAATAACTGTTTTTGTTATAAAAGATGTTTCTCCAGTATCCTCAAGAACAGTCGTTAATATTAAAATTCTAAAAAAATATGTAAGAAATTTCATCTCATATGCCATTTATACCTAACTCGCAACATTCAAACCACAGATAATAGGAAGCATTCTAAGGCCACGTAAAATCTTTGGATTGGTATAATCACTCTCGACAAGAGAGCTATTTATATTTTTTTTTTTAATTTTTTTTATTAGTTTTGTTAAAACAATGAATTAGATAGGAATCAAGTCATTTTTAGTAAATTATGGTGTTGATATTTATAAGGTATTCTGACGTATTTGTTTAAGTATTTTAAGACAAAAATGTTAGATTTAAAGTAAATTAAAGTATTAAAGATATCTCGCTTAATATGAGACTCAAGAGACATCTAATACATTATTAAGACTTCATCTCATTGAGATACTACTTGTTGCAAGATGACTTTTTAGAAAGTCTTATATATCCATCACACACGAGATATCACACATATCGTGCAAGACACACTTCAAGTGAAAAGTCATTGCTTTCTATCGCTTCATATCGTGTGAGATGCTTTATAACTCATGCAAGATGAGATTATTTTTAATCAAAAGTTATGTCTTACAAGAGGGAAGCGCAAGGAAGTATCAATCACCCTAAAGACAGAGTTTTAGGAAAAAAAAAAAAAAAAGGAGAGAGAAAGCTTAGACATAGAAACCAATTGGAGGACATAGTCACCAATCCTTAACTCCTAACACTTATCTTCTATATACTTTCTTCTTTCTTGTAATTCTTTTATTATAATTCACTTGTTTATCATGAACTAAATGCCTGATTGAGAGAACAATGTAATTCTATTTTATCTTAAATCTATAATTGAGATAACAATGTAATTCTATTTTATTATAATAAAATATTTTATTTATTTAACTCTATTTTATCCCTTGTAATGTAACTACATTTTATCTTAATAAAATCTCTTATTCATTGAGCTTAGAGTCTTTTCCATATTTTCAGTGCTCTTAGTTAATTAATCACTGTATCAAAAGGAACTTTGCGAATTTAAAATGAAATTTTGTACTGTGATGTATGAATATCGATTATTTCAGTTTTAGTTTAATTTTTATTAGGAGGCTTAACACTTTTATTTATTTTAATGAACAGAATTTGTATACATCTTGATTCAAAACCAATTGTTAAGGTACCAAATTCCTTACGTTTTTTAGGAAGCTACAAAATTCCTTGCGCACAGACATAAGAAAGGATTCTAAAAATACGTGGTGGGATTCTATACTCAATTCCCATCTGTAAGAACCATTCTCTTAACAGGAGGGGTAAGAACTCAATTTTTTAAATAAAAATAATTATTTAACTTTACACTAAAATTAAAAACAAATAAAATTAAAAGAATGAATATACTGTAAAACTTAAGAAAAAAAACTCAAAAATTTCAATTTTATTTTTAGCACTAAAGTAAAATTCAGAAAATTTCCTAATATATAACATGATTTTGTGAGATCATTAAAAGTTATTTAAAAATTAAAATTGGTTCTTAACTTACTCATTGAAATATATTTATTTTTTTCACTAAATTACAGATTTACTTAATGTTGGTTTTTGGTATATGTATTGGTTTGGTCCCATGTTTTTCACGTTTGTATTCTTTTTCCTTTTATTATCTAGTTAGGGCGTGCTCCCAACCTCTTTTTGGAATTAATTACAATATTATGATGTTCTTACTTATCATTCGGCCATTTATTAAAAAAAGAATTTTAAATACCCTAATCACTTAAATGAAAGAAAATACCCCATGATATACATCAATGGCCACAAACCAGTTTTAGTACTTTTGTAGATTTTAAACATTTCTGAAAGTGTGGACTTGCTTCTTTATACTGATATCTCTGCCCTTGCAACATTATTCTTATTGAATAAAATACAAATAGTTTTTATAACGTGCAACAAAGTACTTTATATAATTTAACATTTACCTTGTATTATTCAAATAAAATTCTCTCCATAATGTTGCTTTGGAGATAATATTAAACATCTAATACAAATAAACACATGAGAAAAATTATATTTTTCAATATTCTCTCTCTCTCTCTCTCTATATATATATATATAAGCCAATCCTGAAACATGAATTGGTCTCTGACTCTTCCATTGGGACCACTCATGTGTACGAGTCCTGTGTAAGGATTCCCCCTTGTGTGAGAGAAAAAAAATCATATACTTGTTTTACATATATTATTTTATAATTTTATATTAATATAATTCCAATACTGAAACGTGTCTAACTCGGAAACCATCATGTATTATGTAAAATAAATATGAGGTTGATTTAAAATTCAAGGTGCATGTTCTTGTTGGCAATAAGATGAAGTTGTGAATTACTCCCTTAAAAGAACATTAATTCCCTTAAAAGTGCATTAATTAGAACACCGTGAACTCCAAAAGCTGTGAAAGTTAACGTTAGTCCTCTTATTTCCCACACAAAACTCATCTACTTAACTTTCACTCGTGTCTCGCGCTCCATAAATATTCCTAAATCAGTTTATCAACACTTAAGAGTAAGTTGTTGAGGATTACTTGAGACAAAGCAAAATATTTCATTAAAAACAAAATATTCATTAGAAATAATAAAAGTAGAATTTTATTAAAAATAAAATATTTATTAAAATAAAATACAAAAACTTTTTAATATTTATTTTTTAAGTAATATTTGAATAAGCATATTGAATTCCTTTCAACACATCTCATATACTCTAGAAATCATTAATAAAATAAAATTCCATTAAGAGCATAAAAATTATTTAATATTTAATTTTAATGATTAAAATTGTTTGATTGAATATATATATATATATATATATATATATATATATTAAATATTTATAATCACATCTCTTTGACAATTGATTTCCAACATATTAATAAAAAATATATTTAGAGATAGGGGGTTAATTGTAGTTCGGGATTATTCAACCCCTCCCCTTGAATCTCTTTTACCAAAAGGTAGTCTTAGGTTTCAATCTTTATCTTCTATTTCTGATTAATAATAATAAAAAAAAGTTTTCACGTATACTTGTTTTTCCCTCTCTACCATGTTTATGTATTCCTAGTAGTTAGTTTTCGAAAATATTTTTAAATTAGAGTAATAACGTGTGAACATTTCATTTCATTATTTGAAGAGAAACAGTCATGCAGAACCAACAAAATATTTTACAAATTTAATCACTTATAATTTACTATTTATGCAGAACCAACATTAATTTCTTTTTTATATATAAGTATTTTTCTTTTCTTTTTATTATCGGTTGTCTATTGCAAATATCTTTTTAATTTATTATCTACCAATAGCGAACTTTTCATATCAACTACGAGAGAATAGGTAATGTAATATAATAATAAAAAAAAAAAAACACCTGATAAATGTAACAATACGCATGATATTGACGTAGCATATTATTTAACAAGAAAGTCTTGGCGTGATAATGGATGAAACCCAGAAGTATGCAGTAAAAGAAAAAAGTTTATGAAACAGGGGATGTTTGTTTAGGAACATAGCATATAATATAAGCATGTATGATTAGTTAATGTAAGTAGCAGAGAAACAAAGTGTGTCTCCACCATCGTTGGTGTTTTGTCTCTCTCGCAAAGATGCCCAACCTATTCTCCAAACACCTCCACCTCTGTTTCTTCAAGCTCAAATACCCTACCACTCTCTCCCACTCTCACACTCCACCACCGTCTTCCACCGCCACCGACACCACCACCTCCTCCGAACCCGATTTCGCCTCCGTCTTCGCCTCTCAGCGCTTCTTCTTCTCTTCCCCTGGCACCTCCAACTCCATCATTGAATCCCCCGACACTCGCACCTTCGTCACCACAGGGGGTGGTGTCACAGTTCCCAAATACTCTCTCAATCCCTACGTTGATTTTCTCCGTTCAATGCAAGAAATGATTCGTTCACGCCAAGACTTGGATGTTACCAAAGACTGGGATTATCTCCACGAACTTCTCTTGTGCTACCTCGCTCTCAATCCTTCCGACACTCACAAGTACATTGTTCGCGCTTTCACCGATCTCGTTCTCCAACTCTTGTCTTCTTCTCCTTCCCCCATCATGCACAACAACAACAACAACAACCACCGAAGACACCGTAGTTTCTCAGGGAGGTTGGTGTAAAAAACACAACAACATTAACTTATTAACATGGGTTATATTTCTCTTTACTTTTTCTTTTTAATTTTGTTTACACGAGATAAACATATTGGGGCGGTAAAATCACTAGGGTCGGATGAGAGATTTAGATTTAAATTTTATGGTGGTTAACTTTTGTAAAATAATCTTGGTGGTTGTGTGGTCCATTTTATGCGAATTAATTTTTTGTAACTTTGGTGAAAGTGGGAGCTGAGCATGGCGTTTGTATTGTGATGATCAAAACTGAAAAGGACAAAGTTAGCGAAACCAAGGAGGTGCGTGTTGAAGAGGGACGTTGGGGTTTCGATGAATGGTGTTTCATTATTATAAATTATAATCATGTAGAGGTTATAATAGTGTTGTTTTTTTATTCTACTTTGTTATGTAAATTAATAATATCTACTCTCTCTGTGTTCATTTGTTTAATTTTTGAAAGAAAAGAGGGTGCTGTAAAAAATTGTTGGAATTATTATGTGACGTTGGTGATGGGGATAGTGGGTGACAAACAGAGTTCGTTTATTGTCCTTGTGTTTGTTGTTGCTGTTACTGTATTTGTGGTCCTTAATGGTAACTATATGGTAGTAGGAGGGATGTTCTGCACACACTCACGAGCGACCAGAGCACCTCGGTTTTCTTGTATGTGGTAAGGTACAATGGTTGGCCTTTAATTTGTCTCTTTAGTGACCTATGGTTCTCCACAAATGAATATTAATTTGTTCAAAACTCAATAGTGAGTGTTTGAGTTTGGAGTATTGAGTTTAAAGCTATAAGATCTAATTGTAGCTTGAAGGGACAATATATGATAGGCCTGGGAGTGATGGTTGATCAAAGGAAAATGGGACCATATAAGGGATCGTTCGAAGGAATATTGTGGTTAATAAATGTTAGGAGGTGCAGTTGAAGTTGCAGGTGGCAGGAGTTCCTTTTCCTCTCTTTTTTTCAGCTTTTTTTACCCTCATGAAAATAATGCAGCTATCAAAAGCAGAAATAAGTACAAAAACAACGAGGACGAGTACGGGGTGAGTATACCTGACAAGTGACAACAAAAAAACATAACTAGATAAGGTTCTTTATCACTATGCCAATAATATTATTCGTGTTGCTAGCTAGGATAAATGCTTAATAACAGCCAAACAAAGGAACAGTTAAGTGATTTATTATCCTAAATTCACAGGTTCTGCTACCTTTTCATTCCACTCAGGAGTTACATATCAACTTTGATTAAAAGAACAGTTTATTAATTATTATCTGAAAACACAATGATTAAGAAATTAATATATATATATATATATATATATATATATATATATATATATTAGAATTTATAACGGGAATGTATTGATGATATTAAATAATGTATTTTTAATAAGATTTTTTATTTTTGTAACTACTTTCAGGTTATTAGAATAACAAAACTGTAATAAGAGTACAAAAGTTATTCAATATACACTCGTTTTAAAATTAAAAATATTATATATTATATATTAATGTTTCTTAACTAATGTACTTATTCTGTAAAAAAAAACACTAAATATGTACTTGTTAGTATAATATTTCAAAAAATTAAGGATTCAGCTTTTCATGTCGCAGGACTTAAACTCGTTAATTAAACTATATATTAACAATCAGGATTGTAATAAAAATGAAGTATACATGTATAATCAATTCTAAACTTAATTATAATTTTCATTATTGATTTTTCAATCTAACATTTTAAATTTCTATTATGTGTAAGTTATGAACCTATACTATTAGAATAAAAATTAATCGACGTTCTTAAATATTAAGTGGGAACCAAGAGCCCACAAATAGTGGTAAGAACCGAAATTGGATTGTTCATTATGTGCTTATGCAATAAAGGACAAACTCAAGCATCCTCTCTAACGCAAATATGACACTGAAAAGAGAGTTCGAGAACGTTGATTTTGAATCAAACGTGCTCTCTTATTAATAAGTAATTACAATTACAAAAATGAAGAGCCTTTAAAGCTAGCTTCAAAACGAAAATTCACAATGTCTCAGTGGTGAGTATTGTCAGGTTCCAATCCCCAGTTGGTCTAGAAAATGCTTAGCCGGAGCCAAGAGTTATCGTTGAAAAACTCAAAATTCGCATTGGGCTTAAAAATGGTTTTTGGATGGCATTATAATAGACATTTTGGGTTTACTCTGCGTAATAATTCCTATTTATTTATTGTGTCTTGTAGGGGAAACTTGGGGACAAACAAAGAGGATCCAAAGAGATAACTTCAACAACTACAGCAAAAGAATGGATACTCTTATATTTTTATATATTTAAGTAATTTTAATCATGAATTAAAATTAGTTGGTTTAGGTAAGTTTATATACCGGACTTTTTGTCTTCAAGTGTTTGCACTATTATTATATGCAAAGTTCATTTGGACAACAAGTTTATATGCCATATACTTTAACTTATTAGAGTGGGGGTAGAGAGAAGTTTAATAGCCCTACGCTAGTGTACCTACTTCCATTTATACTTCTCACTTGAACTAAGAAAATATTGTTGGCGTATACAACCATATAACAATAAAGTATGCATGGTAAAGACCGCCAGAGACTTAATTAATATTAAAAATAGTTGTAGTTAAACAACTAGTATATAAACTAACTAATGATAGGGAGTGCTCTAGAAAAGCCTAAACATATAAGATTCTCGTGCTCAATTCTACCCTTGTTTCAACGCATGAGAATATGATCAGGAACATGGCATCTTATATGTTTTGTTCTTTTGCTAAAAAGAATAAAATATTGAATATTCAATAGTTTATTTCTTTTTTATTAGAAGGATTGCAATGAGAAATTCATGTTTTAGATCATTACCTACTAGAAAGTTTCAAATGTGTATTTCTTTCTTCGGTATAGAAAGAACGAATGTTCATTGATATGATTTTGATGTTTGCGGAATTAAAAAAGAGACTGAATCGAACACTTTTATGTTAATATCCTTAAATGACATGTTTTAGGTAAGATTATATACGTATATTAATTCCTTTGACAAATGTTACTTTTATTTTTGAAAAAAAAAAAACTATTATTGGGTTTCAGATTCATGATTGAGAACAAAATTTTGTTTTTTTTTTTTTTTTAAAAAAAAAAACCTTATATCATTCAAAAGAAAGGGAATTAAACCCCAGACAGATATCATATTGCATAACAAATGAAATTTGTAAAGGAAGCTCCTATATCATAAGAAATAAAGCTAATTTAGCTATGAGCAACATTTCCTAATCTTTTTGTGTATATTAAGAAATTGGGATTTATAAAACTAAACAAGGTTTTACACTCTTATAAAATTCTTGTTAAATAAAAATAATTTTGATTTAATGACTCATATGGATTCATTTATAGGATATTGACAAACAATTTTAAACTCAGCTTCTTATTCATGTATCATCAATTATCACCTCCGGATAGTTTAACGTATCTTATTGAAAATGATTTTAGATTTAATTAGATCCTCAATTGACCAAAGATGGAACCACCCACATCAATTGTTGCTTCATAAAAATGTCGTAACCATGTTCCATTATCATGTCAAGATAAAAAACATTCACAGTTTGGACAGGATTTGACACTGTGACCCCTCCTATAATTGAAAATAATGCAAATGTTTGAGTACAAGTTAAAAATAAAGTTCAATTATGAGGGTATAATAGGGCTATATTTGGCTTATCTGAATCCATTCATTCCAATCAAATATTCTGGGGATAGAAAATCTTTAAAGTGATCCCCATCTATACAGTTCAAAGTCTTATTTAAACACAAGATCTGCGTATTTGAGTAAGTAAGAAGATAGTTGAAAAGACAAAATGACTAACCTTGAGTTGTTGAATAATATATAAATTTATATAAAGTAACGGCATTATCTGGATTTTAAACTTTTTTGGTAATGTAAATATTTTTTTTAATTCTTTTAAACACACATGAGTTGTATTACCAAGTGTTTTTAAACATTTATGGAAAATGGAATATAAATATATTGAATTAATTTTTTATATTTAATATATTAAGAATTTAAAATTGTTTAGTCTTAAATCCTCATTTACTCAAGCACTATGTGTAGCATTGATATGGAGATTCAACATGCTAGTTGGGTGTATGGAGAAAACTTTCTGCATTTACATGAAATTAATTTTTATTAATTAAAATATATTTTGAGGATAAAAAACGTTAACCCAATACAAACTGTAGTCTAGCATATGCATTATAAGTTATACATACATCATTTGCTATGCTCTCATGGGGCCACCAAAACATTATTATAATTTGGAGAATTCCAAAGCTCTATTCCATTTGGGTTGAATTGAGGTGAAGAGAAAGAAAATCAGAGAGAGGAAAAGATGTAACAAAGTTAAGACGTAAAAGAAAATAATATATATATATATATATATATATATATATAATAACAATTCAATTATTTTCTTAATAAGTGTGTGTTTAGACAGATGTTAGTAAAATTGGTTTTTGTAAATATAATTTTGAAATTATATAATTATGTTTAGATATGTTATCACAAAATTAAATTTATAATAAAATTCAGTATAAAATATTTTGTCTAGCATAAAAATTATTTAAATTTACTTTAATTTGGAAAAACTTTAGGATCAAAATTCATTTTAATTTTTTTTCAAGAAACTAAACATGAAAAAAAATTATTATTTTTTAATTCAGAATAATATTAAGATGTGAAATCAAACCTCCCCTGATTCATTTTAGTGCACAGTAATACATCAAACAGAGCTATATGTTATTTTCTGATCACAGGACATATTGGAAATAGTGAAAGCACTTTTGGCTTCTTCTTATCCTGTTTTCTTTTACATGTTTTGTGACATTGGGAATGCCTATTCTCTATGTCCGTTTGAACAGCACTTCTGCCTTGTAGACTTATAGGCACTTTAATCTTGTTTGCATGCACAAGGCCAACGTCAAATTGCATGCTTAATGCTTCTGTTCATATATTTTGTCTATTATGTATTTATTTAGGGTGACGAAAATTATATATAGTTCTTCTTGTCTTTTATATTCTCTCGTATAATTCTTTTATTTATAATAGAGAAAATGTTTTTCTCTAATTTTTATGGGACTGAAATATATAAATAATAAATTTAATAGTTTTAATTTTTGTATGAACTAAAAAACAATACAGTAATAAAAAAATAAAACTATAAATTTTATTAAGGATAAAATAGAGACAATTTAAATATGTAAATATAATAAATTATTTTGTAAGATTAAAAGAATGAAATTGTTTAATAAAATTAAGATAAAGGGGATAAATAGTCTTTGTATATAAATATGAAAGAAATAGATCTCTCTTATTATGCTTCAATAATTTTTAATTTTAATTTTGATTAGCAAAAGAATTTTATTATAACATTGAGTACAAGCAATACTCATAAACAAGATCTGATAGTATATATAACCACCAAGAGACAATAGTATAGGAATAAACCCTTAAAACTAGTCGAAGGCAAACTACCCAGGGCTAATTGTCCTGCAAACTTTACCTTACATAGCCTACTCAAGTTAAAATTAACTAATCAATAAGGTAATTATAAAAATGAACCATCTAAGGTATGTAATATTTTTGTTCTTGGAGGTTTATGACCACGTGTATGATGTAAAATGTCTATGCCATAATCCCGTAATTTAAACTTAGTTATATCTTAATTAATTTGGAGAAGAGTTATTTGTTAAATGAAAATGCAGTTTATGCAACATTGCTAGTATTTAGTTGGGCTATTATATGTAATAAGCCCAAAAGGTCTTACATTGGGCTGGTCCAGGTCTTCACCTTCCATGAAGCCCAATCTGAAAGGGTAAACGTGTGAGGGCAGAAAGTAATTTTGAGTTTTGGACATAGAAATAGAAAATGACCTGCATGTTCTGCTTTCCCTCCCACTTTAAATTTGTAACGTAAGCTATGCCGGAGATTTTGATCGGTGCAATTCAACGAGTCGTTGTAATTAGAAACATCATCGCCTCCAACCGCCACTCCTTACTCCTAACTGTATATTTCAACCAATCATCATTGGAGAGGCTTTAATTGTGTTGCGAACACTTAAACAAAAACCTTAACATTGTAATCAAAATCGACCATTTTTTAAAACCTTAATCGTAAGAAGAAACGATGAACCTGCGTCCTCCAAACCTGCTTGGTTCTTTGCTAGAGTCAGCTGTTTCAGCTCACTCGCCCCTCATGGGACGTGCCGTCCACGCGCACATTCTCAAAACTCATGACACCCCTCTCCCTTCCTTCCTCTGCAACCACCTCGTTAACATGTACTCCAAACTCGACCGTCCCAACTCAGCTCAGCTCGTTCTCTCACTCACCAGCCCTCGCACCGTCGTCACGTGGACCTCCCTCATCTCCGGTTGCGTTCACAACCGTCGTTTCGCCGCCGCCCTCCTCCACTTCTCTAACATGCGCCGCGAGTGCGTTCCCCCTAACGACTTCACCTTCCCCTGCGTTTTCAAAGCCTCCTCTTCGTTGCACATGCCCCTCACCGGAAAACAGCTTCACGCCCTCGCCATAAAAGGTGGCAACATAATCGACGTGTTTGTGGGGTGCAGCGCCTTCGACATGTACAGCAAAACCGGCCTTCGGGTCGATGCTCGCAACATGTTCGATGACATGCCACACAGAAACTTGGCCACGTGGAATGCGTATATTTCTAATGCGGTTCAGGATGGCCGGTGTCTGGATGCGGTTTCTGCGTTTAAGAAGTTTCTTTGTGTGGATGGAAACCCAAATGTGATAACTTTTTGCGTGTTTCTCAATGCATGTGCTGACATGGAGAGTTTGGAGCTCGGTCGTCAGTTACATGGTTTTATAATTCGGAGCAGGTACAGGGAGGATGTTTCTGTTTCCAATGGGCTTATTAATTTCTATGGAAAATGTGGGGATGTTGTATCTTCTGAAATGGTTCTTAGTAGAATTGGGAGGGGAAGCAGGAATGTTGTTTCATGGTGCTCTATGCTTGCTGTGCTTGTACAAAACCATGAGGAAGAAAGGGCGTGTATGGTCTTTCTTCAGGCGATGAAGGAAGTTGAGCCAACGGATTTCATGATATCGAGTGTACTTAGTGCCTGTGCTGAGCTTGGGGGACTTGAATTGGGAAGATCAGTTCATGCTCTTGCTGTTAAAGCATGTGTTGAGGAGAATATATTTGTTGGGAGTGCACTTGTTGACTTGTATGGAAAATGTGGAAGTATAGAGAATGCGGAGCAAGTCTTCAGTGAAATGCCTGAGAGGAATCTAGTCACATGGAATGCAATGATAAGTGGATATGCTCATCTAGGTGATGTTGACATGGCTTTGAGTATGTTTGAGGAGATGACATTGGGCAGCTGTGGGATTGCACCAAGTTATGTAACACTAGTTTCGGTTTTGTCAGCGTGTAGTAGGGCAGGGGCGGTGGAGAGAGGCTTGCAGATATTTGAGTCGATGAGAGGGAGCTATGGTATTGAACCAGGTGTTGAGCATTATGCATGTGTTGTGGACCTACTTGGGAGATCTGGGTTGGTAGATCGTGCATATGAATTTATTGAAAAAATGCCTATGCTTCCAACTATATCTGTGTGGGGAGCTCTGCTAGGGGCTTGTAGGATGCATAGGAAGACAGAGTTGGGAAAAATTGCTGCCGAAAAATTATTTGAGCTTGACCCCGATGACTCTGGCAATCATGTAGTGTTTTCTAACATGCTTGCATCTGCTGGCAGGTAATAATTCTGAATGATGCTAACTAGTTTTCCTTCCTTAATCGCACTAACAAGTTAGTCGAATTGTTCATTTTATATTGGTAGAATAACCTTCACATTGTAATCAGTGTCAAAGAATTCTCTTCCTTTTTCATTTTTTTGCATGTAGTGGGATAAGACATTTGTTCTTGTTGTTTTCGTTTATCTGCTGTTGCTTTAACATATGTAGTTATACCTACTACTGACCCACTGACTTTCCTTCTGATTCGGCACTGTTTATGTCTTTTTTGCTCACGCTTGTAGTGGTTAAATGCAGATGGGAAGAAGCCTCTATTGTCAGGAATGAAATGAAAGATATTGGTATTAAAAAAAATGTTGGTTATAGTTGGGTTGCAGTAAAGAATAGGGTTCATGTTTTCCAAGCAAAGGATAGTTCTCATGAAAAGAACTCTGCAATTCAGGCAATGCTAGCTAAGCTCAGAGGGGAGATGAAGAAAGCTGGGTATGTTCCTGATACCAATCTATCACTCTTTGATTTAGAAGAAGAAGAAAAGGCTTCAGAAGTATGGTACCACAGCGAGAAGATTGCTCTAGCTTTCGGCCTCATAGCTCTCCCTCATGGAGTGCCTATACGTATCACAAAAAATCTTAGGATTTGTGGAGATTGCCATAGTGCCATTAAGTTCATCTCAAAAATTGTTCGAAGAGAAATTATTGTGAGAGATAATAATCGTTTTCATCACTTTAAGGATGGTTGGTGCTCTTGTAAAGACTATTGGTAAATGGTCACAGTTCCATACTTCCATTATTTCATCTGTTTCATATGCCTCAAATGATATGTTACTGTAAGCAATGACGATGCAAGCAGCAGATCAGGTTTACATTCTCTTTACCCGTGTTGTTGGTGTATGCTGATCAATTATTACTCTCACGGTGTATCTGTCATTGCCTAATAACTGTGCAGGGGTTTGGGGACTGATGTATTATTCTACAGTATGGCCATTCTACACAGGTGCTTATTCTGGGTGTTTACTTGGGGAATTCAAGAAGAATGGGTTTAGGAAGTGCAGATGATTTATTTATGTGACAGGCTGATTTGGTTTTGGCATGTGCAGTGCTGTAGTTGGTATTAATTGGGATTTTATGCCTTTTTGGTGGTTTAGGCAATGAAAACAGTCACGGAATTTTATCTGATTGCTATCTACATGCTAATTTAGTGACTCTATATACCTTGGTGCAGTTCGGGTTATGCCTTAATATGGGAGCTGTGGTGCAGTGCTGAGTGGGTTGCAGGGTGTTCAACTTCTGATGGTTGAATTAATTAGGATTCACTTGCTAGCTAGCTGACTTATTTTAAAATACAATTTATGGTTGAATTGAATAGGATAAATTTCTTGCGGGAGGGGATGCAACATTGACTCTTGATTGGTTAATGACTGAGTTAGTATAATATCAAAATCAAAACAAGAACACGTGGAAATTACTGATAAGTGTAATCCCATTGAGGAAGCAGTTATAGGTATGTGGACGTAGGTGGCTACAACATCTCAAAAGATGCACAAGTGCTGGTTAATATGTGGACTATTTGTGAGGACCCCATATTATGGGATGGTCCAACTCTGTTTTTGCCGGCCAAATAGGTTCCTAGGATCTGATATCAATGTCAATGGACGAAATTTCGAACTTGCACCGTTTGGTTCTGGGTGTTGAATATGCCGGACATGCAGTTGACCAAATGTTACTCTTGATATTGGTTTTGCTTATCAACTCATTTACAACATGGTGGCATATTGGCATACAAACACAACATATGGACATGGATGATACATTTGGAATTACCTTACAAAAAGGCTTTGCCCCTCCAAATTGTTCCTATCCCCATCAACATAGGCAATTAAAGTGTTGTTCATCTGTATATGTAATGAACTATGGTATGTTTGCCTTTTTCCATCAGGAGTTATTAAATTAAATATTTTTCATTTTTTCAACTATTGTAAAAATCAAGTGGAAGTTGTGATATTCCACTTTTGTATTCTTTATACAGTTTAATCATGAATAAAAAAGGGTGTATTATCCAGATTATGTTCATTTTATCTATATGGTGCTAAGACGGGCATTATCTATTCAAACATTACCTTTTTCCTTTTTCTTGGGTCCAAGCACATATCCTTGTTATAGAAACAATTAGATTAACCCAAAAAAAAAAAAGAATTTCACCATCCACATTACAAGTTTGTCCTCGTATAAGCCATTAATTAGGTCCAAGTAGAACTTATGAGTCATTTGCTGGAAAGGGAGATGACAGTAAAATTTAATTTGTTGAATGACATTTTTTGTTGAAGAACGGAAGATAACCAAAAGAAAGCGTCACATCATATTCCATTAATGAAGTTGCATTTAAATAATTTCAAAAGTCTGCTGCATAACTAACAAATTTTCCCTCTTTTCTTTTGAAGTATTTATTTGAGATCACTAGCTTAGCCAGTTAAAATCTGGCACTTGCAATCAGAACTGGTGTAGCTTAAAGCCTTCAACTGAAATTTAGGATTCAAAAGTCAGGCTTTCAGCTTCCCGTCTGACTGAATCAAAGAGCACAGAGGACAGGTACCTCTCGCCAAAGCTTGGGAAAATAACCTGCGCAATAATGATCGTGGCATCAATCAAAAACAAATCAAACAAGTGAATAAATCAACAAGAACATGGAACTATGTTCCAAGTTTTCAACAGACATTTCTTAATCAACAAAATTTGTGGGAAGATGATCAACTTACTACAATAAGCTTTCCAGCATTTTCTGGTCTTTTAGCTATCTTAATGGCAGCTGCAGCTGCTGCACCAGATGATATTCCAACCTACAACAATATTTTTGAGTATAAGTTTGACAAATTATTCAGGTATAAAAATATAACATAATGACTTCCCATTTTTATTCCAAATTCAAATATGAATTATGAAAGAGACTCAATAAATAGCTAGCTATTAGAGTAATACGCTCAATTATGGCTGGTTCAAGAGGCATAGAACTTACAAATAGGCCTTCTTTAAGTGCAAGAAGCTTTGCAGTTTCTATTGCTTCATCACTTGATATCTGCAAAATCAACATCCAATGTTCAACAAATCTTAAACTATTATAGAACATAGATGTCGAAACAGAAACTTCAGAATAATGACAAATCATTATCTTCCTAATAAATACATTCACAGAGAAAGTTGTCCATATTTATACTCGCGGTGCAGAAATCAGTACCTAATCCTCAAAGCATCCAAGATTTCCTTCTACCCCAAAACAATATTAAGTCTAACATTATGTAAAGCTGTCATGCAAAGAGTTCATAATTGGCTATTTGCTGTTTCCCCACAAACTCAAGACTTGCGCAGGAAGGAGATAACCGTAATATTCAGGACAAGTGTATAGCAGAAACTAACAAATAAAAAGTAAATAAATAAAGAATATGCACCTACACTGCAAATTCTTAATTAGTAGCAAAAATCGGCTTTGCTCGAGTCAAAGTAGACATGATGCATCAATATCACAAATTTGAAATTGAAACAAAAAACCGTAGCACGAAACTTATATATATGAATTGAAAAGCATAAGGATTCAAGTTATTTATCAATGATCAGGTGCCATAACCATAAACACAAACACAGCAGTAATCACATTGTTTCCTAAAACTGTACATTGCATTTCCAAACAACTTTCAAAAATATGATAGACCACTCAAAAAGCATTAAAATCTTACTTGAACTACTTCATCGATGAGATCAACTTCCAATACTCCAGGGACAAAACCAGCACCAATCCCTTGAATCTTGTGTGGACCTAGTTGTTCACAATGGCAATAAGCTGGTCAGCAACAGTTTAAAGAACATGCTCTTATCACAACTCTAAAGTGAGTAACATGAAGAAAGTGATGAATTGACATGAAGAAAGGATGGTATAATCACTATAACACTGAATCACGTGCTTGACTTAGCATATGATAGTCCAAACTGCAGAATGGAAAAACATATTCAAGGCTTATTGTTTTATTTAGGGGTTATTCTGTATTTTTAGGAACTTTTCTCTTCTTGAAGAATTTTTTTCACTATTATCGAGAGATTTTACTTATAATGTTTTATGCTCATGGGAAAATATTATTTTTGTTTTGATTTAATTAGGTTCTATATTTTAGGAAATTAAAGTTTAGTTAGGATTTTATAGTTAATTTTAGCTAATTGTGATTTACGTAGGATTTTGATTATATTGGGGTTATAAGAACCCTTTATATATGTAAGGCTTAAAAATAAGTGTTTATAAAAATTCTATAGGAGATCAATTGTCAAGACTAGTGCTGTCTTAGGTTTTTACTTTTTGAAATGATTTTGACATTTTAATTTTGATTAAAACATTTTGTTAGGTTTTAAAAAATAATATTTGGAGTTTTTATTTATTTATTATTCATATTTTTTAATTAAAACAATGAGCACATGATGCATGTGTTATAAAAAAGTGATTTTTTTCCAAACAAACAAGTTTATTTGATAATTGCTTATAAAATCTTTTGTATAATTTTGGAATAAAACAAGTACTTATACTTGTCATACCCAAACAAGATAAAAATCACTTTTAATTAAAAGTGCTTTTCTATAATTTTAACCAAACATAAATTACATTTTGTTTCTGTAAAAACACTTATTTTAAATCACTTATTTTATAAAACACTTATTTTTAAGCTTGAACAAACTCAACCATAGTTCAACTATTCCACATAATCACTTCTTTAATTGTTCATACAATTTATCAACATAAAATTAAAATAATCACCTAATCATGATTAAATAGAAAACTAAATGAAAAATTCTGCTTCCCATGCAACATCTTTATGGTTCATGAGAAAAAGAATTCAAAATGACCATATTATCAGTTATGACAGTAGAGAAGCATGTGTTATAACTCACCAGGTTTTCCTCCGGAGAGTACTGCACTTTCAACTGGTTCCACACCATACAGCTGCATAAAAATAAAATAAGCATGCAAATAAATAAAGCAATGAGAGAGGAGAATGCTATAGCTGTAACCAGAACCAAAATATCACTCCATTCTCAGGAAAAGTTACATGCACATATCCCCTAAGTTATATTTAAGTATGTATATAAATTGGAAAACTAACCTTTATATCTGGATTCTTCTCTTTAAGAAATTTCCCTGCACCCGTTATGGTGCCACCAGTACCTATACCACTAACAAATGCATCAACTTTTCCTCCTGTGCCTTCCCATATCTCTGGACCAGTGGTTTCATAATGTACCTACATGCAACGATAACAAATTGTGTCACCAAAGTTGTCAAGCATCCACTGCTACAGTTAAAGAACAAATTTGTAGAGTACCTTAGGATTGGCAGGGTTTTCAAATTGCTGAAGTATATAGGCATTAGGAGTCTTAGCTAATATCTCTTCAGCTTTCTGAACTGACCCTTTTATTCCCTTTGCAGGATCTGTCAGAATCAACTCAGCTCCAAAAGACAGAAGAACGGTTCTTCTTTCAAGACTCATTGTAGCAGGCATTGTAATTATTAGCTTGTAACCCTTAGCTGCTGCTAGGAATGCTAATCCAATGCCAGTATTACCACTTGTTGGCTCAATGAGGGTACTCTTCAGTAAAATAACATAACCCACATGTATTAGAAACCATGCTTGTGAACTCAGGGATATACCAAATCAATACCAACAATTTATTTTTTATTTTTCACATTTCCAGTCCCTAGTATTTCTACACAAAAGTCGTAGCAGAAACTAACTAAACGCTTAACAGGGCATTATTCACCAGGCAAAAAAAAAAAAACAGCTTCACTTTGCTCCTAATCTGAATAAGATTTTTACTAATTTGTTAGAAGTTTCACTGTGAATGCTCAATCCTAGGTAATTTCTTTATACTAACCTCTCCAGGTGTGATAAGTCCCTTCTCCTCAGCATCAGTAATCATACTATAGGCAATCCTACATTTATAATGTACAACATAGAACAAAATCACAAAGAAATTCCAAAACATGTAAAAGAAAGAACCAAAACTCCAATGATAGATAATAGCAAAGATGGAAGAAACCAAAATCATTACCTGTCTTTTACACTAGACATTGGCTCCATCAATTCCAGTTTGGCAGCAACTCGGCCAACAGAACCATCCGCAATTTTGTTCAGATATACTAATGGGGTTTTGCCAATCAACTACATAAAAATAAACAACAGGCATCACAGCATTAGTATATAAATAGTAAGAAACACTGAAACAGGGAATAACACATTAAAAAAATTCATAGAAAATGTAATCAAGGTGCAGAAACTCACTTCTGTAACATCTTTGGCAATTCCAGCCTTTTCAACTGCCATGATATCAGCTCACTTCAATTCTGGAAAACAAGGAAAAATATTAGCATCCATATGTTCCTTAATCGACAAAACTACAAGTTTTATGTAGTGTATACCATCAATAAATCTTAAATATTTCTAAAATATGAAATCCACCAAATTTCCGCTGGTCAATTAGCCTTAAAAACTCAAACCACTTCAAAATCAATCAGGGGTCACTAAGAACAACTGCTATATCCTAATTTTTAATGTCACAACTTTCCTCAGGAACCATACAGCTGGAATGATCACAGAAGTTAAAAATTTTAAACCTCGGATTGAAAAAATAAATCT
This sequence comes from Hylodesmum podocarpum, assembly GCA_026586105.1. Classification (NCBI taxonomy): domain Eukaryota; kingdom Viridiplantae; phylum Streptophyta; class Magnoliopsida; order Fabales; family Fabaceae; genus Hylodesmum; species Hylodesmum podocarpum. Next base: position 1,127,510 of record JALJEV010000426.1, on the reverse strand, counting down.
AAACCTGTTTCATGAAACATATATACCTAATTCGGATAGAAACACTGCTATGATTGCATTTTATTACTGGCAACAGTTATAAAATTGTGGCATCCTGGTTTCAACAAAAATGGATATAACTAGTCTCTGACATTGATGAATTAGAATTCATTAGTGGTGATGTGAATGTGATGAAGAGAAACCCAAGTTCAGATACCTAATTAGAAATTAAGCCTAACTGATGGAAAAAATAGGAGAGAAACAAGAGTGATTACTATTAGTGACCTTTGGAAATGACAATAACACAAAGCCTAGCTTGTGAATTAACAATAATCTATCTATATTTAATAGAGATATAATTCTCCTTGGTGGAAATTTTGGTCAATCACTTGGTGCCGGTCCACAGATTTTGAACATAGCCAAATTCACGTCCTGATAAGATTCAGAAGATGACACCGTTGTTTCCTAAGCATATATCATTGTCACGCATAGCTGGCTGTGAATGTGATGCATGCATTAATAGATTATATAATCTTGGAATAGATAGCAAGAACATTTTCTTGATTTTTAAATTTTTTATGATGATTTTAAACAATATTTGTCACAATGAATTTAAAACCAAAAAGAAGGACAATACAGAGATGTATTTGTACGCTATTGATATACTATCTTTCTAATTTAAATGTATTAATTTACTTTCTATTAATTCCATGATTTTTTTTGCACCACAGAACATAGCATAAAATTAAACGCAAACAGGTCATGATATGCTAACGGACAGACATAGACATTAACATAAACATAATCGACACGAAACCTTATCATTGATTGTTGCCGAGTTTTTTCTTTCTTGTCCGTTTTCTTCTTATACCCATCATTTTTTAAAGTTTCAAAATTACTTTTTATTTTTTCTTTTCACCGTTGATACCATTTTGGAACAGCATTTAGAAAATAGTTCATGTCTCAGACACTAAAGTTTCAAAAATAATTTGATACTATTTCGGGAACAGCATTTGAGAACATTTTTTTATTTCTGAACAGCATTCCAAACTTAAAAAAATTCTAGAATATTATTTTCTAAACAAATACCAAATTACACCAACACCTAAGGAAGAAATAAAAGAGTATTTTTGAAGAAAAATGATGTGTGCATTTGGACGGGTTCCGGTCAAAAAGACCAAACTGTAGCAACCAGCGGATTATAATAAGTAATAACTGGGCTAATTTGAACCCAAATATGAATCTGTTGGGCTGGTGAGTTGGCATGGGTTTGGGTTAATTGAGCCCGATCCAACTTAAAAAATATATATAAGAAGTTAAAGAGAATCGTGTTTGAATCAAACAAAATAACAATGATGTATAAATAAAATTACAACTTTAATGAGGATTATACACGGATATAAATTATTTTATTAGTTATTATTATTTTTTATTTTATCAAACATATAATTTGATCATGTAAATTAAATTACCAATTGTATATAATACTATTTAATTAATATTAATATTTTATTAATATAGTTGAACCAAAGTTTAATTTGATTGAACCATTGAACTTTGAATTAGTGCCTTGACTGGTTCTGAACAGATCAATTGTTTGAACTTTAATTTTTATTTAGAAGAATTTTGATAGTTTTAGATACAATAAATAAGTAAAGTGATTATTAATCTTGGTGAGCAATAAAACCTTCAAGTCTAATATTATTTAACACTCCAAAATATAGACACTCTGCAAACATCTATTATCTATAGCTTTCTTTGTCTTTTAAACATCTTTCTTTACATCTATTATATATATCTATATCTTTCCTTTTTAAGTTTCATTTTGCAAAACAGTAACATCTTTATCATTCCAATAAAAAATAGATAGTGTGATTTCATGTAAAATATGGATGGTCATGACCATGAAGTTCACTGTTGACCAATGTTTAAAACCTTAGCTGGACTAGCCTTTGCTCCACAAAGGCAGTTAGGCTTTTTCATGTGAATAAATAGTCTATGTCTCGGACACTAAAGTGCTAGAACCTCATAGAAGGTGCTTGATTTATATCCTTTTTCCTTTTATGTAAAATGAAAAATATTTGATAGAACCTCATAGAAGGTGCTTGATTTATATCCTTTTTCCTTTTATGTAAAATGAAAAATATTTGATAGACAACTGTAATATAAAAATAATTAATTATAAAATGTGAAAAAAGAAAAATATATATATAAATATATAATTAATTGATCAGTTAATTACATTTAGTTAAATAAAGTCATGTAAAATAGTATGTTATGATATTATCTATCACATATTAACCCTCCAGTTCAACGAGGCTGAATTTCTTGTGCTCAATCTCTACCTTCGAATTAACGCCATTATCAATGTTCTATTGGAAACCAATCTGAATTCTGAAGCTTCTGGTCCAGTTTTTCTTCTTTACTTGGAGTGTAAATTACGCGTTGACGTGAGCCAAAATAACCCTAACACCTACAACCTTAGAAGCTTGGCCAAATTTCATATATTTAGAACGGAATGGCCATCACGCTTGCTATATATTGTCCCTTCTTATGAACAATATTGCAAGCATGAACATATGCTTTTTGATGTGCAAATATCCAAGCAAGTAAAAAGTAAGAACCGTGCCAAGTGTGCGTCCTATTCACAAAAGAAATGTCATTGATTTCTTATAACAGATAGATGTTTCGCTTTTACTTGTGACTTCAACAAAGTCGCTGGAAGTCACATTAGGATTTGTTATATCTATTTTCACCTCATTAAAACATTTTCTCTTCCTTTCTTTTTCTTTAATGAAAAATTCATTCTTCGGATTTTTTAGTTATAGACATATTGCCAGAGTTATCATAAGATCTATTTCCTCAAAACAAAAGCCATTTCACCTCAAAACATACAAGGAAATGCACACTCAGGGGGTTGTTCATCAATCACTTTATGATGAATTATTATAAATCTTATAACACCCGGGTTCGTTTCATTCATGCAACCACATCCTTTACTAACTTAGCTTGTACACTTTTGCCAAGCTCAAACATCATGCATTCTGATCCACTAAATTCAATATCATATTCATTTGAATGATGTTAACATCAAGGAACAGGGATGAAAGATGAAGACTACCAGAATAATTAAGAGTTTGTATAAAATGAGTTACCGATCCAACTTCCTTAATGGGAATCTTCATGAAAGACTGAGTAATGTCCTCAAGAAAATGTGGAATGTAATAATCAAAGTAATCCAAACTAATAGTGATAAGAAAAGTGGAGTTGCAAGTTGTAACTGGACTGTGTAGCTAGCTTAACATGTGAGAAAAGATTCCCTGCCACTCCATGTGGTCCTTTCTTTACACCCACCTCCCTTCTCTGTGCTTTCTTCCTACTTTTCATGGATTGTTGAGTAGTGTCAATACTTTTTCCCTAATATTCAGGGACTAATAATTGCAATTTATTTCCTTCATTTTTTTTTTTCAAAAACGAAAATAATATCACATAGACTGAATACATAGTTGGCACTATGCTCCTAACTTCTACCTTAGGCCTTCTTTACTCACATTCTTTTGTCGGAACATCGGGTATAAAAATTCCCCTAACTTCTACCTTAGGACTGGTTTTACTTGCATACTTTTCTCTCATCATCTCGTATGTTGATATTTTGGGGCAAAAGAGAAGTTAATGCAATCCTTCCTACATTATCTTCTCAATAATCTTTCTAATGTTTATGTTGGAAACATAAGAAAAGCATTAATACTTTCAACATTTAGTAAATAAGTGGAATAATATATATTGTAAATGAATTTATAGTTATTCTTTAGAAGAAATGCCACAAAAAGGATGTAAAAACACATATTTCGGGTGGATGCAGAATTAATCGGGATTACTAATGTAGAACCATTCATCCAAACTCCCCTGCCTATATAGTGGTCTACGCAACCACCCTATGATTCGAGTGCTTTCTTCCTTCTTTTTATGGGTAGTCATCAAAGATTCCATGCCTCTGTAGTGGCCTTTTCATTGGTTGTTGCGTTAGTTTGTTAAGTAGTGTAACACTTTTTCCTAATATTCAGGGATAGATAATTGTCCGAACAGAAATACTGTTATACCAAACAAAATTACTTGCCAGAAGCTGGATTTAGCTGGCAAGATTCTCCCGGTTTTGACCCTAAATTTAGGAGAAGAAAATAGTCATTGTTATTCTTCCTACATCGTCCTCTCATTAGTCTTCCTAACATTACAGAAAAAGATATTAAATAAAAAAAATGTTTTAGTATCTTAAAAACGTAAGGAAAACATTAAACACTTCATACATTTAGTAAATAAAGATAATAATACGAATATATTGCAAAAGGATTTGGAGGAATGCTAAAAAGATGTAACAAGTAACAGCATACTAAGGTGGAATGCAGCACTAACAAGTACCATAGTCCGGTGTTGCGAATGCAGAACCGCTCATCAAAGTAAAAAAAATCATCTCAGACAATTATTTCCTTTTATAGCATTTATACCATAGTCAACAGCTGCCAAGAAACATATTATCCTTCTTTTTTTGTTGCCTTCAGTTGGATCCCAATATAAGCATATAATGTAAACACAGTAAGTCTTTCTACAACTAAACCGAACATTGGTAGTTGAGTTTCTGATCATTTCTTGGCCGTCCTAGTTACTTTCCACAATCACCTAGTACTATGGGATCAACATTAGAAATACAACTTCTCCTCATGCAGAGCAGGAAGTGGGACAGTAGTTATAATTAACACACAGAACTGCTACCGTTAAACGGTTAGTGATTACAAACAACATTGCAAAAGTAAAATTGGATCAAGGTCGTCATATCAGTGGTTACCATCTTCAAGGGTTGTCATTTCTATCGGTAGTAAGCCTGCTGATAAGTGGGTGCCATAACATTTCCATAGCCACCATATGCAGGATAGTTCATGGGAGCCGCTGGGTATGACCCTGCCATTGCTGGTGCTGGCTCCGGTGAGTACGCAGCATAGGGATTTGTAGGGGGACTTCTGCTGCCATACATGTGTGGTGGGGAAGGGTATGGTGGAAGAGCAGCTGGGTATTGCCCATGTGATGGAGACCTGACAAATGTAGGAGCAGCAGGGAAAGATGATACGTACGCATTAGTCAAACGCCCAGCTTTGGCTGGTGGCATTGGACCTCCATTGCTGTTGCTTGCACGAGTTCTCTTGTTGGCAGGAACAGCAGCTGGTTTCCTTTTCTCGGTCTTCACCGTCTTCACCTTCTCCAATTGTTCAAGTCGCTTCTTCAGATTTTCTGGAGGGAACTCATCCTCAAGTTTGTATTCCTCAATGCACTTTATCACAGCCCTGAGTGCAGACTGCTCTTTCCTTGCAGCTAAGTACTGCCATATTTCATTCACCATAGTAAAAAGGAAAAAATCCGTTAATAAATTAAAACGCACTTCCACTAAACCAAGCAACTACTACACAGATAGATAGCTTTTACCATTTCCAGCTTTTTTTTTTCTTCCAACTAATCAAAGAAGCAGCACAAATAGATGAGAAAAATCAGAAAGAAATCAAATCAGCATCTAACCAAAAATACTTAGGCTACGTTTAGAAAACCCCTGCAAGAGCAAGTTTGACACAAAAGTACTCTCGCCAAAGGATCAGTAGACTTGTTTTTGGATTCATTTTACTTATTCCAAATGCACTAGCAACAACACCCTGACGGATCTCACCACTCCCTACCCTTATCTAACTCAACAATCCTAAATGTGCAGTCTTGCTAATCTAAGCTGCATCCTCTGTCTAATATACAAGAAAACCCAAAAATAGAAAAGTCATACTATCAAGTATCAACTACAACACATTCACACAATATACTAATAATAGTACTACTACTTATCAACTACATATTCACGACAACTAGTAAATCAAAACCACACAAAAAATACATAGAAATAAAAGACAAAGAGAAAAAAAATACCGCAGCTCGGCCTGCATTATTAGGATCTTCCAAAATAGAAGCGGCAACTTTCTTGGCATCCTTGAGAAAAGACTTCAACAAGGGAACAGGAGGAAACTTGTCCACAAGACCCACTTCATATGTAAAATGAACCGCATCAAGCTGTTGCCCTTTGCTGATCAACTCTTGAATCATATCTACAACTCAACAACCACATTCTAAGCAACACGAACCACAACATGAATTCCAAACAATTTCAACCATAAATAAACTATACCAGGCATTTGGTGTGAAAGACCAAGAGAAAGCGCGAGCTTCGGCATCTGTCTCCTCCAAGCAGAAGCAATAACAAGCTTCCGATACAAATCCAAATCTTCCTTCTTCACAATCCCAAATGTAACAACGTGCTGCAAGAAAGTGTGTACATCAGGTGTCTTCACGTTTTCCACGCCGCCACGTTCCTCGAGGCTCACCTTCCAAGTCTCGGCGATCTCCGTAGCTTGTTTTTTCACCGTCGGAGTAACTAAGAGTCTCGTTTTCCCGATGACAGGGTCAACGAAAACCGGAACCAGCGACTCGAGAACGAGGACGCAGGCCCAGCCCAAGTCATGGCCCACTTTCTCACCTCGCTTGTCCACCGGAAACACCTCGGAGATGGCGTCGAGGACGAATTTCGCCGGATCGACGCACTCCGCAAGCGCGACGGGGACTTCTGCGCGAAGACCATCGAGCTCCTTCTTCTTCGCGATGAGGAAAGCCCAGAACCCTAACGCGTCCATGCGGAGACAGAATGACTTCAGTTTCAAGACGAGTCCGGAGTCATCATCGACCTCGCCGGCGCCGTCATCGTCGCCACCGCCGTCGTCAAGGATAGCAGAAAGCGCGGCGGTGCGGCGCGTGTCGAGCGTGCGGAGGGCGATCTGGAGCGTCTTGTCGAGAGATGTTTCACGGCGGTCGAGAACCCTGAGAGAATCCGAAGTGTGAGAATCAAGCGCGCGAATCTTGAGATTCAACGCTTCGGATTTGGAAATTAGGTTTTGCTCGAGTGATGAGAAGTGGTCGGAGAGTTCCTTCCAGAGGAGGGTGCAGCTTGTCATGAGAGAGGTTTGGCGTTGGAACTCGTCGAAACTCGGCTGAGCCAACTCGCTCAACTCGCCCGGATCGGGGATGGACCCCATCTTCGCGAACGAACGAACGAAAGAGAATTTCGAAAACCCTACTTGGTGTGGCCTTGCTGATGAATGAGAAGAGAGAAAAAAGATGGAGCCACGAGAAAGAGTAAAGGTAGTGGTGGTGGAGGTAAGTAATATGAAAATCAAAAGAGAAGGTGCTGACGTGGAACCTTCATCTAGTGACACGTGTTGTGGCTGTCTGAAAAAAGGTGGTTGAGGGGCTGTGCTATAATGCGCCGGGGGTGCGTATGGTTACTGCACCGAGACTAGTAGGGCAACCAAAAAGATAAGATTGTAAAGGACGAACTAGACTACTTGAAAGATACTTACTAAGCCAGCTTGATATTAGTTTCCATAATTTATTCATTTTCACTTTTTAGAAACAATAAATAGTATATCCACCATCTTCAATCATAAATTGCTTTATATTTAGTAACTTGTTTGTTAGTTTTCACTTTCATAATATTTTAAGTTACTTTAATGGTATTATCATCATATATATATATATATATATATATATATATATATATATATATATATATATATATATAGTATGTAATATAACATAAATATATCTAATAAAAAAAATGAAATATGTAAAAATGAGATAATTTGGTCTTTTAATTCTACAACTATCTTTCTTTCTAATTTAGACCAGTTGAAAAAATACGTGTGTCGATTCTTAAGTGATAGTACAACAAAAACAAAATAAATAAATTATCGATATGGCATCTAATCTTGTCAAATATTCTTATGCTGATTTTTAATATTAAAAATATAAATAATATTTCACTTGTTTATAATTTATTTTTATTATATTTCTTAATTTTATAATTTATTATCATGTTAATCTTTATTTATCTTATGGACTAAACTAAATAACGATTTATAAATAAAAGAAATTGTTTACTATTTTATGAATATTAATAACTAATGTGATCAAATTCACGAAACTAAAGATTATATTAGTAGTTTTCTTTCCTTTCCTCTATTTTCGCCGATCTTACCTGCGTGTCTTCTAAATATTGTATAGGAGCAGTAAATGTTGTAATTTTTAATTAATTAACGTTGTACTGAATTACTATTTTAGGGGTTGAAATTACAGAACATTTAAAGTATTAAACTACAAAAATATCAAATAAGTCTTTAATTTAAGTATCTATCATTATTTAAATTTAATTATTTACTATAATTTTAATTTTAGTACACCTAACTTAAATGATAATATAACATATATTTAATATTAAAATAGTGATTATAAACAAATATTTCAATAAATTATTCAATAATTTTATGATTTAAAATATTATTGTAACAATGATCCAAAATTTAAAAAATTTATTTAACCCTTCTATAATTTCAAGAAATAATGAGATAACATTTTACAATTTTCAGGACTATAATAATTATTTATTTATTTATTACCTGTTCCATTTTATTTTACATTAAGAACAAAGAGATTTTTAAATTCCATAATAATTCACATTTTTAGTTAATCATTGGCTGTTTATTTGTTGGTTATTAATATTTTTAATGTTAACTATAACATTAGACATGTAATATAAGACAATTTTATATAAATCAAAACTTATATGATTTATCATGAATTTATTATTAAAATTGATAAATCTATTACACATAATAATTGTGATTAACGTTGAAGGTGAGACAACCTTTTTTCAATTCCTTTATTAATATAAAAATAAGTGTACTATTTGAAAAAGATGGATAAATTAATTTTATCACTAATAGTAAAAGGACCAGTGTTTCCACTTTGGTTTTGAGATTTTAATTAGAAGCTGGTATGGCAAAACATGAAAACATTAAGCCCTAGGCCTTGTCTCATTGTCTCTAATGTTATAGCAATGCATAATAGTGCCAACTTTATGTAATATTCATTTTTAAACCTTAAAACTGGAATCACATTAACAGTTTAAATGTGTGTAGTATTAATTATAATTATAGCAATGTACTAATAGTGCCAACTGTCAACTACCACGTTAACCTGACTTGTATTCAACTACTCTTGCATGTGTTCTGTTTAATGTGTTTTTCATAGGTGAGGATATATATTGCTCTATTTTAAATATTTTTTTCACAAATTTAAACCAAGTTTTAACAAAATGATCCAATGATAAAATAAAATTCATTTAAGCATTAATGTTGACTTAATATATATGTTTTTGCATCATTGATTTGCTATTTTCCCAAGAGTGTCCTCGTTAAATAATTTTATTATAAGATTTTTAAATATTACGAGAAGATATTTTAATGTATAAATATAATATTGTTTAAACAATTGAGAAATTTTTTACATGGATGAAAGAAATAAAAGATTATTTATGAAATTTCATATATATAAGTATAGTTTTGTGATATTATTTAAAATAATCTAAAAATAAATTATATTAGAAAATTTCTTCATTAATCAAAAAATAATATAAGATAACTACGCGTGATATAACTCAAAATTTAAATCTACTTTTTTTAATTCATAAGAAAAATAAAATAAAAATAATAAGAAAAATAATTTTAACAAACGAAACCCATTTATTATTTTGTTAAATCATTTTTAAGGTTGATAAAAAAAAATCATTATATCAAATTCATTAATTTAACTTTATGATAAAATATATCTGAAGCAAAATAAAGTGAATGCATTAAATAATATAAAATTAAGAATATGTATTTAAATTTAATATGAGATAGGACATTTATTTAAAGAGAAACATTTTCTAATATTTCAACGATTAATTTATAATTTAAATATAAAATAAAAATTAACAATTTAATATTTTCATTGCACTTTTACTAAAATTTTATTGAACCACTACTGTCCTCTCATATATTAAAAAATATAAATAAATTATTAAATTATTGTATAGTAAAAATTTTAACAACATGTCATTATATATTACATTGTCAAACTACTAATTTATTTCTAAATAATACCAATTAAAACAAAGCTTTTACAAAAAATTTAAGAAAACGCTTAAAATAATTATTAAATATTTTTAAATTATACTTTTGTATTCCATTATTTAATCTCAATTTTTCTTAGTTTAAATAAAGAGTTTATATTATATTATAAAAATTTGAAGAAAACATATGCTTAAGATTTCTTATCAAATATTTTAAAATCTATCATAAAAAACTAAAATTTATAAATTATGAATTATTAAGTAACTCCAATACTACGAGTAGTTAAAAGAATCTTTATGCTATTTTTACGTTAAAAATATCAAGAATATATTTATAAAAGTTTTTAAATAATTAAAATAAACAACTTCATATTTAATCATTTTCCCCAACTATTCAACGAAATTATATTTATAAATTTTGAAAATTTAAAATTAAAAGAAAACATTTATAATACCTTCTAATTAAATTATGTAATAAATTTAAAATTACTAATATAAATCCAACTAATTCACAAGTTCAAGAAAATATCTATAACATTTTTTTAAAAATCATTTCATATTTTAAGATGGTCCTAAACTTTATTTTAGTATTTACAACTTAAGAGTATTTCTTCCTGTAAATTGTTGTAATCTTTCTATATTCATGCTTAAAACCTAGAAAACTTAATATAATAAGAGAAAATACGTTTTATATTTCTTAAAAAGACATTGAAGTGTTGAAAAAATTAAATTTAAATTTTTATTAAAAAATAAATAACCTTTTTCATTATCTAAATGAAATTAATTTATTTGATAAATATTTTTTCAAACTTTACTTTTTATGTAATAAAATTTGACGAATAACTCAAATAATTTATTTAACATTTAAGTAGTTAACTGTGAATTATTATTTTGAGTTAATTAGTTGATGTAATATATGATAGGTTGTTATACTTTTTTATGGAAGATATTATTTATAAGCGGTTCCTTTTAGTATCCTCTAATTTATTTTGAAATAATTAATTAATTAATAAGATTTAACAATCATATTATTTCATAAAATATTATTATGTAATTAATTTTTTTTAAAATTAATTGATGATTATCAATAAATAAAAATAAAATACTTTTTTATGTAAAACAATCCAGTGATTATCTTTCTTTTATTAAAGATTAATTAATTTTTTTATTTACTTTTACTTTTAGTTTGTTTTAATTGATTTTTTACTTACATTAATTTAATCTCTATTTTTATCACAATATCAGGTAATTTATATTGATTGATGTCTTTATTTTGTGATAATATTATTTATTATGATCTTTTCACATTCAATAATTAATTTATTTTTTAATATTTCTTCTTAATATTAATTTATTTATCGTCGTATCCTAGTATGTTATATGATTTTTTCTATTTTAAAACCTTCTTTAATTTAATTTAAAAATAATAATAATGATAATTGATTTATTTTTTGTTGACTTTAATAAATTTCTTGTAATTATCACAAAACTTTCAATTTTTGCCTTAAATTTTATTTCAATATTTTTAGTTAATTTCTTTAATATTTTAATCAAATTTTGTGATTTTTTTTAACACTACAGCCTATTTCTATTTAACTTATAATTATTTATTAGGTCTGCTTGTTCTTTAATCATTACTCATTAAAGACAACTTTGTTTTGGCTTTTCACCTTTTTGTAATTTTTTATATTCAGTTATATACTTATACTTTTAGTTATTTTATATTTTATTTATTGCAATAGCCTCTCTTTTGAGTATAATTATTTTTTTACTCATTTAGTATTATGGTTAGTATTTTCTAATTATATATTTTTTAAAAGAAATCTTCTCACATTCAATAATTGATTTATTTTTTAATGATTTTTCTTAATTTTAATTTTACTCGCTGTTCTCTCTTTTTATTTAACATGATCTTTTGTCTTTTTAAAACTTTTAGTACTTTAATTATTGTTGTTCCATTAATTAAAATTCAAATTAATAATAATGATAATGACAGTTGATTTTTGTAAATTATTTTGTTTTAAATTTAATAATATCTTCTACTTATCATGATTACTTCTCAATTTATTGTTTTAAAATAAATTTGAAAATGTTTAATCATTCAAAACAATTTATTTTAAAATGAGAATTAATACAATAAATAGTTAAACATCAATTTCTACGTTCCTAAAATCAAATTTTTAGATTCATATATAATTTATTGTTACATACAGTGTCTAAATAATTACAAAAATAAAATCAAGAATCATTGTTAATAAATTTTTTCTTTCTTACCACCTTTATTAATTATTCTTTTAATTCCTTCCAATAGAAGTTTCACCCGTAATTTTTTTAAATTAAAATTGATATATAAAGAAGCACACTCTATCATCAAATGAAAATTAAAAAGTAACAAAATGCACGAGGAAATTATACCAAAATCTATGATAAATAAAAAAAATTATAAAAATTAAAACCATTTCCTTATACTAACATCTTCGTTTCTCTTGAAGACTAAAAATCATGCTCTTAGTAGTTCTTGTTACAACAATTAGTCAATCTGAACCCTCTTGTGCACTAACTTGGTTACACATGTTTTCTCCATTTTCTGGTGTTACTTTATTTTTTTGTTAGTAATTTGGACACAACCTACTGAAAATGTACAATTGTCTTTTTTGAAAAAACATTATCGTCTTCTTCGAAGGGATTTACATCCTCCACAGGCCTTCTCAAAGGTAACATGACTTATGATGAGTATATTTATTTAGTTGAATTCAAAGTCACATTCGTATTAAAAAAGTTGAAGATCCAATAGTTGGATGACCAAAGAAATTGAAGGAACAAGTTTTTGAGTAACAGCTCTATAAGTAAATGTAATATTTTTTTTATTTAATAACTTTTTATATAAATTAAATCTGACTAATCTAACTGTTAAATTGATGTCACTGTTAATATATATAAAATTTATAAAATTTTAAGTTAAACCATTTATTTTAACGTATAATATAATATTACTATATGTATAAATATTATTTTTCAGATAATATATCTACAAATTTCAAATTATATAAAAATTCATAATACATAATGTTTTTGTCATCATATAAAAAAGCTATGTACTAAATCAAATTTCTACACGTACATGAGATAAAATTGAAGAATAAGATAAGTTTATCATATAATTAAACGATAAAATTGTTTACAAAGAATAGTAGTATTACACGTGCAATGTATTTAATTTATTTTATGATTTTTCTGAACATATTTTATCGTGAAGAATGCATAGGAATAGGTGATGGTGTCGTAGGAAACACTATTGAGAACACAATAAAATAAAAGATGACAGTATGTTGTGTTGCGTATGCAAGAATGTTGAATAGTATATAAAATGGTTGTATGTATTTACAGAGAAGGAACTTTCCCAGAAATCGAAGGTAGATGAGAGAGAGAGAGAGAGAGAGAGTGTGTGTGTGGGACAAGAGTGGTGAGATGCACATGGGAAGAGTCAGAAAAAGTAAGTAAAAGGGATAACAGTGAATGAGTGAGTGTAAGGAAGAGAATGAAAGAGGCAACCCAATCTATATTCAAACTGTTTGGTCTTTGGTGGAGGGTACAGTACCTGTCATCTTACAAAGACACATGCATGCGTACAAATGCTTCTTAAGATAAGATAACCTATAATTCATCAAACATATTCTTCTTCAACTACGATCTCTCTCACTCTTTCAAATTTGGATCATAAGTTTTATGTTAACGTGACTTGATCCTTCACGGAAGATTTAAACAATAATGGATTGATGGGATCATGTGTTTCAAAAAATTAAAAAATGAGAGGAGCACTATGAAAGTATGTCTAAAAGAAATTAAAAAACGAGAGGAGCACTTTAATTTAATAGTAAGTAGTAACCATCACAATTCAACACATAAATTTAAACATACATTGGCTTTACTGATCAGAAACACACATTTGTTTTTTATGAATAATAATAATAATAATAATAATAATAATGATAGATGGTCCAAAAATTGTTGTAATGACGAATTAATTGTTAAATGCTTCAACCTGTTTCCTATACCAAATGAACTTGCTAAATTACCAAATAGAAAAAAATATAAGGATCAGTGATAATTAGCACGAACCGATAATTATTTTTTAATATTGCAAATAGTTTATTTCACGTAAATTAAAAGGAAAAAAAGGTAAATATAGTAATTGATAAGCATATGGTACTTACATGAACAATGTATATGATGTCTGAATAACTTTTTTTAGACGTGAAAAGAATAAAAAAAATAATATTTAATTTTTAAAAAAATTTATCTTAAAAATTGATTTTGAGTAGAGTAGTAGGAAATTAATTTTTAATAAAACATAAAAAAAAAACTTATTGATGAGTATTATGAGCATTTGAATGCTCTTAAGAATGCAAGAAATATTTTACTTGAATTGTTTTTCTAAATTGTAATCTACTATGACAAAAATTGATGTCTTGGCCAAGGAGAGGGTGAGTTTTTTTCTTTTTATTAAAAAAAGCAAGATCATATAAGTGTACGAAGGAAGAAGAAAGAGAATTTATTAACATTTTTTTTTAATCATTTTCATGCAATGGTTCAGAACACAAATATTAAATTTTCTTTACGATCAAAATAGATATTGAATGTAAAATGAAGGAAAAGAAATAGTATAATTTCTACTAAATAATTTTAAATCGATGGTACTTTTATGAAAAACAGTAACCCCTGTTAGTTATATTTTTTTAAAAAATAATTAAATACCAAAAGAAATTACTCTTGTATTAAAATTAATATAAAAAATATATATTTTCACAACAATTTAAATAATATTGAGGTAAAATAAAATTTTATTTTGATCAAACAAAAATTTCAATAAAAAATGCTACATGCTCGAACCAAAAATAAAAAAAATGCTATTTAACAAAATGTATGTTTATTTGAAAGGTTAAACAAAAAGCTAAATAAAAAATTGAATAGGTTGAGAAATAAGTTGATCGTCCTTTTGAAATTATGATTACTTTAAATAGAATTTTTAACTAAATTAAAAATTTATCAATTGAAATGAATAGATTGCAAGTATATACGTGTATATATATAATAAAAATAGTAATAACTCTTATTCTATTACTTTATATTAATATATTTACCATATTTAGTGTGTAAAGAGCAGTAAAATTTACTGAATAATTAATTTTGAATGATGTGGTTTTCGATAAATTGTTGAGAAATCGATACATGGCAAATATTTTCGTTTGTGTTTTGTTTGGGTGACCAAAAATTACATTTTGAACACGGTAAATTGTAAAAGAAATTATAATTTCTTTTGGTTATAAAATTATTAAATGTACATTTATTTGTAAGACTTGTGTATCTATATAACATGAGATGATTACTTCATCTCCTAATCATGACGTAGATCACATATCTTTTTCTTTAGAAAAAATCTTTGAGACCCATGGACAAACTCTTGCTAATAGACTCAACTCATTTGCAAAAATTCGTTCTCCATCGTTTTGGAAAAATTCACGTCTCAATGTTAGTAATGTTGTTTTCAACATTTCATGGTCTTAAACATCCTCTTGGAAATTTTACAAATGAAAGGGTCAAAATAAAATACTCGTTTCATTATTATATATCCTCTCCTTTAAAGACAACTCATAAAGAAATCAAGTAACAATGAGACCTGGTGAGTCATGTTACCATTACATAGAATAAAAGTCTAGCAAAAGAATTATAAGAGAAAAAACACAAATCAATTGAATCAATCTCCGGATTACAATTATGCTCACTTTGTCTTCTTGTAAGGAAATTACTCAATGCATGTTCTGTATTGTCACATTACATACAAATGGTATCTATATGGTTTGCTCTCAACCCTTTTATCCTGTCTCTTAATTTCAACACAGCACCTTGTTAGAGAGTTTCAACCTATTTCCACTTCCTCCTTTCACGACTTTAGTGAACTGGTATCCACCCTTTCCTGTGTTCTGTACTATGATCTCTTAAATGGTTCATGTTGATGTTGGATTTCTCTATTTTCAGTGCCACCGTCAAATCAGTTGATAATAAACCTCCATACCAATAACATTTTTCACAACAAAATATGCATACTAAAAAATATGATTTCATGACAAAGTAGTCTATATGACACGAAAAAATTACCAACCTTAAGTTTGATCCCTAATGCATATAAAAATCTATAAAGGAATATAAAATTTAGATACTATAAAATGATACTAGACATGCTACTCAAAGGTAATACCAATATTTATTCACTGAACTAACGCAGTTTAGATATAATCTTTGTGAATAATGTATTAAATTTAATAGTCCAACTTTATATATATATATATAGACACACACACTATCATCTAGTTATAAAAGTTATTTATAACAAACTTGTTACCTTTCACTGTCGAAAAGAAATATTTTGCTTTTATATCTCCTATTTCTCTCTTATTCCTTCTTTCACTTCTCATGAAACTAAGCGTTCCCAACACAAACATGTTTACACAATCACATCGAAAAGATAAATAAATAAATAAAACGCATTTAAAACTTCCAAGTAACTACCAATTCAGAATTATTTCATACCACGAGGTATTTTGAAATTTAAAATTTAAATAAATATCCACTAATTATGATTCTCTGAGGTAAGAATTTTAAATCTAAAGCAATCAATGATATTTTATTCTTAAAATGTAAGAAAATGTGAGACTTACGCAAGAGCATGAATAAGCATAAACATACATCAGGACAGGAAATTTAAGCACACTTGACCATTGTTCACCAATCCATAACTGTTTAATCGTAGATCCTCTCCGATCGGGAAAAAAATAGTATTGCAGGATCTCATCATAGCCCATATATTTTCTACAGTTTATATTTTAAAATTTATCAAAAATTAAAATTAAAGAATGGTTGATATATGCAGTTTTGAGAAACTGCAGTATAGTTTTCTGAAAAATGTATGACCTAATATTATACGTCATCTAATAACAAAATATACATAATTTAAAATTGATACCTTTAAACAAAAAAGTTACCTTAAAAATCATAACTACCATAATGTCTAAATAGTCAACAATGTCGGATTCTATAGAGCTAACAATGTTTAAAAATTAAACTAAGTGCAGAAACACAATTGAATACTCTTTCTTCCATAACAAATATTTCCCTCTCAAGTTGAGCAGAAATAAAAATTGAGGATAATAAATGATTCACTCCGCACACATTTGTGTGTCCGAAGGCTGATTGTTGAATAACCTCCTAGGAATAAAAAGTACTTAAACGTAATCAACCGTCCCTGATATCCCATTCAAGTCACTAATATCCTAACCAATAATCTTAAATTTTTAATATCTATAAAAAAAAGACCTCTAATGCGAACTTGTCTCCCGAGTGAAGATGTATTTACCATCAAGTTAAATTTCAATAACTTGCAATTATAATACACGATAAATTAAATCAAAGATAGAAACATTTTGGCTCATTTTGGTATCGAGATTAGAAGGAACACAATCCTTACTACCAAAAAAAGAAAAATAAAAAAAATTACTACCTGTCCCAGCAAGTCTTGTAACTAGCTTAGAGTACATCGTTTGCAGTTATTTATACACACTACTTTTGCTGATGTACAAACGGCAAAATCTAGCTTAAACCCCAAACTCCAATAGAATCCACTTGTTTCTACAGTCAAGTAAAAATTCTCCACACCACGTTATGTGCAGAGTGATATAGAGAAAAAATGCATTGGTGGTACAATACAATACAAGTATGATAGTACAATTTAATATCATCCACAAGCCGTCTACTCACTGCCTTGTCCAAAAATACGAAAGAGTAAACGAATGATCAACTAGGGACTTGCAGTGAGTAGAGGGTTTCATCAATCAATCAAACATAACCGCTAACGATGAACTAGGAGAGCTACTAATGAAAGATTTACAGAGTTGGCAGGAAATCATGAGTACAAATTTCCATTCCCCACCATTGTAATAAAAAAAATGTAAACTGTAAACAAACAGTTCCCAGCCAACATGGGGAAAAGTGAGGGAAGTGAGGACAAGCCAATACTTAAGATTCCAGTCATTGACTTTAAGCCGGATAGTGCATTCCAGGCTGTCAGATGGTGGAAAGGCAAAAAATTCCTCCTAATTTGCCTAAATATTAACTAAGGCAAGAAAATTCGGTAAAAGTTACTAGAAAGAAAATAAAAAAGTTGGCAATGTAGCCTCCTAATATACATTGACTGAAACGATCAGCACAATACATAAAGCTTTTATCATCAATTCTTCAGGAATGGGGACTATAATGCAATTGGAAAGACTTTCTCCAAAATCAGTCCACAAATCATTTTACATAGCTATTCCATGTATAGTCCAAAAACTACATGGATGGTTTGTATTCTCTCCTGCTCTCTATGATAGCCTTCTTCCTTGTGTCAAAATCAACTTTGTCTAGATCAAAAGCAGTCCCAAGATAGCCATACAAGATCCTCCTTTTATCTCCTTTTTTCTCATCCACCTTCACAAGGTTTGCATTGTTCTCATCATCCTTTCCTAATGTCTGTGACTGCACACGTGCCCAATCCTTGCGTCCATGACCTTCCTTCTCAAAGTGTTCAGCAAGTTGAATGGCCTCTTTAAAGCCTGTTTGGTCCCCAGGAAATTTAACAAGTGTTATGCCCAAATGACCATCTCTTCCATATGATGACTTTGATTTGCCACTCATAAATCCAAGCTCTGGAAAACCATGCAGGAATATCAGATGGCAAAAATAATTGTCAAAAGCTCACTATCATCAGATATGTGTGGGTGATTCAAAAAACCTAAGATTTTAGTTATGTGCTTCCTCACACGGTTTTGTTTGGATAAATGCTGCCATCAAGGGCATATCGGCCAACTAATTTACATCTTCAAGGAGATTTTGAACCCAGCAAAACGCTGTTGGCCAAGGTACACTACAGGAGTGAAATCGGGTGGAAGTAGAAATGGAGAAAAACAAAGGGCAGAAGAGTAAACCAAATTATCTAAATCAAGAAACTAGACGGCAAAGGAAATGGACTATAAGGAGGGGTGTGCTTAAAATTTGAAAATACTGGCGATAGATTTTTCCAAGTCATCTAAGTTCATCCATCAGAGTATTATAGATGGTTTATTTGATTAGGAAAAAACAGATCAATGTCTAGTATAATGTAATATAACTAAAACCAAAACAAGTTTAAACTAAATCAACTTATAACTACTTTCAAATAACAAAGTAAACCAGCTAAGAACTCAAGACTACAATCACAATGCGCAAAGATTAGCTGAACTCCCAAACTAGTAGGTAATAGAAAAGAGTTTAAGAGATAGCAGATGCATTACATGGGGCTAGAAAAAGTAAGAGGAAATGAGAAAAATGGAACAAACCCACTCAAAAGAAAAAGTATGCAAGAAGAGGAAATTAATATTTCACACCAGTCATTGAGATTTGAGAAAGGTGGAATATTATCTAATAAAGCCAGGGCAGACTAAAAAAACCATTTGCGTGACATTTGGTATCAAAATATTTGACAATCACAACATAATTCGTACAAATTAATAACAGAAACTGCATCAAGAAACATATAGATCAAATCAACTCCTTTTTACTCTCTTAAAGATTAAGGCAGTAGCATAATTAGCAGTACCTTGACTAATTAAAAATGCTAACAAGCTACAAATATAATTAAATATTCCTGATCTCAATATATATATATATATATATATATATATATATATATATATATATATATATATGTCATCAATAGTAAGTACAGAAACAATATAGTTAAGCATCAACTAGAATAATGTGTGGAAATTATTTTCTCGAAACAAACAGCTATCCTCACAATAATGTTCATAACTTTCTTCATTGTACCATCTGATATCAATAAAATATCAACACATGCATGTGCATAAATGATCTGACACATGTGGGGCCTGCATAAATAGACAGGTAAGATATGCACATGAACATCTTAATATTCACCATCTCAAAATAAACACCCTCAGTGCTTGATGCAAAAACAACATAGTTGTTCAGCATAAACTAGAACCATATCCAGAAAATATACACACAAAATGAAAAGCCACCCCACAATAACATTCATGGAAACTACTTTCTTGATCTCCAACTTACCATCCTTAAAATATCAATATATGCATGAGCATAAAATGCACAGCTACATGTGTGCATAATTACGTATATAAATGGACAGGTACACATATCCACGGACACACAATTTATCTCAAAACATACATACCCTCAGTGCTAGGTGTCAAATCAAATGAAGAACATAATTACACAACAACTAGAATGACATCAAGAAGAGATAGCCACAAAATGAAGAGCCATCCCATAATAACATTCACAGCCTACTTTCCTGATTGTACAATCAACTGTCATTAAGATATTAACACAAATGTGCATGCATAAATGCACAGGTAACAAATATGTATACCCTCAAAGTAATGCAATCTAGATAGTAAGATGTATTCATGAACGTCATCTTTACCTATCTACCAAGTAAATGACTTTAAGCTAGGCAAAGGTAATTAAAAATAAACAGAAGAATCATCCAGCAAATCAAATTTTTACCGGTGGGGATGGGGGGAGGCTGTAAGGACGTGATTCATTTCAGATCACATGTACAATCTAAATAATGTTCCACAAAATGGACATGTTTTAGAAGGGTCAACATGTTTAACTTTCAGAAAGTAAGCTTACCCAACCAACACCAAAATTAATAAACCTTACACAGGTGAAATAAAATTAAAGAAATTCATCAAATCCCAGGACCAATCTCTCGTTAATGTCTTATTGGCCTATATTCTTGTTTGCCAGTGATAGTATCAAAACTCAGTTTTGACCTTCTCACCATTATTTTCCAGCTCTCATAGTCATAACTCTATGTAATTATAATTATAAAAGGTATGTGAAAAAAACTCATCTTATTACTAACTCTTGCTACAATGCTCACAGTTCTCCTTAAAAGATCAACAGTCATGTCATGTATGGAGGGGAAGTTTTAGTGTACTAGAACAGGTGACTGACCATATTAATGATGAATCAGGACTAGTGTTAAGCAGTTCAATTGACAGGAAGAAGAACAATGTAAAGGAAAGAAGGGCAGCAGTCATCATCAAGTGCAAAGGAACGGAGTATAATGGCCATTATTGAATGGAACAGCAATTATCTTGGGCAAAAGAAAGGAAACGAAAGGAAAGAACTTCTATAAATTTTCAATTTAGCTATGTCTCAAAAATAAAAATAACATCTATCATATATCTAAGTACCATGTGAAGGACACGTACAGGGAATAGGACAGGATTTATTTCTATCCAAGATTGTAAAAGAGCAAGCTTGACAGTAGTGATGTTATGTGGAAAACTGATAAAGTTCCCTCAAGTAAAACATATTCCTATTCAAACTTTGGTGTGTGCGACTGTGAGGTGAAGCAAACTCCTAGAACTCTGATGCTAATTACCAAAATTTCGAATTTCAAATGATGGATGGGTCACTAATGTCCCAGTTTCTAAAATCAAAATGACTTTTCATCTCATTATCTTTGAAATGATAATGCCACAAGAGTATTCCATTGTACAGTAGCCTAAAGCAGAGAGAGTTTGCCTAACTAAATAGTATTGGGAAAGTAACTACTAAGTGTTCCCACTGAAACTGCTACTAAGGGCAAACTAGGCATGCAAGCAAGAAAGATTTTCCTGAGCTCATTTAAGACTGTTAAGAGAGACATCATAATAGAAGATCATAAATAATGGGGGGGCACATTATACCTCTAATTTTACTATCCATCGTTTTGTTTCCCAAACCCTCCATACGACCATCTCTATTTTTTCCAGTATTTGTGTTATGAATGATCACCAAAGGTGGCCACACGATCAGATCATCCTGATTTGCTGCTGCTTCATCAGCAGATAAAAACTGATATGCCTTAGAGTTATCAGGAGGCTTTGAGTAGTTCCAACCCATTAAGACACACAGAGCTTTGTGTAATCCCAAATGATCAACACGTAAATCAGCATTATCTGAGTTGTAAGTGTGCATAATGAGAGCATGCATATCTGGAAAATCTTTAGCAGACCTGAAAATTGGCATACCAAGGGCATTGATGAATATAATTTAGGTTTTCATCCTGTAAGTACATAGGAAAGGCAAACTACAAAGTAATAGCACATATTCATTTCCTTCCATTTACATTTAAAACCAAAGATCTTGTTTTGAACTAAGTAACACAAAGAACCTACATCCTAAAGTAGTTCAAAGCACCAAGACTTTACCTCTGAAAAGTTCTAATCAGCATTATAACATAGTTTGCAACTAGACAGTTGGAGATGCCCAAATTTCCAAAGACAAACTGACCAAAGTACACATGTACCTTTATATTGCATGACTACAAATATAATAATTTTTCTATATATGTTTTCAGTTCCAAATCATGAGGTGCATAGGCATAACATATATCACTAACTAAATATTGTATTAAATAGGTAAATATATATTCATACTCCAATAAGACAAATAAAACTATCGTTGAACTTCAAAGAGTTGCAGAAGCATAACACTAATCAGTACAAATTTGTTCTCACCAAATTTTCTGCTTTCAAAAAGACTTCAAGTTATTTGCAAAGGCATCTGATAATAGGCCACACACGATGCTAAAAGTCAGGCTTTTTGACACATATGGGCCGGTGTACAAAAAAAATTATGGAACTAGGCTCGGCTTGAAACTATTTACAGCCCTGGGTCTGTTTTGCTTGAACGCACTCAAGCCGCAAGCACGTCCAACCGGCTAAATGCAAGATGCAGTCAGTCGCTTAGCGCGTTCAGATGGTATTTAGACGTGCTCAGCTGTTGGGCGCCACCAAATTTCATTGGACATCCCATTGACAAAGAACGCATTCAAAGTATGTTCACCAACCGTTTTGATTGGTTAACAAAGGACGAGCTCAACTCTGGGGCACATCCGGTCATGGCAGGTTCATTGTTCATTGTGCCAAGTAATTAACATTTAACAAAATTAAAAAACAAAAAAAACGAGGAAATTTGAATTACTTGGAAGGACCCATGGATCGAACTTGTATAAATCAATTTCAAAAATGATTGGAAGAGAGAAATGATGGCTAGTGACCTTGCGGCATAGGTACTGAACAAGAAGCTCTTCATCGGTGGGGGTAAAACCGAATACCACGAGGCAAACTCAATTGGGAAAGAGGAAGAAGAAGAAGAAGTAGATACGGTAGTAAATTTGATTGGTTAATAATGGATGTTCATTGTTCATTGTGTCAGTTACTTTTTGACCGCGCTACAGACTTTAGCGCGTTTGACCACCACTCGACACGAGGCTGACATATCCGGACGCGCTAATGGGCTAAACGCATCCGTCCAAAACAAACCCACGACTGTAATTAGTTTTCACACAGTCCTATTTGGGTAAAAAAAAATTAATTAGACCCAATTGGGTCAAAAAGCCTGAAAGTCAACTTCAGGAAGAAACGGAATTGACAGGGCATAACCCAGGAGGCCAGGACTCGTAAAGCTAAGTTCCAGTAGAAAGTAACAGATAGGCACTAAAACTCACAAGAAAGAGTATAAAACCAATTTTAAAGAAGAGAAAAATTGAATTAAGGAACAAGCATGTTAGCATGATTTTGAGGTTCTACAAAGGGAAATTTTCCCGTTTTCTCTATAATTCTGATCCACTTTCTATCAGACTCTCATAGAGAATGCCCATGATCCTAAATTTCTATGCAACAAACAGCAAAAAAAGCCTTAGTTGTAAAAAATGATAAACAACTCAACCATACTCGACCACTGCACCTCATGCACAAAATATACCAAAAAGACTGTATAGAGCAAGGTAGTCAAAATTGAGGATTCGACTGGGATTCAGAAAGGGTCCATAGAATTGTAAACCATAGAATTGTAACACAAAATCTAAGATTCTACAAAATGTATAAAATTTATATAATGCATAAAAAAGTAACATATAAACTCTATTATATAACAATATATGCATTTATTGGCAAAATGACTGAATGAGGTCATATTCAAAAACAATTTACAAAACGGGGTCTGGTCTCAAACAGATTATGGGGAGGGTCCATTTTAAACAGTGTGTAACAGATGTCAGTTGTGGGAACATGGAAGCGTAGACAGTGATTGCTGGACAAGGCGTCTCGTGCAACATGAGGACCAGTGTTATCAATAGCGGACGGTGGACTATATCAGAAATTCCACCATATAAACATACCATTGCAGCCTATGGTGCTGCCATAGCAGGCCCCCTTCACAAATTGCTTATGGCAGTTGGCAAAAAATCTGCCATGCCATTGTACCATGGTGGCCATTTAACAACATTGACAAGGACTGATCCGCAACTGCGAATTGCGGGAACATCATGAGACGCTGCCTCAGGATTCTGCATTTTACCATAATGCATGCAGCAATTACCAGCTGGGGGAAAGCTTCTCTGTGGCATGGACACATGACAGCTGGGAAGCTTGTGGAGCTGTTACTGAAGGAAGGGGGTTATTTCTAGCGTCCTCCATTATTTTATTATTGGGGTGAATTGAGTGTGTAGTGTTACAAAAATATATCATGCTAAAATCAAATAAAATATTATTCTATAAATATAAAAAATTACTTATGCTAAAATAAGGACACAATGCTAAAATAAGGACACAATGCTAAAATAAGGACACAAAATAAATAAAATAATAGCACATTAAAATGAAAAAATTTACTTGACAATGACAACAAAAACTAACTAAATATAACAAGCTAAAATTAAATCAAATATTATTCAATAATATAAAAAGTTACTTAAAAAATAAAACGCTAAAATACTGCCACAGAATAAATAAAAAGAATAACACATCAAAATGAAACAAATTACTTCATAACAACAACTAACTAAATATAACATGCTAAGATCAAATAAAATATTATTCAATAAATATAAAAAATTACATAAAAAACATGCTAAAATAATAACACAAAGTAAATAATATCATAACACGTTAAAATGAAAAATTACTTTACAACAGAAAACAGCAACATGTGATTTGGTCCTTGCAAGGAAGTGCTTATATAGAAGCACTGGAGAAGTGTGCTGGTAAAAAATGCAATTCCCTGCATTCCCGCAAATGGCAATTACTCAGTCATATTCTACCGCTTTTGGCAGTTGCGGTTTGACTGTGCCTGTTAATGTGCCAGATTCTCCCGCTTGTGGCAGTAGCGGGAAGCAGTTCCTAGCACCGCGTGGTGTACTATCCTGCAAGTGGCATTTGTGGGAGAACCCTTCCACAGTTTGTGCTCGCAACTCCCATTAAAACAGACCCCTCCCCTTCCCCTAATTAGTTTTAGAACAAATCCCAATTCATATATTGTTTTTAAATATGACACCATTCGGTCATTTGGCCTGCATTTATTTAATATTTTACATTATTTCTATTTCTTATTAATATATTATTCTATTTATACATTTTATTACATATTATTGTATTTGTGTCTATTATATAATTATGATACAGAAAACAAAGAAGACAATATTGCCTTCGTAAATTAAAATAATTAAGAAATTGATGGCAAACCAACACAAGGCTTCCATCAAACCCAAGAGAATCATCAACTCATTCCATAATAACTACAACAGGTCCACAAATATTATTTCTCATTTACTTATGGAAATGATTTCATATAAACAATAGAAATCAACAGCATAAATACAAGTAGACAAACTTCAAGTGTTTCCAATTATACTTCAACAAAATCTTTCTACGGAATTTCCTGACCAGACTAAACGATATTACGTGAAATTTTTTCTTTTTTCTTTTTTCACTAAAACTAGTTTCTAATACTGTGAAGTATAAATTTCACAGGTGACTAGGAAACCAGTCAGAGAGTTTTATCCACTAGAGAGATAACTCTTAATACTCACAAACATGAAATCTGAAGCTTCATAATTAAATTCTATGCAGTCAAATATAAGCATAGAACCAAATTTGTTAGGTTTATGAATAACTGAATTCATGCTATTACTGTCAGATTTCGAGGGTCAATAACTGTTGTTAACAAAACAAGTGATATCCTACAATGGGAAGAAACAAAATTAGGACCAGGAACCTAATTTTTCACAAAACCCAAGCTCCAGATAAATCTAAGTGGTAAGGTAAGCGTTACACTGTTGCCAACCTGAAATAGAGTAATAAACTTGGACTACTCAATTGAGCTGCACACGTTTACAAGACAAGAAAAGATCCATCTTCTAAAACTAAACACAATTCATTTCATAAGAATTTATATTCATCCGAAAGATTCCAAAATCCAAATACTTCCTTAGTCTCCTTGCATACCGAAGCTAAAAAGGTAGTCAAAGGAGTGCCTAAGGCGCAAGACATCTTGCTTGTACAGAGTCCAATCCAACCACTTAGGGCACACTTCCAGTGTCTTCAAATGTTACAACATAACCAGTGACAGTCTTCGGCGTATTAGTAGCACGAAGCAGAGTCACCTAAATTAGGCTACTTATTTGTTCTGTTCTAACTACGATTGTCATGCTATGCTAGAATAGATAACCTATATGAAAAAATAACACAAAACAATCATATTTTACAGCTCCGAAACCGCATATCATTCATTCATTCATTCATTCATTCATCCTTGAGGCCTTCAACTTCAACAACCACATTGCATTTAACGCTATAAATAAATAAACAGAAAGCAAAAAATTCAAAAGAAAAGTGATAATGATCTGAATTGCAGCAAACCTGGCAGTGCCAGAGCTACAAGCAAGACAATGAAGTCGCCCCTGTTTCCCATCCTCCAAGTAAACCCTCTTCTGTTCGTAAACGAGCTTGGCAAAGTTACAAAAAGCTTTCTTCAACGCGTCATGATCCACCAGCGAGTGTTTAGAATTCGCGGCATCAATCCTGGAGTGCTTGGAGGGTCGCAACTCACTGGGGCCCGCAGAGAATTCTCCAGCAGGAATTCTAGAAAGGCCGTTAGCGTTACGGAGAAGCAGCTCGCGCTGCCGGGCGAGGTCATCGTCGTCGCCGTATTTTCGTTTCCCGGCGGGTTGGTAATCGGGAATGCGGAAGCGGGCGGGGCTGAGGGGAGGGGGGAAGCGGGGAGGGAGGTGTGGAGTGAAGTCTTGGTAATCGGGAGGGAGGGCGAAGTAGGAGCGGACGCTGCCGTCGGCAAGGACGATGGTCCGGCGTTCGAGCATGTGGAAGCCGTAGGCCGGAGGAGGAGGGGGTCCGAGGGGAGTGGGGTCGGGGAAGGGGTGGTCGATTGGGTGTTTGGGGTTAGGGTTAGGGTTAGGGTTAGGGTTAGGATTGTTGGGTTTGGGTTTTGGAGAGGGGGCGGTGGAGGGTTTGGGATCGGGTTGGGATTTAACGGAGGAGGCGTTGGATTCCCAGCGGGATTTGCGAGTCGCGGAGGAGGAGGGAGCCTTGTTGTTCTGATGTGAGGATTTGGGATGGTTGCCGCCGGCCATCCTGCCAAGAGGGTCAGGGATTCTTTGTGCCCAACCCGCTTGCTTTCACCGCCACTGTTTATGAGTTATACAACCCAACTTTCACAGGACTATTGTTTTTAAATAACAATATATAAACCCAAATTTTGAAAATCATTAAGATTTAAAAGAGAGGACGATTTTTTTTTAATTTTAAAAAATATTTTTCTTATTTATGTTTATAAAATTATTATTTTAATTCTTTACTGCTTTTATTATAAAATTAAATTTTAAAATAGTGTAAGTTACCGTTACGTAGTATCCTTTATAATCTATGTAATTTTGGTATATTATTTAAAAAGGTAACATCTGAATTAAAGATTATGTAATGACTGTTTTGACCTTGTCCCTATGGATAAGCCTCGGTGCGAGGTAGAGGTGTGTTGAGGCCAAGATTTCTGGGAGCGTGTGGGTTGCCAGGTAAGAAAAACAAATCATGCTGGTTTTTTTAAAACGCTATTAGTTTTTGCGTGGTGTGTTCAATTATTCCTTTTGATTTTTCATTCCCAGAGTTCAGGCTTAAAGTTCTGCTATGTACCTGAAATTTTGGAATTTCATTGTGATTTATGATGATGTGTAGTGTTAGATATTGCTTGCTTCTTGTTTGGAATTTTCCTTTCTCATCCTAGGAAGTGATACCTCAAATCTTTATTTAGCATAAAGGGTAGTTAGGATACTGGGATGTAGTAAGATGTGATTTACTTGGGAGAATCCACCCTTACACAAAACTTTCCTTTTATTCATTTTGATTTAGGACAAAATGTTGGATTTTTTTTAATTCTTTTTTCTAATCAAAGTTGAAGTTTGACCCTGGTAACCTTTACGTTAAAGGTTTACACCGGCTATTAAGTAAAACTTTAATTTTGATTGAAGGATAACATTGTGAAAGTGTATTTGTGTGCAAGTGCAGTACAAGTTTTCAGCTAATTATCCATGCTTAAATGAAGAAAATAACGGTATCTCATTTCATGCTGAAAAAAATTATGAATAATGAAGACTCGTAACGGTGAAATGATATACTTCACTGGCATGACTGATGAGACTACTGCTATTTTGCCTTGTGTATTTACTGGATGTAGCTCTGCATTGTGGAAATTTACAAAAGGAGGATGGCAATTATGTTTGCAGCAAACATGTGTTCCATTACAAATTCCAAAACAGTTGAAGGGATTAAAAAATTTGATGTCGAAGGTATGTCCTAAATTTTCATAATACATTTTTCCTTCCTCTTTCTTGATTCTTTTTGGTTTTATGAGAAATGATTGTGCAACTTATTTGTTGCTTTAGTATACTTGTTGTTTTTATACTATTATTCTTCTTCCTTGATGTTCTTGTATCACTATTTGTCATGATTCTTTTGAATTGTTGTTTTTTGGTTGATTATTTTGAGATCATATCATTCCGGTGAAGAAGAAGAAGAAAGTAGAATCAATAATAACATTATGCATAATTGAGAGCGAACAACAACATGATACACTAAGTGACAGTAGGTCCATCATTTATTGACAACTTCTGCAATATAACAGATAAACTGCAATCCAGGTTTAATATTGCACTGCTTCCTCTGGAAACTTCATCAAGTCGCCGGCATTTCTTAGTCAGTATTGGTCCTTCATTGGTTACCTTTACATGTGGTTTGTCACCTTCAGTGGTGTGGGCTGAAGAGAAGTCTGGTGACAAAGAGGAAGAAGATAAAGGGGTTATTGGGGCCATCAAATCACTATTTGATCCTAATGAGAAAACCAAGTCTGGAAAGGTGTTGCCAAAGGCTTACTTAAAGTCAGCAAGAGAAGTAGTGAAAACACTGCGCGAATCTTTGAATGAAAACACTGATGATAATGCCAAGTTTAGACGGACTGCAGATTCAGCAAAGGAGTCAATTCGAGAGTATTTAGGAAGTTGGAGAGGAAATCAGACTGTTGCTCAAGAAGTATGTGCTACTAACTGAAAACTCTTTTGACTAATGGAAATTCAATGCCTTAGAGTTTTGTTGTAGATTACCCTTTTAAAGCATCTATATGATCATGTTTTGGATTGATTCCTTGCAGGATTCATATGTTATTTTGGAGAAAGTGATCAGAGCATTGGCAAACTTTTACTCAAAGGCAGGGCCATCAGCTCCCCTGTCACAGGAAGTTAAGTCTGAAATATTAGATTATCTAAACACAGCTGAAGAATTTTTGTAGGACATCTTCCAATGAGTGTTATAGAAACAACATTCCTAACACCCTGGATGCTAGATGGCATGTGACTTTGTAAATTTATTCACCATTCAAGTTAAATTCTGTACCGAAAAATCAATGTGAATTTTACTTGCTAGTTTTGGTTGATGATTACTCCCACCCCCTTCCCCAAACCAAAACCAGAGAGGACCGTGGAAAATTGGGTCTCTAGAGTCTTTATATTTCATGTATTCTTTATCCCAGTCTATTCCAAGGAAAAAAAAAAAACAAGAAGAAGCCAGAAACAATTTTTTTCTTGAGAGCACAATAAAGCTTTTTCGACCGATCCCGGCCAAAAACACTAGGAATGTACGTTGCACTTAAACACTTAAACTTCTTAATTTGTACAGCGAGAAAAACACTAGTAAAAGATATTAACGACGGGACAGAACCCCCTTTGAACTTTGAAGAGATACAGAAACATAGTTTCAGGACTCACGGTTTTAAAATAACAAATAACAAATAAAATTTTTTTTTTTTAAAATGACTAAGATTTAAAACTTAGGATGATTTTTTTAAAAAATATTTCTTTAAATTTATATATTTTTCTACATTAATTCTTTTAAATTTAAAACATTCTATTTTTATTATTTATGTTTAAAAAATATCATTTCAATTTTTAAAATTTTTTCATTAAAAATATTAATTGAGTTAAAATTCAGGTGTTTCACGCTCTGTGTGAACTACAAACACCGTGGGAGCTCACTGACTCTGAAATATGGAACTGTCCGCACCTCCCTCACCATCTCTTCCGATATGCCCTTCATCTCCGTTTCTCAAATCTAAAGTTAGGGTTTTTCTTAGAACATCCAACATACCTTTCCACTCTTCAATCTCTTCACTCTGTCAACGCAATCTCACTCCAATGGATCTTCCAAGAAACGTTTCTTCCGCTGCCTCCGTCGGAAACGGCAACTCTTCAGCTACAACATCTTTGCCAATTGACTCAGGTCAACGCAAACTTTTATATTGTTACTGTTAGTGTAATGCCAAGAATAAAAAGTATCCACGTGATTGGAAAGACCGAATTTTTATTGGGTTCTAATCATGTATGCCTTGAGTTTATCAGAAGACATGTGAATTTCAACGTTATTCTTTTGTATCTGACTCCTTTTATCTGTTTGGTCTGTTAATAGAATAAGAACACTAGACCCCTATGTCCTATGGTTGTACTTGTCCATGTGGGTGTACTTCAAAGGTACAACTTTTATGTTCATGATAGTTTCTCAGTTGAACCCTTTAACAAAAAATTAAGCCAAATGATGGCTGACATTGGCTGTGTTTAATAAACACATATATACCTCTTGGGGCTTTTAGAATATAGATGTGTGAAATACTTCAGATACAACTTTATAAGTTTGAAAATTTGAATGCTTCAATCTTTTTCAGGGGCTAGAATTGGAGAGGTGAAAAGGGTTACCAAGGAGACCAATGTGTCAGTCAAAATAAACTTGGATGGTTCTGGGGTTTCTGATAGTAGTACTGGAATTCCCTTCCTTGATCATATGCTAGATGTCAGTAATTCCAACTCAATTTTTGCGCCTTCTTGTTGCTGATGCTATGTATTTTTATTTCATTGCTTCTTTTAATTTTTGTATCCCACTGTTGCTATCTGCCTTACAACCTAATAAGATTTCATTTTCAATCATTGCTCGTTTCATGTATGATCCAGAAATTAAATGTTGTGGGAGCTGGAAAAATTAAATAAATGATTATACAGTAATAATCCTCTGTACACTTAATATTAGCTTAGTAAACAGGCATCCAAAATCACAATGCATATTTATATTGAAGTTTTTTGCTATTATAAAATAATGAACATGGGGCAGTCTGGAATATGAGAGATGAAAGGCTTGGTGGATGTGGGATGTGCTCTGGACATATCTATAAAAGAATATATCTCCTTGGAAAGATTGGAATTGTTAGAATTTGATCATTAATTGAAGTTTTTTGTTTTCTGCTTTGTAACTTGAAAACTAAAATTAAAGTATGTTAATTAAGCTATAAGATTATGTGATAGAGATAATAATTATGGTCATGGAAACTAAACTTGGTTGTGATTTTCCAGCAACTTGCTTCACATGGGCTGTTTGATGTACATGTAAAGGCTACAGGTGACATACATATTGATGATCATCACACAAATGAAGATGTCGCCCTTGCTATTGGAACAGTATGCAAATCATTACATGATCTGATTCTTTCTTTTCTTTTTAGTTTTCTATATTACAGTTGTTCCTTGAAACTCAAACATGATTCAATATCTTGTGTTGAACATTGTGTACAAGTTATGTCTTTATATTTCACCTTTTGCTTTCTATGCCCAATGACATCTAGTAATTGGTGATAATTTTAGCAGTCGTAATGCCAATTCTAATCTTATAGTAATGGGGTTAATTAATTACTTTAGTCTCTCTCTCTTTAATAAATTTGCATTGATCTTATTAAAACTAAGGAGTTTCTATTACTTCATCTTCAGGCTTTGCTGCAGGCTCTTGGTGATAGGAAGGGTATTAACCGGTTTGGTGACTTCTCTGCTCCACTTGATGAAGCATTGATACATGTTTCACTGGTAAGTTGCTTACTTTGTGTAGAAATAATTGCTAATTATTAGTGAAAGTTAATGTGTGTTGCAAGAAACTTCTCTTATTTTCTCTCTATTTTCATCATGGTTTCCTTGCACACTTACTTTTTCAGGATTTGTCTGGCCGACCGTACCTAGGTTATAATTTGGACATACCCACTCAGAGGGTTGGGACATATGATACTCAGGTAGTGCATGCCTGTTTAATTACTTAATTGAAGTTTAAAATTTTTCCATTGACCTTCTAATGTTTCCAAATATTTTTTTTATGTGAATGAGTGAATCATCCATCATGCTACTTGTTGCTTTTGTCATTCCCTTTATTTTTATTATTTACTAATGAATCCGCCGGATATCCTCGTTTATAGTTGGTGGAGCATTTCTTCCAATCATTGGTGAACACATCTGGTATGACACTACACATTCGGCAGGTATTAATACTTAGAATTTAGGTCATATATAACTGTAGTCATTAAATTTGCCAATATATTTGTGCATATCATCATGATAGTATAAAACTAAATGTTATAGTTGTTTTAGCAGGGCTCTTTGATGTATTCCATAGCCGCATAGGTTAGAAATTGAGATATTGTTTCCATATTCTTCATGCATTGACTGCATAATCCAACTTGGGGCATATCCTTTTTTCTAGATGATTTTTTTTATTCCAATTTTGAAACCTTTTAACAGAATATATATGCATTCCTCTGAGTGCAGCTTGCCGGAAAAAATTCTCATCATATTATTGAAGCAACCTTCAAAGCTTTTGCTAGGGCTCTTCGACAAGCAACAGACTATGACCCACGTCGCCGAGGAACTGTACCAAGGTATCGTATCTTTGAAACTGCCTTTTGATTTTGTGTGAAGATGACAAGAATTTGATTTCATCCACTATAATATATTTTTTTCCTCGTTGTTCTTTGATGACAGTTGACAAAGATGATCTCTCTGCCTCATACAATCATTTTTTTCATCAAATGATATAATATTAAATTGTTTCTTCACATGCATTGCGTTCATATTTGCAATGTTTCTACAAACACTGTAAATTTCCTTAAATGTGCTTGTTATGTAAAACTAATACTGTCCATCGTTTTGTATGTGCAGTTCAAAAGGGGTTCTATCCCGTAGTTAATATCTTCTGGCGGTGGACCTTCAATGGTTATTCTTATACATGGCTCCACAATCACAGTCCTTAGATGCTGTGTGATGATAAATGCTGGTGCAGGGGACAGTATGCGATAGAAGACTGGCCTCTGTAAACAATATTGTTGTACTTATATTTATTTAAAATAAATATAATGTTTCTAGTGTTTCCCGCTGTACAAAATAAGAAGTTTAAGTGGAATACACATTCTTAGTTTTTTGGGTCGGTATCGGTTCGGTTATCAGAGTTTCCTATATTTCTTGCATTAACAAAACTTCTCACTTTTTTTTTTTTCTCTCTCTTTTTTCTCGTGTTCTTTATCTTTCTTAACTCACAAGACTAAGAGATATTAAAAGGCTTTATAAGTAAAAGCAAAAAGAGAGAACAAATTATAATCTCCTATTCTGTATAATTCTTAAAGTATTAAAAATTTATAATTAATTCTTAAGGTATTAGAATCGGATTATATAATCCCTATATAAATCATTCAAACTAATTTTAATAGAGAGATTAAATCAATGAACTTTTAAAATTTTAAAAATTATTTATATAGTTTTAATAGTTAAAGAATTACTTACTAGAAAAAATAATAGGTGATGAAATAAATTAGTAATTTGATCAGTGAACTTACCAGTAAATGTTACACATCCATAAATAACTCTAATAAGTTTATTATCCAAAACACATTGGATGTGATTAAGACCTTACTGGCCACTAAACACTATCACTAACTAAGGATAGTGTTCTGAACTTTGAAACCGTTGATGGTGCAAGCCTTGGAGAGAGACACTGTCACCAATTCAACACACCGTGCTTGCGTTGATGCAAACCCCCATTCCTCCCTCTCATTTAGATACATGCGTCTACCTTCTCCAGTCCGCAATCAAATCCCGAGACCCATTCATCGGAAGATGCATTCACTCTCGAATCATCAAAGACGGCCTTGGCCTTGGTGTCTTCGTCATGAACAACCTCCTCAATTTCTACTCCAAAATCGGCTCCTTCTCCGATGCCCACCGAGTGTTCGACGAAATTCCCATCAAAACCACCTTCTCCTGGAATACCATTCTCTCGGCTTATGCTAAAGGTGGCAACTTGGACTCTGCACGCAAAGTGTTTGCTGAAATTCCCCAACCAGATTCTGTGTCCTGGACCACCATGATAGTGGGGTATAACCACTTGGGTCTCTTCAACACTGCTATTCACACGTTTCTCCGCATGGTTTCCTCTGGCATTTCGCCGACCCAGTTCACTTTTACCAATGTTCTTGCCTCCTGTGCCGCAATTCAGGCCCTGGATGTTGGAAGGAAGGTTCATTCATTTGTTGTAAAATTAGGGTTATCTGGGGTTGTTCCTGTGGCAAATTCGCTGCTTAATATGTATGCAAAGTGTGGTGATTCCGTGATGGCAAAGGTTGTTTTTGACCAGATGAGGTTGAAGGATAAATCGACTTGGAATACTATGATTTCAATGCACATGCAGTTTGGTCGACTTGACCTTGCACTTGCACTATTTGATCAAATGAGTGATCCGGATATCGTCTCTTGGAATTCCATCATTACAGGGTATTGTCATCAGGGATATGACATCAAGGCGCTGGAAACATTTTTTGTTATGATTAGGAGTTCTTCTTTGAAACCGGATAAGTTCACCTTTGGAAGTGTTCTTTCAGCTTGTGCCAATCTTGAAAGCTTGAAACTTGGGAAACAAATCCATGCACGTATTGTAAGAACTGATATTGACATGACTGGGGCAGTGGGGAATTCCCTGATCTCAATGTATGCAAAATCAGGTGCTGTTGAAATTGCTCGACGAGTTGTAGAAGTAACTGGTACTTCAAGTCTTAATGCTATAGCATTCACGTCACTGTTGGATGGCTATGTCAAAAATGGGGATATAAACCCTGCAAAAGAGATATTTGATTCATTGAAGGGTCGCGATGTAGTTGCGTGGACTGCCATGATTGTTGGTTATGCACAGAATGGCTTAATTAGTGATGCTGTGGCACTCTTTAGGTCTATGATTAGAGAAGGTCCAAAGCCAAACAACTATACCCTGGCAGCAGTATTAAGTGTCTTTTCAATCTTGGCTTCTTTGGATCATGGTAAGCAGCTTCATGCAGTTACTATAAGATTGGAAGAAGTTTCATCAGTTTCTGTGGGTAATGCTTTAATTACCATGTACTCAAGATCAGGAAGCATCAAAGATGCTAGGAAAGTATTCAATCAGATATGCTCCTACAGGGATACATTGACCTGGACTTCTATGATTTTAGCTCTTGCTCAACATGGTCTTGGAAATGAGGCCACAGAACTGTTTGAGAAGATGCTGAAAATTAACCTAAAGCCTGACCACATTACTTATGTTAGCGTGTTGTCTGCTTGCACACATGTGGGATTGGTGGAACAGGGTAAAAGTTACTTTAATTTGATGAAAAATGTTCATAATATTGAACCCACCTCTAGCCACTACGCATGCATGATAGACCTATTTGGACGTGCTGGATTGCTTGAAGAAGCATATAATTTTATTAGGAATATGCCTGTTGAACCAGATGTTGTAGCCTGGGGCTCACTTTTGTCTTCTTGTAGGGTTTATAAAAATGCGGATTTGGCTAAAGTGGCAGCTGAAAAATTGCTTCTTATTGATCCCAATAATAGTGGGGCTTACTCAGCTCTAGCTAATACACTTTCAGCCTGTGGTAAATGGGAGGATGCTGCCAAGGTTAGGAAGTCAATGAAGGACAGAGCAGTGAAGAAAGAACAAGGATTCAGTTGGGTTCAAATTAAGAACAAAGTCCATATTTTTGGGGTTGAAGATGCTCTTCACCCACAAAGAGATGCAATCTACAGTATGACGTCAAAAATATGGAAGGAGATAAAGAAAATGGGCTTTATTCCTGACACCAATTCTGTATTGCATGACCTAGAGCAAGAAGTGAAAGAACAGATCCTTAGACATCATAGTGAAAAACTCGCCATTGCATTTGCATTAATAAATACTCCAGAGCATAGTACATTGAGGATCATGAAGAACCTTAGAGTCTGTAATGACTGTCACTCTGCCATAAAATATATCTCTAGGCTTGTGAAAAGAGAAATTATAGTAAGAGATGCGACACGGTTTCATCATTTCAAGGATGGTTCATGTTCCTGTCAGGATTACTGGTAGAAGAAACAGTTGAATTTCGTGTATACTACAACATTTACAAGCGCATTCAACTGAGAGCATAAATTTGTCATCACTTTCTATCTTAGAAGGCTTTTGTCAGAGGTCTGTCTTCAAGGGAATGAATGCAAGAATGTTCGAGTCAATTAAAATTGTAGATGTAGTCTCATGTTACCAAATTGAACATCTGCAGCAAAGACTTTGAATCGGTCACTTCAGATAATTCAGTCAACCCTCTCAGGCTAGTCTGCAAAGCTTCTAACTTCAGAAGTGTTTAACTTAACTGTTCATAAAAGTGATAACGCGTTCCTATTGATTGATGCTGACTTAGTTTGGAAGTGGTGACGGTTAGTAGTTTAGTTGACTTTCAATTTCTCAAGTGTATTTTTCAGGAGCATGTAACATGTATTATTATTGGTTTGGTGATTCTATTTGTACGCATACGGAATAAAAAAAAAATGAGATGAAATGTACAAGGAAAATAAAAGGAGCAACTGCTAATTTTGTATGAAATTTTACAAAATATCACTTGGTAAAACAAAAAATAGTAGTGATATAAGGAGGCAATCCACTATACATTTATAGCTCCGTATGAAGCCTTTGCTTTTTTATGTAGTGTATTAGTAGGCTGCTAATTGAAGAGCACGTTGGTAAGGGGTCTATATTGAGAATCTGGTAAAAGTGGTCCTTCTTGTAACTTGAAGCAATAAGCAACAATAGTTAATTAGGTTAACTTATCTAGTAGTACTGAAATGTGTTTATTGCTGGTAATTAATATTCGGTAAGAAATATGTACGGTGAATCTTCTTTTGAAGTCTAGGAATCTTATGACATAGGTGATGGAGAAACTAAGATAGTGTGATATGATTGGTAAATATAAACAGTATTGTTTATATATGTGGTTAATGATAGAGAAATATTTGCATGGAAATATTAATCTCTTAAAGAGATTTTAGTATTTTAAGAAATTAGTTTTTTGACTTTTAGCCAATAGATTTCTAGAGTTGAGAAAAAAAAAGTTATAGAATAGGATAGAGGAAGGGGTTGTCCCCCATGGTAGCCTGAACTCTAATTAAAGGTAAATTCTCATTGAAATTTTGGGTTGACAAGATACAAGGTTTTTGTCTGAAAACTATTGAAATCTTGTCTCTTTTTGTCATAGGCAAACTATTCTACTTCTAATGTCATCATGGATTCAAATATCATGTGCTGATATCTAATGGAAATGTTTTACGTAGTGAAAAATTTATGTTCACATTTTACTATATGTAAAAAATTATTACGACTGAAGTAATCAATCTCAAGCATATTAGTAGGTGATCGATAGGCTAAAGAAAATCATTGAAAAAATTTGTGGTGGGATAAAAAAAACTACTTTTACTTCTAGTTTTTTTTTATAAAAAATCAACCCCACTTTATTCACCAAATCTAGTGAAATAAATTAATTATTTAAATACTTTTATGATGGAATATAAAAAGATGGTTTCATCACATTTCTTAAATTAGAAAAGTGATTAACTAATTATTAAATGAAATAAAATAAAATACATTTAATTATATTTCTATTACTTCTATTTTTTTAATAATTCAAACAATGAAATTTAGGATGATCACATTTAGTCCCACTCAAATTTGTTCCTTCTCTTCCATTCAAACACAATCCTATCAGAAAATGCCTGACATCACAAGTTTGATTTTTCCATATAAAAATTTTTTATTGAGAGGGAAATTATGTCCAGAAAATAAATTAAGCAAGGTCCTACCATTAATCAATCTATCTTTTTTTGTCAATGGTCTTGAATGTTCAAATGGATGATGATAGGCCATAGCCTTTATTCCTTACAAGTTCCATCTATAGCCATCTCTGTCC
Organism: Hylodesmum podocarpum; assembly: GCA_026586105.1. Lineage (NCBI taxonomy): Eukaryota > Viridiplantae > Streptophyta > Magnoliopsida > Fabales > Fabaceae > Hylodesmum > Hylodesmum podocarpum. The sequence goes on along the minus strand of JALJEV010000426.1, from coordinate 1,088,959 downwards.
ACTTCCTTCTTCTTACGGTCTGGTCTTACTCACTTTGCTATCCAAATGTCAAGAAGATGACCAACACTCATTATGTTAGAATAGACCTTGCCTGTGATCTTGTTACGTGGATTTAACCGACACTTGTTTAAATTCCACTCTGTTCTGTTATCTGCCATATATAAAAAATGTTATTATCATACTTTATTACTGTACAATTCCTTTGCCCCGGAATTTGAATATAGTGTCACCATTCTATCCATCAAAATCCAATTGTTTTTAAACCTAGTGTAGTTTGATCACTTATTAAGAATACGTGTAGTTTGATTGTAGCGCCAAGTAAATGATAGAGATTGCTTTTATGTATAAACAACTTTTTTTAAAATTTTTAAATGCATAATAAAAGAAATACAGATTATGTATAAGTAAAACTTGAAATTTGAGCTTAATAAACATATAAAAACAATCATTATAAAATGCATATAGAATAAAATAATTTATGATATATGAATGAATAAAAACTGAAAAAAAAAATTAAAACTTCCCTATTCCTACCTACTAACAAAGTTATATTTACACCAATAACATATAGGTCTGAAATTAATGATACTATTTTTTTCTCCTTACCATTTTGCTTTCCCTACTCCTAGTAACATAGTTAAAGTTACACCAATAATTTCAATAATTTCAATGCCTGAAATTATTGGTTTAGTACTATCAACTTTTTTTCTTACTATTTTAACTCTTAACCTATTCACCACGTCCACCCTAAAATGAAAAGGAACGTAGTTCGAGTAATAATTGCGACGGGAGCTTGGGAGTAATTTAATACTGAACATAGACTATGTTAGCAGTGGTGCTTTTTGGCATGCTTTCTGGTTTCGTATTTAATGTTTACTTGTAAAGTGCCACAATAAAGCAAATAATAAAGGAATCAGTCTACGTGTGTTTATGATGACATTCATTGCATTTGTAATTTTGTATGGCCTATACTTCTCCATGTTTTAATTTTGCAGTATGCCATGTAGAACTCTGTTATCAAAAAAGTGTCAACACCAACCCCCATCTTTATCATATTTATTAATGAGTAGAGGTAACCAATCAGAATGACAATGTCTACATTCTTTTTAAGATATAGTATTATTTTTATAAAAATTCTTATAAAGATTTTTTAATTTATAAAAAATTGTTATAAAGATAGTACTTTATAAGAATTATCAGTATTTCAAACTCCTAGTGTGACATCAATCTTTTCTTCTATTTAAAGCTCATCACCAAACTTGTAAGTGAAAGTTATCACTGGTATACATTACACAAACTATGTATTTAGCCTATACGGGATATCTAATACTCCTTTAATATCGATTAGTCAATAAATAGACTCAACAAATAACAACCCAATAATATATAACATAATAAGTCTAAGTTAAATTCAAATGTCATATTAAAAATACGAGTTAAGAATTGAAATTCTCCGAGTTACGGACATTCATATTTTGATGATGTTTAGATATATATAAATATCAGACTGTCCATCATTTTCTTTTAATGCAAGTGACTTCTCCAATGAAAGGACTAATCCAATTCATAGTAAATCTTAATCTTGATCATTCCTTCAAGCCTTTTGCTAGTTTGTTGATTGTCTGACCAACAAAATTTCCAGCTTGCATATTTAGATGGCAATAATATTTTGTCAGAGCCAATATCTGATGAGTACCTTTGAAATATCTACCAAGTTGGCCAGTTTAGGATATGCAGCAGCAAAACCATGTGGCGCCGCTGGCATGTTGAAGTGTTCATATTGACAGAACATTAAACATCACACAAAATGATATGGACCATTTCTTCCTTGCTCTTTGAAACCGCCCCACAATGCTCATAGAGGTTTCCTTTTTGGCATCATCCATCAAAATGGGCAACAAAAGTGTACTGGTCAAAAGACCTTTAATTATGTAATATGTATCTCAAAATTTTCTATCTTTAATTTGGCCAAGGAATAGGACTCCACTAGAAATTATTATTTGATATCACTTTATTAGATTGCCAAGAAAGAAGAAGCTAAAAATAGAGATAGTCCAAATTATACAAGTATCTGGTAAAATGTTATACTTTATTGTATGATTTAAGAGAATTACGTGTCTACTACTTTAGCCAATCTCCATGTATTGCGGTTGAAAAACTTGACTATTTATTAAGTAGACATTGGGAGAGACCATAAATATATGGTGGCTCTTGATCATACATTTTTTCTCACATTGCTAGCATTACTTAGCTCAGCTGCCTCATTACTCATTACATTAGGTTAGTGAGAAAGGTTAACAGAAGATTATAAATGGTTAAAAAATTCTATCACAGAGAAGCCTGACAAGTTTTAATAATAAAGCACCTCAACAAGACAAAAACCATGCAAGCATCTTATATCATCTGTAGTTTGTAATACCTCTAGGAGATGGAGCTGAAATTCAGCATCTCAAGGGAAAATTTTGCTAACATTAATGTGACTGTGTTAACTTGTGCATGATTTACATCTGGCATTTTTCATACTCGGAGAAGTGACCATAGCAGAAAAGGGTGCCCACAAGCTAAATAACATCTAGGGTCGTTTGAGTAACTTCTACCACTCTCTAGCTCTGAATTTCTTTTCCCTAAATTTAGGTAAGCAGGCAACCAGTTAAGTGTAGTTACATTGGTGGCCACTTAAAATGAGAAAAGAAAATTATGAACTTTGGTGGTTTTTAGATTCTAAACATCTACTGCATCAACAGGCAGTGATGTTGCCCTGTGGAGTGAGTGTGGAAGCAAACCGCCTGTAAAGAAATCATTGGCTGTGACCATTTGCTCAAGACTATTGGACTGACTAGTCTCATCAACATTTTGAACCATTTGATCAGCCAAAGTGGTGAAATTTTCAACGTCAACAGGAAAATGCTTTCCTGAAACTATAGTTCTTAATAGTTGTTTATTGTTTGGTATCTTCAACTCGGATGTAGCTGATAGCCTCAGAATTCCATCTTTTTCATGCTCTAATTTTTCGTTGTCATGAGATATACTGGTGGATTTTGTTTTACCACCTAGTTGGTGGTCTCTAAGCTCCCTTAACTGCATTTGGTACTTTGCTTTGAGCCATCTTAGTTCTTGCCTAATTTCATTTTCATAGTCCAAGAGAGCACAACTTGATCCAGGGTTTGAAGAAGGCTCTCTAGTATTGAGAACACTTTGTTCATCCACAGTAACAGCTTTTCCATCCTCCTTGATGTTTGATGGATTTGATGCCTCATGAACTTGGTCATAGTGTATGATGTCTTTTAACTCCTCATGACATAACTCTGGTTCATCTCTTTGAGCCCAGATATCTGCATAATGAATGCCATTGGATTGGATTGACGTATCTGGTGCACTTTTTGTTGTAGCACCATTTTCAGACCCTTCAACTTGGTATGTTATCTCTTCAAATCGGCCATGAACAGCCGCACATCCATTTTTTGAACAATGAAGAAATTGAAGGTTCTTGCCACATGGATTATTTGATGATGCATAATCAAACAAGGAACCGTTTGCAGCACAATTGACGCAGACACTTGCACTTGAACATTCTGAATTTTCCTGTATTCTGGCTCGTGATTTCCACTCTGGAACCAATGTTGCAATTTCATTGTCTATCATATTTGCTAATTTTGTTACATCTTGGTCAGTTATGTCAAGCTCAGCTACCATTTCATTTGCAACACTCAATGCAGTATCAGTCTCAATGTCAAATGGAAAGTAGATATTTCGAATTCGACCTATTTAGAGAAATGCATTGTTAATTTGGTTTCTTTACTTATGTGGCAATTTTTTGAAGAACAACATAATATGGAATGATCAAAGACTAAAAATGTTGAAAATAAGAAACTGAAATGCTAGCTAACCTTCCTTATCTGCTATTCTGAGTCTCAAAAAGATGCCATCATCTTCTCTTCTCCTACCTTGGATTGTGGTGTCAACTTCAGCCAAATTGTCATCCTCTTCACAACCAAAAAGACCAATTTCACTCGTTTCAAAATCGTCTAGATAATAATCCACTTCAGATACAGGTCCATAACCAACAAGGCTATCAGTGTAGCCGCTCATTAAGGTGTTGTTCATGCTATAAATTCCATTCAAAGGTTGTCTAAATGGGGTTACTTCATCGCAATCTCTTTTATACTGCAACACTTTTGAGTCATATCCATAATCATCAATTTGGAGAAAAGGGTCTTCCAAGAGTTCCTTAGCAGAAAGTCTGAGGGACACAGTAGCTAAGCATTTCTCTACAAATTGCCTAACCTCAGGATTATTTACTTTGTAAAGAGCTTCTGGCTTCTTCCCCTGTAAAATATGAATACAAATAAGTGGGCTGGAATAAAAACTAGATAGGAAAGTGAATCAAGGTTAAAAATAAGACAAGATAAAACAGCAACAACTTTTGGTTCTTACAGAGACGACTTTCTTGTAAATTTGAGCAGGATGGTTGCATTCACTATAAGGATATTCAAAAGTAACCATCTCCAAGATGCACATTCCAAAAGAGTATATATCGACCAATTCATTGTAGTCCTCTTCATACACTTCTGGAGCCATAAATTCAGGTGTGCCTGGAGTAAACAAAGAAGAAAAATAAGCCATAAGATTCTTAAAGTGATAAATTGTACATATACAGAGAGCTAATTATCAAAGTGAAAAGTAACATTTTCTTATTCATCATTTGGAATATAATCAAAGGCTTTCATGCTGCAGTTCTACACACCAACACAGCATGCGGCATTAGATTTGCGGAGAATCGCAGCAAGGCCAAGATCACCAATTTTTACTTCTCCTTGGTTGCCATTGATGAAAATGTTATCACACTTGAGATCTCTATGAATCACAGGAGGATCATGGCTGTGCAAATAGAGAAGCCCTTCCAAAATTTGCCTGCACCAATGCTTAACGGCTCTGATGTTAACCCTTCTGTGTTTAAGTCTGTAGCTGCTCACACAAAGAATATAAGCATAGCCGTATTATAATATGAACCAAAAGCAGCAGCTATAATTACATGAATAAAGCATTGAATGAAATATACATACATATACTATTACTAATAAATAATAATAATAACAAGGACTCACTGTCTTAGAGTCCCAGAGGTAAACATCTCAGTGACAAAGTTAATGTGCCTGTTGGCAGTATCAACCCAGGAAGTATAGAACTTCATGATGTTCTTGTGTTTCAATGTCTTCAGAAGATGAATTTCACTGTATAGCCTCTCAAGATCTTCAGGCTTCTGCAAAAAGTCATAAAGCTTTACTTGGTTCCATGCTACTTCTATCCCTTCATACTCATCAAATGCTCTATAGCTGCAACAAATAAACATAACCTCATATTAAAAAAAAAAAAAACAAATGGAAAAAAAAGAAAAAAAGAATACTCATTTTTTTGAAACCCCATATCTGTTTCACTTAAACAACAAAAATGGAGAACATCTTAAAGCAGTTAAAAATTTCTGTTGGAATATTCTGAGGATTAAGCTCATGAAGCATACACTGTCTTAGAAGCTCCTCTGCCAAGAATTTCATTGTACTGTCAAACATGAAACTCAAAATCAGATCAAAGAACTAGGAACATGAAGAACTGAAAAAAGTTGACGAGTAAAAGAGAAGAAGGTATGTACTCTTCCATATCTTCCTGTGGGATCAACTTCCACAAACTCACAGCACTCAGCCTCAACACATGCAGCACCATTCATGCTTTGTTTCTTACTATCTGTTCTCTCCTTTGCTTTTACTTATGAAGCCTTTTAATAGCTCTTAGTCTTGTGTGAGTTGAGAAAGATAAAGAACACGAGAAAAGAGAAATAAAAAAGTAAGTAGTTTTGTCAATGCATATACAAGGAATATAAGAAACTGTGATAACTAATTATTTGGTTGTGTGGAGTTAGATAGAAGTGAGAGAGAGAGAGAAAGAGCATAGGAAGGTCCATCAAAAGGACAAAGTTATAGCCAAGTGCCAACTAACCTATCCAACAAGGCAAATGTTTCACAAGGTTGGAGAGTGATACCTCAGTTATACCTCTAATCTACCACCACGCCTCTCTGACAATAACTGACACACTCTCTCTTTTAGCCTCCTCTTTTTACATCTCATCACGAGCTGTAAAACCATTATCACTCTCTAAATTCAACAGCTTGCACTGCATGGACCAACCAAAGTTTTAAGCTGTTTTTCAAACAAACATTATGTGGTGTTCTAAGCAAGGGAGGAATATTTTGGTCCTGTGCATTTATGGGAGGGTTAGACTTTGCATCATTGAAATTTATAGAAAAACCTTCCTAGTTAGGAATTTAGGTGTTGTTTGTTACTGTTACTACTTTTGTGATTTTGTTGCACTTATTAGTTGTGTTGATTTGGCCAGGTTCTCGGGGTTACTTAAGGGTGCTTCCTTTTTTCAGTTCTCCACTATTGGAGAACAGGTAGACTATAAAATTTGGTGTTAGGACTTAAAAAGAGTTGTGTCTAAGGTTTTCAGTTGTGATAGTGATACCAAACATGTTAATATAATTGAGTTCGAATCTATTAGATTTATGTCTGGTGATTGAAAAAATATATTTAAAAAGAAACTCGATTAGATTCTCTATAAGATTAATCATCAATAAATATATACTTTATTCTAACAACATATTGAAAAGAAAAAAAAAAAGTACCATTGTGTTTTCATCATTTATTTTTTCATAACATAGAAAATTGTAGATAAATACCTTTGATGTGGTTACAATTGTTGTAGGGACTCTAAAAACTTCGATGTTGTAGTGAAAATCACGATCAAGCATTTTGAAGAATCCAGTTTAGGACCACTGATTAGGGAAAGAGTGGAGATAATTGGTTAAGAAGTCATGGGATCACTGGCTGGCCCCATGTTACCTGGCCTTCTATACAGAAGAGGGGACCAGTCACTGAGTGTTACTCTTTTATTTTCTTCTGTGTCATTTATAATTTAATTATCAAATTTAATCTACATTCTAATTTCTTTTCCAAGATTTTTTGCTTTCAATCAGGAGAGTGGAGACAGGATTAATTGGTTGCTAATGTTAAATTAGATAATTGTTATCACTTAAACTTACATAATCGAATTATGTAATATTATTATCGTGATGTCTTGCATATATATTTTAAGTAATTTCTTAAAAGGTTAAATTAATCGGTTCAACAGGATACATGAATAATATAATTTTTTTTTTCATGTGTTCAATTCCTGTATATAAAAAAATTGAATAATCTAAATATCTATAAATGATGTGAAGCGAGAAGATGTCAAAATTTTGCAAATATAATGTATTTAATAAGAAATGTTATTTTATATTTTGATTTTTGAGTATAATATGCTATATGTTAAAATGTGAAGCGACAAAATGTTAAAATTTTGAAAACCTAGTTTATTTAGTAAGAATAGTTTTTTTTAATTTTTCGGCTTTTTATTGTATAAAACTTGCTATTAAAAATTTAAGAAATTTAATTATTTCTTTAAAGAACTTTTAGAATATGCTATTCAAAACACTTTCATTTGATATATCATCTCTTTAAAGTAATCTTACTCTAATTCTCTAAATATTGTTAATACCCCTATCCCTCAATATATATAGAGAGAGAGAGAGAGAGAGTGAGTGCTCTAAATAAAAAATTAAACATTAACTTATGACACGAGAGCTAACTCATTCTACTAAACCTAATCCTATCAGTAAGCACGCATAAGAATACAAACCAAAAAAAGTGACCTAAAATTTTCAAGTGCTTTCTAGCAAGGCTATGCACATGGCTGGTGTCCCTAAACAAGTTTTGTGATGATGAGCATCATATCATGTCAAGGCCGGTGCCAGATAAGGCAAAAGAGATGGTGCCTTAAGACGTATATCAGCCTACTAGAACTTCCTACCTCTGTGACAACTAGCAAACATTTGTATATTTTCTTGGAACTAAAAAAACATTATAAAGCATTTCTACTATTTTACAATAAAATCTAAAAAATCTTTTATCAAACATGTACTTTTTATTTTTTTTTACCATGTTATAAATGTAAAATATTTATCAGTTTTATTAATAACTAATTTCTTTGCAATACTGGATTGATCATCTTTAGAATAATCTTTCCCTTTAACTATGTTTTTTTTTCTTAAATTCTAGATACTCAAATTTGAAACTTTACTTAATGAGTCCATACTTAGTTCCACTCGTTATGTTGTTGTACTTTTTGTTTGTTTTAAAATTATAAAATTGATTTGCGTGCTTTCTAATGAATTTATGATGTAGATTGATGTAGACACACAATTCAATTATATACAATAATTCTATATATATCAAAATCAATTCTACCGAATTCTAATCAAATAAACATGTAAAAAGAAATAAAATTGTAGCAATGCCAAATTGATCATCAATATCAATTCGTATTTGTTTTTTTTTTCTTCCCTTGCTTGTTCTGTGTGAAAAATCAAGCTTACTTAATCTAGCATACCATGGTCTGTTAAACTCTCTCAATACCATAATTTATATGGATAACTCAAAATTGTTTAGTGTATGCCTCTTAACAACTTAAAGCTATTCTATTCTTCTTTCCTTTATGCTGTGAATGTTTTAGCTCTAAAGATGTGTCTGTTATACTTTAAAAGGGGGTAAAATTCATAACACGGCTTATATATATATATATATATATATATATATATATATATATATATATATATATATATATATATATATATATATATATATATATATATATATATATATATATATATATATATATATATATATTTTTTTTTTTTTTTTTTTTTAATTCAAAAAGCATTATAGCATAGCTTCATGCAGAGTTAGTACACATTTAAAAAGAGACCACATTATTTACTCTCAAAAATATCTACTAGTAAGAAGGGAATAGATTATATTCAGAGATAAATATTATATTAGGTATGTTGAATTCTCTTATAAAGTTTATTATTATTTTCGGTAATCTATATTTCGTATTAATATTATTAAAGTAAATAACACTAATACCTTTATTCATATTCTGGTAAGTATGACTACTATTTCTTCTACTTCTACGCACAATTTCTTAATTATTTAAAAAATATTAAACTAATATTTTATATATATGAGACCGATCTCTTTTTAATTTTACGAAATATTACATTAGTACTTTTATATATGTAAAAATAATGTTAGAAATTGAATAGATATTATTGAATATCATGGCATGTTAGGACGTGAGTATAATTTACTTGTATTATTAATATTAAAGTGTAAAATTAGTATGCATTAATTTAGTAATGGGCCAAATAAAGTTGTCTAATCCGATCTTTGAGGGAACTAAGACATTTTTAAGGGGGGAAAATAGTTTCTAGTTGTTGTTGTATCTTCCAGATCAGTTGTACGAGGTGATTCTTTTATCGTAGAATATTAACAACTCTAGAGGTTAGAAGAAAAGACAACAAAGTACGTTTAGTTTAAGAAAAAGTATTACTATAATCAAAGCATCGAATCCAGCAATTATGTTTGTCTCTATTTGATATACTCACTAATACTAATCTAACTTGGATTATGTTACAGAGTGATCCAATACGGTTTCTCCAGATGCCACCATGTCCACAACAAGAGATAAAACCAAAAGAATAAAATCAATCTATATTTTCTTCAGATAACACATTTCACATTTTATAATCCATGTAATTGGATTTTGTCGATGGCCATAAAGACAAATATCAATGCTGTTGCGATATTCGCATGTGATATTTTTCATTTCTTTTTCGTTTTTTAATGTGATTTTTTCCTGAAGATCTTGAAACCTGCTTCATCTGCTAACTGCCAAATTTATTATGTCGAGCTGCCAGATTTTTGTTGACTTAATTTGAATCTCCTTTGCTTAGCTCGGAAGCCGAACACAACTACTATAATCTTTACATTGCTTTTATTTTTTTATGTCTTGTCTTCAAAAAGTTCTAAGGAAAAAGCAAAAATAACGGATTGTTTGGTTTAAGAAAATGCTTTTTTTTTTAATTTTATTTTTACTTTTAATTATTAAAATGAGACTTTTTATTTTACATTTTTCCTACTTTTTGAATTTTGTATAAGAAATAGTGGAATCAACTTTTTATTATGTTGTGATTCAATTGTTTCATGTACAAACTTTGAAAAAATAACAGAGTGGAAATTAGGTGGCATCTTTGTAATTAAAAGTAAAAACACAAAACATTTTTGTAGTTATGATTCAAAACATCTCCATTGCAAACAAATCAAAAATACATTTTATTATTAATAAAAAATCGAACATTTCCATTTCTATTATTTTGCGTGTTTGATACCATGTCAAAATTGCAAGAGACATGTATTCTCTTAAAGCAATAAACTGTTAGCTTCCAAAACATTTTTTTTTTTTTAAAGATAAAGACGTGGTTTCCTGTGTTTTTGGGTCCAACAATAATAACATATTGAGCTTATGGTTTGTGCTTTAACTATCAAGTGCTCATGTCAACTAGACACCCTACGTTATGACTTTTTTTCATAGATTTATTTTTATTTTGGCACAAACAGCTCGATTTATGATACTACTATAAAACATACAAATAATTCGTGTAGCAACCAATTCCCTAATATTTAATTTTCAAGCACTATTAATGTAAAAATTTTACACTATAGCTAATTAAAAATCGTCTTAATGAAACCTTCTAAATAATTATTATAAATATTAATAATTATATATGACTTTTAAATTAACTATTATATAAATTAATAATTTTATCATACATGATAATATGATCAATTGACAATATAAAACTTTAACACTCATCATGATATTCTGATTAAATTCTTTGCATAATATCTCTATTTTCCCGTGCCTCATTTTTCATTTTATGTCAATTGTTTTATCAATTGGCATCATTAATCACATCTCTTTCTCTCTTCTATCTTTCTTTCCTTTGTACCTCCCTCTCCTCACCCCCAAAATGGGGTGTACTACAATGATTCCTCACTAAGAGGACGTTGCCAAGCATAAATAATACCAAGTGATGTATTGGACCACTTCACCATAGGACTTGAATAAATTGAATGCTGAAGGCAGTTCGTGTTATTTTTTTGGTGAATATTGATGGCAGTGCATTGTTGGATAATGTTGGCAGAATGGGCCTTGGAGGTATTATTCTAACTTCTAATGGAAATTCTATTTGCACTCCTTTTTTTCTCTTCTTCTTTTCATTCCAAAAATTAATTTCCAAAGTGGAGTGGATATTAAGGGGCTGTTTAGTTTGCACATTTCTTGTTTTCATTCTTAAAGAAAATAGAAAATAACATTAAAAACATGTTTGGTTAAGTTTTTAGAAACATTTTCAATAGAAACATTTCTAAAATATAACTGAAAATAAGAAATGAAAAAAACTTATTTCTAATGTTTCCTACTCAAAACAATGAAAACATAGTGGCATAGATATAATTTTAAATACTTCCTTTTATTTTCTCAATTTTCAAATTTTAGAAATGAAACAATTTTCAAAAAGTGGAACACAAAATGGAAATAGAGAATGTTTTCTAAAACCAAACAAGACTTAATATTTTCAACAAAAAAATAAAATAAAAAATTTTCCATTACATTGTTTATTTCAATAAGTTGTTTACCATATAAACAGAGATAGCGGATCTTAATGTTTACGAAATAGGTATATGATAGGGTAAATAAATAGTGCCACAAATCAGTAAAAGAACTTGTTTTCTCTATTTTTGTTCCAATCCTCTACTCAGTCTCTGGTTTTTTCGTCAAGTTGTTGACTTCAGATTCAAGAAATTGCCATCTTCCTAGATCTGATGTTATCTATTTGATGAGCTAAGAAAATATGTAATTGGCCGTATATAAGCCAACTAAATAGGGGGAGAAAGAATGTGTTTCATCCAAGAATAGAAGAAATACAGAGTGGAATCTTCAACCTGCATATATGTTACTTATTGGGTACCCTTCCAGAATTGCTTTCTCCACAATCTTTTCCTGGTTAAAATCAAAAGAGCATTTTGGTTCTCTGATTGCAGTGTGTGTTATATAATTTAGAAACAAGAGAGTAAAGCTTGATTTTGAACCAAGGTTTTCTTCTGCTTGCAAATATGTAGTAAAAGATTAGTGTTTTATTTGCTTTCTTTTTCCTCTTTCATTAATGTAGATGTACTAATAAATTTACCTGGATCAGAGTTGTGATCCTCCCAGGTCCACCCTGCAGTTGCTTGAGTTGAGAAAAATCATTCCAAAAAAGTGAATTAAATGCAGCACCGATAGAAATATACTACCTGAAATTGCTTTTTTGTCCATGATATGTCCTTCCAAGTTTTAGAATGGAGTGATTCCCATTCTGTTGGAACCTGAATATTATCCACATGTTGCAAAAGCCTCAAGCTACCTGCAATTACATTTAGTCCAAGTGAATGTTAGAACATGATAGGCCAACATTTGATTTAGGCAGTTATACATTTGTATTAGAAGACTGTAATATTGTAAATGATAACTGACAATTATAGTGATGCATGAGTTGTGTTATAGACTTTAAGAGGAAATTAAGGTGTCAGAGTGTTGTTCCCTGTGTTTTGAAGGAGGAAGCTCCTTCAGGGGGAAAACCCTGTGTGTGGGCTCAAATGTGGCCCAAAAACCAGATTTATATCTTTATTTAGAATTCAGTGTGTTCGTTCCTTGAGTCTAACAATTAGTCTAATCCAGTTTAAAAGGTATTGGAAACAATCATCAATCATTGATTCAGATCCAGGAAGGAGCAATTTTATTAGATAGCTTTCATACGGCTTCATCAGCCACTTGGTCAAATAGTATAACATACTATTCTGAAGCATTTGAGCACTAAATAAATGAAAGCATTGAAAAGCCCAGATAATACTTGTGATGAATGCCTCCTCCCAGATATCATAATCTGACCATGATGGAGAAACTTCTCGAAAAGGAATTCCTTCACTCTTGCATACTCTGCACATAACGTAAATCAGTGCTCAATCACATGAGAAAAAACTTGTTAGTGCTTGTTAGTAGTTTCTATCCTATGAAATATGACAATGGCCCAATTTCTTTTATTCCTTTTGCATTTCCTGCATCATATCTTCCTGACAAAATTATCTAGCTTCATTTTACCCCCACAAACATTTCTCTGTGATCAAGACAAAATCTCAATATTTGAGAAAGTAAGGCTCCCCTTTGACCAGACTGGCTTTGAGAATTAAGTTTATTACTGTGATACGATAGAGTTAAGATCTCCATATAAATGTAAAAAGAAAAAAATGTCAATAATTAGATTGCTAAGGCAGAGAACAGGAAAATTCATCTACATTTAAACCAAACAAAATAATAATATATCATAAGTAGACTATTCAAACACTAAAAAACCAGAAAGGCAATGCTTTAAATCTTATTGTTAGCAATTAGAGATAAAGCCCTAATTTTATACTAATTTCAAGCAAATTGTTGAACTATAGACAATAGTAAAACAACATAAATTTTACTAAAATTTCTATATGAGACCACAGTTTCTTTATAATCAAAAAAATATAGTAGAAAAAATTTAGATTTATAAACAAATCATACTCAAGCACTAGTTGGCGTATTATTCCTGGCAGAACACCATCGCTGATAGGAGCTGTTTGTACTTCAAAAGAGTATTTGTTTCCATAGTCACACAGAGCCTTCCCATCATTTGAATCCCAGTCCTAAAATGAAATAGGAAATCAACACTAAAAGTTGCACATGCCTGTTACTACTTGCAGAAGTATAAAGTACAATCCATGATGCATAAGCTTATTTCATAAAATGTTTTGATACCACACAAAAAGGCAAAAGGAATTCTAGCATAAGATAAGCATGAATACAGTAAGTTAAGTTAGAATTTAAATTAGGAGATCAAATAAGCTCACCTTGCGGCAAACAACAAAAAAATTTGTCACACAACCTTCAAGGATCTGATCCCCATCATTAGACAGCAACAATTCTGTCACTGCAGGAGGCCTGAGCTTTTCCAGAGTCTTCCTAATCCTGGATTGTGGACAAAATTTCCAACTATTAATTTGAAGGAAAGTCAGCACAACAAGCAGCAAGAAAACAACTAATCTAATTTTATATTGTCAGAGACAACAACTTGCAGATATAATATTAAAAATGAAATTTAAAAGAAAAGTATATCATCCTCAAATTCAATTCATTATGGGAGTTATATGCCAAGGTTTTTTTAGTTAAAAACTGTACTTGGTCTCAACAAAGCATTAATGTATAACTCAACTTATAATTATGTGACAGACATGATAAATAATTTCTGGGAAATCAAACACTTAAGTCACTAGCGTCACTTAAAAATATCAAATTTGAGAAGCCAAATTATTAGGCAAACATGCTGGCTGGATGTAGGACAGAAAATAGTATTTCTAAAACAGGACTCTAATGTATAGACAACTAATTCAAGAGAAATTTAAGCAAACAATAATAGATAAATAAAAGGTTATACTTTTAAGTATCAATATCTTTATTCATCAATAAAATTCTGTTATGTTTCTTATATATGATTTAAGGAAAATGCATAGAAGAGTTTCATAATGCTTCCAATTCAAAAGACATAAACTGACCTTACCCAATCTGAATATTTTGCAGCTGCAATTTGCCTCCCATAGCCCACCACAGCCAAATGTACACCATTTCCCGAAATACCAAATGTAGGAGGAGCATAAGTCTCAACATGCACATGTACATCAAGAATTTTACTCATTCTTTCCTCGCTGACAGTCTGAGATGCATTTAATTCCTCCAAATTACCACTAACAAGAGTTGTAATGGCCAGCTCCTCACTACCATTCCTATCTTCCAACGCGATTGGCAAGACTTTGCGCATCGAATCATTAACAAGCATCTGAACTGTGGGTTGCCAAATTGACAAGGTTGCTGATGACGGCAACAAAGTTGAAGAATCATTATTAGATTTAAATAGAAGATGCGGATCCAAACTTGATAGAAGTTGTATAGATTGTGAAAGTCTTTTCATGTGTCTCTCCCAAAATAACAAGAACGAAACGTTGTTATGAGTTCGAGATGTTGTGTAAGCACCTAAACCAGAAGTTAGCTAAATAAGTTTTAAAATAAACAAGGAAAGGTATAAGAAAATCTAGCAAGAGTTCATTCACTTTACTAAATTGTTACTCATTCTGAAAGCACCTGGATGAGATTCAAGGAAGCCTTTGACTGAAGGGGCATCTGAGTTGTGTAAAAGGATGCCATTACTGAAGAGAAACCTTGAACCTGACATTTGTTTGGCTTTCAGACAATGAGAGGAGAATTCAAACCAAATAGCCGTCTAGAGAATGAAACTGCTCTTGAACCTTCCCCCTAAAATATACTTTGTCTAACTACCTTCAAAGGCAACAAAAATCCATGTGCACTGCATATAATTGTTGAGTGTATATCATGAATATGCATGATGACATACTTATAGTAATGCTAGATGCAGCAAATTCAAAAGACAAAGTAGCTAAACCATATGATTCAAGTGGGGAGGGAATACATGAGAAAATAAATTAAAAAATTCAGATTTTAGGTAGACATTAGAACTAAGGTGGGAAGTATTCCAATTTTGCGCATTAGCATGAAATTTCAAGTCTTTCATATTTTCTGTTAATAATTTAGGAACAAAAGTTCCAACATTAACAAGTTAGAATATGAATGGATTTCTTATACAGATAAATATTGTTTCATGGTCAAAACATGTGATTAAACAATAATAGAGAAAGCGCAGGATACAGAAAAACAAGGTAGCAGAAACTCAGAAAGAGGAAACAATGAAAGTTACCAGACACAAACCGCACTTTCGAAAAATCAAAATCGCAGATACAAGCTCCGATTCCACTTTGAGGGTTTCCGTTTCTTCACTCTCATCGTCTTCGGCATCGTTTTTTATTTACTTTGTTTTTCACAGAATTTCCTCACAGTTATTAATTATTAATAACTAGTAGCATTTTAAATTAAAATAGAGTATAAAAATGTGAATTCGCCTTTATTTTCTTTTTCTCCTTTGCCAATCTTACATCATTAAAACTATTTATAATAAATAAACACCTTTACTTATATAAATTATATTTTAAATTTCAAAGAATAATATTATATATAATGGTAGTATAATTTTTATTTTATTAGTATTCAATTACAAATTATCACATATTCTAAATTTATTAACTTTTATTGTGACTTGTCTATTACACTGAATTATCTTCTTTTGATCAAGAATTTGTTCTGACTTGTATATTAAACTCTTATTTATATCTATTTACAATTTAAAAAATAAACTTCAATTTAGAAACACAAATGCAAAAGAACACATTAAAAAGAAAATACAATTAAAATAATTAAATATATAGATAAAAAAAATTGTTAGAATTCGTCAACAAAAATTATTTTAATTAGTTACAAAGTATTGCATATTTGAGACATCTAAAAAATATTAGAGTGAAAATCGTATTTTCTAAATTATTTATTCTAATTTATAATATAAATATATTTTATGTATAATATATTATAATAATTCATTTTTCCGTGTAATAGTGAAATTATTTACATGTAAGTATAAAAAAGATATGAAATTCAGAAATCGACATTTATGAAAAGAGTACATAAATTATTAGAATTAAAAAATAAAACTATTTGGGGGAGGGACTATGTTGCATAATTTAAACCAATGTCTTCGGTAAGGGACTATGGATCGCTTTTGAGTTGTTGTTAGGACCCAAGTCAAATAAATTTTTTTATTAATAATAAGGTAATTATTGCATAGAGACTTAGTAATGTTAAAAGTTTTTCATCTTTATTTAATAATGTATAACGTGAGAAATGAGAATCCAATACAATTTCTTTCTAAGAGCTTTCTTAGATGAGTACTCTCTATATCTATTTATTTAGTTAATTATGTATTTATATATTTTCGTAATGTTAAATTTACATGAGAGTCTCTCAAAGATATGCAACAAATTGTCTAATATTAATGATTTCGTCAACTTAATAATTTGTACTTTCAGGTTAAATAAATTTTAGGTCTATAAATTTTTCTTTTTTAATATTTAAATTAGAACTTTCAAATTCTTCAATTTGTCATTTTGCTACAGAACATCAAAATTGGCCGTCAATTACAAATGACTTTTAATTTTGATTTCACATAATTTAAAGTCCTCTAAATTATTTGTTCATCTTTTTTCTATATGTGTATGCCAGTATCAACTGTTCCATTTGTCAAGAGGTATAAAATAAATGACTTTACGATTGAGCTTGTTACATTATTGAACCAGAGGTCTTATTTTCTATAACCTAACATCTTGTCACTCATTTTTTAAATTGACTAAGTTCACGACTGTGCTTTCACAGGTCAAATTCAACAAGGGAAAAAAAAAGGAACAAACTACCATCTCAACAGCTTCAAATAGACAGTTTAACAATAAAAATTGAAAAACCTTTCTAAGAAAATAAATTATAATTTCCTCTTTCCTTCCCCAGCCATTTTCATAGATGGTTAATAACTTGTGCAAGCAAGCATTCCGTAATAAAGAAAAATGGATTTTATACCCGTGCTACAAAGGTTTAAAGAAAAAGAGAAGATAAAATAAAACACACTATGCTATAGACATTATAGATATTTTATATATATGTACATTAGGAGTCACTTCTCATTTCTGTATTGTGTCCAGAGCCTTCATTTTTTGGATGGCAAAGAAGGTGAATGTGATTCCACTAGTATTGACCATAGAACTTGCACGTCTTCACAGGGGCAAGATTTCACATCTTCATATAGAATGTAAATCCCTCTTCCTGAAATGTTGCACACAAATGTGAAAAGAAAATTCAATTGGACTTATAAATGAAAAAAAAAAGAAAGAAAAAAGTATATTAATATAGCTAGTGTGTTTGATTTCAGAAGTCAAATGTATTTTTCCATATTTGATTTTAGGAAACTAATAATCATAGTTTATACATTAGAAACATGTTTTTTTTTTCTTTTGGGCATATCAACGTGTTACCTAACATGCTTATAGTATGTTGAGAATTCAAATGGGAGTGTAGAAAGAGAAGACATGAAACTAGATTGCTTTTACTTGGTTTCAAATCCCAATGAAATGGTAGTGAAAGAGAATTGAGTTGTATTTGATTGAGTGGTTTCAAGAATAGAGAAACTTTGTGCAAAGTAGTTAAAGCAATGCAAAAAAACAGGACAGAATGCACAAGAGAAAGTGGAACATAACATACTCTTCTTTTGAGTTGAATTCAAGCGGAGCCAGAACTTCTTAATTGGAGAGAGGAGGGATTGAAGCCACCCCATTTGGTGAAGAAGTGAATGTAGATGGCTAGCTCATGCAGAAGAAGAAGTAAAGTGTGAGGAAGATAACAATGAACAAGAGGGGTAAGAGAGATAAAGAGGAACCATCGAGGCTTTTCTTAGACAAGGGTGAACATTTTGCAATGTCACTTTTTTTTATATATATATATTTGGAGACGTTTTAAATTCCTAATAGGCCAGTCATGAATTAACATTTGTTTTTGGTACAGTGTCATTTTCAAACATTTTCTCCCTTGCACAAGAAGAAGCCACTCCACCAATCAGCTGTGCATCTCACACTTTGATCACCACAAAATAGCTTGGTGCCCATTTTACCTTTCCTAATGGCTTATTCTTGAAGACTCATCTCAAATTTTTTCGCCATCATATAGCACGTAACTTGGTGGTAAAAGGAACACATTGGAAAGGTTTCATATTTTGACATATAGGTAGCCTCTTGCATTTTAAGCAAGTACTTGCCTCCCACAAGACTTTGTTCTATACCATGTCCACCTGTTCTACTATGATGTGTTGTACGAGTGAAAATATTTGAAATATCTTATTCATTTATATTTTTGATGCGTCACTTCCATAGATTACTTCATTGTTGAGTATAAAAAATGGGATTATTTTGTTATGTTATTATTTACTTAATGAATATAATTCAATTGATGATATATGTTGAGTTTATAGGGAGACCTTATATTTAATTCTTACAAAATATATTCATAGAAAGAGGTGAAGAATCTTTAAATACAATTAAGTAGTACTAAACTGAGTGATTATTATGTATAAAAATTGTTATTTAAATAATACTTGAAAATCTATGTCCAAATCCCTCTTAGTGAGGAGGTTTCATAGGAGAGATGCATGTTCCATTTAAAAATTAAAACATGTAAAAAATATGACAAATTAATAAATGTGTGTTAGTAGGTTTAGGTTAATCGAATCCTTTTAATATTAATACAAAAACCAAAATTTCTATGAATGCTCTCTGCCTATTCATTTCTCACCTAACACTCGTTGTTGGACAAAAATTGAAAAAAGTCGCTACAGAAAGAAGCATTTCATCTAAAACTGAAAAACTTACTACAAACATATGTATGCATTTCAAAACACGTACATTGGATTTCAAAATCCACAAATTAAATCACGAGGATTTAGCGATTTGTCTTCTGGTCCACTAAATAAGATGCGTACCTTATTGTCAAATTCAAACGTAACTATAGAAAAAGAAGAGAGTCATGTCTTTCTTTTTTCATCTACAATAACAATAAAGGCTAACAAACCAATTTAACGCGGTAGAAGAACATACACTGTTTAGATTGCTTAGAGAAATAGCAAGAGAAAAATAGAAAATTGCTAATAGTACTATCTACAATTAAAAAAAATACTATCTAAACTTTATAGAAAACCAAAGGTAATACATGTTAAAGGATAAAAATAAATAAAAACTTTTGAGCTATAAAAACTGAATTTATAAAAAATTAAATTGACAAAAATATATTTTATCAAATGTTTTTCTTAAAAGATGCGTGAAGCTAATAATAATTAGCATTTAGGGAGTGTTAATTTTTTTAAGATATATGATGATTTTTAGAATAATTCATAATTTAATCAATTTGTTAATGTTTGTTAAATATATTTGCAAGCTACACGTATAAGCATAGAAGACAATGAAAAATGCATTTTTTATTTCTCAAATACGATCCAGACAAAATGACTCTGCATAATCTTCTTCTCAATGACTTATAATTTATAAATTCTACTTTGATACAAGTGTTTATAGATCTCATATTTATTGTGTTTTCCATACCGGTAAATTCTACATGAAAATTTTTATATCATAATTTTTTAATCACCAATTTCCATTTACACTTCAATATTTTTTTGCACTTTATAATCTATGATAAGAAATGACCAAGTCATTATAAAAAATATTATTATAAACTAAAAATAATATAACAGTGAAAAAATGTGACAACTCAAAAATATATTAAAAAAAAAATTGTATATTAGAACATTAAGATTAGAACCTAAGCCATTATACAAACTACCCAAACTCTTCCCTCACTAGGCTGGCCTAATGGATACAGATACCATACTAGATACAAAAAGGAGGGTGAATAAATACATGCTTATAAATAATAAATTATATTTGAAATAAATTAAAAATAGAAATAAAATGAATAATAAAGAAGAATAAATAAACAAATACTAAATTCATATGATGGACTTGGTTATGGTATAGACATTTTTTTGTTGGGCGTTTTTTCTTTCTTCAAATCTCCTCCTTTTTAGGCTTCTAGTCTTTTCTTGAATGGGAATTTTTGGATGTTAGTTTTATGGGTCCTGTCTAAGAGTTTCGGAGAGTTAATGGGCTTTTAACTTAAGAGGCCTATTTGTTCCGTTATTAAAAAAAAATGTGACCGATTTATCCAAAAATATTTTAATAATTTAGATTTATAACCCTCTTCCTTATATATATATTTTTGGCTTTCTTTTTCTAAGTTACGAAACTTTTGTTAGCAATATATTTGGTAGCTTACTATATTTGAATATTACAATTAATGTCACATCAAAACTGTATAAAATTAAAATGAATAAAGGAATTAAATTAACAATTTTTTTAAAATAGTTTTAATTTTTAGAACGATCGGTATGGATTAGGAGACTTAGTATTATTATTTTATAAATAAATAACCTTTTACATGAAATATAAAATTTTCTTATATGATGTATTTTTATACTGTTTGAAATATATTAATATTTTATATAGGAATGTGAATGGGGTAGCATGGGCATGGCACGTAGTACTCTCGTATCCATTTCTGTACCAAATTCTCTCCTTGTCCTTTTTTAATTCCCGAATTCTTTATGGATTCACGGTAAAAAATAAAAAAATTAACTTATAAATTCAAATTAAATAAAAGTTTAAAAAATTTAAAAATATAAAAGTTAAATTTAAGTAAAATGGTTATTGTTATTATAATATAAAATACACTTAGATTTTAATTGATTTTGTTTTCCCTTTTTCTATTAATGATTAGCAAGACTTAAACACATATTTTTTTCTCCAACCCTCTATTTATAAAAATAGGTGTGACCTCATTTGAGTGGTTTAGTTATCATTGAACTTTAGTTTTTCTATTACTATCTCATTATTTATATAAATATAGTAATAATTTATTTTCTTAAAATAAGATAAGATAGCATTATATAATATTTTTAATCAAAACTTTTTAAGATATTAAAATATGAATATAAGATAAAATAAAAAAAATTTAACATAATATTAGATGACAGATATATTTATAATTCAAATATAATTAAATATTAACATAAGGAAAAATTAATTTATCCATAATAATATATATATAGTAAATTTATCAGGAAAATGTAATATATATAGTTTGTATTATATTAAATTAAAGTCTCACATCAATTAAGATCTACGTAAAAAAAAGTAATATATTTTATTTACTTGTATTATATTTTTAAATTTAATCAAAGAATATATTAAATTTTAAATAATTATATTAAATACTTCGAGAAAGATTGATAATTTTTACGTTCAAGTATTACGTAAATATTTAACAAAGACACCAAACCATGTTTCTCTCGTGTCAATTTTTGGACGAATTTCCGACATATTCGTTCCTTGGTTAATCTTAATCACTGGAAGATTTTGATTTTGGTCCATATATGTAGGAAAAAATATCTCTGTTTAGGATAACCATTTAAAAATTCTCACAAATATCCTTTTTGTAAATACAAATTGACATCCTTAATTTTATATATTATTAAAAATAAATTTATATTATCTTTACCAAAAAAAAAAAATAGTAAAATGATCCACATGTAGACATTCAGACACAACTCTGTGAGCATGGAAGGTTGATTTCAACAAAAAGTAGATCAACGAGGAGAGTTGTGCAATACCAAAAGGTAAAATTGTTAACCCCACAAACTGCGAGTACAAAATTCTACCTAGGAGGGTTGTGCAATGGAAAAAGGTAAGATTGTTAACCCTATAAATTGTGTACAAAATTGTAATAATCCAGGAAGAGAAATTTTCTTTGTTGGTTCCACACACAAAATTTCAACATTTCCTCTTTTATTCGTTTATTTACATAAGTGAAATATCTTAATTCTACTTTATTTCTACTTGGGAAAAAACTACTTTATTTTATTATATTTCTTTCTGCCCAAATTCTTTGAAAAGAAATAAAGACTAGTGTTTGTAGAGGGATATTTTGTGATATACAAACAAAAATATTATAATATTTCATAAATAATATTCAATTAAATTAAAATATTTTATGGTGTAACTTAGTTACATACGATGTGTGTATTATAAATCTTACGGTACCTGTCGACCTTTATCCTCTTGATGTTATGGATAAATATTCATTCTAAACATAAATATATAACCCTAACAAATATCAATGGTAGATTATAAGTAAACTATAAATATATTTTCTCCATGTACTCAAATATAAGCATAGAGTAAATTTTGCTGGATGAAGCAAAATTGAACATATGTTATAAATTTTTTGAAACCCGAATGAAATTAATTAGCTTTTGTTTCTATATGATAAATAATGTAACTACGTACATTAGAAATGAATAATTAAAGAAAAGCAAAAAGAAATAAAATGAAAAGAATAATATTGAAAGCGGGTCCAAGTTGCAGATTAATTGCAGAAGCAGTAAGGAAAAGGCATGGATCCGGATCGATCACTCTTGCAGAGAATCCACTTCTCCCTGTATAGCTGCATCAAGTGTTTCAACTGTTATTCACAGTATCATCGATTGAATTCACAGGACAAAATAATGTCCTGCATGCTCCAACTATATTACCACTAAATTAAAATGATTAAAGTTTCACTCCACCAAATGTTATTGGTGGGTTCTCAACACTAATTACTCACCTTTTTCTTTTTGATTTTCCAACGGTTCGTTAAGAATCAAGTCTCAGAAAATGTTCATAAATTAAAAAATAAAAACTCCAAAGTTATAAAAGAAAAAAAAATAATAATTTGATGTACAATTTCAGTTCATGGCCCACCAAAGTTCATTGTCCACGTCATACATCCACTGTTTTACTTTATGCAAAGATATCAGCATATATCATTCCTTAATTCACAGCAAGTTTCGTAAAGATTAACAAGCTAACATAGTTAAAATAGTCAAATGTTTTTTTATTTCGGGAAAAGAAAATCTCGATGGATATGGTGGTTTTGGTCTAAAATTAAAAGAAAGGAAATAATTGATTAAAGTCTTTAAGATCAGAAAAGTTTGAGGCATGGACAACCTTTTTGAGCTTTAATAATAGTATGGTTACCGTTTGATTAATTATTCTGTCCCTTTACGGTTTTACTTTGGTTTTAAACTTAAAAGTTTGAACTTCCTTTTTGTGCAAAATCAATCTATGTATCTGTGTTCAATGTTTTTACTAGAAGGTTAATGCTTCTTTCATTTATTTATATATTTTTATATAGCTAACGACTACTACCTAGCTAGCTTAATTTATTAACACCAATGTAAATTTTCAATGTTTAGCTATAATAAAGACTTCAAGAGTTTGATCTTGCACAAAGTTATTTATTCCCCTTTTGACTACTATGTTCTTGCCTCTTTGTTACTAAAAAAAGAAAAAATAGTAACTCGTAAATGTTATTTTTATTAATTAATGTAAGTTGTAATAAGTACGTACCGGCCGGCAAGTAGCACGTGAGAAGAAAATTCCTTAATTAATTGAAGTTTCTATAATATATTTTTGTTCGCAACGTGCTGAAAATAGGCTAAGATATTTTGAAGAATTTTGACTCGAAGAAATTCATATTTAACTCGAAATAACCTCGTGGGTGGCTAGGATGTAAGAAAGAATTAATATTACAGATATAAGATTATAATCAATTCATTATTTTAAATGATTTATATACACTTAAAATTTGATATGTTTTATAATTTACTATACAAATATAAATGATTTTTTTTAAATGTAAACTGATGTATATATATATATTAGATTTATTTTTTACAATTTATTACATTCATGTGATGAAAGTAATATCAAAGATTAAGAAAAAACATAATTCTCGAAACTGAGACTTTCATTAAAATTAACTAGCATGGAAAAAAGAAAAAGAGGAGCAAATTGCCAGAAGTACGTAGTTGTTAATTTATACTAGCATTTTAAATCTCTAATGAGCTGGTTGGCATATATATCCCTTTTCAATTATTGTCCTCTGTGTAATTGGTTAATCAGTTTTTATTCTGCATATTAATGTTTCACATCAACAACCAATATTAGTATAAATAGGTAAAAAAAAATTACATTTTTAATTCATATTTGCGTGAAGTAATAGAATTAGTTTTGTACGTAAATAACAAGGTAAAATTAGTTATAATTAGACGAAAAGATTATGATTTTTGCATTCTTTTATTATACAAAAATTGCAATTATATTTTTACGCCAATATTGTTTATTTAGTATATCGCTGATCATTTTGTAAAGTTACTTAATCCAGCCCAAATAATTCACATGGAACAAGATAGAGTGTTAGATGCATCTTCAAGACTAGATTAAACCTGAAAGGGGATATAAAAGTAAATTTCATATGTTTTTCAGTATTTTTGGATTCTAGACAGTTTTCTTAATTACTTTCTACCAACACACGTCATTTTCTTCTCCGAAAGTTCGGGTGTATTCAATGGGATCTGAAACGATTTTAAAAAGTCTTTTTTATATAAAAATCTCGTGGTATTTAATGAAAATTTTTAGATAGTAAAAAAAAAAAATTATTTAATTAAGATAATAATTATTTTTAAATTTTTTTTATTAAAATCTTAAAAATATTATTGAGACAAGCATATAAATTATTAAATATAATAAATTTTATAAAAAGATTAATAAAAAATATAAATATTTCACACATCAAACAATTCTACCGAAATTTATATAACTCTTTTTATATTTGATTAGATATATTATTATTATTGTCATACATATTATTATCATCACTTTTATTTTATTTCTATTATAATTATCATTATCATAGTTATCTAAAATATTTTCGTTATTTCTAAAATAATTATCATATCATAATTATAATAATATTACTTTAATAATAATAATAAAAAAGAAGAAGGTGACGAGAGTAGTTATTAGAATAGTAATAATATATATATATATATATATATATATATATATATATGAACTTTTATAATTTTATTAATGTTAATTATAATTTATTTTAATAATAATCCAATAGCTATTATGAAATATTTTCTTCAAATATATGAAATCACTTGAAATAGGATAAATTTATGAATTGTTTTCAAATTGTTTGTAATATAAATTCAATAAAATTCATGTTATAAAATTTTATATATTATTATATTCCTATAAAATTATAAAAATCTTTTAAAAAAATTTATAAGTTATTATCTTTATATGAAATATTTTAAAACTCATGATAATTTTTAATCCTAAAATATCCTTTCAAAATTTCAATAGAATACTTCTTATTTTTCCGATCTCAATTATATATGGAAAATACATATCTCACACTTTTTAAAGAATTAATTTAAATTGCCCTTTTTAATTACTTCAATTCATTATACATAAAATAAAAAGCTAAAATATATTAAATAGTAACATTTACTAAAAGATATTTTAGAGATAATAGTATTAAATAAAATAAGATTTTTAAAATTTGCTTATATTGAAAAATGGTGAAATTTTCATTGCTTATAATGAAGACGAAGATTAGAGAGAGTATTATATATCAAAAATATTTTACAAAACAATGAACACGTGTACAAATTAGTAACACGAGTCATTAATTTCCTTTTAAATGATAGAATTAAAATAGTTTTAAAAGTTTATTAATATCGTTGTTGACCAAGATAATTGATAAGGCACACACATTTATACCTATTAACTAATATTCAATTTGCAATAACGTTTTTTTTTTTTTTTTATATATAAATATCGTCTTCATGTTTATAATTTCTCTGGGGTGCATAATTGCTTTGCAAGAAGAGGTGGGGAACATGTCATTTATGAATGTGGATTGGTGTGTCCCAGAATGAATCCTTTTAACAAGTCTATAGTCCTCTCAAGGTAACGTGAAACCTCATAAGTTCTGTCCATTTCATGCCATAAAAGCAGACACCAAGTGACCCATGCCCCACTCACTCAAATTCTAGTCAAATTACATTGTAGCTTCTATTATTTTAGCAAAATCCCTGTCTCTCTAATCTTCAACACAGTGAACACTACTGTTTAGAGATAGAGAGAGGTAAAAGGAATATGCACTTTGAATTTAAAGGGGTAATGATTCAATCATGATGCAGTTTTAGTTAAAAAAAAAAAAAAAAGTGGTGTATGCGCTGTGCAATATGACATCTTCCATTATGTTCACAAGAGCAATAGGGAGGGAGAGAAGTTGTGTTTCAAAATTTGAAATTAGAGAAAGTGAACAAAAGATTTTTTTTTCTTACATGGGTAGGTGGGTGAGTGAGAACAAAAGAAGCCACTTTAGTAAACCATTGGCCACGTGGGAGAGATTTATTTCAATGCAACTAGTAGAGAATCATACATATAGTTATCTCTTGCCAAAGAGTCACTAGTTAGCTCAACTAATTAGCCAACCTGACCCAAAATATGTATATTGTATTAAAATTATCCTTAGCCAAAACTTCAAATATTAGTTTACTTCTAGAATCCAGTTGTATAAGTTTGTTATTTTGTCATGGTTTCTTTTTAAAATTAAAAAAAGTGTTGAAAAAAGAAAGAGAGAGAAACAGAATCTCTGTAATATTTGAATGAGGACAAGTGAAACATATGTCACACTAAATTCCACCTTTATGAATATTTATTTAACTAAAACGATAAAGCTTACAACTTGATCTTGGAAAGCCCAACTTAGCAGCCTAAATACCGCTTTAACTTGGTTAATTACTTTCCCTTAACCCCACAACATGCACTGTTTTGTTTCAGTTAACAGACGAGTATATACTTTTATTGGTTTTCTTTAATATTTTTTTATTTGTGTGATCTATTTCAATATATATTGACTTTGGCTTTCGAAATTGGGCTACGTACTTCTAGACATGCAATTAATTAAACAATCAAAAGGTTGATAGCTACATAAAAAAATCATTAATCAAAACCCGCTTATTTAAAAAAGAGAAAGAAAGATTTAGTAATAGTAATATGCATTTTAAAAATTTTGACGTGTAGAGAATGTCCTTGGCATCAATTTCTCTCTCTTAATTTTTATTTTTTTTCTCTTTGGTGGGTCATCGCCGTAAGGACAACGGAGCTTGAACTTCTATGAACATGGGACTTATTATTTAGTGTATCATTTACTATGTAAGTGTCGTCTTTTTTAAATAGAATGGAAGAACAAGTATCAAGGTTTTGACTTATGGAACAAAGTTATTTTTGTGTGGAACAATTTTTCTCCGTGTGAGTCTGCCAACACTGTTTTCACACACATTTGTCGTCCAAAGTTTTTGTTAAATAAATATAATATAAGTTTGTGGAATGCATGACGACGAGTGATTTACTGTGCCTACTTGTTTCATGCATTATTTTGCATCCACATGTACGAATTCCCTTGTTTGTGGTTCATTGTCATTCATGATGCGACGAAAAGTAAATTTAAATACCTAAGAGTGCCATTACAAGACAAGGACAAGCAAATAACTCCTTCTTTTCATTTGTGTGTGTGTGTCGGATTTATTAATTTTCTGCGACTTAATCTTTTCTACAATATATCAATGAATTTAATCTTGATCATACCATAATGTAAAATGGAAACTCCTTGTCATATGAGATACAAAATTTGTTAATTATTACACATCTGCTTCAAATCATGATATATATATATTAGGGTTCTAAAAAGTATTCATTATCGAAATTAAAAAAAAATGTTTCTCCTTTGCAAACCAACCAAATGAGAATTAATTTTAAAAAATATATATATGCGTGGTATTGCCAGTTAAATAAATCACGACATATGGTTGGATTTTTTTAATCCATACGTATAGTAGATAGTGGAAACTAGTAAAATCATGTGATTTGATGTTTTATAGTCCATAGCTGATGCATGCATGATTCATCAATAAGTAACGGATTGAAGGAAACAAACTTAGATTCTTATATTCGAGAACAATCATTGAGTAAACAATGGACATATGTAGCATCCAAATGATTCGTTCAAGCAATATCCATCCAGAATTGAGAGCATGCAGAGAGAAAAAAAAGGTGGGAGATCAAAAAAAGTTACCAAGTTAACGTGGTACGAAGAAGTTAAAGAAGAGTGGAGAATCTCCTATCAAATCTAAACAGAGAGAGTGAATCATGTGATGGTAAATGAATATTCCCTTTAACCCCCCATGCAATAAGAACAATCTGAGACCAGAAAAAGTGGAATTCACCATTTTCCACTTCTAACACTATACACTAACACAAAACTACTCTTCCACACGCAAAGGAACCAAAGCCACAGTTCATAAAATCACAAAGGAAGCTAGTAGCAGCTAGCTAGATATACCTATAGCTTAATAGGTAGATAAGAGAAACATGATTTTGGCCATTATTTCAATGAGTAAGAATGAGTTAATACAAACAAATTCATCCACTCTTATTTCTGTAACATATCCACACTAATCATACGTATACTTATCCCGCAATATCCGTTCACGTGCTATGGTATTGTTTTGGCCTCTTACTCAGATACACTTATTTCTTTATATCATCCCATTTTCCAAAAAAACAATGATAATGTACTTGTTGTTGTTGGTGTAATTACTCACTCTCTTTGGCACAGTCCCAGTCCTATTCAGCCTAATCCATCACTGCAGCCTTTACCTTCATACCTGCACACACACCACACTTCCGGTCTACAACATCATTATTGAACTGTCACTATGAAAATTCAATGCCACTTTGCCGCTGCAGCTACGTGAGTGAAGGAATATATGCATCTCCCTGTGCTGTAATAATTTCCTAACCCATACCAGAGTCCAAGCAAGACGATAAAAAAGAGGGACAAAAATGGTAGGGCTTCAACACATATCATTTGTTACTACTGATTAACAAAGTATGATTATGCTTTGGAATAATTTTTGTGCTATCATTCTAACATTTTTATTTAGTATAACAGCAAGCACCTACTTTATTTATTTTAAAAGATAGTTAGCATATAATTTATTAGCATGTAAACTAATTCCAATTATATTATAGGTGTGAGTAAAACTAATGTCATGAAAAATAATACACGTGATTAATTATTAAACAATACTATTTACCTTTAGTAACAGATATAATTCTTATGTTATTCTATTAAACATGTGAATCAAGTTTAATTTAACTAGTTTTAATTCATGTCTTATTTAAATGCAACAAATTAACGAAAGAGTTTGATAATTTTTAATAATTTTAATCAACTTACACATCTTTTATGAATTTTTTTATAGCAGCAACTTTACTGCTGGTTCTTCAACATAGTTCTTATATTTAAGAAGTTTTTATCTTTAAGAACTATATTACTTAAAAACTATTATTAAAGAAATGTAAGGGTTCTCCGTGACGAAAGAATCGTGCATCTTCAAGAACTCAACATTTTAAATTAAAAATATTTGTTAATTTATATTTTAACAAATTGAGAGGTGAAAATTAAAAAAGTAGGATTCATCATAGAATTTATACAAAATAATTTAAGAATTCCATGTTCGTTATTAACACTAAGACAAAATTGGGAATTTTTTTTTAATATATGACGTAATTAATATTGTAGGATTCAAAAAAAATTGAAAAGAAAAAGAATTGTTCTAAGCGATACGTAATATTTATCAACAGCTTATGATTATATCAATAAAAAAAATTGAATAATCATCTTTTTAAGACGTCTTTTTTCAATTATAATTTTTCAGTTCAAAAAACTTGAATTCAAGACCTTATGTAAAATATTTAAACTTAATTTCACTTAAATGAATTAAATGTTATTCTCTTATAAATAAAATTCTTATATTTTCTAAAACAATATTTATTATTTCCTATTTAATGATTATATATGCATCATATCATAATCATCACTTTCCTCAATAGTAGATTATCTAATGATTATTTTTAATATATATTATTAGAGTTTTTGGAGATATAGGACTTCTGTATTGTTATATATATTTAAAATTTAAGTAATGATTACATATAATCGTTCTTTATAGCTTTTGAGATTAAATTATATATATATATATATATATATATATATATATATATATATATATATATTTCTAAGTAATAAATTAAAAATAACTATTTAATTGCTGTTCAGTAAAGAAAATTTTCTTGATAAAGGTGTTTATTATTTTTTTACAACAAATATTTGTACTTTTATTTATTATTTTCAATGATTAAATTAATGTAAAACAGGGAGGTGACGTTTAGGTATAACATCAAATACGGGTTTATTCAGAATAATTGTTTTAAAAATTATGCTAAATAGTGAGCAAATTTTGATTTATGAAATGATTTCGCCCTATGTATGATAAATTATTAGCCAATAGTACCATTTCCAAATTCTTTGATAACAATTTTCATCTATAATTATGATAAATGAACACACAATGAATATTTACCTATAGTTATGCAATTAAAAAATTGTGAATAAAAAACTTCTCAATCAATTAATTTTCTGTTGTTTTAGAAATAATTTTATGGGTGTCGATGATAATAAAACTCTTCGTTATATAAAAAATTAGGTATGTGTTATGATGTTATCCATTACTTAACAGAATCGTATTGATTTTATTTTTATAATTAGTTTAAAATAGTTATTTTTTAAAAAAATATAGAAAATTACATACACATATCAAAAGATACACCTATCAAAAGGTTATTAAATAACAACACGGTATGCTGATTAAAGATGGTTCAGTAAAATTTATCTAAAAATTATTACCTATTTTGTATTTTATAAATGTTTTTCAGTTGTTAAAAATACCAAAAACAAGTGTTGGATAAAGTAAAAAAGAAGTGTAATGTTTTATTATAATAACAATTTTCAAATATTTTTTTATTTAGTAACTTAATTAGTATTTGTGTATAATGAAAAAAAATACCATTCTGTTAGAAGTCGTATATTTGACTTCTTTTAATTAATGATATCACACTTAAAGAAATACCAAACAGTCTATTTTTTTTTTTTTGAATTCTCTTTCTCATATATCACCTAAAATAATTTTATCTTCACTTTAGCCAAATTTACCTTTCTATGTTCTACACAATTCTTTGTTTTAATCATGTGTGTAATTACATTTGCAACTTTTCGGCAAAAATAATATATAAGAAGACCAAAATTGAAACTAGTTTAAGAACGCAAAGTCGGCGTTTTCCGTTACGAATCCTTGTCGGGTGCATCATTGCGGTGTTGAGTGGGGACCCATTTTGGGACATTGACTCAAAAAACACACTGTGGACTCTCAAGGGTAACATAACTCTGCACAACAATTGCTAATGTTGACGTTTTCAAAAAGCCAAGTGTTTTAATGTTTTCCCACCTTTGCTATGTAACGGCGTTATTTCCCGTCGTTTCGCTATAAATAAACTCTCCAAGTTCTTCCATCACATTGCATTCATTCAATTCAATTCAACTCAACTCAACTCAACTCAACGTTCTCTCTCTCTCTCTCTTCTCTCTTTGTTCAGCGACAACAACACTGCCTTAATTGCTTTATTATAAATGGTTGCGTGAAGCAGAAGTTTGGAATAATAGTTCTTCTGTTGTGTTGTTGTTCTCTACCTTCTCGGAGATTCGGTAATTATTATTGCAAACGCATCACGTTTACGTTTACGTTTCTAAGCTAGTGTTGTTTCTCGAAATGGGGAAGAAAACAGAGCTGAAAGATCACAAGGAGACAGCTAAAGTTGAAGCTGTTCTTGAACTTCTCAGAAAACAAACCCCTCTCACTGTGAAACAGGTTTTTCATTTTAATTTAATTTAATTTAATTTCCCTCTACTTTCACATGTTTTGTTTCTTAACATGTTAAGTGTTCTAACTCACTATTTTGTTGATGTTGTTGTTATTGTGAGTATAGGAGAAGTTTTGCAACTATGCTTGTATAAGACGATTTCTGAAAGCAAAAGGGGATAGTGTGAAAAAAGCTGCGAAGCAACTCAAGGCTTGTCTTGCTTGGAGAGAGAGTGTTATCACTGGTATATTCCAAAAATTCTTTCTTCTTCTTCTTCTTCACTTCATCCCCACAATTCCTTTTTGTTGCAAAAGCTTTATTTTTTTGCCCGTTGTGAAAACACGCCGACTTCTCTTTTTGTTTTCTCTCGCCAAAGAATCTTGCTTTTCCCTTCCCTTTGAACCAAACGTTAAAGTGAAACACACCCACTACTACCTTGTAATCATTAGGCCACTATATTTTTCTTTTCCTCTACCTAGCTACTAGTACTTATATTTTAGGTTTTCTTGTTTTTACTGAAACCATGAAATTTGAATACTGATTTTCAATGATGTGAAAAACAGATCATTTGATAGCAGATGATTTCTCAGCTGAACTAGCTGATGGCTTGGCCTATGTGGCTGGTCATGACGATGAATCCAGACCTGTTATGGTAATTTCATTACCCTTCTCTTCATTTCTCTCACTTTGCTTTTCAACCTTATTTTTAACATTATTTTAAAAAATAAAATTTGTGATTTGAATTGGTGTGGCAACAGATTTTTCGTTTGAAGCAAGACTATCAAAAGTTACATTCCCAGAAAACGTAAGTTACCAAACACTAGACAACAAATATTTTTTTACCCTTGTACAATTTAATTATCATTTCTGCATTATTTATTTTATTTTAAAATACTGTAGGTTCACACGTCTACTAGCCTTTACAATGGAGGTGGCGATTTCGACCATGCCAAAAAACGTAGAGCAATTTGTGATGCTTTTCGACGCAAGTAAGTAAAGTACACTTACCTGCCTGCATTCCTCGAATTAATTTCCAAAATGCCATTTTGAAACCATTAGTAATAAACAAACAAAACAAGTTAAAAGGGGGAAACGAAATCAGGAAGAAACAGAAAAGATTGAGAGATCAGAATCAGAATAATAAATGAGATGGGATATGGAACTCACTCACTCACTACTCTGTTGGGATCACCTTCAGGCAGAGCCTGAAGGTACACAGAAAGTGTCCGGAGTGCCCCTGAGATGTCTCAGACTCTAGGATCCAATTAATGCCCATCTTACAAAGGGTATTATTGGGAATTGGAGTCATTATTGATATTCTCTACCCCGAATTGGTCCATTTCAATCTTTAAATGCTTCCTTAAATTATGCTACTGCAGCAGAGGAACAACCCATGATTCTCCTTTTTAGCTTTTCCCAGTACTACCCCCCTTTACCTTTTTTACTCACCCCAACACAATTTTATACATTATCATCACCTTGTTAAACTCAATTACCCCAATTAAACAAGTTCAACATAAGCTAAAGAAAAATTAAAAAATATGGTTAATAAATTGGTTGTTAATTTGTTGCAGGCTTTTACAGATCAGCATCTGCTTTTATGAACCTATTGCTACCAGCACTGAAAATTGTGGCCGAGTACTACCCAGGAAGGCTATGCAAAGCGTTTGTGATAGACCCTCCCTCGCTTTTCGCTTACTTGTGGAAGGTAACTAAAACCACAATTTCAAAATCCCTTGTGTACCTAATTTTGGTAGTCTACCATGTACTGTTTACCAAGTGCCAGTTAAACTCAAACACTGTTCCACCACATTTTAGTTTGATTCTCTCTTATTCTGCTATGTGTTGGGTATAATGCAATGCACCCTTTCTGGCATCATCATATCTTCAGATCATGCATGTTCCACTTTCTTTGACCACTACCACTAAAATGGACCACTTCCCCTGGTTTTTTTGTGGTCCACTCTCCACCATGCCCATACCAATATACCATCTCCATATAATAACTAAATTAAACTATGTACCCCATGCACAAAAAGTCCCCCTTTCCTGTTACTGTCACCATTATCATAAATTCAAATGTAACCACTAACCAACCATGTCCATACACCATATAGATATAGCTCAAGTGTCATATCATATTGAAATTCCAAACCTATATTATTTTGTCCCGTTTAGATTCATAGGGTACGAGGAACACTATATATTGTTTTTTCCAAGCCATATAAAAAGACGTATACGACTAATTTGGAACTGTACCCATCCATATTAATTTAAATCGGTTGTGACAATTAATAATTAATAGAGTACTAGCAAGTAATTATCGTGTGTATTGTGCTTATGGTGAGTGCACTGTACTGCAGGGTGTTAGACCGTTCGTGGAATTATCAGCGTGGATAACAGTAGTATCATCGTTGGATTTTGAAGAATCATTGGACTTCAACGACTTCGCGGCGTACCCGCGAGCCTCGTCCCTTCGATTCGAAACAGCGAGCGTGAAATCAACGGCTAAGATTGGGTCATGCTCATCGTCGCGTTTCTCATTCACAGTATCTCACCACCTGGACTCGTTGAAGCCCTGGTACCTGAGTCTGACCGACACGTCAGCATCCAAAGTGGGACCCACGACTCCCTCCCCCGCACTGATCTCGCCGCTGAACGCGCGCTCACTCTCATTCGCGTCGCCGGTGGCCAGGACACCGCGCGGACCACCGGCCACGAGAAAGGGACTGTTTCCGTCAACACCGCTGCCGCAGCGCGTGACGGCGCCACCTCGGACGTCGTTTCTGCAGTCGCCGGCGACGTTTTTCCGGCGAGAGAATCACGTGAGCGTGAAAGGAGAACGGTGCCGGGAATCGTTCTTGCCGTTTGTGAAATTCTACCGAAGACCGTACGACGAAATGGTTTATAGGTCAAAGATGCGGCCCCCACTCGGTGGCCTCATCTCCATCGTTTCCCCTCATATCAGAAGACGTCACGTTTCCGTTTCTCAGCGTTTCTAATTACTATATTTTAATTCCAAAACCTATATCTCTAAATACCACTACACCGTAATCAACGCTTTTAATTACCTATTTACCACTGCCATTTTTTCTTTCTTGTTTTTCTTTTCTTCCTCGGTACATAGTATTAGTACATTTCAATGTATTATTATTATTATTATTATTATTATTATTATTATTATTATTATTATTAACGAACGAGACATTAATTCGATTTTTGATCCTCAATTTCAATTTTCAAGTTCCCTCGTGCGGTTTTACTTGCATTGAATGTCAACATTAATCAACACTCACCACATGTTAATTTTAGAGAGATGAGTTAAGAGAATAATAAAAAACGACGACGTGCAAGGTGGGGTATGAAACGACGTGCAGTATTTTTATTTTTGCTTGGGGAGAAGGAAGCGTGGTCGAAACGGCGAACATTGATGGTGGGAAGTAGAAACAGAAATAGTAATTGTAATGGAATGAATACAAGTAGAGGAAGATTGGGAAAGCGTTGAAAATGAAAAGACAACGTTGATCTTTGTAACTTATATTTTATTTGATTAGTAGTGGAATTTTGCGGTTCTTGTTTGTGGGTGTTTTTATTTGAGGGTTTTAGAATGGAATCTTTCTGTGTACAAAAATGGGTTGGACTTTGTTTTGTTTATAATGAAGGAAAAGAGGAAGGAGTTTGAAAACTTTGATAGTGTACGGGAGTGAAGTGATGTGGTATATTGGCGGTTTGCAATAATAGTTTATAATACTGTATATGGTATTGAGTTGGGTTGTACGATGAGAGTTGGTAGGAATATGTGTCGGGTTTGGTTGTCTCAGTGAGAAGTCAAAACTCACTTGAGCTAGCTTTCACAGCTTCCACCATCTGCAGAAGCATAAGTAGTAATTCTGAAGATGTGAATGTGATTGAACAAAAGATGCATTCAGAAAACCAAAAGATAAATATATATTAATATTAATAAATATTGTATTTGAAAGCATTAAAATAGTGTTAGAGGTTGTTGGTACGCGTTGGAAAATGGGATCTGAGAAAGGAGAAGTGGAAGAAAAATGAATAGATACGGTGTAGTATATTGAGGATCGGAGTTGCTTGTCTGATAGCATGTGTCGTTTAGGTATCAAGGTTTCTGTTGCTCGAAGTGAGATGATGTTAGCAAATTATGGTGTTTTTGCTCACAAGAGTTTCAGCTTTCACATCTTCCTAATCTAGGTTTTGTATTTTAGCCCGAGATTCTCTATCAATGTGGACAAAACTCTGCATGTACGTACTTCCATAGTGCCACTCCCACTATTTAGATTAGACAAATTCTATTTGTATATTGCTTTTCTTCATTTTCTTTTACTGTTAACAAACAAATGAGTAAAACAAGATAAATAAATATGCATAAATATAATATATTAACGAAGAATAATATTTTTTTTATTAAATAATACTATGCTTCAGATTATGTACCTTCCACCCAAACTTTGTAAAACTTAGCATTGTGTCATATCATGTGGGGTAATTGCTATTTTAGGCCCAAATCCGTAGAAAAGGTGTAGTGTAGATTTTGGTTGGGATGGCCTAGTGTTACCTTGTCGTTTTATTTTGCTTTTACCCTAGATTGACCTAAAACATCATTTACTAATTTACCATGTCATAACAAAATCCGCTGTTGCTGTTCATTTAATTTTGACTCTTTCCTTTTGTTTGATTTGGTCATTTTCCTATATCATTTGCTTTAAGGTCAATCTGGTGGAATTGTGTATGCATAAAACGATGCCAAACGTATAAATTGCTCTTGATTATCTTTAAATATGGTCTACATTATATTATTTTATGTTTATTTTAGTATGGCTCGCTTCTAAGAAATAATAGAAAGGGTTTTACTCAAATTCATACATACATATATATATGGTGGCTTCATAGCCAATTCATTACTAAATAACATTAAGTAATACATTAAGTAATGTAATTTCAAAATTATATAGATTAAAAAACATGTTTTTCATATGAAAAATTCATCACCATTGGTTGAATGGACAGAATCAACGCCCTTTTTGGTGATAACTTGTTCGTGCCCTTTTTCTTGTTATCTTGAGAAATGGTTTTAGAAAAACCTGTAATTGAATTTGTTCTTAATAATTTTTGACAAGTTGCATTGAAGTCAAAGTTTCAAGTTTCAAGTTAGGTTTGTCTAGCCGGCTTGACTACAACTCAGATTTTGAGCATTCTGTCAAGATTATCCATCTGTAACCGTATGTCAGAATTCTTCCAGTTTTGACAATAATTTTGACAGAATTTTTGCGGGAATTTCTATTCAAATTTTTTATTTGATGTCAATGATTTTGGTTAGATTTCTTGTATTGAATATACACACACACTTGAATTGGTCATCTAAATACATTCAAAACAATTAATCTGTGAGGGA
Organism: Hylodesmum podocarpum; assembly: GCA_026586105.1. NCBI lineage: Eukaryota > Viridiplantae > Streptophyta > Magnoliopsida > Fabales > Fabaceae > Hylodesmum > Hylodesmum podocarpum. The sequence continues at coordinate 1,051,221 of JALJEV010000426.1, read as the reverse complement.
TTAAATTATCTTTGGGCATTAATATAATCTCAGCTTTGAAAAGAAGAAAGAGATAAATGATACAGAAGTGATAAAACAGGTGTCAAGTAACGTGATAATAGTAATAGAGATTGATAGAAATATTATAGAAATATAGTGTAAATAATATAATTTTAGGAAATTTTTGACGAAACAAAACTTTGAAGTGTGTTATTTATTTGGAAAATCAATTAAATATTTAATCTTAAATAAATAAAGTGAGTAAATGTATCAATTAAACTGATAATAATTCTATGAAAAATCTGGGGATTAAAATGGTGAAGTATAATTGATGTGAGGGTCCCCCTCCCCCTCTTTTTTAAAAGTTAAAACTCAAACTTCTCGTGGTTCAATCAGAAAGAGCAATTTGGTCGTCAAAGATAAGCACGCAAATGATCACAAAATCTTTAATTTGTTTCACTGTAGAAGTAAAGCAATCACATTAATCAATTATTCTTGCTGTGAACGCAAGGAAAGAACATATACAGATATTGTTCAATTCAAACTACGTTGTTCTCTGCTTTAAACTGAAGTCTTTTTTCTTTGACGATGAAAATTAGATCAATAACCTCAACTTGAATCATGTCCACCTCAATTACCTGAGCTAAGCAAGATGACTTCATGAAGGAAGTTTCCTGAATTCTTTATTTTGGTTAATGCCAGCAAAGAGTCTCTTTTAACACATCATTTATAACATTCTTTTTTATATGAATAGAATACAGGAAAATGTGTATAATCACGATCAATTCCAATTCTCAATCACACCTCCAAACATGTTAGATCATAAATAATTTTCTTTTTGAAATGAGGTACTCGTTATCTTTAAAAATTTATATGCGGTATACTCTTGGAATATAATTAACAAAACTGAAAAATAACTCACAAAGAAAGAAGAGAAGACTCTTGATGTGTTGAAGATAAACAAAACTTCTGCCTTTTATAGCTGAGAAAACCCGGTAAATAGAAAAAGTAAAAAGAAATAAAATCATAATAAAATATGATTAATGGGGGTGATAAAAATCATGACAGTTAATTATATTTATTCTGAAATAAACAGTTTTTTATCAACAAATAATTGTCATTAAAAGAAAGATATTCCAAGTTTAAACAATAGAGAGGAGGTTAAGAGAAAATATTTAATGCATGTTAGCTTTTAGAATACACATAACACAAAAGAAGATGCACTTCAAAATTCAACGTCTGTATGTGACATAAAACTTGGTTCTATAAATACAACGTGAAAGTCGTGTTATATTATATACCGCAACAGTGCTGTTGAAAACATGATCAGTTCAAGGTTTGATAAAGCAATTCCCATGATTGTTCAATGCTTCATTCTAGCTTTTTTTCTGAGATTCAATTCCATTAATAGTTTAACTCACCCTTTAGACCCTCTCTCCCCTGCTGAAATCAATCAAACAAGGGACATAGTTCAAGGGTCTTACCTTGGTGCTATTCCTAACCTGACCTATCATTTTGTGGATGTTGAAGAACCAAACAAAAACCACGTCCTAGAGTGGCTATCTTCAAACACAAAAGACAAGCCTATTATTATTCCTCGACAGGCCAAGGTAGTTGTTCGAGCCAAGGGTGAGACACACGAGCTTGTAGTTGACTTAACCAAAAGGTCCATTGTATCAGATGAAATCTACACTGGTCATGGATACCCTCCTTTCACATTCACTGAGCTTGTTAAAGCCAGCAAATTACCTCTTACATACCCAAAATTCAAAAGGTCAGTTACCAAAAGGGGCTTGAATTTGTCTGAAGTTTCATGTGTACCATTTACCATAGGTTGGTATGGAGAAAAAGTCACAAATAGAGCCCTCAAAGTTTCATGCTTTTATAGGGGAGGATCAGTTAATGTGTGGGCAAGGCCTATTGAGGGAATCACAGTACTAGTTGATGTTGATTCAATGCAAATTACTAACTACAATGATAGGTACATTGCTCCTTTGCCAAAAGCTGAAGGTACAGATTTTCAATCTTCAAGTAGCAACAAGCCCAAAACATCTTCATGTAACGTGGCAAATAATGGGTTCACCATCAGTGGCAATGAGATCAAATGGGCTAATTGGAAGTTTCATGTTGGATTCAATGCTCGAGCAGGAATGATCATATCAACTGCTTCAGTATTTGATGACAAAAGACAAAAGTATAGAAGAGTGTTATATAGGGGTCATGTATCTGAGACATTTGTTCCTTACATGGATCCTACAGAGGAATGGTATTACAGGACTTTCATGGATGCAGGGGAATTTGGCTTTGGACGTGCAGCTGATACGTTGCAACCGAGTGTTGATTGCCCCAGCAATGCAGTGTACATGGATGGCTACATGGCAGGGCCTAATGGAGAGGTTCAACAAGTTCCAAGGGCTATTTGTATTTTTGAGAGGAATTCTGGCAATGTTGCTTGGAGACACATGGAAATCAACAACCCTCAAAAATTGGTAATGTTTTATAATGTATTGTAGCAGTTTTTGTTGAAACGTACTGTTCAGAATTTCTGAACTTTTGTAAACACACTTTGCCTTGTTTTTGTGCAGATAAGAAATGGAGAACCAGAAATTACTTTGGTGGTCAGAATGATTGCTACTGTGGGTAACTATGATTATGTTCTTGATTGGGAATTCTTAAGAAGTGGAAGCATAAAAGTTGGGGTGAGATATATTCTTCTACTAACTTTTTGGAGTAGATTCATGATACGGATTTTATCTTAAAGGAACTCATTTATTAATTGGTTCAAGTGCGGATTTGCCAATCTTTAAAATATATACATGGGAAATTAGCATTATTACTCATGCTTTCATGCCTCCTGGCGAATATAATAACTACCATAGGTGTTCTTTTTCAACAGAAGTTATATTACTTTGGTTCTAACCTTATGTTACAACTACAAGATGATATGTTACAATTATTTTGATTCACAACTTCACTAAAGTGGTACTAGTCCGCTTACCTTTGAACATATTCTTATCTGTATTAATGTTCTTCTTATTATTAAAATGATGTAACTCTCTTGTAATAGTGAAATGATGTTACAATGAAAACATCAAGTTGAAGTCAAACAAAATGGCACTTATACTAAAATAGTTAATTAATTGCATTACATGCATAGGTGGATCTGACAGGTATAATGGAGATGAAAGCAGTACCTTATAAAAAGAAAAGTGAGATAAAAGAAAAGGTGTTTGGAACATTGGTGGCAGAAAACACTATAGCCAACTATCATGATCACCATATAACATACTATCTTGACCTTGACATTGATGATAATAGCAACTCTTTCATCAATGCCAAGTTACAAAAGGCAACAGCAACTGGGTTTGGAACACCAAGGAAGAGTTATTGGACAGTTGTTAGAGAAATTGCAAAGATGGAAGCCGATGCTAGAATTCGGCTCGGCTTGGAGCCAGCAGAGCTGTTAATAGTGAACCCCAACAGAAGGACAAAACTAGGGAATGAAGTGGGTTACCGGCTGATTAGTGCACAGCCGGTTAATTCTCTATTGTCTGATGATGATTATCCTCAAAGAAGAGCATCTTACACAAAATATCAGTTATGGGTTACTGCCTATAACAGGTCAGAAAGATGGGCTGGAGGGTTCTATGCTGATAGGAGCCGTGGGGATGATAGCATAGCCGTTTGGAGCCAAAGGTAACTCAAAAATAAACTCCATATATTATCATAAAAATATTTGATTGGTCAATATTCTCATATTTTCACTTCTATCATGCCGTATATTAAAATTTGATTTCTTTAACATAAGAAGACTTAAACACTTCGATTAAAAGATAATAATGAAAAATATTTAGTAGAAAATAATAATGTGGAAACTAATTATAAAATGTGAAATGTAAGAAATATAATATATATATATATATATATATATATATATATATTTTATGAATGAGTTGGCCAGTTAATTGATTAATTGTGAATTATAATTGATACATAAGTAAACTTAGATAGACAAAAGCATTGATATTTGTAATTATATTTTTTTAAGAAAAAAATCAGCTAAACTCGTAATCAAATTCTAATTTGAGCAAGTGGATGATGGTTGACACAGGAATAGAGAGATTGAAAATACAGACATAGTGCTATGGCACACAATTGGGATCCATCACATTCCTTATCAAGAAGATTTTGCAGCAATGCCAGCAATTCATGGTGGATTTGAGCTGAGGCCAGCTAACTTTTTCGAAAGTAGTCCATTGCTTTGAATAAAAGTATAGCTCATATTAATGCGAGCATGTTTGTTCAGATGATTAACCACCATGCAACATTCACCAAGAAAAACAAGATGCATTGTTATTTAATAATTAAATATTTATTCTTCTTTTAAAATTGTAAAATGTGGGAGTGTTGAATAAAATTAATAAGGTCAATTTAAGGGACACATTTGTTTCCATTTCCCCAATGTGTTAAATAATATTTATTTTTTTAAAAAATAATACCACAGAAACTTGTTTCAATTTTCAAGGCGTAATCGTATACTCATGGAAAATATAGTTTATAGATAAGTATTTAAAAATAAGATGTATTTAATTACAAAATTTGATATTCCATTTAAAAAGAATGCCAATGTTTTTTTCTTAAAGTTCATGTACTCTCCAGTTTTAAAATGTAATTAATAACACTCGGAAAGGGTGGACAATTAGCTAGAACAATACACATTATTAATAATAATTTATTAATATTAAGGGGATTTTATGTCTGTTATATGTATAAAAAATTAATATTTTAATTATTATAATATAAGATTTTATTAAACATATCCAATTGACCTTAGAAGAAGGAGACCAACATATTTTGTCTTCCCAGCCTCGATTCGATTGGGTAGCTTTTTCGGGTTGAAAATTGAAACAAATCTATTTAAATTAAAAGGTAATAATTCCATGGGGCTTCATGGATTGGGCTCGTCTGTAGTAATTAGTTGATAAACACTCACTTTAATGGGCAACACTTCATGGATTGGGCTTGCCCGTTTAACAGTTGCATGAGCAACACTTCAGCTCGTGACCATAGGATACCACGTATTTATATGAAGTTAACTAATAATCGCAACATGGAAAACTAGAGTCTATTGTACACTTTTAAGTTTTAACTATATTTTAATTAAAATTAGAATTAGAATATTGTGCGCAAATAAGAACTATGATTTTTACTGTAAAATAAAACAATGCACCATAATTATACTGTGCGTGTTTGGTTAGAAAAAAGAAAAATCACATAACTTATTTTTAAAAATAAATAATGCATGCACCAATTTTTTGATAATTAAATTGACTGACTTTTATAACATCAAGATTGTAAAATCTCAATGTCATACAAAAAAAATATGTAACGATTTTTTATTAGTTAACCCAATAAAATCTTTTAAACTGATATGACATATTTACTAAAGAAAAAAATCTATCATGGAAATAAAATTTTCCTCAATTAATCACAGTCCATCATTTATAATGGAGTCATTGAATTCATAATAAAATCCTTGAAAACTTTATCAAAAATAATTTAAGGTGTTTATTATTGTGTGGTTTATTACTCGATGAAACTGTACTATTTTAAATTTTTTAGTTAGGATTTTAAAATTTTTAAGACACCTTAAAATTTATCTAATTCTAATCCTTTTACATAGAAGTTTTTAAAATATTATTTTACACTATAATTAAATTAAATTATCTCTAATAATTTGATCTGACGAATTGAAACATATGGGTAATGAATTTATTTATTTTCTCTTCCTTGACCTTGAGCTTGACGTTATGAAGTGTGACTCAAAGTCACTGCCTTAAAAATAAAAATCCATCTCATATGTAATGTAGTCTATAGGATATATTAAAACTCATACATTTTTATTACGGTGCTTAAACACTATTTTGGCACTATGACATATTTCTATTACCAAGCTTCATGATAGGAGATTTATCTTCATAATTGTCTGCTACTTTAGTAATTATTTTTGCTGAGGTTGCATAGGTAGAGAGACTTCCTACTGATGAGAAGTGCAGTTAGGCCATTGCACAGCCTCGGGTGATTTTGTTTTGAGGACAGGGTTGCTCTCAAAGAAATTAGTTGGCCTCAGCTCATACCCAGCATTCAATGTTGGCATAACTGGAAAATCTTCTTGGCAAGGAACATGATGAACTCCCATTGTGTACCACAATACTATGTCCTTGTTCTCAATCTCCCTATTCCTGCACATTCAATTCACAAAACAAAACATTTACCATTTCTTATACCTCGTTTTATATGCAGACTATTAGAAAAAAAAAATTCAAACTAAATTATTTGTAAAAAAATAACACCAAAATTACTTTAAAAAAAACTAAATCTAACTCTAGGAATGGAATAATTAAGAAATGTGACAATGTAACATATGGTTTAGTAAATGACACACCTACGACTCCAAACAGCCAAAGTATCATCACCTCTACTACGATCAACATATGACCCAGCAACCCATTTCTCAGATTTGTTGTAAGGTGTGACCCATACATTATAATTGGTGAATGCAGCTCTGATTTGTGGATAATCATCATCAAGCAAAAGTGGGTGTGCAATTGGGCCTGGAAGCAAACGGTACCCAATTTTATTTCCTTGTTTTGTCTTTTTATTAGGATTTACCACTAATAGTTCAGAAGGCTTGAACCCAAGCTTGATTCTTGCATCAGCTTCTGTCTTAGCAGTTTCACTTACAACCGTCCAATAACTTTTCCTTGGTATGGTGCGATCTTTTACTCTCACTGTCTCCAAATTGGACTTCACAAAGGAGTTGGCTTCACCATCAATGTCAAGGTCAAAATAATAGGTGAAGAAGTGGTCATGGTTAACACCAATGGTATTATCTGCTAGCAGTGTGCCGTAAATGTCCTTTTTGATTTGATCCGTGTTAGTGTAATTCCCTGCCTTCATCCCTAATATCCCAGTAAGCCCAACCTGTTTTAAAATGTAACAACTTCTAAATAAGAAGTAATTATTAATTTAGTGTAACTTATAAAATATAAATTAGAGTTTAAAGGCTATGATAATATGATTGATAAGAATTTTTCATTATTGAATTACGTAACAGCAAGTTGTGATTTGTGATTCATCAGTGCTTTTTCTCTTGTACAATTTAGTCGAGAGGTACTATCTAATTCATTCTCAATTTTAAAATTTTGAATTGAAGAAATGAAGGATTTAAATTTCAGAAATGGAATAAAACATATAAAGACTGGTGCATGAAACATACCCTATGTTTGATGCTGCCACTTGGCTTAAATTCCCAATCTAAGATATAGTCATAGTTGACCACGGTGGAAACTGTTCTCACCACTAGGCTTACCTCTGACCTGACCTCATTTATCTACCAAAAAGGACACAATCAATATTAATCAACAGAAAATTAAAATTGAAATTGGAACAAGGAAAAAAAAAGAGTACCTCTTCATTTGGGATTTCAGTTTCTGTGTGACGCCACATGATATCACCAGCATACTTTTCAAATATGCAAAATGCATTAGCAATCTTAACAGGAGTGCCATCTGAAGCAGCATAGTATGCATCTATGAATGCAGCATTTGGAGGGCAATCAGTCAGAGGCTGCAGTGGAGACATAAACTGTCCAATGCCATATTCACCAGAGTCAAAGTATGTGGCGTAGTACCAATCCTCAGTTGGGTCTTGGTATGGCACAAACAACTCTGACAAGAATCCTTTGTATAGTACTCTACGTTGTTTCTGCTTTTCGAGATCATAAATTGAAGCCAAAGAAATTATTGGGCCATTCCGAATGTCATATCCTATATGAAAATCCCAATTTGCCCAACTGATGGCAGAAAGTGTAAAGCATCAAAATTACATATAGCTGTTGTTGTTAGTAAGAAAAAAAAATCTTTCCAGCTTTTTAGATAAAAAATAAATGAAGACATTTATTCATTAGATAAAATATGAATCTACTTTTAGATATAGTAATTATTATTATTTTTATACCTTTAATTTATTAGAAAATATTTTAATGAGACATCTATTTATTTTTGTTATAAGTAAATGAATTAATGGTTTATTAACAACATAAAGTCATATTTGTTGGTGAAAAAATTATTCTTTCAATTATGCATTGTATCAATAAATAGAACTACTGTTTAAATAATTTGATTCAATAACTATTTCTAGAATAAAACTTAAATTTATAATATTGTTAATTTAAATATGTATTTTAACTATGAAAAGAAAATTCTTACAACATAAATATTTTATAGAGTTAATCAATCATATAAAGTCTGATATATGATTGGATGATTTTGTAAAATTGTTTTAATCTACAGCATTTAAACTCCTTAATTATTTCTATTAATAGTGATAAATTAGTATTTATTTATTTATATAAGAGAGCAGAAGATGTATAATAAAACTTAAAGTCTGTAGCTAGAAACCAAAAATAAAATACTAAACTAGAAAAAGTTATTCTAATTTAATATAAGTAATTTTAAAATTGAGTCTTATGATCTATAATATTCTTATTCAACAAAAACCTTTTAAGCAAGAAAAAAGTCCACAAGAAATTAGTGATACCTTATGGAATTGCCATGGATAGTAAATCCAGGACCAGCAGGTTGTTTAAGAGCTATTCCCTTAAGGTTTGGACCAAATGGTGGTTTGAGTTTAGAAAGTCTGTATTCAGTGCCTTCTGCTTTTGGCACTGGAATCACATATCTATCATTATAACCAACAATTTTCATATCATCCAAATCAATCTCCGCTGTTATTCCTTCCAAAGGCCTTGCAAAGAAATTAGCCGTACCCTCTCTATAATGACACTTAGCCATCACGCTTCGTCTAGTCTTGGCTTGTCCAAACCAACCCATAGTGTATGCCCCACATCGCACATGAGAAATGTTCAAACCCCTTTTCCTCAGAGACTCTTTGAACGGTTCGTAACTGAATGGCAACTTTGTTGCCATGCCTATTTCGCCTAAGGTTAACATAGGGTACCCATTTCCTTTGTAAACTTTGCTTGAGATGATGGAATGAGTAGACAAGTCCACCGTGATTTCGAGTGATTGTTTTTGGAAGCGTGCTACGATGAAGGCTCGACGAGGTGGTTTGGTTTTTGGGTTTGAGGATTGGAGCCATGTCAGGATTTCTGGTTTGTTTGGTTCGTCCAAACCTACGTATTGAATGGTGAAGTTTTCGGGATATGACTTTAGGACTATGGTTTTGACAAGGTTCAACTCAGAAGGGCTTAGAGGGTCAAGTGGGTGAGATTCGTTGCATTCTGTAAAACTCCCAAACAGTGTCAGGACAACAAACAACATTATCATCTTTATAGTGGCATCCATCGCTCCTTGTATTCAAAAGTAAAAATAATAATTCCAATTAATACACAAGTAAAAATAATATTTAAATTTGTTGAATTTAAACTATATTTAATTTTTTTTTATAACTATATTTTAATTAATTTAACTTTTTTAAATATATCTTCAAACATACATGTATTATAAGAAATATTTAATTTACAACTACAATACCTAGATAAAATTATATATTCTAAGTTAATTGATTGAGTGTAAAATAATGTTGTACATTATTAACCTCTTATTTTTTTTATTAACATATTCAAGTATATAATGTTTTAAAGTTAAATCAAACATCTCCGGGAAGGAAAGAGTAATTTAGTTTAATTGTATTCAGTAAAATAGATTAAATAATGTATTTAAATATAAAAAGAAAAATGGCATGATATTTATACTTCTTAAAAATAACTGAAATTCACTCTTAATTTTATCTTGTGTCTAAACTAAACAGAATATCATAAAAACAAATTTAAAGCTCAGAATCAATTATAAAAAAAAATATCATAAAATAATAGTGATAATATCATAAAATGATAATTTATCTAAAAATCCTAACAACGTAAACTAAATTCATTGTTGTAAATTATTAAAATATAACATGGTGAAAATTATAAATTTTGTATAAGCGCTATTATGATCCAGAAATGAAAATAATATAGCAGTTCATACATGATAATTTTTCTAAATTAATTGACTCCCAATCAATCGCAACGTTGGAGTCTTAAACAGGAAGCTCTGTTCACGCTTGAGTGTCTTAAAATATTGAACAACAAAGCTAATGAGAAACAATATCAACGAACAATAACAAGTAGAGTTAATCATAATTATAATTTATAAATCTCGTGGATAATTCAAAGGGTTAGTGTATCCCAAAACTGGAACAAGGTTGTACTATTCATAAATTCTAAATATCTAATTATTGTGGGTATACCTCTGTGAACAATTTTTTTGTTCCGACCCACCAGCCCCTACTAGTAAACGTTAACTTCGATCAAAGTTAAATTTTTAGCATTCTGATACACACAATATAATAAAAAGTATCTAGAACGTCACAATTTTACCGTGTAAACATTTCTACTAAACTATTACTGAATATGCAAGTGTGTAATGACGAGAGTAATGTAAATGGTAAGAAACAGTACAAAAAGAGAACAAGACATACTATGAATGAACTAGGAAATCTTATTACTCACCTTTACGTAGCTAGAAACTATTATTGTTGGGGCATATGTTGCTTCAATCTTCTTCTATTTATATATATAAAAAATAAACATTAGGATTAAGAAGCGTATAATGTACGTCCCCTGTTCTACTTAAAGCTCTAGGACAACCCTAAATAATTTAAATAGGATTTATGTCACTTAATTGGTATTAAATTATATACAGTTTAAGACATAACTCTTAACCGTAAAAAAATCTTATGCAGTTGCTTAGGAATCATATATTTCAAATTACGTGTAAATGGAAAATATAGATATCTTACGAGTTGTTTAATTTTTTTTATCTTTGAAATAAAATATGTTCTAAGAATTATTTAAATGCAATCTTATGATGCGGAAGTCCCTTGATATAAGATAAATTATCTAAATACATATTATATATGTTAGAAATACTTTTTACATCCATTTATATTTTATGATTCCTTGGATGACTCAGCCATATTTTGTATTCAAGATAAGATATGATCAAATAATATAAGATAAATATTAATTTTATTATAATATAAAATAAATATTAATTTTATTTTGTGATTAGTGCATCTTATAATATAAATTAAAAAAAATAAGTAGTAATAATCATATAATATATTTCTATTAATAATTGTGAAGACAATAATAATAATGTTAATAATAATAATAATTATTATTATAACAGTTATAATAATAGCGATAATAATATTTATTATGATGTAAATAATAATAATAATAATAAATGATGGTAATAATAATAATAATTATAACCATAATAATAGAATTAGTGATAATGATATGATCACGTTAATAAGAATAACAATAAGGTGATAGTAAAAGAGGAAAAATATATTATATTAATAAGATAAAAATTAGATACAAAAATTAAAATAATCAAACTAATACACTAAATACTATATTTTAATAAAATGAGATAGTTATCTTTTCCTATGCATCTGCACCTATGTTTGTAGGGACAGTAATGATTTTATCCTAAAATGTTAATTTTATGTATATGAAATTTCGCTAACGTTTATAAAATTATTATTATTATTTTAAGATTGACATGTTTGATAATAACGCGTCTAATAATTATGTTTATCATATACAACTTAATTGACTCTAAGTTAAAAAATTATGCTCGGAAAAAGAAGTTTTACTTTAAACTAATTCCTAAGTTTTGAATATTACTATAATTATTATAAATCATGTTAAATTATATTTTAAATACTTAAATAACTGGTAAAATAGTTCTAAAATTTTATTGAAATACACCATCTTTTTGAAATAAATCAATTTAACAATTAAAAGTAACAGATCAAAAGTAAAAAGATTCGCAGTGAACATTTAAAAACATTTAAATGAAATTAAGTGACCGTGCCTACCTTTACAGCTCTACTATCCATGTCAACCTTTCTTTTTATGGCAAAATACTGATGACCGTGTCAACTAGGCAAGTTCATTGGGGAAATTTTATTCCGATTGATGTTAGGACCATTTTTAGTTCTCAACTCACATTAATGCTTGCCCTTATAGCATTGCTTCTTAAAATTGTGGAATTCGAAAAAAGATTTTTAATTTTGACAATCTAAACTGAGTTGAACGAGAAGGGGAATATAGAAAAGGCATGTAATTTTAAATATCAACTATCAATTTTTTTTAAAAAAAATATTATAATCTAAGAGTTATTGTTATTACTTAATAGTTCTCATTTCCTGTTATATATAAAGGGAGTTATCTTTATCCATTAAAAAAAGAGTTCTTATTTAAAGCATCATCATATATATATATAAGCTGTTTCAAATAAGCATTTCTCTTATATAAAAAATAAGAACTAATAATGATAATACTTGGATGATAATTAAAAAATGACATTAAAAACACCATTTAAATGTATCCACGTGCCTCTGGTTTTCTCTATTTATCTTTATCAATTGGGAACAAATGATGTATTACTAAATGTGACCCATTAATTTAAACTGAAACGTATTACTTTTAAAATTATATATAAAATATGATCTAATATAATTAATTAAAAACATAAATAAAATCAATTAACCACACTTTAAAAAGTAAATAAGTGGTGTATATTTCTTCTCATGTTAATTAAAAACATTGTATTTTTTTGGAGTTCCATCTCAATACAATATATTTTATTGATTAAAAAATTTAGACTGTTTTTATAATTTGAACATATAAATATTTTCAGTTTGATCAAATATTTATTTTATTTCTTTATTAGCTGAACAGACGAAAATGAGGAAACCACATACATGAATCCTTGAAATTCAATTGGACCGAAGTTTGAGTGAAATTCATAGAAGTTAAGTGCAGTTAAGCCATTGCACAGGCGTGGGTGATTTTGTTTTAAGAACCGGATTGCTGTTGAAGAAATTTGTTGGCTTCAGTTCAAACCCACCACTCAATGTTGGCATAACTGGAAAATCTTCTTGAGAAGGAACATGATGAAATCCCATTATGTACCACAATACTATGTCCTTGTTCTCAATCTCTCTATCCCTGCACATTCAATTCATATTACAATAAAACTTAGATGTAGTTAATTAGTGTTAATATTTTTTTTATCAGAATTAAAGTTTTATTTTGCCATCTTAAATTTTAATGTAATCTTTTATTAAACAGAATAATAAGATGTAAGAACAAATTTGATAAGAGAAAAAAACTAAACTGTCTAAATAATTTTCGAAAAAATGACCAAGTAAGATGTGTGACAGTGTAACATGTGACATAGTAAATGACAAACCTGAGACTCCAAATAGCAATAGTATCATCACCTCTACTACGATCAACATAGGAGCCTCCTATCCATTTTTCAGATTTATTGTAAGGTGTGACCCATACATTATAATTGGTGAATGCACCTCTGATTTGTGGATAATCATCATTAAGCAAAAGTGGGTGTGCAATTGGGCCTGGAACCAAACGGTACCCAATTTTATTCCCTAGTTTTGTCTTTTTATTAGGATTTACCACTAATAGTTCAGAAGGTTTGAACCCAATCTTGATTCTTGCATCAGCTTCTGTCTTAGCAGTTTCACTTACAACGGTCCAACGACTTCTCCTGGGTGTGGCTTGATCTCTCACTCTCACTGTCTCCAAATTGGACTTGACAAAAGAGTTGGCTTCACCATCGATGTCAAGATCAAGATAATAGGCAAAAAAATGGTCATGATAGACACCAATAGTATTGTCTGCTACCAGTGTGCCGTATATGTCCTCTTTTATTTGATCCGTGTTGGTGTATGTCCCAGCCTTAAGCCCTAATATCCCTGTAAGCCCTACCTATTTCAAAATATTACATCCAACCACTGCCGCAATCAAATCTTGATTAATTTAAATATAAAATAGATTATGTTGATTAATGAAACGAAGAATTCAAAATTGAAAAGAATTTCACAAGAAGAAATAGTAAACAAAGTATACAATTATCTCAAAAATTTTCTATTGCAAATTTTACTATTAAAGAAATGACAAAAAATCATTTAAATAAGAATGCATGAAATCATACCCAAAGTTTGATGCTGCCGCTTGGCTTAAATTCCCAGTCAATGACATAGTCATAGTTGCCCACAGTTGAAACTGTTCTCACTATCAGGCTTACATCTGACCTCACCTCATTTATCTAATAAAAAACACAATTAATATTTGCCAAAAGAAAAAATAAAAACAAAATCGAATATTTGATGTTTTCAAAATGTTATATTTTAATCTTTTTAAGTAATTTTCTATTAAAACATAAATTTTATATTCACATTATTATAATTTAAATTTTAAAATTGTTGATTTAAAATTGTGACATCTTTTAGTCATTATTATGTATGTTTAACAGGAAAAAAGATTATATAATTTAAAAATGTAAAAGATTAAAATGATAATTTTTTGGGATTGAAATTAAAAAACTAAAAGTGATATATAAAAAGAAAATTAGAGAATAAAAAAAATGTACCACTTCATTTGGGATTGAAATTTCTGTGTGACGCCACATGATATCACCAGCATACTTTTCAAATATGCAAAAAGCATTAGGTATCTTTACAGGGGTGCCATCTGAAGCAGCATAGTGTGCATCTATGAATGCAGCATTTGGAGGGCAATCAGTCAGAGGCTGCAGTGGAGACATAGATTGTCCAAAACCATATTCACCACAGTCAAAATATGATGTGTAATACCAATCCTCAGTTGGATCTTGGTATGGCACAAACACTTCTGATATGTATCCTTTGTACAGTACTCTACGATGTTTCTGCTTTTCCAGATCATAAATTGAAGCAAGAGAAATAATTGGGCCGGCCCTAATGTCAAATCCCACATGAAAATTCCAATTGGCCCAACTGATTGCAAATTACGGTCAGTATCAAAGTTACATAAAATATAGTGCTAAATTCTTTTTATGCGTACATTTTAGACATTGAATGAAACTAAATTAAATTCTATAATATAAAAAGGCTCGTGGTGAGACAAAAAATATTTGATAGATTACACAGATAATTATAAAATATAAAAATAAATAAAAAAAATTAATAAAAGAAATACAGTCAGTTGACTGTAAAATAAAATTGATACATAAAAATGTTGCGGTAAGACCAAAAGTTTATGATAAAAGTTTTCTTGGATTCCCATTTATTCAAAGAAAACAAGAGCAACGATTTTCAATATGCTTGTTTTTGTCCTTCCTTTTGTCTTTTGACTTCTCTCTTCAATTTCTATTATTGAAACAAACGTGAAAGACAAAATCAAAATGACGTATAAGCACAGCTATAATTTAAGTAAAAATTAATAAGAAATAATAATTATAATATTCTCGCTTACCCTCTAATTAATTTCGAATCGATGAATGATTACTATTTTCTACAATAATTATTTTAAAATGATATTTAAAATATTATCTTATTAGTTTATAATAGTGATCAAGTATATAAGTACACTCAAAGTAAAATACCATATTTAATGTTTATAGATTCAAAGTGATTACATTAGTTTTACAAATTAATAAAAAAATATTAATTTATTACTAAAACGATTAAAAAAAATTAAGCTGACTATAACATATTCATTTTTTAAAACATATATAAAAAAATAGTCTTTTGTCATCTTTCAAAATACACATGATTAACTTACCCATGTACAAACAAAAATGATATTAAATTCTTTAAATAACTTTATCAACCGCATCATGATACATGAGCAGATGAAGATGAAGATAAACAAAAAGAAAAACAATTTAAAATTAATGGTACCTCACGGAATGACCATCGATCGAGAATCCAGGTCCACCGTGCTGCTTAACAGCTATTCCCTTAAGCTTTGGACCAAACGGTTGTTTCAGCTTAGAAGCTCTGTATTCAGTGCCCTCTGCTTTTGGCACTGGAACCACATATCTATCATTGTAACCAATAATTTTCATATCATCTAAATCAACCACCATTGATACCCCCTCTAATGGCCTCACAAATAAATTTGCAGAACCATTTATGACGTAACACTTGACTTTAACGTTTCTTTTGGTGTTGGCTTGTCCAAACCAACCAATGGTGAAAGAAAAACAGAGAACCTGAGCTATGTCGAGACCCCTTTTTTTCAAAGACTTCTTAAAGGGTTCATAGGTGAGTGGTAACTCTGACACGAGGATTTGTTCACCAAAGGTCAACATAGGGTAGCCATGTCCTTGGTAGACTTTGGTTGAAACTATGGACTTTTTTGACAAATCTATGGTGATTTCGAGGGATTGTTTTTGGAAGCGTGCTACGATGAAGGCTCGACGAGGTGGTTTGGTTTTTGGGTTTGAGGATTGGAGCCATGTCAGGATTTCTGGTTTGTTTGGTTCGTCCAAACCTACGTATTGAATGGTGAAGTTTTTGATAGGGTATGACTTTAGGACTATGGTTTTGATAAGGTTCAACTCAGAAGGGGTTAGAGGGTCAAGTGGATGAGGATTGTTTTTGCATTCTGCAAAACTACAAAAGAAGATTATCATGACACACAATAGCTTCATCTTCGTGGTTGCATCCATTGCTCTCTCTGTTTCCAAAGAAGAACATGAAAAATTACACCACATATCATTTGTGTATACTTTGTATAATTTAAGGAACTCATTGCTTAACATTTTACTGAGTCAAATAAGTGTCATAGATAATGTCATTTTCTTACCGTTTTATTAATTAAAAGTACACAACTACTCCACAAATTAAACAATGTTTAGCAGCAATTGAGCCTAGTTGAGTGAACGTGTGAAACGTAAATTGAGATTCTTCCATCAAAGAATAATGTAAAAATAACATGATATTTTCTCTTTGATGAATAATTCTTACCAGTTTCAAACTGTTTTCACAAGCTTCTAGTAATTTCAATTTTTTCTACAATTTTACAAATTTATAAACAAGATAATTGTTCCACGTAGAAAGAATACTACAAATTCCATTTTCACTAATTTCATGAGCTGGATCCAAGAGATAAAATTGAAAGATGAAAAATCAATTCACGTTTTCATTCAAGTTTTGTTAACGGTGAAGTACACGAAGAATAAGGGAGCGAAAGTTTAGAGAAATGGTTCTAATCGGAAAGTATAAATTAAGGTCCATAAGAACTGCAACGAAAAAGAACAAAAATAAAACAAGACACGCTTCACGATTGACTCAGTCGGAGATTCTCCGTTTGATCGATCTATTTCCTTCACAGTTTTCAAACTAGGTACAAGGAGACAAGCCAAAAAAGTAACAATAAATAATGCATTAACTTTGTTGTTAAAATTATGAGAATTAGTTAATACATATATTTAGTGTTATTACAAATAAAATTTATCAATTATTTATATTTTTTAAAATAAAATTAAATCTTAACTATACATTAAATTCATGTAATTTCTCTGTTTTTTTTTTCACTTTATTTTCTTTCCCATTACATTATCTATTGCATATTATTTTATTTTTCATTGTTTTTTTTTTGACATAAATTGCAAATAGGCTTAGCATAAGATAATCTTGTTCCAATTTAAAAAAAGACAACAATAGATAATAAGCTTTTCTTCTCTTGATAATTTGTTTTTATTTCTGTCTTCCCCCCTTTCATACTTCCATACTGATACATACATTTATCCTTGTTTATTGAAAACTGATGATAATATATTATATTTTGAAAAATAAAATTACTACGCAGCCAATTAACTAGTATCCTAAAATTTTATATATATATTATAAAAAACACAATTTTAAGATATGGGTTAGTGTAAATGAAAAAGTATGGCACTTATCGATGACAGCAACAACTAAGAAATAATTCTGTCAAGGACAGCAAACTTTCCAACTATTTTATTGCAAAAGCACATCTCGTGAATCTCGAAAAATCAGATCTAGTTGTCGTTCTTAACATAAGGATATGCCATAATCTACTAACACGTGAGGGCAGAACACAACCCTTTTGTGGGAGACCTTCAGGTTAAGCGCATCCCCGCATGTAAAACAAAAACAAGCGCGACCTTAATAGAAAAAATAGGTAATCAAAATACATATATGGGTTTACTTTGCGAAATTATATCAAAATGGGCCGATTGCGCTGCGGGGGGCGATCACCTGGTCGCAGAAAGGCTAACGACTGAATGTGAGCGCGATACATGGTAAAAACTCTGATGTAGAGTACTGACGTGGATAGTAGTTGCGGACAAAACCGCGACTGTCAAATATTGAGAGAAGAATTTTCTGTGTGTATCTTCAACGTATGCCTACTGTTTATATACAATCAGTTTGGAGAAATAGGCTCCATATACTACGCTACTCCATATGTTATGCCTATCTATCAGTGATTCTATTATCCTATTTTTACCACGTATAATATACATTGATACACTTTCTATATTCATTCCTAACTTATCTCCTACACATATGGAAAAGATAATAATTCCAATACTCCCCCTCAAGTTGGTGAGTAAATATTATGGACTCCCAACTTGTTTCGCAAAGTCACGAACTGATCCTTCCCGAGAGGCTTAGTAAATATATCTGCTAACTGACAATGTGAAGAGACGTGTGATGGACTTATCATCCCAGCTTGCAACTTTTCCCGTACAATATGACAATCTATCTCGATATGCTTTGTACGCTCATGGAATACAGGATTCGCTGCAATATGGAGTGCCGCTTGGTTATCACAATACAAAGGTGTAGGCATGTCAATTGGAACCTTAAGGTCTCGCAGGATATAACGTAACCATGTTAGCTCCAGGCAAGCATTTGCCATGGCCCGATATTCAGCTTCGGCAGATGACCTTGACACGTTGGTTTGTTTCTTAGACTTCCAGGATACCAATGAATTTCCCAGAAAAATGCAATAGCCGCTGACTGATCTTCGAGTAATACGACATCCTCCCCAATCTGAGTCGCAGTAGGCTTTCATCTTAAGATCATTATCAGAGGGAAGTAATAATCCTTGCCCAGGCGTCCCCTTGATGTACTTCAGGATCCGTAATGCTGCATCCCAGTGTGTTTTGCGAGGCTCTTGCATAAACTGGCTTAAAGTTCTGACTGAGTAGACAATATCTGGCCTTGTGACGGTGAGGTAAATGAGCCTTCCAACTAACCTACGATATTTAGTTGGGTCATGTAATAAATCACCATCAGTAAAAGTGAGTTTTAAATTTTGCTCCATGGGGAACTTCTCCGGTTTTGCCCCAATTAGACCTGTATCATCCAAAATGTCCAACACATATTTTCTTTGAGACATAAAAATGCCATGTTTAGACCGAGAAAATTCAATTCCCAGAAAATATTTTAAGGTGCCAAGATCTTTGATTCGAAAATGTTGGAGCAAAGATGCCTTGAGATGCTTAATTTCGACATCATCATTTCCTGCTAAAAGTATATCATCGACATAGAGCAAGACAGCTGTAAAAGATGAGCCAACAGACTTGGTAAATAAAGAATAGTCTGCTTTTGATTGAATATATCCTGCCTTTTGAATAACCTTAGAGAAGGTAGCAAACCAGTTTCGGGACGCTTGTTTCAATCCGTATAAGGACTTATGAAGCCGACAAACCAGATTCTCCCCCTGTTGGCGAAATCCGGGAGGAAGCTCCATGTAAACAGTTTCATGAAGGTCACCGTGCAAAAATGCATTTTGCACGTCAAGTTGGTAGGTGAACCAGTTTCTAGCAGCTGCAACAGCTTAAAAGGCAACGTAATGTCGTAAGTTTAGCAAAGAGGAGAAAAGTCTCACCATAGTCAATCCCTTCCACTTGCAAGTGTAGCCTTTGGCGACTAAGCGTGCCTTATATCGTTCGATGCTCCCATCGACCCGTATTTTATTTTATAAACCCATCAAGATCCTATGGATTTGTGGCCACCGGTAATGAAACAATGCTCCAGTGTTGTTTTCATTCAATGCCGATAATTCGCTTTCCATGGCTTCCTTCCAAAGGGGAGAAAGCATGGCCCGATCATATGATGAAGGCTCTCGATGCGTAGAAATGTTAGCTAAAAATGTGCAAAGGAGCGTAAGATAAGTTGGAATAAGAAATAAAATGAGAAAGTGGATATCGTGTACCTGGGAGAGGACCTTGACTAGGAGTGGATCGATTCGCGCGTGGCGCTGCAAGTAATCTTTATGCCAGCAGAGGATGCTTGAGACGTGTAGAATGTCGAAGTGGTTGTGGAGAAATGTTAAGGGATATGAATTAGGCGTAGGAGATTCAAGGGTCATAGGTTCAGAATAGGATCAATGGGCTCAATGGGTATGGGTTCGGTAATGAGCTCATTGTCCGAAGTTGGTGAAGCCGATTGTGGGTTTGGTAGAGTGGTAGGAAATATAGAATTTGGATGGTCTAAGTCAAGGACCAAATTTGGTAGATTAAGATTGTGAGTGTGATGTTGTTTTATGAAAAGGAAAATGGTTTCGTGAAAAACCACGTCCCCGACAAAAACAAGTTTGTCTTCAAGGTCATATAATTTGTAGCCTTTGTGATTATGTGGATATCCAATAAAAACGCATCGTCGAGCTCGGGGATCAAATTTGTGTTTGGGATGATTCACTGTTGCATAACATAGACTGCCAAAAACACGTAAATGTGTAACGGATGGAATTTGGTTGTATAATAGTTGAATGGGTGTTTTATTTGACAGAATGGGGGAAGGTAAGCGATTAATGAGATAAACCGCGGTTAAAATACAATCTCCCCAAAAACGAATAGGTAAATTTGACTGATAAAGAAGAGAGCGCGCAACTGTGAGGATATGACGGTGTTTGCGCTCAACCACCCCATTTTGTTGGGGGGTATAAACACATGTACGTTGGCATTCAAGGCCGTGATCAAGAAAAAATTGGCGCATGGAAAGAAATTCCATACCATTATCTCGTTTCGGACGCTTTAACACGGATGTGAAATTGTGTATATACAAATGTGATGAAGGATTGTAATAGACGCTGAGTATCTGATTTGTGTTGCATCAAAAAAACCCAAGTGCACCTAGTGAAATCATCGACGATGGTTAAAAAGAATCGTGCATTTGAATAAGTAGGTGATTTATGAGGGCCCCAAATATCGCAATGTAACAAATCAAATGGACGCTGTGTATTTATTGTACTGGAAATAAAAGGCAGTCTTGCTTGTTTAGCAATGGGACAGATATTACAGTTATTATGAGTAGATGTATTATTGAAAGAAAATAACAAAGATGCCAATTTTAAACGTGATGAAGACGGATGGCCAAATCTCATATGCCAGAGATCTGTGTTGCTAGAAACATGAAAAGATTCGGGCAATTTTTTTGAAGGTTTCATATAATAAAGACCATCTCGCTGTTCACCCGAGCCAATCATCCTCCCCGTAGCCGATCCTCGCAAGATACAACCATTGGGAAGTAAGATAACACAACAATTTAGTGCTTTAGTGAGTTTACTTGCCGAAATAAGATTTAAATGAAAAGAAGGGACGATAAAGCATGCTCTAATTTGATATGCCTATTAAATTGGATGGTCCCTTTGGATGTGATTGGGGCTGTTGAGCCTGTAGGAAGGTTTACCAAAGAAACTGGTGATGGAGTTGAATTAATAAATAATTCTGAATTTGAAACAATATGATCAGTTGCCCCACTATCCAAAATCCATGGTTTTGTGAAAACAGAATTTACTGAAGTATTAAAGTTCATGAGAAAACCTGCTGCATTTGCGTAAACATCACGGTTACCCGAATTAATCATTGAAACTGCTTTGGCAATTTCTTGAAGTTGTTCTGCCAAAACCCCAATAGCAGCAGCAGTGGAAGATTTCTCTTCCTGATTTGAATCCATCATGTTGGCTGCTGGGAGCGGACCATTCCCAGAGTTTTTAAAGCCGCGTTGTTGTTGTGTACGACCAGATTGGCCATTCTTAAGCCTGCACCTATCTTCTGTGTGTCCTCTCTTATCACAAAAATTACAATGAAACTTTAAAGTCCGACATTCATCAATCGAGTGGCCAGCCCTCGAACAATGTTCACAATATTTGCCTTTATGATTTTTTTGATTTGTCCGTCCCTGTCCATGAACGGCCGCTGCGATAGTAAAGTTTTCTGTTGGCTCTGACGACAATTGTTGTTGTGTCTCTTCCTGTATAATTAATGAATATGCCTGTCGAATGTTAGGCAAGGGAGACATCATCAAAATATTAGATCGGACACTTTTATAGGTGTCATTGAGACCCATAAGAAATTGCATTAAACGGTCTTCTTCCTTCTCGTCATTGTGTGCTTTCATTTGATTACAAGGCGGGGATGAGCGATATGTGTCTAACTCATCCCAGAGGCTCTTGATTTTTGTGTAATATGACGAAACAGACATCGTACCTTGGGTAATTGTGGAAATGGCTTTCTGTACCTGAAAAATTGCAGGCGTGTTCTTTTGTGAGAATTGATCTTTCAAATCTTGCCAAACATGGTGTGCTGATTTCGCGTGTATGACGCCTTTGGCCAAATCCGCTTCAACAGAATGTGTTAACCATGAAAGAATCATGCTATTGCATTGATTCCACATAGCGTATTCTGTCGGCTGCTTGGTCTCTGAAGGTGCACTGATTGTGCCATCAATGAACCCCATTTTGTTCTTGGCTATGAGGGCATGAGTCATTGATTTGCTCCATGTTGGGTAGTTTGAGCCGTTCAATTTTTCTGGGACAAGTAGGTGTCCGGGTTGATCTGAATGATGAACGTAGTATGGGCTTGATGTATCCATAACTACGTTTTTGGAGGTTTCGGCAGACATGGCTGTCGAGGGAAAATAGAAAGAAAGGGCAGAAGAAAATTTTGCAGAGTCACCAGAGACCTTGCTTTGATACCATGTCAAATATTGTGAGAAGAATTTTCTGTGTGTATCTTCAACGTATGCCTACTGTTTATATACAATCAGTTTGGAGAAATAGGCTCCATATACTACGCTACTCCATATGTTATGCCTATCTATCAGTGATTCTATTATCCTATTTTTACCACGTATAATATACATTGATACACTTTCTATATTCATTCCTAACTTATCTCCTACACATATGGAAAAGATAATAATTCCAATAGCGACCACCTTTGGTGATGACACGTGGTAAAAATTTGGTGGCGTGGTCAGTCACGTTGGAACTGCATAGGGACGATGTGCCACGTGGCGTGGTCGTTAGTCTTTTTGCGATCACGCCACGTGTCACGATGAGGTTTGTTGTTGTTCCATGTGGCGCGGTCGCTGGTCTTTCCGCGACCAACCTTGATGACGCCACATGTTGGCAGTTGGTTGATTGTTCCTTGGTCGCAGCAGTTGTGACGACAAAGTTTCTGTTTTCTTCTGCGGCACTATTCGCGACCACGTAACCTTCGGCCATTTCTCCTGCGACCACAAAACATTATAAATACCCCCTCCGCCTAACCAATCTTCACAACTTGGCAGTTCTACACACAAACAGGTATAAATTTCGTTCTTTAGTGTTTAATGTTTTGTTGTTGTTTATTTCGTTTAATTTTATATTTAAATAATAATATGCAATTGTAATTTATTTATTTTATTTTGTGTAGATAAATTGAATTTGTATGACACCTACAGTAGTTGTTATATATGCTAAGGGAAGAGTCACAGAAACTGAGGAAGGAGTAAAATTTGAAGGATTTAGAAGGATTATACAAATAGAAATAAATATTAATTTTATTGGGTTAAAAAAAACATTACGTCAAAGATTAAAATGATAAGAGAATGAAGTAATAGGATATATTACAACTAGATATTTTGTAAATAATAAATATGCATTATTTGAATTAGTTGATAATAGTGATGTCAATCTTATGATGACTAATTTTGAACAACCGGGGTTGAGCCATATAGAATTATGTGTAGAAATAGTTATTGCATGTAGTGCGTTGTCGTATAATGAAGGTGGTGCATTTGAGTCAAATGTTTGTAGGGCATACGATGAAGGTGGTACGAGAATAAACTCAAGTGAAAAAGATGAAACTTATATCGTCTCAAATTCTTTCGGGGATTCGTCTACTGATGGTGAAGATTTTGAAGGTCATTTACCTAAATCAGATGATGATGAATTAAATGCTGATATTAACAGTTTAGGTATTAACATCCAAGCAAGTCCAAGCAATTGCATTACCTGATACAGTAACAGGTGAGATTAATTGTGAATGTGTTTCAATTATTTTAAAAGATTGTATTTAATTGTATCATTATGACATTGTAAGTGATAGGCAACAACCGTTTTGACACAATACATTGCACTATACTCAAATAAACTGGGATCACCCTGATGAAGAAGATTTGTTTGGTGTAAGTGGTCCTAGAAGTTGGGAGGAAGGTCAAGAATTATTTGTGGGTTTAGAATTTGAAGATAAAAAAAGTATTCAAAAGGCTTTAAAACTGTACATGAAGAATGTACATCAAATTTCAAAAGTTGTTAAGTCACATTAGATGTCTTGATGTTGGATGTCCTTTTTAGATGTTCTTCAATTAATTTAAACAAAAAGTTTGTACAAATACTAACTAAAAAAATTAACACAATTACACCTATAATAAATAATTAAAAAAAATTTAAACAAATACTAAGTAAAACTTACACAATTACACCTATAATAATTTCTACAAAAATTACCGTAACACACATACTAACTACAATTAAATAAAAATAAATTACCGTAACACTACAATTAAATAAAAAAATAAAAAAATAACAACAAAAAATTACCGTAACACACATATTACCTACAATTAAATAACTAAAAAAAGTCAAACATAAACATAAAAATAAATGAGCGTACACAACAATTAAAATAATAAAAATAACAATCTAAACTTAAACAGTAACTATTTCACCTATAAAAATTTAAAAAATAATAACTACAAAATTCTAACCACCTATCTTAAATATTACTACCTATAATCTTACCCAAAAATCTAACCACCTATCTTAAATATTACGGTCTATAATTCTTCCTAAAAATCTAACCACCTATCTTAAATATTATTGTCTATAATATTACCTAAAAATCTAACCACATATAATAATAATTTAAATTTCACGAATAAAAAATAAATACAAATACGAAATTAAAAAATCTAACCACCTATAATAATTTTAATTTCAGGAAAAAAAATATAATTACGAAATTAAAAAATTTTAAAAATTTGTCTCATGTAGTCAATCCTACACACCCACGGAAAACCAGCTTCGTCAAGGAGATCCACGATAGCATCTGGTATGATGGATTGTCCCAAATAAAGTGGCGGTTTCCTTAGTAGTACTAATCGCCTACATTCTCCGGTATTCCATACGTGTTGGAAAATGTGAGCTTTTTGAAGTCACAACACATCTCCCTCAACTAGATCACACTCTATAACTAATCCAGACGATGACGAGGATGCCATGGTGAAAAAAAAAATATCCCGCGGATGAACAATAATCCGTGATTTTCAGAAGAATGATAGAGGGGAGGAAGGAGGAAAGTAAAAAAATTTTACTTCCTCCTCCTTTTATAGTGGTCCCGGACGCGCGACGCGGAAAATAAATTATAAAGGTGGTCGCGACCAAATCCGCGACCAGGCCTGGTCGTTGTGCTTTTCGCGACCAGGTCACGTCAGCATAAAACCCCATAATCGCCTCTCAACACGTGGCGCTACGAGAGGTGGTCGCTGAGACCCCAACGACCGCGCCTCGTGGCTCTAAACACACCACATTGTGACACGTGGCATGGTCGTTGAACATTCCACGACTAAGTCACGTGGCACATTATTCCTGCCAATGTGGCTGGCCATGCCACCCAATTTTGGACACATGTCACCACCAGAGATGGTCGCGATTTTGCCTGCAATCACTGTCCATGTCAGCACTCCATCTCGGAGTTTTTGGCACATATCACGCTCACATACGGTCGCTGGCCTTTCTGCGACCAGCCCATTTTAGTAATATCTTGCGAAATACACCGCTTTTTCTACTCAAGTCAAAAAGCCGCGCAACTAAGGTTGAGAATTGCATCTAGGCAAACGCAGAGGCTTTTGCTGACTTAGCTTTAAGGACCGGATTGCTCTCAAAGAAATTTGTTGGCTTTAGCTCAAATCCACCACTCATATAGGCATATGATGAATCCCCACCGTGTGCCACATACCTATCTCCTTATTCTCAATGTTCCTATTCCTCCATCCATTGCAATAAGACCAGTTTAACAGCAAGTACAGTCACAATAATACTTGCTATACTTAACAAGAAATTATTAAATAGTTCTAGACCCCTACCTATTTATAATCTTGATCAATTTTTATATAATATCATACTAATATGTCATGTGCGCGGACACACATGACTAGTTAGTATTAGAAAACATTAATCACATTATTTGTATTTAATTTTTGGATCGAACAGTGTATGCTATAATGCACGTGTATGATAATTTATTGATTGTTATTATTATAAGTTTCTAAAAAATTATATATATTAATCGTAATTTTTTATTTATTTTCATTTTTGGTGAATTAGAAATTATTTATAAAATATGGTGAAAGAGAAGTATATATACTTACAAAATAAGAAGAGAAAGAAATACGTGTAGATATATATATAAAATATGGATAAACGAGTTGGTTATTTATGAAATAAAATTGATTAAAAAAATCCATTATAGTTAAAAGAGTAAAGAGATAGGGAAAATCATTTAAAAAAATACATTTTTTGGTAAAATACTTTTTCGTATATATGGAGTTGGATTGGTATTTCTAATCACATCTAAAAGAATAAGATTATCTATTAATTATATTACATATCGATACCAAGATTTTTTATTGATAAATAATATTAAATTTTTTACATATATAAGAAATACTTAGAAATCAAAACTCGACATACTTACCCTCATTTTTATGGAACCACTTGGCTTGAACTCCCAATCTATGATATAGTCATAATTGCTGAGAGTCGAGACAGTTCTCACCACTAGGCTAACAACTGTCCTAACTTCTCTTATCTGTCAAGAATCCATTTATATAATTCACAATATTCATTTAGTTAGAAAAAAAGTTTCAAAGTATCGATACACAATAATAACACATGATCAATGGTGGAAGTGTCAATGGACCAGCTCCAATATCATATCCCACATAGAATTTCCAGTTTGCCAAGCTGCTCAAACATCAAACCGCTATAGTTCATTCGTACTTGAAACATAGGAAAATATATTTCCAGTGTAGGTGCTTCTTTTTCCCTTTCTTCTATTTTTTGTTTTTCATTTCTCTTCTTTTCACCCTAAAATATTATTGGTTTGAGATGGACGTTTCACTTCAAACAGTGTATCTATATTTTTATAAATTAAACATTTCAATCATTTTAATATAACATTTTATTAAATATTTTTTTGGTTAGGAATCACGTCATGAAATTTATAAATTGTCTGATATTTATCCTTATTAGTTACACTGTAAAATTTTTATTTGATTAACGTATAAGTGTACGTGAAAGCATATTTTTTTCTCATTTCAAGATCTTTTACACCTCAATACTAATAGTACATGTATATGTATTATTATTAACCAGTGGACACTTGCTCAAATTTCTCAAATGTAAAGCTAATAACTAAAATGTTGTGTTTTGTGATACTTTTAAATTCATGTATATCATAAACTTCACTGTCCAACAAAAAGAAAATATAGATCAATATCATATAAAAAATATTACTTAGGACCACGTATATTTGACTAACAAACTAAATGCATGCATGAGTGTGGTATGTAACTGTTACTTTTTCTTCTTACAGTATGTTAGTAAAAACAAAAACTGAAAAAAAAAATTATTTGACGTTTAAAATTTCTGAGCCATATGTTGTGTATGCATTGAGCCGACAAGAGTACCCGGTAAGGGATGGTTGGATTTTTGTCTTAAAATGTTATATGATTTTTAAAAGAAATTAGGTGTGACATAATTAAATTTGATTTGAATTAGTTATGAAATATGAATTAAATAAGTTTATTTTTTTTATAATTTAGTTTGGATTAATTAAAGTGATGTTAAATTTTTTAATAAATATTATAAAGTAAAATATATTGATGTATTATTAAAAATTAATTTTATTATACAAATCATAACCAACTCAAACTTTATCTAATTCTGGTTTAAAATTAATAATTAATATTGATTAAAAAACTAATAAAATATACCTTTATTAATTTACTACGTTGATACATGTAGATGGTACAGAGATAAAATATCAAATCAGATCATTAATTTAATAAAAATTCAATTTAACCTTGTCCAAATAATGTTATATGGTTCAATTTTATTTTATTTTATATTTAATAATTTTTTTTAATTGGCTTAAATTTAAATATCTTGATTACAAGAAAATTGATGATTGATTAGAGTGATGTGTAGATACAAGACATTATTTTCTTACTATTATTCTTTGGGACACAAGACTCTGAAATCAGTTGAGCTTTCGTTGTTGTGACTCACCTTGAGCTATGTTCATTTTTATTTGTCTTCACCTTTTTTCAGTTCACCCCATTGTGGGAGAAAATAAAACATATGTTGCACCCTTTCTGCTGAGCCCAGGGCTAGCGTGAGTGGGCTGTACCTGGCCCATATTTACCTAGCCCATTTCTCACTTAAAAATTAAGAATAATGTTATTATGTTAATAATGTTACTGAAGCCCAAACCATCTTTTGTTTGTGGGATGGACTACATTACACATATAATATATTCCTTCCATTTTATTTTATACTAGATCTAAATTTTTGATACAGGTATTAAAAAATAAAACTAAGATTTTTAATTTCATAAAATATATTATATAAATTTCCCCCTTTTCTGAATTTTTACTTAACTTATTAATATATCAATATTTTCATATTAATTTTTTTATTTATTTACATTTATTTTATAATTTTTTCTTCACCATATTAATTAAAGATTGGGATAAGAAAAATGTACCTAATACCTCAAGCAATCGATATTATATATATATATATATATATATATATATTAAAAATTAAAAATAATATATTTCGTGAAACTCACGGTTTTAACTCTCAAGTAACATTTTTTAAAAATAAATATCAATTAAAAACAAAAAATATATAAAATTTGTTTAACAAAATCATGTTGTTTAGTATGAAAATAAGTTTCAAACTAAATAGCTCTTTCCCATGTATTTTATATGAAAAATGCTAGCTGAGTTTGTTTTGCACTGATCAATATAGCTTGAAGAAAATGCTAGCTGAGTTTGTTTTGCAGTGATCAATATTTACTTTATTCTGTGAAAAATTTGTAATTTAATTCATAATAAATACTAAAATGTTTTCTAAATATATAAATATATTTATTATTATATTATTTTATAAAATTTATTATTATTTATTATCTAGTTTCTAATACAATTAAATATCAAAATAGGAAGTCATTAAGTTTAAAAATTAAAATGATAATTAAATATAAGAATCAAAATAACAGTATTTTTATAAATTATTTTATTGTCTTTCATTTTTTAAGAAATAAACTACCTTATCTTAAAATTAAAACAATGATGTAAATGTTAATAAACCAATCCTACTAGACACATCATATTCTCTTTTTCATCTTCTTTCCCACCAAAACTCTTTTCTCTCTTCCATTTTATTTTATTTATTTTATTTTTCATCTATTATATAATGTATTTATAATATAAAAAGCTAAATAATTAATTAGACACACATCACTGTGCAACAAAACAAACTTGTGCACCAACAGAATCACGGGTGGATTATACAGTGCAAAACATATTACTTTGATCTGGACATTAATTTTGACTTCTTTAATTTACTATCAAATTTTCAAAAAGGGACTTCCAATTTTCAATTGTTTATACTTTAGTTTAACAAAAGCGTTACGTCTTAATCAATTGCTTGATTATGTCTCGTAGTTTAATTAGGGCAAACCAAGCTTATATATGCTAGGTCCAAAAGTAATTAGTGTGTTTGATGAAAAAGTTATGCATGCTTGGTTTATTTTTCTTCCTATCCTTCTTGGTAACAAGATAAGACCACCAGCCTCGTACCAATCAACTAAGAAAAGGAAAAATCATTTCAATCAAGAGGTTCATGCATAATGTCACAATACTATTTAACTAATGTATAAAAAATAGAAGAATAAGAAAATTTAACTTTGGCCTAACTAATAAAAGAGATGTAACATATTCAACACAATTACATCATCCATGTAATACTTTGTAATGCATCATTTTCTTTACTTACCGCTATCCTATTCATCTCAGTTATTCCTTTATTCTTTTGGTTACATAGATTAGTGTATGAATAACATTTCTCTTAATAAAATTACATACTTAATATTTATATTTTACAAGTCACAATATTCCACATAAAACGTTTTGGTAAACGTCATATAAAATGGAGAAATGTTTTGATGTTCTACATTCATTTCAAATTAAATTTCCAAAATTAAAAAATAGTGTTCATCAATGTTCCAATTCTCAAGGATCTTTCTTCTTCCTTTGTATATATTATTTATCTTCCTGAATACATGTTTCAAATTTATTAGTTGAGTAAATTAGTATCTTGAAAGTAGTAGATGGAGTGATTTAAGAAAATAATGTCCGAAAGTTTAATATATATATATATATATATATATATATATATATATATATATTAATCTTTAAAGACATCTACAATCATTTTATTTCTTATATTATATTATTTACTGTTATTATATTTCTTAATTTAAGAGATAAAATGAGCGTAAGTGTTTAAATTCAAAGATAATAATAATAATAATAGTATAATTTTAATATTTAAAATAATAATAAATATTTTTTATTGACTAAATTGATAAACATATTATATATTTATGATTATTTTACTATTTTTTCTATCTTTGTAAAACTTGAATGACATTGCACAAGTATGTTCAGAAACCAAAACTAATGGTAAGTAAAATGCTAGTTAATTAGATAAGTAAAATGCTAGTTAATTAGATTTCTAATGGAGTTCATCTTGAGAAGTAGAACACATACATGCTTGGATCATTTATATATTTTAAGTTTTGGAAGCATAATAACATATACACACGAGGACACTAGTTCCATCATAGCTCCCCCGTAATACCCAACCAAGGATAATTTATTTGAATGCATGGTTGGCCAGCATGAGCAACACTATCTTCTCTACGCCCCTTCCTTGTCCTCCTCTTTCGTGTCTATGTGGAAAACATCATGCTGATGCCAACCTTACATCAACACAAGATTAAACACCCAGTAAACCTCATGGACCCACAAACTGAAATCATACAACCTAAAAATATTTGAGTATTCATTTTCAGAGTAAGATAAGAGAAATCAATTTTTATGGGGTTAAATATGTTTTTAGTTTTATAAATTAAAAGGAAACATATTTAATATTTCCCATTCTTTTAAGACGCTGATGACTCTTGGTCATTTTTTCTAAAAGCATGTGTTAAAATTTATTTTAATTACTAACCCATTTAAAATTACTTTTTTATCAATTAAAAATGATTTTTTATATCAATTTCAATGTAAAATGTAAATTTTTTTTACATCATTTATTAATAAAATTGATTAGAATAAATTTTAACATATTTTTATAAAAGGTCAAAAACTAACAATTTGAAAAGAGTGACCAAGTAAAAAATTTTAATTTTTAATAATAAAGAACGTATTCAATATCTTTTTCATAGTTATCATTACCATATACCATATTACATGTTTCAATTGACCCGAATTATTTCAATTTAATGTCTCAAGTTTGAATTTGATATTATGATATAAATACTTAAAAGAAATAATTTATTATTCAAAATAGTTTTTTCCACTGATTATTTTCGTAAAAGATACATGTAATCTATGTAAAAATATCTACAATCACCCTCCATAAATTATATTTTTAATATTACAGTTAGTGTGGAAAAAACTTTAACGGTGCAAAAAAAATATCATAATGAAAGAGAATTGAGAATCTGTGTCTGCTACATGAGATTATCTGATGCGAATTCACAGTTTGGTTAAGTTTTGTTTGTAAATGGTGGGGTTGAAATTAAATTTATTATTAGCTTGGGAGAATGCTTTGCTGGTGACAGTGATGATGAGTACTTATAGTAAGGCACGCGTAGTTCTCTTCCTTAACTTTTTGAAGCAACAAAGAGAATAAATATGATTGTCTCCACTGCACGCCCTCTTCTCTTTCTGTCTTCCTCTCACAAACCCAAGATTTTTGCACACATTTCTGTAGGAAAAAGAATTACCAGAATTTTCGGTAATTGTCACTCCCACAATCATCACCTTTCACTCTTTTTCTATTACTATTGTATATTACAGTACGCAACAATCTCCTACGTGACAACTTTGTGGCAATAACATCATTAAATATAATCATGTAGGCCATGTTTATGTTGTACTCTCCGCAAATTCCTTAGCTGCCCATAAAAATAAAGTTCATTAGAAAGTGTTTTTGGTATGTGCAATTATTCAACGTGTGTCACATTAATTATGTAACACAATACTGCGTTTTTAAGTGTTATAATTGAGAGAGTATAAATAAATGAATATTAGATAATATAAGTGGCAATGGTTGGTATGTTTCTTCATTAAGTAGTTAAAAAATTACATTTGACAAAATTAAGGGTATGAAATATGCTATGCTGTATTAGATGATTTATTCTTTGAGGGATAAAAAATAATAAAATAGTATTTAATCTTAAAACTCATGTACACTTCAATAGATGTAGTTTTATTCATTTTGAACGTTGAAGATAAGAAAAAAAAAAATCTGTTATTACTGTTATTAGCATGCACATGCACTGTATACAAGTGTATCACAAAGTTATTGGCCTAAGTATGATATCAAATCAACCTCAGAAATCTCCCCAAGCTTATTTGTATTCTACTTTACGAAATCCCATGAGGATATGCGCTTTTCATATTGAACACATCCACTTTGCTAGATTTCTTGGTTTTCACATTCCAAGCCCGAATCATTGTCCCTTTTGATTTCACTACCATCTTCACCTCCTTATATTCTCCTCCCATTCTCCTATCCATTCCACAACACTTCTCTACCTATCTATCTCTTTTCTCTTCTCTACTGTCTCTTTTTCCAAAACCACCTTCTATAGTTACTTCTAAGTTGTGAACATGGGTGAGATAGCTTTACCAAATGGCATTAGCAATGGCAATATTAATGGAGTTAATGGTCAAAGCCATTCTCTTAATGGTTATAGGAAGAGTTGTTGGTATGAAGAAGAGATTGAAGAGGACTTGAGATGGTGCTTTGCTCTCAATAGGTTCATATCTCATACCACATTAATTACCATTTTGCTCAACTGTTCAATATATCATCCAAGTTAATGTTTTATATATACTTCTTGTGGACTGTAAAATCAAAATAAATGTCTCACATGGTTATATTTTTTCATTTTTTCATAGGAATAAGATTATTCTTTCTTTGACTGCTCTTATGATATTTTCATGTTCATTTTACTATTAGTTATTATTTCTTTTTTGTTAATGATGATTTAAGAAGGTTCATGAAAGGAATAAAGCCACAAAATAAGAAGGTAAAAGAACCAAGAGCTTTTAGGTTGGGGTTTGATTTGAGTGAGACAAAAATACAGTACTAGTTGTCTGCTACCAATGTCTATAGTTTTCCTTGTATGTATATCACGGACATTTTGATGGTTCCAATTTTTCATGCTAGGAAAAAGTTTTAAAAGGGATCCTAAAAGTCACAAGTTCTTTTTGCTCGTGGCCGTGAAAAAGGCAGACAAATCACAAATGAAAATAAGTTAGCTTTATCATTGCAAAGTCGAGCACTATTATCTGGTTGATATTATACTATTATACCACTTATTTTACACATCAGAGTTATTTTTATAACGTTGCTGCATTTTTTCTCTCTTTATGATTTGATAAAGAAAAGAAACTTTCGGAAAAAGCTATACGTGTGTCACTCATGTGTTACTTACGTGTAAGTATAGTTTATTCTTCTATATTTGGTGTGGTTGCAGTATATTGCATACAGGTGCTAGCCAGTACCAAGACATAGCCTTGTTGGACACAAAGCCCTTTGGAAAGGTTCACATGCTCATACACATTAACTTACCTTTACCAATTATGAACCAAGATTAACATAGCCTCTATGTGCACGACTTTCTTGTGTCCGTTTTCAGGCTTTGGTAATTGATGGAAAGCTTCAGAGTGCAGAGACAGATGAATTTATCTATCATGAATGTCTTGTTCATCCTGCTCTGCTTCACCATCCTAAGTACCTCAATTGCACTCTTAACAAGCTAAATATGTTCACATATAGATAATATTTTTTAAAAAAAAATTATGTTTTTTTTTTAATTATTTTTTTTATGTCATGTTTTAGCCCCAAGAATGTTTTTATTATGGGAGGAGGAGAAGGCTCTACTGCAAGGGAATTGCTCAGGCACAAGACCATTGACAAAGTTGTAATGTGTGACATAGATGAGGTAAAATCTTCTTTGTATTAACTCTTCATTGTATATTTATATACCATGGAGCTAATGGACTAGTTAAAAACTAATAATCCATGTGCTTGATGGAGCAGGAGGTGGTGAATTTCTGCAAATCGTACTTAGTGGTGAACAAGGAAGCATTCCGTGATTCGAGACTCAATGTTATCATCAATGATGCAAGGTTTGATATTCAAACTATTCAATGTCATCATCATGTTCTTGTTGAGTGATTCTTTAATTATATTTACCACTAAGTTGCAATTATTGTGTGTCATGTTGTAGGGTTGAGCTAGAAGGTAGAGATGAAGAGAGCTTTGATGTTATAGTTGGTGACTTGGCAGACCCAATTGATGGAGGTCCTTGTTACAAACTTTACACAAAGTCCTTTTATGAGTTCATTGTCAAACCTAGACTGAAGCAAGGTGGCATATTTGTGACACAGGTGTATATTTGTTTATATATATGAGTCATTATACATCAATACTTCAAAGAAAAATGAAACATAATTAAAATAAGTGTGTATTAAATTAAACTCTTATACTTGTTCAGGCAGGACCAGCTGGAATATTTAGCCACACAGAAGTGTTCTCATGTATCTACAACACCTTGAGACAAGTTTTCAAGTGTAAGTGATCTTCTGAAGGAAAAGAAAAGATTTCTCTTTTAACATCAATTACATAAAATTAACCCTCTTTTCCTTTTGTGTGCAGATGTTGTGCCTTATTCAGCTCACATCCCATCCTATGCTGATATTTGGGGATGGGTCATGGTAAATACTAATAGCTAATTTCAAGTTGTTATTTAGTACTGTGTTATATGTATCATGTACTTTAAGATTTATCTTAAAAAAGGCTCCACAAATGAAAAAAGTAAAATTTTGGAAAGATCTTTACAAGAAACGTATCTTAAGACAAATTTTGCAAACTAGACCATAGAAAATCAATTGTCATGGATAAATTGCTAAGATTTTTATGTCTCTTTTGAATTTAATAGGCTTCAGATTCTCCACTAGACCTGAGTGCAGAAGAGCTAGACCTCAGAATGAGACAAAGGATTAAGGGTGAAAATAGATATCTTGATGGGAAAACATTCACATCAGCCTCAACTTTAAGCAAAACTGTTCGCAAGTCGTAAGTGAAACTCTGTTATTCTATCCTTTTGCAATAGTTGCATTTGCATTTGTTCCACTGTGATAATCTCTTTTTGACACTATTGACAGGCTGAACAATGAAACTCATGTATACACAGAGGAAAGTGCTAGGTTCATATATGGCCATGGCAAGCAAGCATAACAAAGCTTGAGAAGTAAAATCAAATAGTGATGCCAAAAAGAGACTTTGTTTTATTTTATGCATTTCCCTTTGTATTTTTTTCTTCTTCTTTTTTACTTTTGGTGTGTAGTTCACCGGGAAAGGGTTACATGATATATGAATGGGCTACAAGCGGGTCCTATTTTCTGCTTTATGAATATGCTACACTGTCAAATGATCCATGAATATTCTAAATATGAATCACTTAATCAACTACTTAAAAAGAATGGTTCATGTGAAGTATTCTAATTGGGTTTGTTCAATTCATATAATGTTATAATGGCAATTATATCTTTTCTCACATTATTTATTTACATTTTTTGCATTAATATTATATAAACTGCTTTGTGCATGCAAAATAATTTTTATGCTCTTAAATTTATCTGAGAATTTGTAATTTCCAAAAAAAAAAGGCAAACATGATACATTTTTTTAAGATGAAAATGCTTAATTGAACTCTAAAATTATGACTTAATTAACATTGAGAGAGAGACAAGTTCAGCCTTAAAAACAGGTTGCTTGTTCTGTTTCCCAAGTATTGGGCAACCTCGGGCATACATGATTGCGAAAGTGTGCCTTTGGCATAAAGTTATTCCTTCTCATAATATTTTTGTCGTTGGTTTTTTTCTTCCACCTACAATGTTTATATTCTATTTGCATGTGTACCAAACTGTTATTACACAAGAAATGATCGGATTATCAACAAAAATATAAAAACAAAAAATAATCGGCATATTTTATATACTACCTTTCTTTATTTCTTGGTCCACATTAAATATGCACCTATTATCTTACAATGGATGTTTTTGTAGTTCTTTTCAAGTCGATACCTTTCCCAATTTATACAAGCTTTGCCCAAATATTTGCCTCCGATAATGGGCTTAATCCATTTAACATCTTGTAATTACAGAAGCCCAAATATGGATATGCATAGTGCCTGCCAGTATGCCACAAAAGTTAGAAAAGAATGGAAGAGCAAATCATAGCGTGATGGTCCAAACAAGGATTTATGCTACAGTTGAGGCATGGCATGACTCCTGTTTTGTTTTTTTAAAGAGTAAAATTAAAACAAAATATTTTTGGGTGTACATATTAAGAATATCTCAACCATAATTAAAGAATAATTCGATTTTAGGGGATTAAGATCACTAAAACCAGTTTTATCTCTTCTAATAAAGTTTTCACCACACACTCGCACCTAGAAAACCAAACTCATATTAGCATGTTTAAAGAATTTTATCAATAGATCAACTATGTTAAAAAATTTATTAGTTTAAATAACTTGAGTTAATTTTTTATAATTGATTGTTAATTGTTAGTGGGAAAATTTGAATCCGTGATGTTGCCGTCCCATCCTTAAGTTCCTCGTGGAATGATCAGCATGTTTAATATACCACCTTTCTTTCATTTGTTTCTTTAAAAGAACAAACTTAAGTAAAGGGTGCTGTTGGTACCAAATAAACTGATAGTTTACATCTGATTGTGGTGTACCTAATGTCTTTTACTCGACTTTATACTAGCATCTTAATTCTTAAATAATATCATCATTTCACCTAAGAAACAAGATTACGAATTTGGATTAATGGAAAATGAGGAATTATATAAAGTAATTAAATATTAAGACTAATATCATATGATCAATCAGTTGACTATTCATTAAAAAAAAATGTTTACTGTTCATACGAGGCTTGAATCTGATGTGTATTTATTGGAAGTGAGTTTTTGTTTTGAATTTATTCAATTAGGTCGAGTATATTTTCAAATAAGATAGTTAGTGGTTGATTTGATTTGTAGGGATATGGAGCTAAATTTTAACACTTAGTTTTTTTTAGGAAACCACCCACTAACCAGTGCATGAAATTAGTGGGTTTAGTTAATGTTTTTTTTTTCTGCGTTTGTGTAAGACTATATAAGCCTAATTTTCATTTAAGTTCAATAACACAAAGATATATTACAGTGCAAAACTTTACAATTGTATTCAACAACTGATATGTGAGAGATATAGTTGTGAGTAACAGTGTGAGTGTGAGAGAAACTGGTGTGAGTATTTGCCATCAACGGTAGTATTTTAAGAAATTCTAGTACCAGTAAATATGTGCAACCTGCAATTCACAAGTTTGACGGCTATTATGATCATTGGGCAAAACTAACGAAGAATGTTCTACACTCTAAGGAGTATTGAGATTTGGTGGAACATGGGATTTCAGTCGTTGCAGATAAAATCTCTGCATCAGAAGCCAAACTCAAATTAATGAAAGAACAATAACTAAAGGACCTAAAGATAAAAAATTATCTATATCAAGCCATTGATAGAGAAATTTTAGACACCATCCTCAATGATGATACGTTCAAGAAAATTTGGGATTCAATGAAACAAAAATTTCAAGGTTCTACTCGAGTAAATAGAACACAACTACAAGCATTGCGCAGAGATTTTGAAATGCATGAAGGAATATGGTGAGAGCATGCATGAGAATATCATTACTGTAAAAATCTTGCGGTCAATGACTCCTAAATTTAATTATGTTGTGTGCTCAATTGAAGAATCCAACAACCTGAACATCATGATCATTTATGAATTGTAGAGCAATCTCTTGGTTCATGAGCAAAGAATGACTTATCAAGGAGAAGAAGAACAAGTATTGCAGATTACAAATGAAGACAGGGGAGGACGAGGGCAGAGGAAGAGCAAGAGGTAGAGATTCTTTCAGAGGTAGAGGAAAAAGGCAACTATCATTCAACAAAGCTGAGGTTGAATGCTTCAAATGTCACAAGCTTTGACATTTTCAACATGAATGTTCTACTTTGGAGAAGAAAATAAATTATGTTGAAGTGGAAGAAACAATGGAACAAGAGAGAGAAACAGGCAGATGATCTCTTATTGATGGCTCACATTGATGTTAAGCAACAAAAGGAAAATGAATGGTTTCTAGGGTCGGGATACACTAACCACATGAGTGGTAACAAGGATGGTTCTCAAAGTTAGATGAGAACTTTCGGCATACATTAAAGCTTGGCAGTGACACTCAAATAGATGTGATAGGGAAAGGAAGTGTTCGATTAAATGTTAGTGGAGTTACACATGTCATCTCTGACATGTGTATTATGTTCCTGAACTCATGAACAACCTTTTAAGCATAGGGCAACTTTAAGAGAAAGGCTTGATTATCTTGATTAAGAATGGGAAGTATAAACCTATCATTCTAAAAGAGGATTGATTATGGAGGTAAACATGAAGGGAAATCGAATGTTTGTGTTGACAACTACCATGGTGTCAACAAATTTTACATGCTTTCAGACAGTGCTAGAGCATGACTCTCAGCTTTGTCACAATCGATTTGGTCATTTAAGCTACAACGGTTTGAGGATGCTTTCTTCTAAGCAGTTGGTAAATGGGATTTCCTCTGTCACTACTCCAAGAGACCTTTGTACGTGTTGTTTGGCTGGGAAGCAACATCAAAATTCCATGCCAAGAAAAAGTCAATGATAAGCATCCAACAAACTTCAACTTGTTCATCAGACATACGTGGACCTATTAAACCAATTTCAAGCAGTAACAAGAGGTATATTCTGAGTTTCATTGACGATTTTTCTCGCAAGACTTGGATCTACTTCTTGCATGAAAAATCAGAAACTTTATGTGTGTTTAAAAGCTTCAAAGTGCTGGTTGAAAAGGAAACTAGAGTAAATATTGTTTGTTTAAGAACAAACAGAGGTGGTGAATTTACAAATTTTGTCAGGGTCAATGTATAAATAGACAATTGACAACAGTCTACACATCTCAATAAAATGGAGTTGTTGAGAGAACAAACAGAACAATCATGAATATGATGCTTTCTATTATGATTGGAAGACAAATTCCTAAAATATTCTGGCCGGAAGCTACAAGATGAAGTGTTCATATTTTCAATAGATGTCCTACAACAACTGTGCAGAACAAAACCCTTGAAGAAGCATGGAGTGGAGTGAAAACAATAGTAGATTATTTTTGAGTGTTTGGATGCAGATCACATGTTCATATACCGTATCAATGTCGAATCAAATCGGATGATAAGAGCCAGCAATATGTTCTTTTGGGAGTAAGTGATGAATCCAAAGTATCGCTTGTTTGATCCAGTCAGCAAGAGAGTATTGATAAGCAAGGATATGATATTTGAAGAACAAAAAGGATGGAACTGTGAGCAAAATGAAAAATATCGACAGGATATTCTTGATTGGGGAGAAGATGAAGAATGTGTGAGTGACACTGAAGAACAATATCAGGAGAATGTTGTGGATATCAATGATGATCGAGAAACCGATGAACAAAATGAAGAGGATGTTGTGGATAGTTTCGTAGGCACTAGTGCTCCTCTTAACAGTTATGGGACTCTAGTTGAAGAGAGGGCTAGAAGAAATAGAAGAGAGCCAGTTTGAATGATTGATTATGAAAAAGGAGAAGGTTGATCAGATGATGCTGATCTAAATGTAATGATGGTCATTGGAGATGGTCCAATTTCATTTGAGGAAGCTATTAAGAGCAAGAAGTGGAGAGATGTAATGATGAAAGAGATACAATCTATAAAAATAAAATAAGACATGGGAGTTGACTGATTTGTCGAGAAAAGTGAAGCCAATTGGAGTAAAATGGATCTTCAAAATCAAATTTAAAGAAAATGGAGAAATAGACAAGTTCAAAGTAAGGCTAGTGGTACAAGAGTAATATGGACAAGATTACACATAAATATTTGCTCTGTTTGTTAGGCTTGATACTATTCGCATAATACTTACATTAGCGGAACAATATGGTTGGAATGTTTTTCAGTTAAATATCAAAAGTATCTTTCTTCACGGTGAACTTAAAGAGGACATTTATGTGCAGCAACTCACTGGTTTTGTAAAAAAGGGTGAAAAAGACAAAGTGTATAGATTAAAAAAGGCAATATATTGCCTTAAACAAGCATCCAGAGCTTGGTACAACAAGATAGATACCTACTTTGCTCGCAATGGCTTTGATAGATGTCTTTGTGAACACACACTGTTCACAAAATCAAAGGAGGGAGGTAAAATTTTAATTGTGAGTCTTTATGTAAATGACTTATATACACTGGAAATGATTTCAGTATGTGTGATGAGTTTAGAAGATCTGTGATGTCAGAATTTGATATGACAGATTTAGGAAGAATGAGATATTTTCTTGGAGTTGAAATTATGCAGAGTTCAAGTGAAATTTTCATATGTCAGAGGAAATATGCTCATGAAGTCTTGTCACAATTTGGTATGAAAAACTGTGATGTTATTAAAAATCCAATTGTTCCAGGCACAAGACTGTCAAAGGATGATGCAAGAACTAAAGTAGACGCAACTATGTTCAAGCAAGTAGTTGACAATCTTATGTATTTGACTGCAACGCGGCCAGATTTAATGTATGGAGTAAGCCTAATCAACAAATTTATGTCTAGTCCTATTGAATCTCATTGGGTTGCAGCTAAACAGGTATTGAGGTACTTAAAAGGAACAATTGAATTAGGCATCTACTACAAGAAAGGGGGAAATACAAATGTTGTAGCATACATTGACAATGACTTTGTTGGAGATATAGATGATCGAAGAAACATTTCTGGTTTTGTGTTTTTGCTTGGTTCTGGAGTCATTTCATGGTCCTCAAAAAAACAACCAATTGTGTCATTATCCACCACTGAATCTAAGTATATAGTTGCTGCCTCATGTGCATGTCAGTGCATTTGGGTTCAAAGAGTGCTGGGGAAGATGGGTTTTGAGGAATAGAAGAACACAGTGATTCTATGTGACAACAATTCTACAATACAATTATCTAAGAATCCAGTGTTTCATGGGAGAAACAAACACATTGACATTAAATTTCATTTCCTAAGAGATTTATTGAAAGATGAGATTATCAAGTTAAATTATTGTAGTTCACATATTCAAGTTACTGATATCATGACCAAATCCCTCAAATTGGAGCAATTCTTAAAACTTCGCATTATGTTGGATATGATTAAAACATTGGAATTAAATTAAATGCTCTTGCATCTAGTTTAAGGGAGAGAATGTTGGAAGTCAATTTCTGTTTTAAATTTATTCAACTAGGTAAAATATATTTTCTATTTAAAATAAGATAATCAGTGATTGATCTAATTTTTAAAGATATGGAACTAAATTTTAGCACTTAGTATTTTTTTTTAGAAAACTACCCACTAACCAGTTCATAAAATTAGTGGTTTTAATTAATGTTTTTTTTTAAAACGATATAAGACTATATAAACCCAACTTTCATTTAAATTTAATAACAAGAAGGCAAAACTTTACAATTATATTCAATAGTATTCACGTAATTAGTGTTTGTCTCCTTGGATCATTTACTTCTTAGGTGTTTCATTTCTTAGGTTTTTCATGTTTGTTTGCCTCTTCTCTTCTTAATTCCCATTATTAGAGAAAATGCTCCAAAATATTCTGTTTTAGTTTCGTGTATTAATTTATCAGAAAATTGATA
Source organism: Hylodesmum podocarpum (assembly GCA_026586105.1). Classification (NCBI taxonomy): domain Eukaryota; kingdom Viridiplantae; phylum Streptophyta; class Magnoliopsida; order Fabales; family Fabaceae; genus Hylodesmum; species Hylodesmum podocarpum. The sequence goes on along the minus strand of JALJEV010000426.1, from coordinate 1,008,880 downwards.
CGAAACTCAAGGCCTAACCCAATAAAGCTAACTCAATTAAGTTTATTAATAATTTATATTTTTTTTATTCAAGTAGCACTGTTATATAATTTTGTATTGATTAATGGAATGGGTACAGAAATGAAAAATTAATCTATTTTTTTTTCTGCTTAGAAGGCTTTTCTTACATAAAGCAGAATAACTGATATTTTTCACTTTACTTATAAAAAGTCTTCGCAGTTAGAAAAAGCGGTATCAGAGAAGAAAAAATACGCATAATTGTTGCAACACTTATTTGTTGCAAAAGATCCAAACCCATATTTTTTGTGTTTCCTTCCAAGACCGTAGCCCCGTTTTGATGATTAGAACAAACACAGATTAAAGTATATTTTAAGGTGGTTGGGTCATGAATGGCATGCACATTTACATAAGAAAGAACTATGCCTGTTTAATTAGTTGTAATTGTCGTTTCAGACAAAACATGTCCCATCCTTACATTATCAAACTCTACTTTTAAATCAAACTCTACTTTTAAATCAAACTCATTTATAAAATACCACACGGAAAAATGTACTCTTGTTGTCTTATTTTGCTATATTATTGCCCATCGTTCTTTGGTACATAATTGGAGCCACACTTGTGTCTGTCACCTAACAATTATGCTCAGTGCCGCTGTTAATATAATTTTTAGTGTAATTAAATAACCTATTTTGATATATTCCTTTTGAATAAAAATTTCATCAAATTGTTTATAAACACGAGTTAATAAAAAAAATTATGAAAAAATCATAAATTTGAATAAACTTCTTTCAAATACCTTATGTAATTTAATGACTTTTTTAATTTAGTTTTGATTCATTGATGATAAAACCAGATTAATCCCATGATCATGATATATACTTACTCTTACATACATGACTAACAGAAACTAAATATAGGTTATATTAAAAAAAGAAAACTAAATATATGCTCTTCTTGTCAAATCTAGTTTCCTACATTTAATTAGCCTGTTGAAGGTAAGTGAATTTGTTATTTTTAGTTGGATTAAGTATGGCTGATTGTTAGACGTAATCTTCAGTTATTACCCAAATGAAATCAAGTCAAATCTAATCGAGCTTTAGTTTAAAATAATATCTTCAAATATATTAATTCACAAAAGATTTTTTTTAATGATGATAATGACTAACTCGAGTCTATTGAAGTGACGAACTCTTACTCCTCTTGCATAGGATCATCTCATCACATATATGGTAAGTTGAAGAAATGCATGAAATCTAAATAAAAAGAGAAGTTGAGTTCATGGGACTTAATCTACATTAGTTTCATTGGAATCTCTTTTTTTTATTTGTTAAGTCTAGCTAATTGTTCACTACTAACACTTGTTAAATTTTTTATCCTATCCTGAAGAATTATGATATGCCCTTGAATTTGATGAGATTCACACCTTTTTAGTTTCCCGAGAATCAAGACGATGGAAACTAAATTTAAAAAAGTCTTATTAGGCTTATGATACTAACTAAGAAGTTAAAATAATATTTAATATAATTTCTAGATGAATAAAAAATTAAATAATATAATTTTAATATTTTATATATCTCAATCAAAATATTTTTCCTAATTTTTTTTATCAATGATTTCATAAGCACTTGTTAGCATTTTCCTTATTCCTTGACTCTCCTCGTGTTGTCTAAAGTAAAATTCCTCTTATAAATTAATCTGTGACATTAGAAAGCAACGAAGCACCAGGTGGTGGCTGTTAATTTATCAAACATGAAACATGCATCATGCATGGGTATCAATACTACTTTAATTATAACATCATATAGTCCAAATGATACGACAGCACGAAAATCGAGTGCTTGTTTTTGTCCAAAACCTTATCTGGTTAAACTTTTACCCTCTATTTTAAGCTTTATTCATCAATGTTAGTGGATCAAAATCAGAGAATGTATTCTACAAATCACACTCTTCACATTCCATTAAAATACCATCTTCCAATATCTATAATGGCATGTGTCCAGTGCTTAATTCGAACATTGGGGTTTTGTTTAAGGACTCATGGGAACACTTATATTGTCATAAAGAAAATATTAGAATCTTGCTTAGTTAGCAAACATCTTATGTTTGGTTTATACTTTTTTAGTATAGTTTTGGGATGCTTTCTGTGAACAATTTAATTTAGTATTTATTCAATATTTTTTATCGTATAAATTATTCATACCGTTTTAAAATAATAGTGTTTTAGGGTAAAAAAGTCATTAGTCATTTAACTTTCATAAGTTTTTCGTTTTTTTTCAATTGAGCCCCTGTTTATTTATTGTGGATAGTTAAAAAAGTATGACAGTAATTAAAATTTAGGGTATTTTGATCTAAATTTAAATCAGTTATATGTTTCTCAAGAGAGTCACAATCTTATAGAACCATATTTTGGAACGGAGGAAATAAGACTTATGTCATCAATTTAATCATGAAAATTGTGGAATAAGTTAACAATAATTTAGTTTGATGAACTATATTATTGAATTTGATGAGATGAAGGAAAGAAAATTTATGGAAATCATAAACTCAAATAAACTTTTTATGAAAGGTTATATCCCTGATGGTAAAAACAACAAATTCAAGTAAAAGAAAATGAAGCATAATAGAATAAGATGAAATAAAAATATCATTTTAATTATTTAACGAATGCCCTGTATATTTTAAATTTGCACATCTCCACAAATTTAATCTCATTCAAATATAAATACACATGCTTCTCCTCAATTTGTTAGATGATGTTAGTGAAAATATAGTGAAAGTTATTATTTTACATTAAATTTAATGAATTATTATAGTTGATCACACAATAGATATACATTGGGAATCATACTTTCTGATGAGTCATAAACCTTTGTTTATTATAGTTGAAGGTGAGTGTAAATACTGTCATTTAATTTATGGCATGGAACAATTTAATTAAATGATAATAAGGAAAATCTAAAAATAAATATTTTTAAGAAAATTTTATTATCTTGGTATTTTTTTCATTTATGTTTATAAATTACCTTATTATTATTACGTAATTAAATTAGAAAAAATGTTTAATTTACAGCATTATTTAACTAATCAAATAATTTATTTTACTTATGAATTCTTTGGCAAGAGAATTAAGATTCAAAATAATCTTCCAGTTATAAAAATTAAAAAAGAATTTATTTAAATATGTATTATGAGAAATAGGTTGATAAATTGATCTTTTAATTAAAATATTTTAATGAATTTTTCTAACATGTTTATTATAAATTTGTATATAATTTTAGTCAAATAAAAATGAATAGAAATATAATATTATGCATGAAAAAATCATAAATAATGCTAATATGATTAAAAATTCTTAATTTTTATTTTAAGAAAACTTTTTTATTTAAAACACTTTATATATATATATATATATATATATATATATATAGAGAGAGAGAGAGAGAAAGAAAGAAATAGCAAAGTGAGAACTTAATGAAAAAATAAATAAATAAGATTAAAGAAACGGTATGATTGCCCTTTAATATGCCATTTTGAGGTGACCAAGCATTTTCTACCATGACAATAACTTATCACTTTTTTTTTTTATTCGCTTAGGATGGAAGTTCGCGGAAAAGAATAGACAGAGAGGAATAATACCAAAATATTTAACAATTCAAGAAAAAAGATATGTAAAATTCGCAAGGATTGGATAAACAGAAATAACAAATTTCTATATTTAGTCACTACTTATTAAAAAAATATATAATTATGCTTCTTCTTTTTTTTGTCATTTTTAATAAAAGTTAATAATTTTTATTTAAATAATAAAAAGTTGACTTTTATAACTAAATAACGAAGCGTTAATTATTTTATTGAGTAACTTTTAAAAAAAGTTCGAAATAAATAATTAAGTTGCATATGTGAGTTGTAACACAAAGCTGTAACGCGATTGGTATAAGATGACGCCAATTTCATAACTAATCACTGTTTTTGTGTCCAATGCATCATGTCGCATCAGAATCAATTATTATTATTCCGTAATAACTTGTCTGTTCGTTGGCATGTAAAATCGGAGGAATTTAATGAAAAGGAGAAATATAATAAAAAATATTAATTTTTTATTATTAGTTTTGAGAAGAAACATAAAAGGAATTTATGTTTTTTATGGGTTTCATATATATTAGTTGTAAAGTACTTTTTTTTACTTTTTAAAAATAAATCATTTTTATAACACAGAAAGTTAGTTATTTTATGTTAAGAAAAATAATATGATGAAATACTATTTTTTATGTTCTGAATCCTGAAATACTATTTCTGATATTATAAATAAAAATGTGTCTTTCTTTTATTCTAATAATTATAACAATAGCATATTTTCAAATCAACTCGTTGTTAAAATTTTTACACCCATAATTGTTGTAGAATTTATTTATTAAGCATTTGCTTAATTTATATAGAAAGTAGATGTTCACGTCATCTTTTTTCCTAATTATGGTATTAGTATGAATTATTTATCATTAAATATAATGGTTAATTTTATTATGATCTTAAGTACATATAATATAGATATATTATTCTGCAGTATAGTCTATTTCGTATATAAATTATTCTTTAAAAAAATAACTACCATTTATACCAAAATGTGTTGTATTTGATTCTAGGAATATTTATAGAATGAAGCTTCAATTCATGTGATTATTAATTAAAAATAACTACACCCTTTTCATTGTTCTTCATGATGAATAGTTTTTTTTTTTTTTTTTTTTTTTTTTTTGAATTAATGATTAGAGACATTAGGTATCCTTAAAATATAACAATAGAATACACAACACGAAAAACATATAACAACTAAACTATAAAGATATGATTAAAATAATTAGGTATTACAGATAAAAATTACAGGAATTTAAATACAATTAAAAAAATAAAAGCATATAATATATCATATAAATACACATCCAATTATCTTATGATATATTTGCAAGACACTTTAATAAACAAATTTACCAAATATTTATAATTCAACAAATTAATTTAATAGTTACTTGCTAACTGTTCAATTTTTAATCGGTCCTCTAATTAGTTTTTTTTTACCTGGGCATAGCCCATCTAGCATTTTAACGTTTAGTCTATAACTTTTTTTTATATTTTATTAATCTTATACCCTTTAAATATTTTAACTTGACTTTTCACTTTCTTTTGCATAAGATATGATTTTATGATAGTACTTATCAACATGACAAAAGTATAATGTCTTTTTAAATTTATGTTATTTTTATTTTATTTTATATTTAACAAGAAGTATTTTAGTATATAATATAAAACTAAAAAGTATTATATTATAATACCCAATATTAAAAAAAATAACAGATAATTCAATATGTGATTTAAAAAATATAAGAGTTTATAGTTAATTTAAAAATACAATTATAATACAAAATATAATTTTATCTATAAAATAAAATTGAAATTTATATAAAATATCATTTTTACTTTTGTCATTTCTCATTTACTAACCATTTCAATAGACACTCTTACCAAAAAAAAATATATACAATTCAGTATGTTAGCTAAACAATTTTTAACCGTCAGTTATTTTTTAACTATTTTTGTTTTCGCTAAACATAACTAAAAGAGCGTATATTCAAATAGATACACAGTTAAGAAGAAAATTTACGAAAATCAGGTTAATGTGTTAAATGGTTTTGCAAATACTTTCGTTCTTGCCGGGAGTTTGTGTGAAAATTTAGTATTGCATATAATATAAAATAATTTAAATTATTTAAACCCTTTTCAAATTAAAAAATCGTACCTAAATAAGTTTAGAATCCAGAAAACACAATTTTAGTATGTATACAAATTTTTTATACTGGCATCTAATATGTATATAAAAATTAATAAATATATCATACACAAAATTTATAAATAAATAAAATTTTAAAACTTTTTTATGTCATTATATGTCAATTAAATCCCAAAAAGTAAAGAGCATAAACAGATATTTTGAGAAACACTAGTTTAGAAATAGAATAGAATAAAGTTCATTAGAATGTGTTTTTGGTACGTGCAATTATTCAACGTGTGTCACATTAATTATGTAACTCAATACCGTGTTTTTTAAGTGTTATACTTGAGAAGAGTATGAATGAATGAATATTAGATTATACAAGTGGCAATCGTTGGTGTTTTTTCATTAAGTAGTCAAAAAACTAAATTTGATAAATTTAAGGGTATGCAATATGCTATACTGTATTCAAGATTTTTAATCACCATTTAATTTTTAAAAGTATATAAATTAGATAATTTATTCTTTGAGGGATAAATTTATGTACACTTCACTAGATGTAGTTTTATTCATTTTGAATGATGAAGGTAAGAAAAAAATCTGTTATTACTGTTATTAGCATGCACATGCACTGTATACAAGTGTATCACAAAGTTATTGTCCTAAGTATGATATCAAATCAACCTCAGAAATCCCCCAAACTTATTTGTATTCTACTTTACGAAATCCCATGAGGATACGCGCTTTTCATATTGAACACATCCACTTTGCTAGATTTCTTGGTTTTCACATTCTAAACCCGAATCATTGTTCCTTTTGATTTCACTACCATCTTCACCTCCTTATATTCTCGTCCCATTCTCCTGTCCGATCCACAACACTTCTCTACCTATCTATCTTTCCTCTTCTCTGCTGTCTCTCTTTCCAAAACAACCTTCAATAGTTAGTTCTAAGTTGTGAACATGGGTGAGATAGCTTTACCAAATGGCATTAGCAATGGCAATATTAATGGAGTTAATGGTCAAAGCCATTCTCTGAATGGTTATAGGAAGAGTTGTTGGTATGAAGAAGAGATTGAAGAGGACTTGAGATGGTGCTTTGCTCTCAATAGGTTCATATCTCACACCACATTAATTACCATTTTGCTCAACTGTTCAATTTATCATCCAAGTTAACGTTTTATATATACTTCCCGTGGTGTAAAACCAAAACGAATGTCTCACTTGGTTACAATTTTTTTCATTTTGAACTCTCCATTTTTTCATAGGAATAAGATTATTCTTTCTTTGACTGCCCTTAAGGTATTTTCATGTTGATTTTACTATTAGTTATTTTTTCTTTTTGTTAATAATGATTTAAGAAGATTCATGAAAGGAATAAGGCCACAAAATAAGAAGGTAAAAGAACAAGAGCTTTTAAGTTGGGGTTTGATTTGAGTGAGACAAAAATACAGTACTAGTTGTCTGCTACCAATGTCTATAGTTTTCCTTGTATGTATATCACGGACATTTTGATGGTTCCAGTATCTCATGCTAGGAAAAAGTTTTAAAAGGGATCCAAAAAGTCACAAGTTCTTTTTGCTCGTGGCCATGAAAAAGGCAGACAAATCACAAATGAAAATAAGTTAGCTTTTTCATTGCAAAGTCTAGCAGTATTATCTGTTTGATATTATACTATTATAGCACTTATTTTACACATCAGAGTTTTTTTTTTTAATAATGTTGCTATATTTTTTTTTTCCTCTTTTACGATTTGATAAAGTAAAGAAACTTTGGAAAAAAGCTATACGTGTCACTCATGTGTTACTTACATGTAAGTATAGTTTATTCTTCTATCTTTGGTGTGGTTGCAGTATATTGCATACAGGTGCTAGCCAGTACCAAGACATAGCCTTGTTGGACACAAAGCCCTTTGGAAAGGTTCACATTCTCATACACATTAAGTTACTTTTACTAATTATGAACTAAGATTAACATAGCCTCTGTGTGCACGACTTTCTTGTGTCCGTTTTCAGGCTTTGGTAATTGATGGAAAGCTTCAGAGTGCAGAGACAGATGAATTTATCTATCATGAATGTCTTGTTCATCCTGCTCTGCTTCACCATCCTAAGTACCTCAATTGCACTCTTAACAAGCTAAATATGTTCACATATAGATAATATTTTTTAAAAAAAAATTATGTTTTTTTTTTTAATTATTTTTTTTATGTCATGTTTTAGCCCCAAGAATGTTTTTATTATGGGAGGAGGAGAAGGCTCTACTGCAAGGGAATTGCTCAGGCACAAGACCATTGACAAAGTTGTAATGTGTGACATAGATGAGGTAAAATTCCTTTGTATTAACTCTTCACTTTATATACCATGGAGCTAACTGACTAGTTAAAAAACTAATAATCCATGTGCTTGATGGAGCAGGAGGTGGTGAATTTCTGCAAATCGTACTTAGTTGTGAACAAGGAAGCATTCCGTGATTCGAGACTCAATGTTATCATCAATGATGCAAGGTTTGATATTCAAACTATTCAATGTAATCATCATGTTCTTGTTGAGTGATTCTTTAATTATATTTACCACTAAGTTGCAATTATTGTGTGTCATGATGTAGGGTTGAGTTAGAAGGTAGAGATGAAGAGAGCTTTGATGTTATAGTTGGTGACTTGGCAGACCCAATTGATGGAGGTCCTTGTTACAAACTTTACACAAAGTCCTTTTATGAGTTCATTGTCAAACCTATACTGAAGCAAGGTGGCATATTTGTGACACAGGTGTATATTTGTTTATATATACGAGTCATTATACATCAATACTTCAAAGAAAAATGAAACATAATTAAAATACGTTTGTATTAAACTCTTATACTTGTTCAGGCAGGACCAGCTGGAATATTTAGCCACACAGAAATTTTCTCATGTATCTACAACACCTTGAAACAAGTTTTCAAGTGTAAGTGATCTTCTGAAGGAAAAGAAAAGATTGCTCTTTTAACATCAATTACATATAATTAACCCTTTTTTCCTTTTGCTTGCAGATGTTGTGCCTTATTCAGCACACATCCCATCCTATGCTGATATTTGGGGATGGGTCATGGTAAATACTAATAGCTAATTTCAAGCAGTTGTTCAGCACTGTGTTACATGTATCATGTACTTTAAGATTTATCTAAAACAAGGGTTCACAAATGAAAAAAGTAAAATTTTGGAATAAACGTATCTTAAAGACAAATTTTTGCAAACTAGACCATAGAAAATCAACTGTCATGGATAAATTGCTAAGATTTTTATGTCTCTTTTGAATTTAATAGGCTTCAGATTCTCCATTAGACCTGAGTGCAGAAGAGCTAGACCTCAGAATGAGACAAAGGATTATGGGTGAAAATAAATATCTCGATGGGAAAACATTCACATCGGCCTCAACTTTAAGCAAAACTGTTCGCAAGTCGTAAGTGAAACTCTGTTATTCTATCCTTTTGCAATATTTGCATTTGCATTTGTTCCGCTGTGATAATCTCTTTTTTGACACAAATTTGACACTATTGACAGGCTGAACAATGAAACTCATGTATACACGGAAGAAAGTGCTAAGTTCATATATGGCCATGGCAAGCAAGCATAACCAAGCTTGAGAAGTAAAATCAAATAGTAACGCCAGAAAGAGACTTTGTTTTATTTATGCGTTACTGTTGGTTATTTAGAAGAAAAAAAAAAAAACATAAAGGATCGTGGCAAGAAAAAAAAAAACAACATACTGAATTGTAGAAGGTTATATTTTTTATTATATGACATAACGTGCATTTGAGTGCATTTATGCATTAAAAAGAAATCAAGAATCAGGTAAAATCTATTTTTGTTTGACAACACATATGTATTATAAAAAGGAAAATCAAATATTCTATTTTTAAGAAATTATTTGATTCATTATTGCGACAGCTCTATGGGTTATTGCATTCAACACTCTTCTTTGACACTGAAGGTGCATATTTCAGGTCTTTTTCTCCGGAACTCAAATATGTTTTTAGGAAGCGTCTTTGTTAGAATGTTTCTGATCTTCTATTCTACAATGAACAAGTTGCACTTTTTCATCCCTCTGAGGACTTCTTTTACTTATTTTTGTTGATACACAAATATTTTAGTATCTTTCCAAGGTTTGTCATTTCAAAAGCATATTTCGTTCTTTATTTAAACTTATCAATAATGACTTCTTGTATCAAATAAATCATCAACAAAAAGATACTACAAATAGGGACTGAGCTATGTTAGCGCCGCATGGGGTCGTCGCGCCCCCAATATATATAATAATAATAATAACAATAGTAATAGCAATAATAATAATAACAATAGTAATAGTAATAATAATAATAAAAAAGTTTTAATAATAATAATAATAATAATAAAGTTTTAATAATAAAAAAAATTAATTTTAAGCATGTTATTAATAATATAAATGTTTAATTCCTTTTTAAGTGTAATTTTATGTAATTTTAGTCTTCTAATTAAATGATAAATAATAAAAATAAGGTCATTTATGATTTAAAGAAAGTTAAAATATAATAACAATTTTTTTATAAAAAAACAAATATTGTGTTCCTTAAAATAAATCAATTTTATTTTTTAAGTCATTATTAGAAAAAATGATAAAATGGGAATGATCAAAGTACTATGTTACTGACCTTGTTGTGTATTGCATCCGCTTCTTTGTTCATGAGGTCCAAGGCAAAGCTTTTGCCTTTCATTTGAACGTTGAACACCTCTATCTATCTTCTGAGTCTTTGATCATGCAATGTCTGTCTTCAAACAACACCTTATAACCTTTTTCAAGTAATTGAGGAACACAAGTTTTGATTAATTTTTGGGACACACAACACATCAGTAATTAGTTTCAAACTTGTGTGGCCTTTAATTGCCACACAGTTTCGTTGTCTTTTACTTTAATGTATGTTCCATTTCCGATCTTGACTCTAGAAAGAACAACTTCATTAAGTTCTATAAAGAAAGCTCACGATCATAAGTCATGTGATTTGTACATCCACTGTCAATGAGCCAACTTTTTGTAGAGCAACTGACAGCGAAGCATGATACAGCGAACAATTGCTCCCCTTGTGATTGGTCCTCAGCAACCTTAACTTCTTCTTATTGTTGAAATTTGCATATTTTTCAACATGCCCTGACTGACCACACCTATGACATCTGACATCTGGCCTCCACCAACACCTTTGTTGTGAGTGATTAGTTTTTTTACCGCGAAGGCAGGGTGGATATACCTGAGTGTTGTTGTTTTGGTTTTTGTTGTTTACAAGAACTTCATGTCTATTACTATGACTTTTTCCATCATTGTTGATTTGCAACTTGACTTGAAATGCCCCCTCCATAGATCATTCCTGCCTCATAAGTCTTCTCTGCTCTTGTGCCTTTAAAGCATGCAAAACTTCTGACAAAGTGATTTGGGATAGATCTTTTGTGTTTTCCAAAGTTGTGACAGAGGCTTCATATCTTTCTTACAAGAATTTTTTCTACAATTCTTGAATCTGCAAATTTTGTGCCTAATAATCTCGCCTTGTTAGCAATGTCAAGCAGTTTATCTAAGAACTCTCTCTTTGATTGTCTTAGACTCCTTCATCCTTTGTAATTCGAATTCTCAAATTAAATTCAGAACTTGCATGTTTCGTATTTGGTTGTCTTCTTCATACTCCTCTTTCAAATAATTCCATATGGTACTTGCAGCATCGAGTTTCATGATTCTTATGGAAATTGTTTTTGAAACTCCGGCAAAATAAGCTTTTACTTTTGCTTTTCTGGTTTTTCTCTCCTTATGTTTTTTCATCTAGGCGACTGTAAGATTTTCTGGTAGTTGAGGAACATCATAGTCCTCTTCTACAGCGTCCCAGACATCTAGAGCCTCCAGGTCATTTTTCATTCTCAGCGCCCAAAGGTTGTAGTTCTCTCCATTAAACACAATAGGAGCAACATGTGAAAAGCTTGCCTCATTATCCATGGCACAAGTCCCATAAGAAGTTTGCTCTGATACCAGTCTGTTGGTTATTTAGAAAAAAGTATATAGAGTTATAGCAAGAACAAAAAAATATTGAATTGTAAAAGATTCTATTTTTTATTATATGGCATAACATGCATTTGAGTGCATTTATACAGCAAAAGGAAATCAAGAATCACATAAAATTTGCTTTTGATTGACAACACATATGCCTAAGAAAGGGAATCAAATATTCTATTTTTAGGAAACTAATAAACTCTTTATTGCGTGTAAATTAGAAAACTTAAAAAGAGAAAATTTGGCATGTTCATGCATCATTGCATTTAACAATTTCTCTTTGTTTTTTTTTTTTTCTTCTTTTTTACTTTTGGCGTGTAGTTCACCAGGAAAGGGTTATATGATATATGAATGGATTACAAGCGGGTCCTATTTTCTACTTTATGAATATGCTACACTATGGAATGATGCATGAATATTCTAAACATGAATCACTTCATCAACTACTTAAAAGATAATGGTTCAATTACTACTACTTTACACCTTTCTCCTCATGTGAAGGTGTTCTAATTGGGTTTGTTCAATTCATATGATGTTATAATGGCAATCATATCTTTTCTCAGATTATTTATTTACATTTTTGGCATTAATATTATATAAACTGCTTTATGCATGCAAAATAATTTTTTTGCTCTTAAAATTATCTGAGAATTTGTAATTTCCAAAAGAAAAGGAAAACATAATACATTTTTTTAAGATGGAAATGCTTAAGTGAACTCCAAAATTATAACTTAATTAACATTGAGAGAGACAAGTTCAGCCTTAAAAACAAATTGCCTGTTCTGTTTCCCAAGTATAAGGCAACCTCGGGCATATATGATTGCGGAGGTGTGTAAAGTTATTCCTTCTCGTAATGTTTTTGTGTTGGTTTTTTTCTTCTACCTACAATGTTTATATTCTATTTGCATGTGTACCAAACTGTTATTATATAAGAAATTATCAGATTATCAACAAAAATATAAAAACAAAAAATGAGCATATTTTATATACCATCTTTCTTTGTTTCTTAGTCCACGTTAAATATGCACCTATTATCTTATAATGGCCATTTTTGTAGTTCTTTTCAAGTATACCTTTCGCAATTTATATAAGCTAGCCCAAATATTTGCCTCCGATAATGGGCTTATTTCACTTTAACATTTGTAATCCCAGAAACCCAAATATGGATATGCCTAGTGTCTGCCACTCTGCCAGTGTGTTACATAAATTAAAAAGAAATGGAAGATCATGCATAGCCTGATGGCCCAAACAAGGATTTATGCTACAACTGAGACTATGCCGTGATGACCCAAACAAGGATTTATGCTACAACTGAGACATGACGTGACCCTGTTTTGTTTTTTGAAGAGTAAAACTAAAACAAAATATTTTTTGGGTGTACATATTAAGAATATATCAACCAATAATTAAAGACTAATTCGTTTTAGGGGATTGAGATCACTAAAACCAGTTTTTATCTCTTCTAACAAAGTTTTCACCACACACTCAAAACTCCTATTAACATGTTTAAAGAATTTTAACTATAGATCAACTATGTTAAATTTTATTGGTTAACATAACTTGAATTAATCCTTTTTTAATAGATTGTTAATTTTTAGTGGGAAAATTTGAATCCGTGATGTTGCCGTCCCTTCTTTAACTTCCTCGTGGAATGATCAGCATATTTTATATATCACCTTTCTTTTATTTGTTTCTTTAAAAGAACAAACTTGAGTAATTAAGTAAAGGGTGCTATTAGTACCAAATAAGCTGATAGTTTACACCTGATTGTGGTGTGCCTAATGATAGTTTATACTAGCATCTTAATTCTTTAATGATATCATCATTTCACCTAGGAAACTCAGGTTACGAATTTGGAATAATGGAAAATGAGGAATTATATAAAGTACTTAAATATTGAGACTAATATCGATCAGTGGACTATTCATTAAAAAATATATATATTTACTGTTCACAAGAGGCTTGAATCTGATGTGTATTCACGTAATTAGTATTGGTCTCCTTGGATCATTTACTTCTTAGGTGCTTGATGTCTGTTGCCCCCTTCTCTTCTTAATACCCATAATTAGAGAAAATTCCCCCAAAATATTCTGTTTTAGTTTCGTGTATTAATTTATTAGAAAATTGATACGATACTTAAGGCCAGACCGCTAACTCAATTAAGTTGGTTAGTAATTCATATTTTTTTTATTCTATTAACACTGCTATATAATTTTGTATTGATTAATGGAATGGGTACGAATATAAAAAAAAAATAATAATCTATTTGTTTCCGTCTGCTTAGAAGGTCTTTCTTACATGAAGCAGAATAAATCATATTTTTCACGTTACTAATAAAAAGTCTTCGCGTATCAGAGAAGAAAAAATATGCGTAATTTTGCAGCAGCAAACTCATGTGCTTTCTCTCTCTTGCACTTATTTGTTGCAAAATATCCAAACCCATAATTTTTTTTTTCCTTCCTTTCTAGACGCGTAGCCCCGTTTTGATGATTAGAACAAACACAGATTAAAGTATATTTTAAGGTGGTTGGGTCATCAATGGCAGGCACCTTTACATAAGAAAGAACGATGCCTGTTTAATTAGTTGTAATTGTCGTTTCAGACAAAACACGTCCCATCCTTACGTTGTCAAACTCTATTAATTTTTTCTTAATTTAAATCCAACTCATTTATCAAATACCAAACCGAAAAATGTACTCTGGTTGTCTTATTTTGCTATATTATTGTCCATCACGTTTCTTTGGTACATAATTGGAGCCACACTTGTGTCGTCACCTAACAATTATGCTTAGTGTCGCTGTTAATGCAAATTTTTAGTATAATTAAATAACCTATTAAATATTTATTTGGTATATCCCTTTTGAATAAAAATTTCTTCAATTTGTTTATAAACATGAGTTAAAAAAAAAAAAAACTTATAAAAAGACCATAACAAATACCTTATGTAATTTAATGACTCTTTGATTTAGTTTTGATTCATTGATGATAAAACCAGATTAATCCCATGATCATGAAATATACTCTTGTATACGTGAGTAACAGAAACTAAATAGAGGTTATATTAAAAAAAGAAAACTAAATATGCTCTTCTTGTCAAATCTGGTTTCCTACATTTATTATTTTTAGTTGGATTAAGCATGGCTGATTGTTTAGACGTAATCTTCAATTATTACCAATTCAAGTCATATCTAATCAAGCTTTAATTTGAAGTAATATCTTCAAGTCTATTAATTTACAAAAGATTTTTTTTTTGAAGATGATAATGACTAACTCGAGTCTATGGAAGTTACGTACTCTTACTACTCATCCGTAAGATCATCTCATCACATGTACGGTAAGTTAAAGAGAGACATGAAAATATAAATAACAAGAAAAGTTGAGTTCATCTGGACTTAATTTACATTAGTTTGATATTGGAATCTCCTTTTCTTCTTTGTTAAGTCTAGCTAATTGTTCATTACTAGCACTTGTTAAATTTTTTATCCTATCCTGAAAATTATGATATGCCCTTAAATTTGATTAGATTTACACCTTTTTGGTTTCTCGAGAATCAAGACGATAGAAACTAAATTTAAAAAAGTCTTACAAGGCTTATGATACTAACTAAGAAGTTAAAAAAAATATTTAATATAATTTCTAGATGAATAGAAAAATTAAATAATATAATTTTAATATTTTATATATCTCAATCAAAGTATCTTTCCTAATTTTTTATCAATGGTTTCATAAGCACCTGTTAGAATTTTCCTTTAAAAAAAACATTCTTTGACTTTACTAGTGTTGTCTAAAGTAAAATTCCTATAAATTAATTGTGACATTAGGACGCAACGAAGCGCCACGTGGTGGCTGTTAATTTATCAAACATGAAACATGCATCATGCATGGGCATCAATACTACTTTAATTGTAATATCGTGTAGTCTAAATGGTACGACAGCACGAGAATCGAGTGATTGTTTTTGCCCAAAACCTTATCTGGTTAAACTTTTACCCTCTGTTTTAAGCTTTATTCATCAATGTTAGTGGATCAAAATCAGAGAATGTATTCTACAAATCACACTCTTCACATTCCATTAAAATACCATCTTCCAATGTCTATAAAGGCATGTGTCCAGTGCTTAATTTGAACATTGTGGTTTTGTTTAAGGACCCGTGGGAACACTTATATTGTCATAAAGAAAATTTTAGAATCTTGCTTAGTTAGCAAACTTCTCATGTTTGGTTTATACTTTTTAGTATAGTTCTGGGATGCTTTCTGTGAACCATTTAATTTAGTATTTATTCAATATTTTTTATCGTATAAATTATTCACTCCGTTTTAAAATAAGTGTTTTGGGGTAAAAAAATCATTAGTCTTTTTAACTTTAAGTTTTTCTTTTTTCAATTGGCCCCCTGTTTATTTATTGTGGATTGTTAAAAAAGTATGACAGTAATTAAAATTTAGGGTATTTTGATCTATTTAAATCAGTTATATGTTTCTTGAGAGAGTCATAATCTTATAGAACCATATTTTGGAACGGAGGAAATAAGACTTATGTCATAAATTTAATCATGAAAATTGTGGAATAAGTTAACAATAATTTAGTTTGATAAACTATATTATGGAATTTGACGAGATAAAGGAAAGCAAATTTATGAAATCATAAACTTATATTAACTTTTTATGAAAGGTTATATCCCTGATGGTAAAAACAACAAATTCAAATAAAAGAAAATGAATCATAATAGAATAAGATAAAATAAAAATATATGGTTAAACATATGTTATATTGATGTTAGTGAATAATGCCCTGTATATTTTAAATTTGTACATCTCCACAAATTTAATCTCATTAAAATATAAATACACATGCACGATATCATTATGTCTTCCCAATTTGTTAGATGATGTCAGTGAAAATATAATTACTATATCCTTCGAATTCATTTCTTAATTACACTTTACTAAAACTTAGATATGCTGTTTGGCAAGTGAAATGGTTGGAATTATGTATAATTATATTGGTATAAGTATTAAATAATGTATAAATTCAAATTCAAATATTTCATTTCATTGTATAAATATTTATTAAACAAAGGTAAGGGTATAAATATATCAAGAGAAAATAAATAAGAATTTAAATATATAAAAAAGTTATCATTTTACATTAAATTTAATGAATTATTATTGTTAACCACACAATAAATATACATTAGGAATCACACTTTCTGTTAATAAACTTTTGTTTATAATAATTGAGGGTGAATGTAAATACTATCATATTTCATTTGTGGCATATGGAAGAATTTAGTTAAATAATAATAATAAGACAGAAATCCAAAAAAAAAAAAATTAAGAAAATTTTTTATCTCAAATATTGGTGTTTTTTATTTATATTTATACATTACCTTATTATTATTGCTTAATTAAATTAGACAAAATATTTAATTTACAGCATCATTTAACTAACCAAACAATATATTTTTTTACTTAATCATTTTTAGCAAGAGAATTAAGCTTCAAAATAATCTTCTAGTCATACAAATTTAAAGGGAATTTATTTAAATATGTATTATGACAAATAGGTTGATAAATTGATCTTTTAATTAAAATATTTTAATGAATTTTTCCAACATGCTTATTATAAATTTAAATATGAGTTTAGTCACATAAAAATGTGAATAGAGATATAATATGCATGAAAAAAATCATATAATACACTTTTTTCATATGTAATTTATTAAAAAATCATAACTGATGTTAGTATGATTAAAAAAATATTTTTATTTTAAGAATATTTTTTTATTTAAAACACTTTTATATATATATATATATATATATATATATATATATATATATATAGAGAGAGAGAGAGAGAGAGAGAGAAATAGGAAAGTGAGAGCTTAATGAAAAAATAAATAAATACGATTAAAGAAATGGTATGATTGGCCTTTAATATGCCATTTTGACGTGACCAAGCATTTTCTACAATGACAATAACTTATCACTTTTTTTTTATTATTCGCTTAGGATGAAAGTTCGCGGAAAAGAATAAACAGAGAGGAATAATACCAAAATATTTAACAATTCAAGAAAAAACATATGTAAATTTCACAAAGATGGGAGAAACAGAAATAACAAATTTCTATATTTAGTCACTACTATTTAAAAAATATAATTATACTTTATTTTTTTGTCATTTTTATTTAAATAAAAAAAGTTGACTTTTATATAACTAAATAACGAAGTGTTAATTATTCTATTGAGTAACTTTGGAAAAAGTTCGAAATAAATAATTAAGTTTGCATATGTGAGTTGTAACACAAAGCTGTAACGCGATTGGTATAAGATGACGCCAATTTAATAACTAATCACTATTTTTGTGTCCAATGCATCATGTCGCATCAGAATCAATTATTATTATTCCATAATAACTTGTCTGTTCGTTGGCATGTAAAATCGGAGGAATTTAATGAAAAGGAGAAATATAATATAAAAATATTAATTTTTTATTATTAGTTCTGAGAAGAAACATAAAAAGAATTTATGTTTTTTATGGGTTTCGTATATAATAGTTGTAAAGTAATTTTTTTTTACTTTTTAAAAATAATTCATGTTATAATACAAAAAGTAAGTAATTTTATGTTAAGAAAAATAATATGATGAAATACTATTTTTTTAGTTAAGATTATTTTTTCAATTAATATAAAAAATTATTAAATTTTATTTACTCTTCCGTCCATTCACATTTGAGAGAATTCTTTCTACTTTTGGAGGTCCTTTTCACCTTATTTTGTCTATCTTAAATATATTTTTCGTTTGATTATAATTGAGTTTAACGGTAATCAATGTTCAATAAAAAATTACGATTATGAAATTTTAAAGTTTTAGATTAAAAAATGCAAATTTTCTGTTTAAACGTATTTTCAACTTTAATTGAGACACAACGTATTTGATCAATTGTTACACTTTTTCAAAGAAAAAAAATTAAAATAAAATATACATATAGTCTAGATTAATAATAAAAAAAATGAAAGAGCATTATTTTCTAAAAGTATGCTCCACTCCTTGTTAAAAAAAAAAATGAAAAAAAAAATTGTATGTGAGAAGAACGTGATTTACAGATAGGGAGATAAGTTTGAAGGATATGCTGATATGCATGTAATCACACCAGCTCTGAGACTCGCCCATCCTCTAATCATTTGTCGTTTTGCCAAACTAAGCTAATACATTATCTTTGCCAATTCTATCATGTTCTGAATCCTGGAATACTTTTTCTGACATTAAAATAAAAAAGTGTCTTTCTTTTATTCTTATAATTATAACAATAGCTTATTTTCAAATCAACTCGTTGTTAAAAATTTTACACCCATAATTGTTGTAGAATTTATTTATTAAGCATTTGCTTATTTTATATAGAAAGTAGATGTGCACGTCATCTTTTTTCCTAATTATGGTACTAGTATGAATTATTTATCATTAAATATAATGGTTAATTTTATTATGATCTTACATATAATATAGATATATTATTTTGCAGTATAGTCTATATATATATATATATATATATATATATATATATATTATATTATTCTTTGCATAAATAACTACCATTTATACCAAAATGTGTTGTATTCGATTCTAGGAATATTTATAGAATAAAGCTTCAATTCATGTGATTATTAATTAAAAATAACTACACCCTTTTCATTGTTCTTCATGATGAATTAGTTTTTTTTTTTTTTTGAATTAATGATTAGAGACATTAGGTATCCTTAAAATATAACAATAGAATACACAACACGAAAAAAATATAACAACTAAACTATAAAGATATGATTAAAATAATTAGGTATTACAAATAAAAATTACAGGAATTTAAATACAGTTAAAAAAAAAAAGAGCATATAATATGTCATATAAATACACATCCAAACATCTTATAATATATTTGCAAGACATTTTAATAAACAATTTTACCAAATATTTATTATTCAACAAATTAATTTAATAGTTACTTGCTAACTGTTAAATTTTTAATCGGTTCTCTAATTAGTTTTTTTTTCCCTGGGCATAGCCCAAGTAGCATTTTAACGTTTAGTCTATAACTTTTTTATATATATTTTATTAATTTTATGATAGTACTTATCATCATGACAAAAGTATGATGACTTATTAAATTTATGTTATTTTTATTTTATTTTATATTTAATCAGAAATATTTTAGTATAATATAAAACTAAAAAGTATTATATTATAATACACGATATTAAAAAAATAACAGATAATTCAATATGTGATTTAAAAAATATAAGAGTTTAAAGTTAATTTAAAAATACAATCATATTACAAAATATAATGTTATCTATAAAATAAAATTGAAATTTGTATAAAACATCATTTTTATTTTTTTCATTTCTCATTTACTAATTATTTCAATAGACACTCTTACCGGAAAAAAAAAATACAATTCAGTATGTTAGCTAAACAATTTTTAACTGTCAGTTATTTTTTTTAATTAATTATTTTTAGCTAAACATAACTAAGAGAGGGTATATTCAAATAGATACACAGTTAAGAAGAAAATTTACGTAAATCAGGTTAATTTGTTAAATGGTTTTGCAAATATTTTCGTTCTTACCGGGAGTTTGTGTGAGAATTTAGTTTTTCATATAATATAATATAATTTAAATTATTTTAATCTTTTTAAAAAGAAAAACTCGTACCTAAATAAGTTTAGAATCCAGAAAACACAATTTTAGTATGTATACAAATTTTTTATACTGCCAGCTAATATGTATATAAAAATTAATAAATATATCATACACAAAATTTATAAATAAATAAATTTTAAATGTTTTTATATCATCATTATATGTCAATTAGACCCTGAGATATATTATTAAAAAGTAAAGAGCATAAACAGATAATTTTAGAAACACAAGTTTAGAAATAAATTGACCCAAAAAAACAAAAGTGTATAAACAAAGAGGTTGCGTTGTCAATCAACGAAGCAGAGTGCAGGGGTATTATCGTGAATGCAAAGAGTCACCGCGGATATAGCATTTAGCAAAGACCGGTTATCATGTTGATCCCACGTCTACTCGGCTTCCAACAATATCATAAAACTAGAGTTAGAGACGCTGACGCGGCGATCCTTTCGTCACCAGTGTCTATCCAATACACGTGTTCCACGTCCTGACCTCTCTATAAATTCCCCTTCATTCCCCTCTTTTCAAGTCGCTTGCTTCTTCACCTTCTTCAATCTCCTTTACATCTTACTCTGTTCCACTTCCAATTCTTCCTCCACCATGGGTCTAACCAACGTTTCTCCTTTCGACGCCATCATCTTTGGTAACTACTTCATTCTTTATCCTCTCTTTCTTCTCATTTTCTAAATTACTGTTTCCTAACTTTTTTTTTTCCGAAATGAATCAAACAGATTTGGACGACACGCTGTACCCATCCACCACCGGAATTGACAAGTGCGTAAAGAAAAACATCGAACTCTTTCTCATCGAGAAATGCGGATTCTCAGAATCTCAAGCCTTAACCTCCAGAGTTGAACTCTTCAAAACCTACGGAAGCACACTCGCCGGTTTGCGAGTCAGTACCTAACACTACTCTAATTTACCAATAATTATTTAAATAAAACATTAATAATAAAATTTCCTTGGTTAATTTGCAGGCACTAGGCCATGATATCACAGCAGAGGAATACCACGGGTGAGAATAACAAAACTATACTATACTACAAGCAAATTTTATAAAACAGAAAAAACTAAATTTAGAAACAGGAAACAAACAAGGCCTAAACTTAACTTTTCGTCGTGTTTACTCTTCATGCAGTTTCGTACACGGAAGGCTACCTTACGAGGTGATCCAGCCTGATGTTCAGTTACGGAACCTCCTCTGCTCCATTAAGCAAAGAAAAATTGTACGTTACTTTTCAAATAGATATTTTCTTTTTTCCTCTGTTATTTTTTTTCTCTTCTAATTTTTGTTTTTGTTTTTCAGGTTTTTACTAATTCTGATAGGATTCACGCGCTGAGGGCGTTGGATAGGCTAGGGATCAGGGATTGTTTCGAGCAGATTATATGCTTCGAGACTATAAACCCGAACCTTCCTGATTCGACCCGACCCGACGAGTTCCCCGTCGTTTTGAAACCGTCACTTGACGCATTCAAGATCGCGCTTGACGTTGCCAACGTGGATCCACGTCGCACGGTAAGACAAAAAACGAAACGGGTCGTCACTTCTTGTTCGCGATGTCGTTTTCTAACGCTGAAAACAGAATTTTATTATTTTAAAATGTTACACGATATATCATCTTTTTTATTTTATAGGAAATTATTGAGAGACTTTAATTTTTATAAGAAAGTTCTCTGTTCTCAACTGATATGAAAGGCGCACTATTATAAAAAAATTATATGCTTATCATGAAGGTAATTATTGATAAGCATATAAATATTTATCCTTATTAATAAAACATTGACTAAATTATTTATCTTTATCTTCTTATAATAAGTTTATTTAAATATTTATATTTTTATATATTGCAGCTGTTTCTGGATGATAGCATTCGCAATATTGCTGCGGGAAAAGAAATGGGTCTCTACACTGTTCTGGTAATTTCCGAAACTTAGCACAATGTTTAACAGTTATTATAAAAATGTTTAAGATATATTGAGGATTAAAAAAACTCAATCATACACACATAATTGGTATAGGGTATGATATTTATCATCTTAATTTTGTTTGGTTTGTGATAGGTTGGAAAAACAGTGAAAAGCAAAGGAGCAGATTACGCTGTGGAGTGTGTGAATAACATTCCACAAGTGATTCCAGAAATATGGGCAAACGAAATGGACGGTGGTGATCAAACGATCCAACGATCGAAGAGCGAACTGGAGTCTATACTGGGCACTGCTGTGGTGGGAGCTTGTGCTTGAAAATTGACCCTTTGTTTGGATGTAGCGTAGGCTAAGATAGCCTGACTTGTACATTATCAAACCCTACCTAAACAATTAAAATAATATGAAAACACCAAGAACGAAGACAAAGAAAATAAGTGACATGTTTATCATGTGAATATTGTAAGATATTGTGTATTATTATTACCTGTCATAAGAAAAATAAAATATAATTGTATCTCTTCAGATATCAATCGTTAATATAAAGATATGTTATTATTATTTTGATTATTATATTTCCTTTACGGTCTTCCCGAATATTCAAGAAACGTTTCACATCATGTGAACTAAGATAGCCTCGTAATTGTATTTATTTAGTGTTATATTTTTTTCGTGGTGAACAAAGGCCAGTTACCATATGAATCGTAACTTTTGCAAAAGGTCATTGAATATCTCGTCAAATGGCAATATAAAATCATGTTAGATGCCTTCGCTTAATTAATAACAATTTTACATTGGACATGGCATATAGTAGTTGGAATAATTTTCTAATTATGGTGTTTGGTTTATGTTTGTTTTAACTGTTGTTTTAATCCATTTCTTGTATTATTTAGTAATATTTATGTAATATTTTTTAACATAGATCTTATTTTTAATTAATCAAATATCAAATGTATATGTAAATACTTTTTAATGATAAAAATATATAATAAATATGCACAAATAGTATAAAATATTTACATTAATCATCTAATAATCAGGACTTTTTGACCTATATGAAAAAATTAGGTAAACTAATTACCGAAATGGGTTTAGTTGAAAATTTATTACCAAAAGGGTCAGTTGCATGACACGTCTTGCGACCAGCAAGTTGGACACTACCATGCGATCTAATCAGATTGCACCACGTGACAAAATTGTCTACGTGAAGTGTTGAGGTAGACCCTGGCCGCAGGCCTCCTTGTGACTAGCTGTGATAACAATACGTGAAACGCTTAAATGTTATTTTTTATGTAATACTTATTATTTAAATTTAAATATATTTTTAGTTATAATAAAATTACAAATACGTAATGTTTTTTATTTTTAAGTAATGTTTTTTATTTTTAAGTAATGTTTATTTTTTTTATCATAATATTTTTTTTTTTTTGGTTATAATGTTTATATTTTTTATTGTAATTAATTTAGTTGTAGAATGTCATAAATTCTGTGTTAGATTTACTCTTATTGTAATTAAAATTAATTTGGTCTAATTAATGTCAAGATTTTAATATAATATATTTATGAAGAAAATATAAATATTAAAAATTATATAATGCAGTGAAAAAATTAATAATATTTATTGTAAAAGATCTTAGGTTTGCATCCCACTATAAATTGTCATGTCATCATGCATGTATCTAATGAGAAAACGACACGTAGCAAGTTACAAAAGAATATGTGACCACGCACGTGTCACCCATGTACTGTTCACGTAGCCAACAAATATATCACGTGTTGTCACCACAGCTAGTCGCAAGGAAGAGGTCTGGGACGTGAAGAGGTCTGGGACGTGTTGCGACTGACCCATTTGGATAATAAAATTTCAACTAAACCCATTTCAATAATTAATTTGCCTAATTTTTCATATAGGTTAAAAAGCCAATAATCAGTTATTAAAGTTGTTAACACAGGTCTATCATGTGAGGAGTCGCAGTGAAAAAGCAACTAAAAAAAATTTGAGCATAAGACATATTAATTCGATGGGCCGGGCCAATGGCTTAAAAATAAAACAAAGACAACAACATAAATTACACAAAATCAAATAACGTATAATAAAAATTACTCACAGATTTTGAGAATAAAAGGATATTCTGATTAAAATAAATTAAATAAAATATAGACAAACACTAAACACCCACAACGATACTTCACAAAATCAATTTATTTTCATCACTAGAAATAATAAAATACCGCAATATTGTTAAGAGTAAACAAAAAAGTAATTAATATTATATTAAAAGTTTAAAGTAGCACCTTTTTTTTTTTCTTTCTTACGCGATCTTTATAATGGAACAATGGAGAAAAATTACTCACTTTCACTATGCTTTCACGTTTTTGTTTTTTTCATAGAGAGAGACGCTGCAAGGCTACTTAAAAACTAGTTCTTACATTCGTGCCTATCAAATTCGAATTTTGCATATCATTAAGTTTCTTGGTGTTTATAAGTGGAGGTCTAAAGAATCGGTTTTGAGGGTGTTTAAGGTTTCACGATATTGAACAATGGCTTCACCTGTTACGTTGTTATATCAAGATTCAAGGCCTTATCCTCTATTGTAGCTGGTTATTTATTTAAATAAAATAAAATAGTTACTTTTGGCTGGTGTTTCTCATGAACAGAATGAAATTATTTGGGGTTTTCATCTAATTGAACCACTTCGACGAGCTTAAGGTTACGATAAACTCAATTAAACTGTTTTGAATTTTTTAATTAATAGGGTTCAACCCAATTAAATTAATTAGATAAAAAAATAACTGGTTTATGTAATGGATTTAAGGTTTACAAATACGAATCAATCTAAATCTCTACAGCGGGCGCACATGCATATATAATTTTATTATTATAAATAATTGTGTATTTTTTATTATTGTTTAGTGGGTATAGATCTATTAAAATAAAATATGTTGATTATATGTTTCAAATGAAAATTATTAAATGAGATTTTTTGAACAAACACTTTTGTTAAAAAACTTAAATTTATATAATATAATAAGAAAATATATTTAAATCAAACAAAATTATTCCATTTCTAATTGGGTTGGTCTGGTTATGAAAAATACTACAAACAAATTTCCGCTAAAATCTAATGCAGCCTATGTACAGAGAGAGTAGATATGGTTTGTTACATGGAATTTCGTAATTGTAGGCTTGCAAAAAAGTTGGATGAATATTATTGCAAAGAAAGTATTTGTTGGGCAACCTGAAATGGATACAGGGTTGAATATATTTTTATTTTTTTTATCTCTTTTTAAAAATATATCAAAATTTACCTCAATCATTAATTTTAATATAAATGTCCTTTTATATTAATTTAAAAAGGTTTTTTTCATATCGATTATTAACATATTCGATGGAAAAAGATATTCATTTTGAAATTTTTGACATAATTTTTTACACCGAGATAAATTTTAGCATATTTTTAAAAATCAAAAATCAAAACTGAATGATTTATAAATAAAATATAAAATGAAAAACTTTATAAAATTTAGAGAGAAAAACATATTTTAAAATTTATAGACACCACAGACATATTTAATCTATAATTTTTATTTCGAAGATCAGTCTTTTAAATTGGGATCAATTAAGAAAATATCACAGTTCAAGAAAAAAAAAAAGTCTCTCATCACCAAATGCGTGTTGGTTTGCGGTACATAACTCTATCCCAATATAAAATGTTAATATTAATCCGGTAATATATATGATTTGTTTACATATTAAAACCTTTATATTTAATTTATTTGCTCAAATTTAAATTAAATATAATTCTAATTTCTCAAGTTTAAAAATAAATATTTTTAATCACTTAAATTTTAATAAAAATATGTTTTTGGTCTCTCAAATTTAAATTTATTTGAGGGACTAAAACTACACTTTTAAAAATTCGAGGTACCAATATTACTTTTTTAAATAAATCGAGAAACTAAAACATTCATTCAAATTTAAAGGAATAAAACCTACATTTTCCCTAATCTAAAAACCTTTTCTATACATGTAGCAGAATTTTATGTTGATCCTAATAAATAAAAATTTACAAAATTGATCTCTACTCGAGTAAATCTTACTGGTTTGATATGTGTAATCATCAAATCTCACACAGTTTTTAATTTAGTCTCAAAAATCTCAATTGATTTAGTCTCAATACACATAACTCATTATTGATGTAATCGCAAAACGCATATTCTTTAATCTATGATTGATCACACAATTCTCAAGTTAGCAGTTAAACAAATCAAAGTTCAATAAGCGAATTTTCACTCTCACACAACCTATTGTATGACCACTCAAACTATAGGTACGATGAAGCTAAAGTAAATAAACATTCCAAAACATAAAAAGCTACAGAGTTTAGCATATCTCACATAAATTTAACAATTTAGGTACATGAGAAGATAGCAAAGAAATTAAACATGGTATGATAAACAATAAAGTTGCTTATATATCATAGGGTTGCTTGCCAGTGAACTTAACCTCAATGGGACTAACATTCTTACCAATAGACCTGAAGTTTTGACCAACCCCTTCGCGACCAGGGTTAACCTTTTCAGGGTAGACACCATCCTTAGGGTGCAAATACTGAACCTCACCATTAGGGAAGACCCTATAGAATTGGTAATTGATCTTGTACTTAGACCTGAGCCTAGTTCCAAGGGCCAAGCACTGTTCCTTCCTTGCTAACTTAAGAAGGTTTGGGCCTTCTCTCATGATGGCAGCACCCCCAGTGGGCATTTCAAAGATCTGTTCTTTAGGTGAGTTCCATGTTATGACATAAAATTCCTCCACTTGGGCCTTACGCAAAAGGCCACCAGTGCTACCTGCGAATATTGGTGAAGGTGTGTTTGGGTCCAATTGTGGTGGTGTGAACCCAACTGGTGCCTCTTTTTTTGGTGTCTCTGTGGCGGCTGGGGCTGGGGTTGGCTCATCTGAAGCTCTGATTTTTGTCACCTTAAGGGGCTTGTTGTTGGGTAAAGAATATTGTTTCCATGGCATGGAGACACGGTCACTGGATTTCAGACCAGAGAGGGCTGGTGTGAAAAGAGAAGCTTGTGTTGCCATTGCCATTTTTGGAGATCAAAGTGCTTACAATATTCAAGGTAGAGAGAAAGTGGTGAGGATAGTGATCAATAAGAAACAAAAGGAAAGAGAGTCAAGTAGATTTTGGATAGGTGGTTGGATGTGGTTATGGATAAGGTGATATGTCTTGGACCAATTGTAATCTCACATTTTGATTCACTCTCTTACCTAAGCCTCATATCTCTTATTCATGTACCCTCTTACTACCTACAAATATTCCAACAAGATTTTTCAATTTTCTTTTCCTTAAAAAATAATATAGTGATAAAGTGATAATAGATTAACATAGTGATAATATATACACTCATTTTTTTAATACTCTTTAGCTAACTTTTAGATATAGCTGATAAACTGATAATAAAAATAGATTTAGGTCACTTTCTATATACCCATTTACACCATTATCCAATAGAAAAAAAAAATCAGTGTGATGATTTTTTTTAATTTAATTGTGATAGCAACAATTTTTAATAAATTTTGATAAATTTCAATTGATTATGACTAATAAAGGAAACTGTAACATTAACATTTTCCATAAAAAGTTACATAGATATTATGTTTTTATGCAATTTTGAAAAAATATTTACACTTACTGAACATGTTAATCATTATTTGGATGATAATATATTTTTTTTCGGGCATTATCAATAAATATATTAATATCTCTTTGATTTATCTTTTTATTATCATGTCATGTTATTTACTATTTGTTACATTTGCATTTTCACCGTCTCATCTTTTTTCTCTCGTGCACGTGGGTATCTATAAAGAAAAAAATCAGACATCAAAATATATCACTTTTACCAATATACAAACCCCGAAGAGAAAAATATAGTGTATGTGAAAGAATTCAGTCTTCAATTTTGGTTAACTTATGGCTATTTATGTTCCGTAGAATATTTCTTTAAGGAAATAGTTATTATTTTAAAATATTTACTGTAAAAAGTTATTTTTTAAAAAATAAGTTACTAAAATGGGTAAATTTTCGCGATTAAATTTTACTGAATTAAGATTACACTATAGTTTTGCAAAGTGAACGATTTTTTTTCTTTTCATTCTGTTTGCTGTATGTCCCTTGTGAGCAAGTAACTTGGCTTTCACCACGAACGAAACAAAAACTGAACAGAGGAGTGTAAGTTGTGTAACACTGGTCAATGGTCTTCACGATTGCATAAACAATTTGATTAACCAGTTCAGAGTGTATTACACAATGAATTAGAACCAATTGAAGCTTAGGCAACACAATACCTTAAATACAAATAAGGTTAAAATTATACATACTTGGTCTTGGCATAACAACAATGAAATAAATTGCTACAAAACTAATCACAATAGACGAACACAAAATGCATATTGTTGACCCTCAAATTGCTTGGTTGAATACTTATACATGGCTAGGATAGTTGAGTTAAATAGATATACTGTTGGGAATTCCCTTGCCAGTGAGTCCACCCTCTCTAGAATAATCTGAGGTATTAGGATAGAGAAGTGTGTAAGGCATCTTCACTGGTCCATTTCTGTTTTTCAACTTGTCATCCTTGTTCCTTTCCATAATATTCCTTTCAATTTTCAACAACTTCCGTCTGAACCTCTCAAATGCTGCTAATGCCTCAGCATCTAAAGTCCATTCAGGGTTTTCACATTGTCCAAGGTAAATCTCTTCAGTTGAGTGTCTAGACAGAACTTCAATGAGTGACACACCAAGTAGAGTTTGAAACTGTGCAGTGATTGTCTTAAGGAATGCAACCTCAGGGTCTGTCTTAAGCTCCTCATATTCTGGTGTACCTGGCTCTGGCATGAACCTACGACTCACTGTTGGACGGTTAGGGAGGTAGCCAGCAAAAGGGTACTGTCCAAAATTCACTGCTGCATGGAATGCAGATGCTAGCCATATGATAATGGTGCATGATTGAATCAGTTCTTCTCTAGTCTTCATCTCTGGCCACCATGTTCTGTCTTTTAAGTCACCATGACCTTCATTGCGGACCTCTTTCCACCAATTTTGAAGTTCATAGTCATTCAAAACCATGTCATTAGATGTGTAATAGAAGTTACAATATTCAGTCACCCAGGTTTCAATTGCATCCCAGATTTCTAGCCCGTCCACTGCAAATGGATAATCCTCTATCACTAGTCTTAGTCCATGAGGGGAACTTGAATCAGGAACTGCCATTCCCCTGAAATTTAGTCAAATGGAATTGTTGAATGTTTATTAAATCCTAATATAAAACAACATTTTCTAAAACACGTTCTCTAAGACATATTCTTTACTATTGATTAAAATGTTAGAAACTACAAGGCTCATAAATAAGAAGTGAAACCTACACAATAGTAAAAATTAACTAGCATTAACTAGTATTGCACCATCATGGTCCCAATCAAAGTCTACATGATGCATATAATTGAACTTATTAACGGTGTTGTAAACTGAAAAACTGTATGGTAGAGATTAATCAGGACCATGATCGTCTGGCGGTTCAAAATTACGTAATAATTTCTTGATTTACTGACAATTCTCTGCAACAGATTGGACTAAAATCAATACAAGTTATTTTGTGATTGAATTCACCTCTTAAGCAGATCAGCAGGTAGTGCCTGCTGGGTGAAATCCCAACTTTTGTATATAATGGCTGACATTTCCAAGGCAAATTTACCAGGGAAAACTGTTTTCTCTAGCACCCCTCCAGCATTGATTAGCGTGTGCCGAGCTAAGGCATTGATATGCATTGTGTCCCTGAAGTGTGGCTTCAAGAGCTTGAGTATTGGGTGAAGAAAACTCAATTGTCTATGTGTGGCTATTATGAATGGTTCAATGACCGCGTGAGTGAATAACCTGCACAAGAGTCATTCACAGCTTTCTCCTTATTATTTAAGATCAGAAATAGAATCAAGTTTGAAGCGCTTTATTACTATTGAGATTGCTAATTTTGGATGTCATACCAATGGCTAACCAATTGATGATACCCTGAATCATTCACAGCTGCATAAGCTTTAGCGAGTTGCCACACTGTAGCAGCTACTCCTTCTTGTGCTGGAGTGAAAACTTTGCTCACAGCTCCGTGCTGTTCCCCTTGTGGATGTGGTAAACTTAATTCTATAGCCAGTGGCTTCAGTGTACCATCATCTTGCAGGAACAGGAGCGTTCTTGTAGCATAAGTCTTTGTGTTGGTAGAGTTTATTCGGCTTATGTATGGCATCAATGCGTCATGATGATCTAATATAAATAGCCTCATTTCTTGAATTGCCTGAAACATAAAGATTCTTGTTTGGTTGTTCACATATAAAACTAAATACAACATATTTCAATATGGGTTTGGCTTCAAGGAAAAAGTGAATCCAGATTAGTACCTCATCTATTGTGAGCCCATCCAAACTATTTTCTATGTGTGATGCCCTGATGGAGCTAGTGTGGTCTCCATACACTTTGGGGTCTAACTTGCTGGCCGGGGGAAATTCCTGCATGAGGCATTTAGATTTAGCTCACTTTCTAAAACAAATATGGTCTGAATTTCTAATAAAATTATAACCTTACATATGCTATTTTTATTCTCTCATCAGAATTAAAGTTTTAAGTAATTTCCTATGTTAAATATTCTGACACCAAGTTTGATACAGGGAATGTTTGATAAACAACTTAAATACGTAGACAACTAAACAATGTAAAGAAGAAGAAAAAGAAAAAGTTAATAAAAGAAATATGTATAAATATAGACATTTTTAATTCACTTATTAGTTACGTATTGAAGTTAACTACACAATATTACTATTTATGTAATTATGATTATTAAAGATCTTGATAATCTCCTAGGAATTTATGGTCTTTGATAATCTCCTAGGAATTTATGGTCTTTGATAATCTCCTAGGTGTTTGATCCATTTTTATATGACATGGAAGTTAATTTATTAGAAAAGTTAATAAAATTTAATTAGTGTGACATGGAGATATAGACCATGAATATGTAGTAGTAGTTGCAGACTATACAATAACTTTGAAACAACTTCATATAAACTTTGTATAATGATAAATAGTGGTTGTTTAATACAGTACTTGGAGACGGCGGATAATAACAGGGTTAACCCCAGCAAGCATTTCCCTTCCAAATTCTTCATCTGTCCTCCAGGCAGTCTTACTCACTGCAATTGTAACAATATTAATATGTAGCTAAAATTATTGTAATGAGTTCATCCAAGGCATGTGAAGTAATGGGAAATCATTAATATACCTTTGATGACATCGGGCACTGGGAATCTGAGGAATTTCTCACCATCATTCCTAATAAGTTCTCTAAACAGCTCATAGGGAACAAGTTCTCTAAGTTTACTTGCTAAAGGTCCACTTGGCAGCTTAATATTTCCCTCATAAATATCAAGCACATCTTGAAATGTGTCAAACTCATTAATAGTTTTGTCACACAGAGATCTAATCTCAGGAAGCAAAACCTGAGCAATTGATTTAAGTGAGTAGGCCAGGAAATCTGAAAACTTTACGTGGCCAAACTGTTCATCCCTCGGAACATAAACATTTAGATTTAGAAGATGCAATCTTGACTCT
Source organism: Hylodesmum podocarpum (assembly GCA_026586105.1). Taxonomy (NCBI): domain Eukaryota; kingdom Viridiplantae; phylum Streptophyta; class Magnoliopsida; order Fabales; family Fabaceae; genus Hylodesmum; species Hylodesmum podocarpum. The sequence continues at coordinate 976,801 of JALJEV010000426.1, read as the reverse complement.
GTTTTGGGATCTGCAACACAATTAAAATACTCGTTTATTATTGAAAACTTTGCAAGTGAATGCTGCTAAGGAAGCTTTAATAAATTTATAATAAAAGGAAATCCTATTTATGATTGGAGAACCGGTATAAAAATATTTTGGATAATCAATTCAAACTTTAAGCTCCAGTTTTCAAATTAAAGTTTTGAGTTAGCTTACATGACTTTTAAAATTAACAAATATCCAATAAATGTGTTTGTTGAGTGTAAAAGGTGGACGAAGACAAACGAAACAATTAAGAAGTAACGTAAGAATATAAACTAAAAAAATAGGGTGAAAAGTCATGAGAGTGAAAAAAAATAAATTTTAGTAATATTTCATAAAGAGATACACGGACGTGCATTTAAATATGGGTGGGTGATTGGGTAGTCTTACTCTCAAAATATTTTATAGGAATAGGTTGTTTTAAAAACAATTTACACAAACAAGTAGTATAATGTGACCCTAAATACGGTTTGGTTTGGCCGCATTTGAGGGGGCAGAAAGCCCAGATTGCAAAATGCTGTCAGAATAAGACGCGATTTTATATGGGTTTGATACATGGAGCTCATGCACCAAGCAGAACAAAATGCGGACCAGTAATTTACTTAATATTTTAAAAAATATATTAAGTAAATTAAAATGTAGTAATTTTTTAATTAAAAAAGTTAGTAATTTTTTGTTGTTAGAAAAAATGTTAGCAGTAATTTTTAGTTAGAAAAATGTAATAATTTATGGAAAACAAAGTGTAAAATTTAATATTACTTACTACATGCGTTTTGTATATATAGTATTCATAATTTTAACTATACATGGACTCTGTTTCACACCCTTAGTCCGAATCAATGTAGTGTATATTTCATGGCATACCATCAAATCATACCTCTCAAAAGATTTTCAACAGTATTAAAACTCTTTTACATTATAAATGCATAAAAATTAAATCTGATTTTCTGTTGAGCTAAATGAAACACAAATGAAATGTAATCGAAATTAGTAAAATTCGAATGTGGATTTGTGGCTAACCTGTTCTGGTATGTGGACGACTAGTTCTTCCTCTACGGGGATATGGAAACTGTGATCCTCCAAGTACAGGGCGTGCAAATGCTGTACCATAATCTGGTAACCCCAAATCATTGTAGTATGCATAGTCATACACTCTGTCCCACTCATTAAGTTTCCCGAATCCCTTTCCACGCAGCACTTTAAGTTCCTGTTCCCTGAACTTGCGCAGTGGCTCAGGTGTTTCACATGGAAGATATGCCTGAATCACATTCACAAAACCAACTTGTTTAAACTTCAACTACGTTTAGTAAGGTACTGTGCTCATTGAGACATGCAATATCATAAAGTGTATTTTTAGCATGAATCGAACGAAACATATATTTGACGTGTGAAAGATGCTTTCAAGATGGCATCACTATTCACTCCGACCAATCAGCAGCAATAATTTGCACATTCAATTTCAAACTACAATTGTTTCAACCAGCATGTTTCACTGTTTCTTTCTTTCTTTCTGTAATTTTTACATTTTCCTTATATCTTTTTTCTTTCTTTTTTTATTACATTATCGGTAACAGTACTAATGTTTCATTTCTCGTCCCTAATAATGTCGATCCTGTTTTTTTTTCTTTGGATTGCAAAGGTTGCTAACTCCTACCGTAGAAGCAACATTCGTGTTTCTTATGGGTTTTGTTTTTAGAAACAATTCCAATAAAACGTTCTGCGTGATTTGATATTAAACATCATTAAGTTTCATGAGTTGACCTGATACATTTTAAAAACATATACTCCTAGGAGAGCGTTTTAAATGGGATTTGATTTGACTTTAATTAATTTAAAATAATAGTTAGTGATATGCATGGATGAAAGAGAAACTAATATTGACTATTTAATTTTAAATAAATAATTAAAATCAATAACAATTAGTGATATATATTATTTCACCAACAAAGATGATATCTAAAACGTAATCTGAACCCAATGAACTAAGAAAATGATTATTCAAGCAAGGGAACTAGCATAACAGCTTTAACTTGCTACTGAAAAGTGAAGATTATTATATACTAAAATTTAAGAGTAATCATAAAGTTTTTATTTTTATCTAAAAGAAAAACAAATTACTCAATAATTTCAAATATAACCATAAAGTTCTAAATTTTTTTACCTACCATTTTTGAATTATTGTTTTCTATAGTTTTCGAGTATAATCAAATTTGCTTTCCAGACCGAAGTTCCATTAATGACAAAGAAAGTTCTGCAGAGAATATCTTTATTTATAAAACTGCAGACTTAATTTCTTAATGTAGAATCATCCAAAGTGATTTTGGGAAAAGCACATACCTGAAAAATTATTTAACCTCGACTTTAATGCTCATGCATAAAATAAATACAAACGATATTATGATTTTATAAAAGAATTAGAAAAAAAAATTGTATAAAAATGAATTAAGTATTACGTATGGGCTATTTTTTTTTTCAGAGATTTGTCTTTTCTTCCTAACGACTTGTCTCGGTGAATCACGAGTAACGTGCCAAAAGTAATTTTTAATTTTGTATACAAGCGAAAAATAAGTCTGGGAACAGTACCATGTGAAGTAAAAGCACATAAATTTGATGTTAAGTTTTAGTGTAAGAACGTACAACAGTAACAGAAACTAAGTATTCTACGTTGTCTCATCAAAATTATGTACCCGAGACCTACCCCTCGCAATCGAGCGTACGATGAACTATACTATTCAGCAACAATAGATTGTTTCCTTCGAAATTAGGTCAGAATTAATTACAATTAATTAATTAATTCACTAAAAAATATATATTTATTTTTTTCTTTATATTATATATATATATATATATATATATATTTCTCTTTATAATTTATAAATGTTTGTCTGACATTTATCTATCTATTATTTTTCTATTTTATGTTTTATAAGTGATCATAAGTTTTCTTCTATCTAAAATATAAAGAATATTACTCAATAATTTCAAACATAATCACAAAAGTATGATTGTAACCTTGATTTTCCTTTAGTTTCTTAGTGTAGTCGAATTTGCTTTTCGACGAAAGATCCATTTGTGAACTGTGTGTTAATAATTTAAGATTAAGTAACATTTTGACTCAAAAAAAAGGCAACACTGTTGGAACTTCAAAAAAAAAAAAAAAAGCAATAGAGCAAGTAGGCTTTTGAACGAAGTTACCTTATTGGCAAAGAAGACACGATCATAGGCATAACGATGAGTAGGATAAACCCAAGAATTGCAGACAAAATTAACGTGACCATGTCCAGGAATGTCTTCTATTGTCACTGTTTTGAGATAGAATTGGCTATGGTGATTGTTTCTTATTATGAACGCCCCAGGAACTCCCATGTTCTCATCCCACTCAAATGAAACACCAAACTCTGTATCTGATGCTGATGTTAAAGATGTTATCGTTGAAACCCACCTCTCCAAGTGTGCCATCTTTCCAATATGCTTCCCTTGCAACCCACTTGCTGTAACAACACACAAAAGATAAAAAAGAAATTTTTTTAAAAAAACTTAGTTATGGGATCTGCCAAATCAATATACAAGGGTGACCAAAAATCTTAAAACATTCTAGTGTATGTTCTCCATATATTTCTAAAACATCGACCAAGTTTTTTTTGGTTGGATAGATGAAATTAAAGTTATATTGGATCTCTCAAATTAACACAAAGTTAAAGTTTTTGTGTACAAGCATTGTGTTAGAATACAGTTTATGAGCTAAGATGAAGAAAGAGGACCTGGGTCAGGAGTAGTAGTACTAATTAGTTGCAGAGATACACCCCTGCCTAATAACTCATGAACTCGATCAAGAACGTTAGCTTTGATGTCATGAAAGTCCAATAGACCCTTTTTCATCAAAACCACTCTCCCCTTAACCTTCTTGCTCCTCTCATTCTTGTGGTTGAGCTCCATGATTGATAATATTCTTGGTCTCTCTCAACTCTTAACTGGGACAAACAAAGAAACAACCTTTTAAAAAGACTAGAAACAACTAGAATAACTAAAGTGATACAGTAATACTTAATATTGTCAAAAATTACACTAAATAAAAATAAAAATAAAAATTTAAAATTGACATTATGAGTATACGCATACGTGCGTAGTGTAGTCACCACCTAACGTAAAATTACGCTGTGTAGACACTGTTGTTGATAATGGGATGACACTCCAGATATTGGTCCTTTAGATAGCCATTAATAGTATTGGTTCTTTATGACTCAGTTGAGAAAAGGGATGCTATTATTATCTCAGAGGATATGGTTACTGGTTAGCCTCACCCTGTTTGGTTTGGAATAAAATAATAGTGGATTTATAAAGAGAAAGGACTAGAATTGAATGCCAAAGGGACCATACAGAGTTATCATCTTTATCTCTTGATTAATGCATAATCAAAGGATCTGATTCCAATATTGCCTACCATGCGACCAATCTCGCAACATATTTGAGTTGATGTTTTCAAATATAAATTTAATAGATAAAAGAATTTTAATTCATTAAAAAATTACATTTTTTTATGTCAAACATGTTTTTATAATGATATTTCAAGCATATCCTTCGTTGGTAATTTAATTTCCGCGTATAAACGTGTTTTACAATTTTTCTGAATACGACGCAAGGTAATATGACAGCCTTTGACGTATGGGCAGTGATATTGTTATATTTCATTTGGTTCTCTATAAGCTTATTAAATATAAAATAAAATGCACATTTCATTTAAATTTAGTTTTAATACGTTTACTAAACGGACCAATCGCTGGATAACATTTTGATTTTTGTGTCATTGTGGTTGTGCAAAAGCAGCTTTTGAAATAAATATTTTGACAGATAAACTGATTTAGCATTAATAACACAACTTATAAGATCCACCGATGTAGTTAGATTAGTTGTACAGAAAATCAATTTTGAACCTAACTTGATTTAATTAATTGGTTGGGCTATTTCATCTTTGATATATACTAGGAAGATAACAAAAACATATTTAGATTTTTATGGAAAAAGTTTAGTGTATGTTAAACTCTATTAAACAATAACTCATCGTTAATTTAGTGACATTGAAATTTAGCATAGGGCGATGTCTGTAACCCCATTACGGTCATTAAGAGAGGAAAGTATAATTTTTTTTTATTAAATAACAATCAGTGTCTTGAGAATATTAGTTACAAAATCAAAACAGAGAAGAAAAAAAATTATTGAGATGTATAAAATTGTATTATTTATAATTTTTTTTGAGTTTTTTTTATAATTTATACAGCAAACATATTTCTTTTAATCTTTTAATTAATGCTTTAAGGATACTTATTAGTGAGAATTTTTTCTTAATAATTAAATGAGCTTCCATGTGACATATACTACATATCTCCTAGTGCATCCTTATCAATATTTTTTTTTAAAATACTACATACCATTTTGTTACTGCTCCATAATATAAATAAAATTTATTAATACATGTTAATTTCAGTCACCTTCTTTTGGGAGTTCAAATTATAATATAGCCAATGAAGGGGGAAAAAACAAAAGGTTGATCAAAACCAGCAATATGTGGGTAATTGCTCTGTCCACTCTGTGAAGCAAATCTAAGTAGAAATCACCGTCAAGCAGAAATGAAACGTATGTATATTAAAATGTAAAGCATAAACACATATTTCAAATATATTTGAGTTTTTTTTAGAAAAATTTATAGTAGGAAAAATAAAATACTTTTCTCTAGAATTTAAAATTAACTTTTTATTAATTAATTTATAATAGGTTTCATATTTTTTAGAAAAAATAAAAGAGAAATTTTCTATAAGTTAATTGATAAAAAATAAATTTTAATTTTTAAAAGATATTATTGTTTTTTCTTTCGTTATTTTCTTTTTCTATAAAATTTTCTAGAAAAATCACTTAATATAGTTATCCTTAATTATTTATACAAACTCATGTGGTTACTCCTCGCTGGCTAATTTTATATCTATGTTGGCAGCAATGCATGGTCAAAACGAAACTAACTGGAAATCCCTTGGGGATACTTTTCTTTTGTGATAAGGTAAAAGAAATAATTAATAAGTATAGATTGTATAGAACAATTAATGAATCCAAATGTGCGTTGTCCTATAACTAAAGGTAGAGCTTCTATTACGCCAGTTTCCAGGAAAATACTAAAAAACTAAGAAACGAGATCTTGTAATATATAGTATCATTTAAAAATAATGAAAGAGAAATAGACCTAACTTATTTTATTGAAAATACCAAATTGTGATAATACAAGTACAAGTTGTAATACAAAATTTTATAACTATTAATTATATTTTAAATTTTTTATTTAATTAATGCTTATAAAAATACCTTCTTTTTTTTTTTCTTTTAAGTGCAAGAGGTTTATAGAAATCGTCTCTCTTTTTATCTTCTTTAGATGTTGTCAATATACTCTAATACATGTATAAATATTTAATAAAAATATTTATTATAAATACTTGTTAAGCACATGTAAACTTGCTGTAAAAGGTACAGTAGGCTTTAAACATCCTACATCGAATCTGAGGTTAAGTGGTTAACCACTTAATTAACGAGGTAACTGCAGTCTTTGCTTAGTTTGAGAGTTTTAAAAGTTACTTTATGAGTTCCCTGTTTTAATTAGTTACATTTATTTATTTGATGAATACTAAGTTGAAGGTAAAAAGAAGAACCTCTTACTCACGTGGGACTTCAAAGTAAAGGCATTTAAACATATTATTAAAACATATGAACTGTTAGATTAAAAGGTAATCATACTCATTCTCAATCCTCATATTTAATAAGAGAAGAATGCGATTTAAGTTTTTATATTTTAATTTGAACCTGATTAAGATTCTTATGCTTGCATTGTGCTAATAAATTTCAGCCATCAAATTTTAAAAAACATGAGGATATAAACAAATGTTAACAAATGATTTTAGGACACTTATTAAGAAATTAGAAAATCAAAAATTTTAATTGAGATGTGTAAAGTTATGCTACTCATGATTTATAAAAAGTAAATTCCTTTTTAAAAAGAAAAACAAAATCATATTCATCAATGTGAAAATGAAAACCTTTATTACGTTTGACCTAGAATACAACGATTAAAATACTCTTTTACGAGTGAAGGAATTATTTATCCTCTTGCCTTCAAATTCTTTATATTAATTTGTTCTGAATTGGAATTAAAATAAGATAATAAAAAAATTGACTCGTCATAATTAATATTTATTATTAAAAAACATAGAAATAAATTTAATTTAAAATAATAACAATAAAAATACACAGCACATGGAACTTGTTAATATAGTTTCCTTTGTATGGGTCTTCCGTAGAAATGTTAGGAATATAAATAATTTTTAATTATTTTAGGATTTGTTTAGCGGTATAGAATAGCATGGGATAGAATAACACTGAGATAAATTTTAATCTTATTTTATGTTTGGTGTTAGATAAAATAAGATGTAACATTAACAAAAACACTGATAAGAATGATAATGGTTGATCAGTGGTGATGGTTGTAAAAACAATGTTCTTACCGTGTTCTTAACTTGAACTTTAATAAGTATTGAGATGAATATTTGTTAAAATTTTATAAAAATCACAAATTTTAATAGGTCTTATATTGTATTTAATGTTTCTCTTTCTCCTTAATTAATTATAAACAATAATAAAAAGTAAAATGAATGTCAGTAAGAGGATATCTAAAAAAAAGTATTTAAGAAAGAAACGCTAACAATTTTTAGAAATTTGAAGGGATTGTTAGAAATCATAAAATTCTTTGAGTTTCATATTTAATTTAATGAATATTTTTTAATTTTTAATGAATTTTAACAAATAAAATTCTCTCTCTCTCTCTCTCTCTCTCTCTCTCTCTCTCTCTCTCTCTATATATATATATATATATATATATATATATATATATATATATATATATATATATATATATATTTTTAACACTTTTCATTGTCTTTCTGGGATGAAACTCACCCATTTAACTCATAATGGCCGTGGTTACCTCATATTAGTAATAAGTCTCAGTTCAATCATGATCATTTTAATAATTAGACGATAAGCAAACAAAGGAATACTTGTAAATACGAAAATTTCTATCATTTTGTTTCCTTGTACGTATTTCCAATTCCGCCAAGCAAACAACGGAATATTTTAAATTAAAACTAAGCATTTTGAGGGTGTGGGGTGAGGTAATATAAGAACATTTAAAAAATGTACCCAGAACATAATAATTGAATGGGTTGGAGTTGAGTTATTCTGCTCAACTTATTTTTATTGATAATTCTCTGTATACATTGATATTAATGATTAAACTGTTAAATTGAAACTTCCAAACTAAATTTATAAAATTTTTACGAAGTTTAAAAGTTATTTGATAAGATAAATGGAAAATTTTTATAAGAGAAGTGTCTTATCAGAAATTTATTTTTGGCCAAAATTATCCACGAGGAAAGCAAGAAAATATATTAATATTTTTGCATGGCCTTCAGAAGGATTCATTTTAGATTTGGGGTATGGGTTTGCGACGAATGAGATGACACTCTATAATTGACGCTGAGACAATAGGTGCTGGACATGACATGCGATTGGTATTTAATAAGTAAATTTATTTGCCACTTCACTATGCAATGATAATAATGGGACAGTTTGGACGAGCAAGAAAATCAAAATTGAATACATGATTATTTTTTTTTTGTCTGATGTGTTTATAATTTTTTAAATATTTTATATATAAGTTAAGAATTAGTTGATCTGATTGGGCTTAATTAGATCATCATATTACATAAATATGATTTTTTATTTTTAAGAAAAATATATTATTTTGTTAAAACATTTTAACATTAAATTTATATGATATCATATTTTATTATAATAGACTTACACAAATTAAATAAATAATAAATATATATATATATACATATATTAATTATAGCTAGGGAAAAAACACTAGTGCGACAACGTATATGAATTTTCATGTAACCAAAATTTTGCTAAAAAAATAACAAATATTGAAAAAAAACACAAGTATATTTACATTTTTATATAATCATTTTTTTAATACATTACATTGAAAAAATAACGAAATAAGAGAACTAACCAAAAAAGAAAATGAGTAATAAATATATGTTCAATTTAAATTAAAATATAAAATAGATAGATAATAAATTTAATAATGTAAAGTGGATATAAAAATATAAAGTTAGAAAAATAAAATATAACAAATAATTTTATAAATATATTTTTTCCAGTCCGTAATTACATTATTTCATACGTCACAGGGTCGATTTTTATTACCAAATGAAAGAAATTATTATTGTTTAGGAAGATGATTAATCAGAATTAATCCATTATCTTAGATAGACTCTGGAAAAAAATAGTAAATAATTATGTAAATAACTCATTATATATATATATATATATAATATGAAAATAAAAAATAAGTACATATTTTATAAATGTATTTACTAATTAACAGCATAATATTGTTAGCTATGAAATAATTATATCATTCGTTAGCACAGAGTTTATAGATTTACTTTTTATTTTTTAAAATTATTTTTTAACTTACATTCGTTCTATTTCTAACTTTTCTGTTTCTTACTTTCTAAAATTAATTTAAACATCAAAATCTTTACGGTTCTAACTTTTATACAATATTAAAAAATTTTAAGTTTATATTTGTTATCACACTTTGAATGAAAATATTTACCTATTTTATTTACAACTAAATTTGTCAAGAATTTTGGCTAACTATTTTTTTAGTAAGGATTTTTCAACTACATTAAATAAATTTTAATATTAATATATGAAAAAATATTACACTTTGGTTTTTTTAATAACATATTATTATATATTGTATTATTTAATGAATTTTGTATCTTATATTTGATATATATATATATATATATATATATATATATATATATATTAATTATGGACATAGATGTTACTATTGTCATCAACCGAGCACTTCTACTTGATTAAGATGCACTGATTCTTTGATAACTTTGAAGGCAATTTGATATTGAGGCAATGCCTCTTTGTTTTGAATTGACAAGTACATGAAAAATGGAATACTTTTTAAATTATTATTCTTAAATAGAAGAAAAATAATCAAAAAAATAAAGAGACTTTTCCCAGAGAAGCATATATAAAGTCATAATTTTCTCCATGTATTCGTTTAGACAAAAAAGTGAAGTACTTAATTAGTGATGTACACTGTTCCGAAGGTCTTGTGGTAAAAGTTGGTTGGCATGTATAAAAGCGTCAAAAGTTGACACGCTTCCTTTCTTGTTGGGTATGGAATGTATCAATATGAAACGTCGAAAAAGATGAAAAAGATAAAGTTATATGACACGGTAAATCCCAGTCAATGTCACCGTCAGCTTGAGAATATTCTAATACCACAAGTCATTCCATCCAAAAAGTTATGTCCATTAATACATATATTATTATTTGGTTCAGGAAATTAAGATGTGTACATAAATTAAGGACAAGTCATGCACGCAAGCTATTAAAGTAAATTATTAAAGAGACAGAATGGCATTAACTTCTTATAGAGTTAATTGCTGCAATTCAAGGTTGTCATGGTGTTCTACGTATGATAAAAAAAAATAACTCTTTACATATAAAATATATGGATGATTACTATGGTACATAAATAAGTGTAAAAGTAATATGCTTTGTGGTTGTTATGGGTTTGTCTTATTGTGCACTCGTGAAACGCACCAATGTGCATTCGTAAAGAAAACAAACAAGTCGATCTCGTTTATACGAGGACCACACTGTCCTATGGAATTCAATTCTTTCTTTATTTTAAGGCAAAAAACGACTGATATTAAAAAAAATAATGGACTTTAATGTTCGACTGATATAATATTTCATGTTTTAATATTTTAATTTTTTTTAAAATAAAAATACAAATTCAACAAAGGTATTAGCTGGCTGTATATTTTGGGTCCATTTGATGAGTGGGTAGAATTATTATGCAGCACATAAATTAACTAAATTATATTTTGTATATTGACAATTATTAATTAATTTTATCCATTTTCCTTATATATATATATATATATATATATATATTTCATAATAATTTTTTTAAAAAATTATTTATTGTTTTATAAAATTAATGAAATATTAAATGTATTTTATTATATTCTTTATCATTTATTGTTAAATAAGAAAATATAAAAAGAATTTTGAATAAAAATATGATTAATGTAAAAAGATTAATAATAATATTCTAAATAAATAATAATTTTTATAAAATCTAAAATATTAAACATCATGTAATTTGAAACCAACATGACTTTCAAAATAAAATTAAAAAACGTGGAACTCATGGAGCATGTTGAATAATTGATTACTTTGTAGTATATAGTACCATGCGGTTGTGGAAAATCTCTTGAATCCGATTTGGTTTTTATTAGAAGTTTCGATATTTTAGATATTAGTAATATATTTTGAGTAAATTATGCTTTTTTTTTGAAAATAATATATTATATCACCTTCTTTTTACAAAATATATATTATTCTTTTTGATAGATTTTAATTTGTATGATTTTATTCTTTTTTAAAAAAATTATAAAAATATCGTATATGTACATAACTAATCCGATGTTTTTCTCTTATGTTTCCTTATCAAATATAAATACACTATTTTATATCTTAATGTATAATTTTCAAGTAAAAATAATTTTATAATCAAAATATTTTTCTACACTATCATGTCACAAGATATATAAATATTATATTTTTCATTTTAAATATTGAAATAAACATTAAGAAAATTTTAAGTATTTTTTAAAATGATAAAATATTTGAATATCACAGAGAGAATAATGAACAAGGATATAAAATTTTTAGAATTATTCTATTATATATTTAAATTTTAATCAAAAGAGGGATAATATAAATATTAAATAAATAAGATAAATGTACTAGGGAGTGGAGATTGTGATTCCCTTGAAGCTAAATGGTCCAGAAACTTATCTTGGATTTGGTCCAGGCATTTTATAGTGTAGTGAATTCATGAAAACTGATGGATCATGAAGTGATAGGTCACTGATTGCTAATGGAAAATATCTTCACATATGGAATCAAAATTGCTTCTATTTGAGTCTTTCATTAATTTAGATAGAGGGAGTGATCTCAAATTGTTGATGTTCCCACAAAAGGTGTGACCGAGTTCAAAATAATTCAAACAATAGAACATGTCAGCATCCAATCCTTGTTTGTCCTTGGTTTCAGTTAGAACATGGGCATGCAATGTAACTACTTTTGATAGATGGTTTCTTCAAGTCAGGCTTTAAGACAGGGTAATTCACGTGACTAGTTCCAGGAACTAATTTTTGTAACATGCTCAGTTAAAAATTATACATGGATCTGTTTAGTAAAATTGCGTTCACGGAGAAGATACGACAGGAGTATAAAGTGACTAAAATGCAATAAGGCCTATACGAAGGCCCACTGAAAATAATGCCCAGTCTTGTCAGGGTGTTTCTCTATCAGTTGACCCAATAAGAGATGGAAAATAAATAATAGGACAAATTTTAAACAGTGTCTGTACTTATACTTTCGGCGCGTAATTATTATTGAGCCCTGGCTCATAAGCCACTTAATCATCATATATATTCTTCCTTCTACTCAACACATATTTGAAAGGAAAGTTTAGTTTTTTTTTTATTTTTTTAAATTTCATTATTATTTATTTTTTTAATTTAATAAATTTGTTTATTTATTATTGCGGGAATATCTGAGTAACAATATTTTTTATCAAGGTAAGGTATATGTAATTTGTGTTTAATTTATTGATTTATTATAGTTTCTTAATAATTAAATCTATTTTTATATTTTCTTATATTGAATACTTTTTTTTTTTAGAAAATTTTTTGAGATAATTTCTGATATAATTGTTGTTGTCTATATATATGGAAGGATAACCGAGACAAATGAAGGAATCACGTTTGAGAGTGTAAGAAGGGCTTTACAAATTAAACATGAGATAAGGTTTAATTCGTTGAAAAGTAGAATTCATAATAAATTTAAGTTAAATTTAATCAAAGTTATTGGTTTTATAAGATATTTATTAGGGAGACAATATGCTCCAATCGACGATAAAAATGTTGACATTATGATTACTAACTTTCTTCAACAACAGTACGGTGATTCTATAAAATTATTTGTTTAAGTAATTGTTACAGGTGGTGCTTCGTTTGAGAATAATGTAAGAATAATTGAAGTAAGCTAATATAGTTCGTGCGATGCATATTGCACTAGGCTAAACTCTAGTAAAAATAACGAAGATTATGTAATATCTGATTCGCATATTGAATCATCGTCCAAGGGAAATTTTCCTGAATCATATGATGATAATGATGAAATGAATGAAGATGAACAAAGTTTATTATTAATCAAATAATGAAGATGAACAAAAATGCTAAAATAAAAACTTTATTACTAATCAAATTTTTTAAAACTACATATAAACAAAAAAAACTATTGTAATTCATAAATTAAAATATTATTCAAAAGAATAAATCATAATGTAATTTATACAATATAAAAAAAATAAATAAAAAAATTTCTACTTACATAAATTTTACAAATTTTATAAGCCCATAAATATATTTTTAAACTAATATTTTCCTAAATTGACTTTGTTTTTTTACATTTTCATAACTAAATATTACTACATTAAAATTAACTTCTACATTTTTCTAACTAAATATTGCAACATTAAAATAAATTTTTACATTTTCCTAACTAAATAATTCAACATTACCGGTGGCCTCCCATTTTCCTAACATTTTTTACACAAGTCCAAAAACTATAAATAACTACATTAAAAATAATTAGGATCGTACATTTTCCTAAATAAAAAGTTCTATATTAAAATAAATTACTGTCCTAATTTTCCTAACTAAAAATGATAAAAAAAATTATTGTACAATCCACTGGATAAAGAAAGTATTACATTAAAATAATTACACTCCTAATTTTCCTAATTAAAAATGATAAAAAAAAAATTACTACACAGTCCAACACAACGTAAAACTCTTATTGCATAAAAATAATAATCTAACCGTACAAAATACAAAACCACCCAGTAAATTATTAATAAATAATTTTTTTAAAAATAAATTACAAATGTATCTTACTTTACTTAAATGGGGACCCACTAATTACATAGACCACCTCATAAGTAACATAGAAAAAATATAATAATAGGGGAGGAATGAGGAAAATAAAAAAGGTGGTGCTGTAAAATGTTCGAAGAAGAGAATGGATGAAGAAAAAGAAAATGTAGTGAAGGGTGAAAACCTTACACTGCATGAGGCACCTCTATTAAAGATGCATTTTACATATGTTACAATGCTCTGTTCTATTGTACGTAGTTTTACATCACATAAATGATGTCTCAGTGTGGAGCACCTTTTATGACCAGCCATTTATGTCTTACCATGTAACCCAATCTCAATAAAATACAGTTTACTGTTGACATATCTTAAAACAAGTTTTTTGTGCCTCATTATTAGACGCTATAACAACCCAATTACATCTATTGACCTAAGTAGATCCCTGCATAATATGTTTACAACCGGACTAATTACTTTGCTTAGGTCAATCACCCCATAAGACAAGGTCTTGCCTTCAATTAGGATGAAGAGACTTGTATGGGCCTCAGATTGTTCTTTCCTTCCCTTTCGGGCTTAAGAACTTTTTAGCAGTGCAGCCCATGTACTTTTCTTTACTCTCTTGTTAGGCTTTTCTTAGTGCTCTGCTTCTACTTTGGGCCTCATGACGTTTTCGACAGAACCTTTTCCACTTATTTGAATGAGTGAAAAAAAAAGAGAAACAAATAAGTTATATAAATTTGTTTATACTAATTAAAATAAACATAACTTTTAATACATTTTTTAAATCAGAATATTTTTTTATAAAATTTCATTTAAGTTTTTGTTACATAAAATTATTTAATTTTAAAAAATTAACAGAAAATAAAATAGGTTATTTTTCTTCCATCTAATGTTAATTCGAAGGCAAACTTTTTTTTTTATCAATCCCACAAATTTTTTATTTTTTTTCTATTATTTTTCTCAATCAGATAATAAAAATGTGATATTCCTTTTTTATTTTCTTTCATTGTATCTCTACCAAACCAAAGGAGGAATTCTTAGGTAGGTCACAAGATTTCTTGTGCTTCCCATACAATTACAAACTTTTAACCTTTTTTCTTTTAATAATATACTAACTTTTAACTTTTCTTTGGCATTTTGTGCCTCCTGAATATTAGGATGCTTATTATTTGTTAATAACAACAGTGGTATTGGTGATGACACGAAGGTTTGTCGTGAAGTCCCCAAAGTCCTCCCAGTAAAAGATTTTGGTTGTTACTACGTTATGGAGGCTTCGAACAAAATCAACAATATACTAATGTTGGCTGTGATGATCATAATAATGTTCATAATATATAATTATTCGGCGCAGGTAAATAAGAGGAAGCAATCCAAGTCAGCAAAGCATATTGAAATTTGCGTCCACGTGATTCAGATCAGATTATGGCTTGATTGAGGCTATCATAATAATTAAAAAGTAGTAAATTAATGTTAATAATAGTCGTACACTTTGGTTTTATAAGTAATATTTTACTTGTCTTAATCCTTGTAGAATTTAAGTATGAGCTAGTGGAGATTATTTGCACACAGTACACAAAAAATATATTATCTTTATTCAGTTGTTGGATTTTGAAACTACGAGTACTTCTTGGTGACTGTGTTCAATCGAGACAATGGCCAATTATTAAAGCAACTCAACTTCCTCCATTAGTTCGTGATAAACGCTCCTATGTTATTGAAAAAACAAAACCACTTGGTTACACCAAAGGTGCTCTTGCCTTCAAAGTTTTCACCAATATAATTAATCTAAAAATATTAAAATAATAGTTGTATTAAATTTTAAATGTGTGAGTCAAGAAATTTAATTTTTTATAAACAAAAATTATAAAATAGTTCCCAGAATATAATAGATTTGTTTTTCTAGTCTTCAAAAAATATTTATGATCATCTTATCAATGAATTATATTGTTATTATTATTTTGGTTTATAACTCAGGAGATTAAAATGAAAGTAAGTGGCTAAATTTAGAGATTAAGATGATGATAAATTATATAATTTAATGATTAAGATAATTATATATATATTTTAAAAATAATAATAACTATAGTAAATTTTCATGTAATAATGTCTAATAGGTAAAAATAAATGTAGTGACAGACTTGTGTATACGGGGCATGTGGGTGTTGAAGTTAATTGCAACGACATCCTCCAGTAAAGTAAATATTTATTATAATTATTGGCAAGATCCAAGATTTATAGCCTGCAGACCCATTAAGAATAATGCATTTTTAAAGCATAAATTATACAGGTATATCTTGTGATTAGTAAATTAATATGATAATATGCTTATAATAGTAGTTTAGTTTTGGAGTTACTGAAAATGGGGTGGCGGTAAAAAATTAACAGATTACAATGTTAATAACTCAAATTTTGTGTATGCTCAAATGCAGAAAAAATAAAAAGTGTATCATTGCTCTCATGATCCCACATTTCAAAATATTAGTGCTATATGGCCAAGGCCCATGTACGTTGCCCAAACATATATTGGCTTTGTAGTTGATTCTTGTACATATGACATGACAGTGTTCGTAGTATACAAAGTTCCGTAGTATACAATATTTTAAAATTTTAAAATCATGACTATATAATTAAATTAGATTATAAAGTTCCGTATCAATACTGAAAGAAAAAAAATTATGATCAAAATATTCATCATTATCCAAAGTTAAAAGAATAATTTATTTGGAACATTAAAAATCATCAAAATGATAATAGGAGCCGCGTCTAACAAGTTAGATATTAACTTTTCATAACTAGGTAAACTAAGGTTTAAATTTTTATTGTAGAGTTATTGATATTACATCATTATTTTAAAAAGAATTGTATTAATCTAACATGTTAACATTTATTATCACTTTTATGGGAGTTAAATGAAACATGGAATAATGATAGAACACGTTTATAATAGCATTCCAATCCACGTTGACGTGAATGAGACTACAAATTTAATGACAATTTTTGCAAGAGGTATAGGATGGATAGTAAAGTACTGACATTTTTATGTTTTATTAATTTAATGAAGATTTTGAAACTGGGCAAGTATAATTATTACTGCAATGTACTGGGAGACTCCCACGAAAAGCGTAATTATACTTATTACTCTGTGCTAAAAAGCGAAGACACTCTCACAGTGACTTGAACAGGTGGTGGGACCCACCACCACCACCACCGTGATCTACCGTCGGCACCTTCCTAAGTGCTGGGGACCACCATTCAATGGTGGGGCTGCGCATCATTCAATTTTTGCCTCCATACACTACGCCACCCCTCTATTTAATGTTTTCAATATAGTGGAATTTTATTTATTTATTTACAAAGTTGCCCTCCTCTTTTTGTATTTCAATTATTCTCATAAAAGAATTTGAAATTTTTAATACTCTACCCATTTTATAATAAGTGTCATCTTAAATTATTTTATACAGATTAAAAAATTAATAAATAGATAAAATACACATAATTTTACAATTTTTTCAAAAGAGAATTAAGCTTCATTGTTTAAAGGTGTTGTGATACAAT
Organism: Hylodesmum podocarpum; assembly: GCA_026586105.1. NCBI lineage: Eukaryota > Viridiplantae > Streptophyta > Magnoliopsida > Fabales > Fabaceae > Hylodesmum > Hylodesmum podocarpum. Next base: position 959,066 of record JALJEV010000426.1, on the reverse strand, counting down.
ATTATTAATTTTTTATCAGTAATACAATAACATTATTAAAAATAAAGAATTAAAATATAATTAATATTATATTAAAAATTTTAAAAAATATTTTTGTCTTTAATTTTTAACTATAGTTCTTATTATTAAGAATTGTACCATTCAAGAATTATCATCATGAAAAAAATTGAAAATTCTCCACGTGTATTAATAATTTTTTGAATAAAAACAATTATTGAATTTTATACTAAAATGAAAAGAAATAAAATTAAAAAAATAAAATTCACGATGAAAGTCAAGAACTCCAATTTATATCACTCTTATCATGAATTTTTATTTTTAGATGAGATGTTGTTTTAATTGATTGAGTTATCGATAATAGGAAACAAGATGTATGAGATTGTTAAGTAGTTTTTATTCTTTTGGTACAAACGTTTTATAGTTGTTGGGACAGCATTAATGTAAATAACTCACCTGGTTCTGGTTGAATTAGCGTTAGGTTTTTGTTATGTTATGTTACAACTTGTTTGGCTAAGAATGACTAGTGAGTAGAGAGAGTTGATTTAGAAACGTGTAAATGAGAATGAGAGAATGAGAGAGAGAGAGAGAGAGAGAGAGAGAGAGAGAGAGCATGTGAGTGGAAGTTTATAGACAAAAGCAAAGTGTGAGTAATGGGGAAGGGACCCAATGCCCCGGATTTTGTGGTGGCAGCTCTCTGGTAACGTTCTTGTCTGCACTCTAAACACAGTTCTCAGTTTCACAACACAGGGCAATAAAACATCACTTCGGACACTGGTCCTCCAATTTTGGGTCTTCACAACTTTTTTCATATTCTGCCTGCCAGGACGTTCCTTATTTTTGTATTGTACTATTGTGTGAGCCAGGTTGTGCTATACAAGTTTTAACTTTTTTTTTTTCTTTTTTTACACAATACAATTTTTTATACTATACTATAGATTTCTTGTAAAAAAAAACAAGAAGAAACATACTCTAGATTTTGATTCTATTCTATGCAATAACTATTTTAAAATGACAAATACAGTAATAGAAAATAAAAAGAAAAAGAAAATTATTTATAGCAGTATTGAGAGGGGGGGGGTGGGGGGGGGGGGGTGGAATTTAGAACCAACTATTAAATAATTTAAAAACATATTTACTTGTAAACTAAACTAAAACGTATTGATTTAGAAATTTATTAATCAATAACTAGAAGCATATGGGAAGTGTTTTACTAAAACACAAATTCATATAGTCACTTAATAGATTATATAAAAGTGACAACAATTCATATCAAAAGGAATACATAATTCGAGGTAAAATAATTCTATAATTATGTAAGGAAGTTTACTTGATTGAGACATAAAATTTTACATTCGTATATTATATTTGACATAATTAGTCGACAAATGACATGAAAGATGATAAAATAATAAGAGTTGAAAATTTGAGAAACTCAAAACCCAAAAAGGAAATGAGAGATTAATTTATTGAATTAAAAGTTTTGAATAAAATTAAATAATCAACTAAGAGATATTTACATAAAAACAGGTTTATGTGTGTCTTTGTATGTAATAGATGAAAGTTAAATAAAATTATATAAGCTATGTATTTATTTATTTTTTATTAGGTAAAGAATATTTTATAAAATAACTAATATTCACATATAATGTATTCAAAATAAGGTTATTATTTGTTTTAGTTTGCACACGTATTATTCTTCAAAGTCAATCACGAGACGTAATAGGAAATCAAATATAAAATTGTGAACGATTAATTTATTTTGTTAATTAAGCTCCATTCCTGCTGATAACTTTTTTTAGAAATTAACTAAACGAAATAGATAGAAACATGAACATCACATAACTATGACATTTAATAAACTACTTTTATTAGCTTGTCAAATCAAATATTTTAATCTTGCTGCATTTTTAAGGAAACTTACTAATTTGACTTATCTAATATTGTTTTATTTGTCAGGCAAGTTAGTTAATGTACCGATGAAGTTTCGCAACTAATTAATATATGGTCAATTCAATTTTGTAGGCTTAGTTTCTGTCTCATAATTTTTTATAATGAATAACTTTTATTTAATTTTCCGTAACTAGAAATAATTTTTTATATTAAATTGATTATTGAATGTTAATATAAAAGTATTATTATAAGACTGACCATGTTAATATTCAATGAATTTAATTCAATGATAAAGAGTAAAATATTCAAAAATAAATAAATAATTAAAAAATCATGAATATTTAGACGAATTACTTTCGATTAATTTCAGTATTATTTAAAATTCAATCTCATTAAACTAAAAAATTATATGTATTTATTAGAATGCAATATTCTCAAAATAAGACAGCATCATTTTAACATAATTTTTATAAGCTAGGTATTATTATATATGAATTTAAGTTAAGGTGCTTAATTTTTATTTTAAAATCTTTATGTAGAGAAAGGTTTATAAATAAGAGTAAGTAAATAAAATAATAAACGAGGTGGATAAAGTTCTGAATTCTTCAAAGTTGTAATGTTTTTTCATCTAATTGAATTATTAAATTTTAGTTTTTTTATAGATGCATATTTAAAGTGATTGTTAACTTAGTAATTTCGAATTCACTATTTTAAACTAATAATAATAGCTTAACGTTCATCAATATTTAATATTTAATGATGTTTGGACTTGTCAACATTATTACAAAAAGCTTTGTTTTAATACGACGGTTAGAGCTTTTGAAAAGTGAGTATGCTTTCTACTGCAATGCTCTGTCAATTAACATCTTCTTTGATAACTTTATAAAAGAGATTTTGTTGACTTGAAAGTTATCTTACGTTGTTGAATACTTAGACTTTACGTAAAAAATTTAATGAGTTAGAGTCTATGTGTAACAAGAAGAAAAATAAAAATTTTACTTATCTTTTAGTATATCACGGGTCTATGTTTTCATTAGTTTTGTCTTGGATCATCTAATTGTCATCTTTATCTACTCAAGCATTGACTTCGTCTAATATGAGATCAACTGCGTTTGAAAGGTCTAAAAACTCGTTTATCTTATAAGTTCAAACTTTTATAATGTTAAATTATAATTATTAAAATTTTAGGGATATAATTTATTTTTAACAAATTTGACTTAGCATACTTCTTACTTAGATGGCTAACAAAAGGTCACAATCACAAAGCGGTAATAAGATGGTGAAGGATTATGACCGTGTCCTATTTAGAATATTTGGGGTAATGTAACACCCCCCTCTTATTTACTTATTTTACTTATATTTTGTAATTTAAAGTGATTAATGATATAGTAGATAAAAGAGAGATTTAGAAAACAACACTTTTATTACATAGGTTTTAAAGTTCATTACAACCAGATTACATAACTTTGTCCTATTATTATTTTACATAATTACCTTTCTACTACCTTAGAACATTTACTCAACACTTTTACATGCAAAACATAGCAAGCATCTTCACAACAAGATAGTAGTAACAACCATTGCGAAACAAAGGACAACTTCTCAATCCTGCAAATCTGTAAAAATAGAATTGCAAGGGTGAGCTTTCCTTAATCCTCAAATAATTTTAATTATAGTAAAACTTTTGAAAATAAGGAAAAATATTCATAAAACCAATATTCTTTAATATTCTTCAATTTCTTTAAAATAGTAATTTATTGATATAAAACCTGTGTCCAAACCATTAATTCAATTCACAAGGTAAAACCACCAATCAACCATAAAACGAATCATTAATTTATCACAATAATCATGTACACATAATCACTATTGCATGCTCTTATTTCTATATGATGCATGTATCCTCACGATGTACTTTCCCTATTTACTCAACATGCAATGTGGCGCCATCCACTGAAAATAGCCTGGGGCATCCGGTCCTCACATCCTCCGGACCCACCAGGTGGTAGACACTCCGTAATTGTCGAGTTCCCTCGATGTCCTGCGGACCTCCCCCGCAACATGTGATCATCATGAGCGGGGCAATTTCCCCACCAAGAGAACCCCCCTAGTCCACGGTATTCCACTCACACGTGAATCCGTAACTTACTGACTTGGTCTACTACTATCCAACATCATGCAACATGCTTCTAGGACCTTGAATTGTATAATGACCTTTATCACATTTTAAATCTTGACCTCTTTACTAGGTCATATTCATTTCAAAACCTTCTAAGCATTGCCTATTCACCAAGCAATCTTAGAATATTGCCTCATTCACTAGGCATTTCAAATCGGTCATTAAGCAATTCAAGTCCATCACCAATTTCATGCAACCATGCATGTCACCACTTATTCATATCCAACTCAAAACTGCATATTTCGATATGAAATCAACACCAAGAAACACCAATAAACACCAATAAATCAAGAAACCAAGAAGAAACAAGAAACACCAAGAATTATCAAGGAAACATCAAGAACCAATAAACAAGATACCACACTTTTCCTCGTAACAAGAATAATTCCGTTTCGATGTGGAAGATCGGACAAAACCGCAACCACGAAGCATACTAAGAATTATCTTCGCACCTTAGTATCCGAAAAACTAAAGAAATATAATGAAAGTAACAACAAAACAAAAGAATAGAAGAGTAGGATAAGGACAAATTTCCCTTACGGGTTTCTCTCACTTTCTTATACTCTTCCTCTACTTACTTGCTCCTCTCTTTTAGAGATATTTCTTCCTAAGAGAGAAATTTGAGAGAATATAGAAATGTTCTTTGGTTTGTTTTCTCATCCGAAATCCCTAAATCCTCTATTTATAAATTAAAGTCTTATTTCTTCTGAGAATATTATTCTACGAATATAGAATATTCTACGTAATATTCCACGAATATTATTCCACGAATATTCCACGAGAATATTTCAAATATTCCACGAATATTCTACTACAATAATTTTACTATTTACCTCAAACATTTTATTATTTACTACGTAATTTTACTTTTTACCACATAATTTTATCACAAGAAATTTACTATTTACCATAGTAATTTTACTATTTACCACAGATAATTTTATTATTTACCACAAAGAAATTTACTATTTGTACAAGAATTTACTATTTACACAATAATTTACTATTTACACAAGAATTTACTATTTGCACATAATTTACTATTTACACAAGAATTTACTATTTACTACATAATTTCAAAAATTCATAATTTTTAATTATTTTTATATTTCTCTCTGTTATAAAAACCTCTCTTAAACTATATTTAAGTTTTTGGGATGTTACAGGTAACCTTGTTGAATCTCTCTATGAATGTCTTTAACGTTTCCATCTTCTCTTTTATAACATTAACAAATGTTATTAAACTAAAATGGTGGTGCACTCGTGGTGAATTATGTGCCAACTATAGAAGCTAATCTTTCAAATTAGTCTATGGAGTTTGGGGGAAGATGTCTAAACCAGTTTAGGGATAGGCCTTTTAAAAAAGTAGGAAAGCTTGACATAACATGGCATTTTTGACAGTATACAAGCCAACATGAGTGTTATAGACATCCACATCATCATTTGGGTCCGTATTTCGATCATATCTCTTGGGGTCAAAGGTTCCCAATTGGTCGGCAAAGGAGTTTCCATAATATCTTGCACAAAGGGATATCGACATACAACTAAGAGGAGTCGTAGCGCGATGTGTTTGAGTTGGACTCCTTTTGGTGTAGTCTTATTGTTACGGATGTCTCCGGATAAGGACCCAATGTATTACTTGACCTTATTCTTTAAGTCTACGTTCTCCTTTTACAATCATTTTATTTCCGAATTGTGCTATTAATGTATCCTATGAATGTCTTCCTTTAATTCTCATCAGATCAAAGCAGTCTGCTCTTAGTTAGCATCTCTCTTAACATTATTTTTTTCATCACCATTATAGACATAGTATAAGTGTTAGAGAAGGGACATGGGAATATTTTACTTTAAATTTCTTGCTGGATGTTAAAATATACTTATAAAATATTATTTAATCTTTATAAATCTTTGACTTCATGGTCACTATTACGGATATTCAGTATTCACATAATGTGAAAATATTTGTAAAAGACATTCAAATACTTAATTTTAAAACAACTTACATATTTTTAAAATAAATGCTTGAGAGAATTTGTCACACGTTTATACTTGGATTGATTATTACAATATTAGTTCAATAATTTTGTTATTAAAAAGTCAACTTTAAGTATACTAATATTATTCTATTATTTCATACGCGATAATTAGCTTCTAAGTCTTTTAACTTTTACTGATTCAGTAGTTTTTATTAATAATAAATATTGTTAAAAAAGATTAAAATTTAATTTAAATAAAAAGAATGAATAGGAAAAAATAATATACTAGAGAGTAATAATTATTTTAATTTATATATAAAGAAGATATACTTTTTTCACTTGATAAATAATTTAAGGGATACTAAAACGTTTACATTTTCTTACCAAATAACATTTAATTTAAAAGGAATTTTTTAAAAGTTCAACAAGATGAATGTTAATAAACGTTTCTCTTATGTTTTTATTTTTAATTTTAACTTAAAAATTAGCTTTTAAATTAGAAAAAAAAAGATTAAAACAAAACCTAAGTATCTCAGGTAAAGTGGGGTCACTTACCCTGTTATAAAATTGTAAAACACAACAGCAACAATCTACCAAGTAAATTTTGGTATGATCATGCCAAGCCATTCTATTTAAAGGAAATCTATACTTTTGGTTAACATTTGAAGTCAACTATAGTTAAATTAAATGACACTGGTTAGAGTTCATTGGACATTAAACATAACATTTGAAAATAAGTATTAAGACCTGTTTCATCAACTAGAATCTCATGTATTTAAAGAGAGAGAAAGTGAGAGAATCAACTGTTATTATTTTCGTATCTCATTCCAAATTACATGTGTCGAACCATACGGTATTCTCTCATCAATCCTCCAATCACAGCAACCAATAGGATCTTGTAAAAATTAAATTGCATTTTTAAAAAACTACATCAAAGCATCAATTTTGTAATACAAAATTGAGTGAATTCTAGGAAATAAAAAATAGAAAAGTCCTGATAACAGCCTATGATTGAATACTTTATCAACGGTTACTGGTGCATGTGATAATAACCATAACTTGATCAAGATATGAAAATCAAGTCTCATGTAGTAATTGAGAAAGTTTGAGATCAATGTGACTTTTAGACAGTAAAGTTTTTAATTGAAATATGAAATAAAACCGTAGTTAAACAATTAATAGATGACACTGATCCTAATTCTCTGTGTTCGATGGAAAGATGAAATCACGCGAACACAAAAAATGAGAAATGGAAGAGAGGAAAAAAAGGAAAACAAAAAAACTCAGATAAAATTTCATTGAAGAGAGAACAATAAAAACTATAGAAAATATGAGATGTTATAATTTTGGAAAAAAAAAAGGTGCATTTGAAAAGAGGAAAGTGTATAAATTATGAGGGAATAATGGATAAACATTGAGCAAGTCAAATTCAAATTTAAGGATTTAAAACAAATGAGGATAAACTTTGTCAAAAATATAGAAAGTAAATTCTCCGACAACGTACACATCATCTACATAGAAATTGTAAAAAGAATACAACTTTCTTTACAAAATCTCATCAAATAAAAAAAATTAAACAAAAAAGAGAAAGAAGTGCAATGAATAATTTTTTTTTTGACACCTTTAAAGCCTTTTAGTTTTTTCAAAAAAAATGTCACAATCGTGTATATTATATGATGGATATGAATGGAAAATTGGGCTTGTCCCATATATAAATACACCAAGGAAAGATATATATATAGAGAGAGAGGTGAAAAGAGGTGTTGCATCAAAATCAAATCATGTGCTATGGCTCTCACCCAACCAACCTGGGACCTGGTTCGGAAGTGCTCAGAAAGTAACAAAGTTCTTTCTTTTTTTCTTCTCTCTGTGGAGTGTGTGTGTGGATGGTGGTGGAGGGGAATCCCATTTGCGGCTCCTACCTCAAAGTGCAGATATATAATTTGTACCTCTTTTGTATTTAATGGTTTCTGTTTTTGTGCTAATGGTAGAAGAACCGCAGGTAAGGCACTTCAAAGGTACCTTTTTGAATTGTGACACAATTTTGTGATTCTTTCTATAGGGGGAGGGGCAGTTAGATATGGTTCATTGTAACTGAGATTTAGTTGAATCTGGTTCCAATTGGACCAGTATTTTTGTACTGTTTGAAATACTACAAGTGTCTTGGGTTGGGTTTGATCTTCAGAATCCAAGCCTCACTCTAAGCATTAAAGATTTTCATTCCATTTCAGCTAAGGTCAAACGCCCCAGAACAGAATTTAATTGCTTCATCTATTTTCATTTGAATGTTGAAGTTATCAATTTTGCACCCAACAAAAAAATTGAGTATTTTGAACTTTAGATTCTCCTTCTCTGCCACTCAGCTACTGCCAATGAGTGTTAGAAAAACCTGTTTTTGGTTACCCTTTTTCCTGATTCTTGTTTGAGCATAAGTTTCCATAGTTATGTCTGTTTTTTTTTTTTTTTCTTTTTTTTTTTGAAGTTTTAAGGTTTGAAGTTTGAGGATAAACATGGAAAAAGAATAAAATTAGGAGTTGGAAAATTGCAAATTTTCTTTCTCGTCCTTTTTAAAAGTTGTGCATACTTCAGCTTAATTTTCAGTTGACCTATTCATTTATTCAATTTCTCTCCAACAGAGGAAGCTAATGCCAATACCTTATGGTTGGTGAGTATTATTTGTTGACCGTTCTTTCCGGGGGCAAGTTGAGTGTACTGAGAGAGAGAGAGTGTGAGAGAAGTTGGAAAGGGACTGAAAAAATAATAAAAAAATAAATATAATTTTGGTTCAATTCAAGATGATCTGTTTGTTATGTACCCTCCATCTGTGGTCAACTACAATATAGATATTATTGAATTCAAGACACTTACCAACACAATTTATGTCACTATAAAATCTTATCAAGAATCTGTTCTCAGTTACAATTATTATTATTATTGTTACAATTATTATTATTATTGTTATTATTTATTAAAAGCCAATATGGTCCCAACTATTAATTAATTTATTTAAGGGTAGGAACCCACCACCAATTTCTACCCATTTCCCTCCCGGTGGCTATTTATCCTTTTTTTTTTTTTTATCTCATTTTCTTATACAATGAATTTCAAAAGTCCAACCCACATGATTAGTTATTGGGACACTTTTATTATACATGAGTGAGATTTTCAGTGTCAAATACAGTAATTGTAGTGCCAGCTTGTTCCACTTTCTCAAGTAACCAAAGGACAAGTATTTATCCGAAACACATGTGATTTGCCTCTCCCTTGTAGTATATCCTTTCCTTTTCAAACATTGTTGACAATGCTTTACCCTATTTCTTTGTCTTCTTATACTATTAAATAACTTTTGAAGTTGCACCAACGCCTAACGGAGACAATGCCCGCAACGTGGATTCACCCTGCTGCCTTAAATGCATGGACCTTCCAATTAGGCCTTGCATCTTTATTATTTATGCTGTGGGGTACCCCACATCTTAGCACGATCTCTCTCTTCATCCATTTAATATCTTCAATTTAGTTGTTTTGATATACATCATTCATTTATTTTCCCTTTAACTTGAATGATAAAGTGGGAAAAGAAAAACAAAACAGTATTCTTCATTTTCATTGCCATTGCTTTTTCATCACCATACGTCTATTGTTCCCCTAACTAATGGTACGCACGTTGAATGATTCTAGACATAGAGTAAATGGAGACAAACATCTTACGTCATGAAAAATTACTTGTACAAGGAAAACAATTACTGGATACCATTTTGTACTTATGTTATAACTATTCACTATTTTCTCCATTAAAAAACCATTGTTCAAGGTGTATTTACATAAATTAAGAGATGTTTAATTAATATAAATATTATCATATTTCAACTAAAATACCATCAATAATTAATTAATGATAGTTAAGAAAGAGAAAGAGAATTGTTAAATCAAAGGGAAAAAGAATGAGTTGATAAGAGAAGTAATAAAAGATACATATAATCATAACTTCGACAAAATTGTGGTTCCAAACCCAATGTTAAATATCCTAACCTTGCGATGCAATGCATCTCACTACTACGTATTATCTATCAATTATTTTTTCTCATTTTGCCCATTTCTGATGTTACACGTAACACGCTACACGATTAATGAACTCATGAATAATTGGAGTGTTTTTCTCTTTTTCAATGACGGTACCTAATAATGGAGAAAATTAAATTTGTGCAAGTCTTTTTGAAATTTATGTAAGCATTCTAGTAAGATAGGAATGAAGGCATACGGAGTAATATCAAAGAACCAGTAGATATAGAAAGTAATTAATGTATATTGAACTTCTAGAAACCTTGAAATTAATACTTTAGAGGAATGAATTATTTTTCAAAGGTATCAGTGACATGTAGATGAATATTAAATTATTAATTCAACACAATGACATGGATGGCTTTGGTTAACTGTTGCATACTATACACTTTAATCAAACTTAAGTTTGGAGAAGAATTCAGATAATCATCCAAGCATAGGTAACTAACTACCCAACCGATATTTTTTTTTTAAAAGAAAGGATAATAACTTGGTAAATATTCTAGCTTTACGTGAGTACTATTACCCTAAATATTTTTTTAAAAAAAATAAAGATCTAAATGAAATAATGCTAAGCATATCCAAATTCGAAAAGGGAAAATAGTGATGCTAGTTTAATGAGGAAATGAGAAGAAGGTTGAGGAAAAAGAGTGAGTTGGAAGATATTGAAAATGTGAACAAGAAAGGAAAAGGTTTGAAGTGTATGTTGACTGTTTTTTATAGCGAAGAGTGATGAAAGGGTGAGTTATATTGGGTATGATGATAAAATAAAATAATGAATATTTTATAGAAAGGAAAAGACTTTTTGGAGTTGTCCAAGTGGGGTCAGGAAGGTGCGATAAGTCATAGTTGATTTTAGGTGTGGTGACCTTCAGGCTTATCTTTCAGTGTTCACAAATTGGTAATGAAGTGGAAGGGCATGGGGACTTTGCTTATTCCATTATTTGATTCCTTTCATGGGTCCCTCTTATAAGAAAAAAGGACACAAAATATTGTCTTTTTCGGTTTATCAAGAGGGAACCAACTGAAGATCTCTATGCTTTTATCTTTGGCCCCTCAAAAAAGAAACAGATAAGTGAATAAATGAATCACTCAATAAAGATCGTTTCAATCTGAAATTCCCTTAATAATATCATTCTATTTACGCACTCCACTTTTTTATATTATTATTATTATTATTTTTAAAAATTCTTCCCTGCCATTTCAGCACTCGAAGGAAGTAGATCCATCCCCTTTATGTTGCTGAAAAAGGGTTATTTCAAAAGAAATCCACGTCACTCTCACTCTCTTACCTCTCTCTTTTATTTATCTAGCTTCGTCTTTTGCTATTCAACTGGTCCACATACCCCAACAAAAGTTTAAATCGTATTTCGTATATAAAATCTATAACCTTTTGACATAGCCAATTCCAATAAAGATTTTTTTAAAAAGAAAAAAAAAATGCACATTAGGTAGAATTCTTATACCCCTGATACTTATTCAAAATATTATAATTAATTCGTGTAATTATGACACATTAACATAAAGTTTAAGATCAAATTAATTATATTTAAGGATTTAAGATTAATTGTATTAACATTGATTTTAAAAATAAAGAAGCCCTAGAAGAATATGGCTAAGGTAGGTTTGGCTTATTGAGGCAAGAGAGGTGTAGGTGTATACAAAGAGAAGATTTGGAACATTTAGTTAGTTTGAGAAATGAAAAGAAAATATAAAGAGATTGGATACACGTGTATAACGTAGAGAAGAGAGGAAAGTTTTTCACATCGTCACAGGTGGTATGTCAGGACCCGCAATGTGTTGCTGCTTTAAGTTTGGTTCTAAACGCAGTGATTGCTTTGTGTGGGCCAAAGGTGCTGCCTCACAGTGGGGACCTCCATCAAGGGCAAACATGGAAAGCAAATTGCCCTTGTTACGTGGAAGGAAAAAGAACCTACCCCACCAAGTACCACCAACACACACGTTATTTAATTCGATTTATTAATGATATATACTATAGTAGCAGCTTAGGATAATAATCAATATGATAACACTGATAATAGAATAGTTTCACATCTACTATAAATCCGTAGTCCACGTGTTTGATGTTGACAGTAAAGAGAACACATCTCAGCTAAAGAAATTGTCTAATTCGGTGCAACTTTGAAGCTATCTTTACCACATGATCCGGACCACGCCATCCTTGCGCAAAACCAACCAACCATTACTGATATTATGAAAATTTATATCCAATACCATTGTTCTGCCAGCTATTTTATCTAAGTTCCCTGATTTTTAGTCTAAGGATTGAATTTTCACTTCCTCACTCACGTGCAAGTCCCAATCTCAAAAAAAAGCATCTTTGTATACTTTTCAAATTGCTCTTACACTCATTGCAATTTGTGTCACCGCCCACTCAAAATTCACTAGAACTTGGGGAAAAAGAAAACCACTGGCATCATATCATACATACTACGTAGCCACAGGACAGCTGCAAAGGATGAGGGAAATCATCATATATCTTTTCATCTTTAAATTAAAAAATTAAAATTTGAGGGTTACTATAATATATGATCAGCCAGACACGTACATATTCATCCTTCTCCACATAGACTTTGTCAAAAAGATGTTTTTACTGTTCTAGTAACCTAGAAGACAGACTAAAAAATAAAAAAAAGAAAAGAGAGGAGAAAGAACATGTAGGTAAACTCCATTACATCCCCAAAAGAAGAAAAGGTGGCTCTTTCCCTTCCTTTCCTCCATCTTTTTTAAATCCTTTTCTTTTTCCACCATATCAACCACAGCCTTCTAAAGAACCAATCGAATTTGATTAGATTTCACGATCAACCTTGTCAGACTATAAACACAAGGGTACAAACAAATTTACTAAACACAATTCAGGCACATCAATGGTCTGTCTGGTCGATTTCCCATCCAAAATTTGAGAATTCCAAATCAACTCTAGCTTCTTCGTTGCCCATGACCTACTCCAGCTTGTTCTTTTTCCATATCTTCTCAAAACGGCATCATCAACACAATAACACTTTCCACCACCATTGAGAAGAGTTCAAAATCTCATGACAAGGGGTGCAGGAACCAAAGGATATAATCATTCTACTCACCCGCAGGTTGTTTCTGTTCCGCTGGCTTCACTTGAACTGATGGCACAGGATGAACGTAAGAAAAACCAGCAGGAACAAATTGATGATGGCCACCAGAAGGTGGCATTGGAGTAAACTGTGCAGGATGCAAAAGACCCTGAGTAGGTAAAGCACTGCTGCCTTTCACATTGTTCGTGGCCGAGGAATTGCCGGAAGATCCCGGCCGTTGCATCGGCCTTTGAAGGTAGTAACCACTTGGAACTGTGGAGGTGGAGGTGGAACTATTGGATTGTCCATGCACGTAAGCATTTGAGAAGAAAAGCTGGGCCTGTGGCAATGCTTGTTTTGATATTTGTTGCTGCTGCTGCTTCTGTTGCTGCTGTGACAACTGGGATTTACTCCCAGTGCTGGAAGAGGGAGTTAGCTGAGGGACATTGAGTATTGATGGCACATTCCTCCCACCAACAGGTGATGACTTGCGTGCCGGCACAGCAGAAGAGTTCTTGCCTTGCTGAGAGGATAAGGAAGAACTTTGGCTTAACTTGTTGTTAGTTGTTGAAGTAGAAGTCGTCCTTGGGCTACCAGTATTTTTGGACATTGATGAAGTTGTGGGTGAGCCAACCATGACTGGAGGAGATGGTGACTGGGTGGAACTTGTAGGTTGTACTTGTCCTGTGGATGATTTTGGATTTGCAGCAAAAGATATTTGTGTGTGAGGTTGTTGTTGGGAGCGAGCCTGCTGCTGTGGAAGACTTTTGACTGATGAAGGTGGTGTTGTTGAAGCCATGGATGGAGGTGACTGTGATGTGTTTGCTGCCCTTAGAGGATTCTTCCACTGAGGTGACTGAGCCACGGTACTGCTGCTCTGCACAAGGCTTTGAGGAAACGCTGAATTGGCAAATTTGGTAGCCATTGAAGATGTAGAAGGGAGGTTATCAGGGCAGACATTTCCATTGCTTGTTGGTGGGGTCTTGTTTCGAGCAGCAGCTGCAGCTGCAGCAGCAAATTGATTCTGCTTCTGATGCTGCTGAAGAAATTGCTGCTGATTTCGGAGCATTTGTTGCTGAGTGCTGGCTGCATTACTGTTGATGGCAGCAGGCATAACAGTAGTAGCCCGGGAAGATGCAGAACCAAGGTTGAGATTGCGACCTGAGGTATCAATGACATTGTTGCTGCCAGATAATGACGCTAAAGAGGGATCAGACACATCTGGCCGTCCGAATGCGATGGATTGCCCCATTGTTCCTGGAATTTTTCCAGACATTGCTGCTTTTCTATCTTCATCTAGATTAGAAGAATTGACTACATTTTTTCCATCCTCAGGAGCATGATAAGTCTTCTTCAGCTGAGCACTGGCAGCTTGTGCTGCTGCAATTATATGATAATTATGACTACTCTGCATGAGCGAATGGTTCTGTGAAATAGATGACAGGTCCAGGCCAGGGGGCCCAGTGGCTCCATTGATGGATGCAAAAGACATGGCAAATGCTGGAGCTGTTTCACCTCCAGCCTTTGAACCAGGGTGCTGCTGCGGTTGCTTCTTCTCCCCGTGACCTCCATTAGAACCTGCAGCACTAATTGAGCCAGGTGTCATCAAGGCAAAATTTGGCGTCTGCATAGGCATTGGAAAATTTTGGCCATAAATATTCATGGCAGTGCGAGTTAGACGGCTATCTGCAGTAGATGGACTATCTTCACCACCTATCTCAGGCTCAACTTGGCGAGCAGGATGAGAAGTGTGATGATTCTGGCGCTGCTGCGGTTGCTGTTGCAACTGTAGTGGCTGTGATGGTGGGTTTTTGGAGACAGGAAAGCCCTGCAAGCTTCCACCTCCATTGGATCCAGCAGCGTTATTATTAGCCTTTTGTTGTTGATTCTGAGCATGCTGCTTCTGAGAAGAGGAGGATCCACTAGAAATACTGGTATTTTGATGGCCTTGTTGCTGGTTCTGCTGTGACTGCGCAGGAAGTTGCTGCTGCTGAATCTGAGAAGGATGTAGCATTTGAGAAGAATAGAAAGAGCCATTAAAGAACGGGAAAGCCTGTGCATGGGGGGTTCCACGGTACCCGGGTGGACCACCAACATGTGCTGGTATTGGAAATGAGTAAGCATTGTTCTGCAAAATGGCCAAGTACGGAGCTTCATTGCCGGGCATATTTGGATAGCTGAAGCTCATTGTAGGGGCTGTAGCAGCAGAGCCAGAAGCGTTCGGAGAGGCAGAATTGGGTGCACTGGATGGTGCTCCATTACTAGAAACTGGCAAAGACTTCACAGATCCAGGCCGAACAGAAGCCGCAGCAGCTGCCTGCTGCTGATTCAGTGGGAATATGAATGCAGGACCATGCTGAAATTTGTGACAAATCCCAAATTATTAATTTTTTTTAACAAAGAAAATAAAAACAGAAAGGGAAGACGAGCATTTATGGTTTAAGAATAAGACAAACATAATAAAACATACCAAGATATTACTAGGTGCTGCTCCTGGGGGTAAACCTTGCTGAAGCAAAATTTGCTTTCTTGAATTATCCGCATTGGCAGGCTGAGAGGCTTTGTCCTTAGGAATATGTCCTGGGAACATAGCAATACTGTGCCCTTTGTCCTGAGAAGAGTTTGCAGCTCTACTGGGAATATTACCATGCAACTCTGTGGATGGCATAACATTAAGATTGCTGGGTTTAGCCCCATACAATGATGCAGAACCTGCTGCTGCTGGCCAGAATGGATTCATTCTCGCAATTTGTTGGTGATACAATATATTGCGGGCAATGTAGCAGTGTGTTGCGCACCTTTTAGGCCGAGGCTGATTAAAAAGAAGATGAGGAGGCTGTAAATTGAAGAAAAAAATTATTAATTAGGAACTCAATTCACATTGTTTGAAAACCAGATTTTTTGAAGAGGAAAGAAAAAGAAACATACTGGTATAGCTGCTGCAGATGTCACTGTACTCCCATCCATGGATACAACTCCTTGAAGAGGTGCCATGTATCTGCTAATAATGAATAATGATGAAATGAATTGAGAAGAAGGTCACATCAAAATTCACCAATATCCGAAACAACAGTTAAGACACAAAAATTGAACCCTGGCCATACCCCATTGGAGGAAGCCCGCCAGGCCAGCTGGGAACAGATAATGGTAGAGGCACGGAATTGGATTGAACTGGAAGAAGAAGAAGAGAGAAACCTTGTAAGGTTATCAGAAAAAAGTGGGGAGAGAAGAAAGACAAAATATCCAGCATTTCTAACCCAAAAAAAAAAAAAAAAAAATCAAACGTACCATTTTTTTCCGAGTTTATTTGCTGCTGCTGTTGCCTCTGAACGTTGTTCTGATGCTGCTGCTTCTTGTTAACCATACTACCGACATTGCCACTAGTATCCACCCTATCCGTTTTCTCCAAATCAAGCTGCAAGTCAATCCCTCTTTCTTTCTGCACAATACCCGGTTTCTGTGTATCAGTTTCTTCAGCCTTTGTTCTCATTGTCTCCGTTTCCAGAACCATTGATTCTTCCTTGTTATTTCTAAGTGCTTTCTTGTCCTCCTTCATCACATGCTTCACTTCCTGCACAACACCCCAAACGGCCTTAAGCACTCATTCTTATTATTCTCGTGCAACATGAAAATAGTTCATAGTCACCAAGGCATGGCCCACATACCTTCTCTGTGTCAACCACCAAATTATTATTATCAACATCCCTATCCGGGGAAGACCTCAATGGAGGAGGTGGCGCCTGAAAATCCAAATAAAAAAATAAAAATCAACACACCATGATCAAAACCAATCATTTAAAAAAAAAAAAAAAACGAATATCGGAGAAAGAGAAGGGAGAAAATTATAAGCACCATCAGATCTATCTGGAACTTCTCCTCTCGCTGATTTTCACTCTCCGACATGGAAGGATTCCTGGGGAACAAAGAAAAATCAATAAAGCAAGATCAGTATTCACATTCAGCTTGAACTCTTGACACAAAAAGCTAAATGATTAAAGAGAAAAAACGAAAAAGAAAGAGAAGTAAAAGTCGATGCTGCTCACGCTTTAGTCGCTTTCACATCTTCACGGTCATCATCTGCTACTTGTCGCGAAGGAGATTCCTTCTTCGGTGACGAGTGAGGAGCCACCACCATCTCACTCTGCTTCTCCCCTTCCTCCGTCATCGGTTTAGTCTCCGATGACGCGTTGCTCTCAGGCTTCGCCGTCGCCTCCGACGAAGCCTGAACCGTTAGAGAATTCACCAGATTCTCCGTAACAGACCCCATGTTACTCTTATCCAAATTTGAAGAACAAGTTTCCATCTTTGAAGGTTGATCGCTCTCCGCTTTCGTCGTTGACGAAATGGGACTGCTTCGAACGCTCAAACTCGCCGGATTCTCATCCTCGTGCTTCACCGGTCGCGGTCTTTTCCTCTTCGGAGCTGCAAAGTTTAAACCCCAAAGGAACTTAATTAAAAACGGAAAAAGAAAAAGTGATTAAAATTAAAAATTTGATTTTGATAGAGTAACGCACCAACAGCGGACATGGGAGTGGCGGAGGAGCTTGAATTTTGGGGGTTGGAGATCGGTGACTTGATATCGGTGGAAGATTTATTATTGGGTTGTTGTTCTCGGGAATCGAACTTTGTTGAAGAATCGTTTGTGGCGATGATGATGTCTTGCTTCGACGGTCCCTGAGGTTGTCTCATCATGCCGTACAACACTTCCGCAATCTCTATCTCGATCTCGTCCTGTGCCGAAGACGACGACTTCGACGTCGACGTTTTAGGGGGCCGAAACTTCGCTGCACCATTCTGCTTCTACACCCATCAAAACAACACTGTTAGCACTCACATCAAAAAACCAGTGAGATTCTATTCTAGATTCTGACTGACACCGGATTCCAGAACTCACTATCTTCTTCCTAGCCGACGCGTTCGACGATGATGGCGACGCCGGCGCCGCCCCTCTCACCGGCGAACTTGACGGCTGTCGGTGATTTTGCTCCGCCACTAATCCGCTAGCGCTCGAAGCCCAGCATTCATGAGACCTCTTTGTTGAAGCTGCGAACAAAAACAGAGAAAACCGTTAAAACAAACGAATTAAGTGTTGTTTTTTTGTTTATTATTATTGAATTTGGATGGTGTAAGGTTTACCGGAGCGTGCTTTTCTGGGGACAGGGACTCCGATCATCTCATCGGTGGCCTTCCACGTCGACGGCGGGGTTGGTCTAAATACTTTCGCCGGAGGGAAGCTCTTCCGATGATGGTGGTTGGAGAGAGAGGAAGGGTTAAGAGGAAGCATTCTAACGGAAGCGGTAGCAGCGGCGACGGCGGGACCTCGGTCGTCGTCATCGTCGTCTTCTTCATCGTTAATACTGTCTTCGGAAGTGTCTTCTCCACCATCTTCTCTGCTGCTATGCATCAACCTGTCTCCTCTTCTCTTCTTGCTCCGACCCAATCGATCTCTCTCTCTCTCCCTCTCCCTTTCTCTCTCGCGATCTCGATCCTTTTTCCCACTCCCTCCTCGATCTCGCAACCGCGTTGGCTCTTGCAGCTCCATGGCTCCATCTTCCTCTGTTGAAAACAAGAAAAGAAAAAAAGAAAAAAAAAAAAAAAACAATAAGATGGTGAGAATGAAGAAAGAGGAAGAGAAGGATAAGGTAAGGGTGTGTATTGAGATCTGAGAACTAATTGTTAACCTGGTGAGTCTCTGAGACTGTTAGTCCTGTGTCTTCTTCTTGTTAAACCATTTGCTGCCATGGTGCTTCTTCTAACTTCTCTATTCCTCTCCATTACGCTACACCGAGATCCTCTGTTTCCGAATAATCAGCTACACCCTCTCATCAACAACCATAATCACCCAAATTCTCAGATAAGAGTTAATAGGATTTTCGACCCTGAAAATTTTGATTATGTCCACAAAAAGATCGTGTTTTTCTTTTCCTGTTATGAGAATTAATACGAGAGATCTTAGGGGATGGGGGCTGCTTATCTTTCTTTTCCTTGTTGTTCTCCTCACGCTGCTCCTTCTTCTGCTGCACCACTCTTGGCTTCTCTATCTCTCTTTCCCCTTTTTGTGCTCCAATCTCATCTCCTTTCCGCTATTTCACTCTCTGCCAAACCCACTCCAAAGACTCCTGGACGGTCACGATTCTCCACCGCGTCACCTGTTATCATATCCACCCTTGCTTATTCTCCCCCATCCAACGGTCCTCCTTTTACTGTGACATTTTGGCACAATCTTAACCCTCCATCTAACCACTCATGCGTAACACCTTTTAACCTTTTCAGCGCCTCACCTCCACGTGTACCCTTTCCTTCTTTGCCCTTTCAACCTTCACTCACTTCCAACTTGGTAATATATCTTTTCTGTTTAGTATTTAATTATTCAACTAATTAATTATTCATTTAATACATACATTCATATTAATCTGTCATACTTTGAATTTTTTTTCTTTGCTGTTACTTTACTTAGGAAATATTAAATTAATAGGATTTGGAGCTGTTACCTGGTATATCCGGTTTCCGGGACCTTGATAAAAGCAAAAAATGAAACACCACCATCACAAGGAATCTAGGTGACCGCAGAAAATATCGTTCCCCCCGGTCAAATTCATTAATTAGGTTCCGCTTTTGCCCTTTCTGGTTCTCCGTTTTTTTTTTATTTTAATTCTGTATCTGTAATTTCAGAATAGACTACACTAGTGGGTCCACGTTGGAATAAATAAACAACAAAAACAAACATTTCTTTTTCTACGGACCAGATCCTCGCGTTATCAGTAACACGTGATCTCTCCGTCGTTGGATGCATCCTACGTGGCAGTGAGCATTCATTGAAAGTAAAAACAAGCAGATTCCAACGAACGAGCGAGTCCGACATGGCACCTAAACCAAGAGGTTCGGGCGCGTCCATCGTCAAAACCTAATCTCCACCGTCGAAACTCTGTCATTGAACGGCTGAGATTAGCGCCGAAGCGAGAGTAACTCAGAGTCACGGTCACGGAACTTCCAATGTGTGTGGGTCCACCAATAGCTGCCGATCTAGAAATTATTTTCTCTCCTTTGGCCTAATTGTCACGTTCGCGAGATGTGGTAGCTTCATGACATGTACATGGGTCCCACCATTAAAAATTCAGAAATATTTACGAACTTATCTAATAAAGTATCTAGTTGCCCTCAAAATTTACACCACAGTTAAAATAAAATAAGATAACAAGTGATTGAATTGAATAATCAACATTTTAATAAAAAAAAAAAAACGTTTAACAATTAATTAATCAGAGATGGAGACAGCAAAACCAAACAGCGGTTCCTTTTGATGCACGCGCTTGTCCGAGATTAAGGTACGTTTCGTTCAATTTCTTGTAACATATATGTATTGTACACGTTCAAGATTAAAAAAATACTAAAATTAAGAAGGATGAAAACTTATAGTTTAATAATAAATCTAATACGAATAATTTAAAAAATGAAAATTTAAAAAGAAGATAGAGTGATTGAGTTGGAAAGCAGTGAAGAACGTGGCAAAGTAAATAGGCAACACGTGGAGGTTGTGGTGAGGGTGGTTGGTAGCCTGAGATCTTGGTATTGGTTACACTTCTACACTCGGGTTTTGATCAGGTAAATAAATATCTTGGTTGTGAACATGAGGGGAAAAGATAGCGTCACAGAGAGGGGCTGTTTGCCTGCTTTTAACTCCAAAAGGCATAACTATTTTCTTTATTATTTATTATTATTATTATGATGGCTTAAAAAAAATATATACCATCGGCGTGGAATGCGGAGAAAGTGTTAGAAAAGAAATAATGATTTGTATTTATCTGGGAAGAGTAATAAACCCGTATAAATGAAACCAAATTTAATTTGATAAGCCACAGGCCAGTGGGGTTATCGTACCTTTTGATTAAAAAAACATTATATTTCGGAGTAAGTGTGCCACGTCACAAAGGGTCCACCTTAATAGTGGACCCTACATCACAGGTTGTCGTTTTGCGGGGTGTTTTCGTTTCTCTCTCTCGCTCACTCGCTGTCGTGAAATCCCACAGTTGTGCCACGTGTGCAGCGGAATTGCTACCTCAGATAGCCTACGTGGCTTTGTTTATGACCGTAGACACTAGACAGTAACCCAAAAACCCTAGACCGTCACTCTCGTCTCTTCCTCTCTTGGACCCTCTTTCCTTTTTCTAATTTTTTTTATTATCATCACTACTGTTTATTATTATTACTACTTTAATATTTAATAACAACTCACTTCCCATTAATTATTAAATTATATTTATATTTTAAATAATGGAAATATTTCTTTAGAGTCGGTGTTAGGTCCTTTTCACATTTTTGCTATTTATCCTGGCCTCGAAATCTATCAAAGATAGTCCTTCATTAACTTGTATCTATGCGTTTACATCTTTGCCAATTCAATGCGAATGAGAACGGATTTGACAAATCCACGCCACTTTAGAAAGTGCAGTCATTTTTTTAAGATTTAGTTATCTCAAACCAATTGAATTCATAGTGGAGGAGGATTACCGATGTTATACTTGTATCAATGATATTTTACATAACATAATATTATACATGCATTGATATTTTCTTTTATTGTTTATCATATAATATAATACACTAGTGTTTCAGTTTTTAAGTTCAGATCAAATGATTTTACCTTGAAAAATTAATTGGAGTCATCACTCTAAAATGGAATGAAATCATAGTTTAGATTACTTCTTTTTTTTTTAAGTTATATATTTTTCATCTTGATGAGGTCTACAATTATCACAATGTCCTTTTCATATCTCGCTTTTCTTTTATGCTCTCATTATTAATTAGTTATAAATATTAAATATTTTACATATATAAAAAATATTTAAATTGATTGTTTGCGTGAGTTAAAAAGGGGACACTAAGTTGACTAACTTCTTATAAAAGCAAGAGAGGGACAATTGGTTAGCATTTGTTCCCATACAATGAGACGAAAGACAAGATAAAGATTATTTAAATAAATATTGAATTTAGCTAAAGCCGATAATAATTCAAATTTTATTTTAAATACCCATACCTTACACCTTAAAATTTTGACACAAATAAGTCTTAGTTACAAATGAATTTTGTAAGCTTATTTTTTGTCCTTTTATAACTTCAAGACCGTTAATAACCAATAAATATTATATGTTAAGCTATGTAATTTTACATGACATAAAAAATTAAAAAGTTCCATTACTGAATTAAAACTCCATTCTGAATATTTAATTTCTTATAAAGTTTCAAATTTAGCTATAAGTCAGTATTTAGCTTATAAATTGTAGATGAAAAATATTCGCTTTTATATAGATAAAATTTATAACCAAATAATTAACATGTTTATTTTATAAGCTGTATCGAGAGTTTATAATGGATAATATAAATTATAAAAACAGTTGTTTTAACTGTGGATGTTAAAAAGAAAACCTAAAATTTAACCAAGAGATTAAGGAAAAAGGAAAAAGTATTATAAAGGCTTCATGACATTTGAATCACCAATCTTTTTTTTTTTAAAAATAAAAATTTAGATTGCTTTCTAAATCGAATTGGATGTTCAATTGATCGAATCCGATCGGAAACTAATATAATGACTAGCTTGATCATTAAATAAAATTAGTGTTTTGGAAATTGGTATTGAAAATTGGTTTAAATTAATTAATTTTAACAAATAATTTTGAGTTTAATTTATAATATTTTTAAATAGATAACAGAAGATATTAAATAAGAATTAATAAGTATAAAATATTATTTTAATTTAATTTTTAATATTATGAAGTTGTAATGTTAGGTTTATTTAGTATTATTTTATATATTATTTATATATCATTATTATTTTAGTAAAATTAATTTGGTTACGGTTTAATTATGGAAGAATAATATGATGGATCCAATTTTAAAAAATACTAAGATTTGATCCCTGTTTTAACTATATAATGACGTGGTATTCTATAACAAGAATACACTAATTCATGTTTGTTGACATGACACTTTTTTCTATGATTAGGTTAATATTCCAACTAAATATTATATGTCAATTTATGAAATCTATGGAATTGCATAATTGAAATAGTAGGAAAAATTAAATTCGTAAAAAAAAGGAAAATCAAATTTGCAAAATAGCAATAACAAAGTGATCGTGTAATTAAATTTAAAGATAAATTTTAGTTAATTTAAGATGGTTAAAAAAAAGCCTTTTATCCAACACCAAAGTAAGTCCAGAAAATAATCATTTAGACTTTGAAATTTTCATGTTCCATTTAAATGATACTACTTTCGTTCCTAAACTAGTGATATTTTTATCCTTTTTTTTCACAATTATTGATATTTTATAAATTTAAAGTCTCCAAAAGTATTACTGTTACATATATTTCTGTTTATAATTATGTCTTGTTATACAACTATTTTAATGATAAATATCAGATAAGGGCATTTTAAACTAAATATATTGATTTATTTTTTAAAAAATTAAATATATTAATCAATGAGTAATATTAAATATTTATTAAGATTTAAAGACTAACATCTTTATTTTTTTTACCGGATGTGTACATGAACTTTAAACATTTATAATCTTGGAACAGAATGAATGTATTGATTTGTTTAAATATGAAAAATAGTTTTAAAATGTATTTATAAAAGTATACAACTACGACAGTACATTTAAAGATTTGAAATTTATTCAAGAAAATGAAGCAGCTATTGAATTTGACGATACATCTAATATACCGTAGTTCCAATTATCCAAAAATTATTTCGAGAAATAATAATTAATAATTATTTATTTCAATTTACATTACGGTTTTTCACCAATATATTGAACATTTGACACAAAATTAATGATTCGCGTTTTCAATTTATGTGTTAGAGCATCATCACTTAAAATTTGAATGCATCTTTTAAAATTTTATTAACGAATGTAGGTTTGACATATAAAAAATTATTTCTTTAAGAATTTTCAATTTTTTTTCATTCTCAAATTAAGATATTTTCCTTATAATAGGAAAACATGGATATAAAAATTTAAAATAATATATTTTACAATACTTTTTAATTCAATAACTGTCCTTAATTGTCTTTGAAGTATACTCCTAAATGTAGTTACAAATTAGAAGTAAGTGTTGAATTGATTTTTTTTTTTATACATATAATCAACTTTCTCTAAAAATTTGACTCTAAACCTTTTTATTTCAAAAAAGTTTTTTTTAAATCTTAATTCAGTGAGATAAATCAAGTCAAAAGTCTTTGACACATATATTGATCTATTTTTATTTCTAGATATTATTTTAACCAATAATAATATTTACCTTTCTAAATGTAAGACTCTTTCATTTTTTTATTAATAATTTCATTAATAATATCAAATTTATTAAATATTTTTTAAAACTATACTTTAAATTCTCGGGACTAGTCTTTTCAACTGTTGTTACTTAATTACTTTTTACGTGATTAGTTAATGTATATTATTCATATTATTCCTTCCTTATGAGAAAAAAGATAATGTATTTACTCTAAAGGAAGCAAGAATATTGTGGTAAAATAAATAATATGAGAGATAATTAAAAGAAAATCTTATAACAAAGAACAAAAATATTTGAAAAAAAAAAACAGTCTTTTATGATCTTGTGGTAGAAATAATACTGTCGTTGTTCTATTTTATATGGCTCTTTTTTTTAAAAAAAAAATGTTGCAAATTACATGACATTTTATAAATCAAATGATTCATTCATTAACTATTTTTCACCAACATTCTTAATCTTTAATGAGAAATTGTTCGTAGTTGGCAACTGATAATAATATAAAAAAAAAAATAGTGTTTGACTTGAAAATTAGCGAAGTTTGAAGGAGGTTTAATATAACTGGATAAATATTCACCAGCACGTGACCCAACTGGGCTTGGTAACAATTAGGCTTAGAACCCGGTCCATACCCAATGAACCAAATCCTTCTAAGTAACTAAGCATCAACCACGGCTCATTACTTTTTACACCCTTAAAAAATCCAATGTACACTCATTTTTTAGAATGCTGCAAGAAAATCTATCAATCATGTCCACCAAAAAGAAAAACAGAAAATAAAAAAAATCCTTGAGTAGCAGCTCTTTAGCATCAAAACCCAAGAGCCCAAATTTATAATTCATTTAACTAATTAAATTAGACCAGTTAACGACAATCTCCATATTGTTGAGCATAATAAATGTTAAAATTATGTTTATAACATTAAAAGTATGGTATATAATAATCATGTAATAAACTATCCTATTTAATTTCTAAGTTTGTTGTTAGTAAGATAGTACATATGCCTAATTATCCCTGCAACAAGGATAGAAAACTAGGTCAAGATATAACTTGTGTACCAGCTAGCTAATAACCAAAATCAGAGTGAAAATTAGTAATAAGTATAATCTAAAATATCTCTAAATTTATGTCTGCTCTTGTTAGTATTACCTGTAATTAGACATAACTTCATGAAATATATTTGTTAGATTGGATATATTTAACAATAGATACAGATCTAATGATTATGCTATATCTCTGTCGTGGCATTAGTGTTAACCAAATCAGTTGTTTACTTTTCGACATTTTTAGTAATAAAAACTTCATCGAAGCCTTTCTGACCATACAAACCTAAATTTCCTTTTAAGGCCTTGAAACTCCACAAAACCATATAGAAGAGTATATATTTAGGTAACTACATTCATATATATACTAAAAAATTCAATTGTAAAATTATCTTGACATTTTAGGGAAAAATCGATCATGGCGGGGGGAGGATTCACATCAGCTGCCGGGAACAATCATTTTGAGTCAAAGATCACATTTGCAGTCATAATATCTTGCATCATGGCTGCCACGGGTGGCCTTATGTTTGGTTATGATATAGGAATTTCAGGTACATTTTTGCCTAGTTATGTATTTATTAATCAATCACATTCATGATTAAATTAAAATTACATCAAATAACATGGTCACCAAATTAATTGATGGTGCCCCACAAAATTATTTCAACTATCCGTGGTATATTGTTCGTACAAATAATACTGTTAAAAAATTAAATTACATCCAAGGAATGAGTTATTATTGTTTTCTTTCAAGCAATTTAATTAATACACATTACATATCCAAGGCTATATAAACAAAGTCATAATGTGTGAAATAAATATTGTGAATGAAATGTGAATGTAGGTGGTGTGACATCAATGCCTAGCTTTCTAGAGAGATTTTTCCCAGAGGTACACAGAAGGATAGAAAAACATGAAGTGGAAAGTAACTATTGCAAATATGACAATCAAACACTTCAATTGTTCACATCCTCACTGTACCTCGCAGCCCTGGTAGCTACCATGTTTGCCTCCCCCGTCACCCGAAAGTTAGGCCGCAAGCAAACTATGTTGATTGCTGGATTGTTCTTCATTGTTGGAACTGTCTTTAATGCTGTAGCCAATAGCTTGATACTATTGATTTTTGGCAGAATCTTACTTGGTTGTGGTGTTGGTTTTGCCAATCAGGTCATCATATGCCTTCTATTTTTAATTTCTATTATTAATTGTTTCATACAACTATTTGGGTACAAAATTTAGGACATGATATGATATTAATTTTATTCTTTGATGTTGCTGATTCTTGTTGAATTGCAAGTTTCACAATAGGCTGTGCCAGTGTTTATTTCCGAGATTGCTCCTACGAGAATTCGTGGAGCACTTAACATCATGTTCCAGCTAAATATCACCATCGGAATTCTTATTGCAAACATTGTCAACTACTTAACAGCAAAGTAAGTTTGATATATGATCCTAGTGAATTAGTTTGTTTACTTATATAAAAATGTGAATTGAAAAAAAAATGATTAGTTAAGAAGTTTGTAGGAATTATTTCATTTAAAAAAAAACTGCTTCTTTTTAATAAAAAAATTTAAATAAATATATTAGAAGATATAATATTATTTATTTTAAAAAATATTTTCTTTTAAGAAATAAGTTTAAACTTAATATATAAAATTGATTTGGATTTGAAGGGAAGAATATTACATGCAATTTTTCATGTTAACTGATTAATATGTATGTGAATTGGGAAATATAGGATTGAGGGTGGATATGGGTGGAGAATATCACTGGCTTTGGCAGGGGTTCCAGCAGTGATGTTAACAGTGGGGTCCTTATTGGTTGATGACACGCCCAATAGTCTTATTGAGAGGGGTTTAGAGGAAGAAGGAAGGGCTGTGCTTAAGAAGATTCGTGGTGTTGAAAATGTTGAGCCAGAGTTTCAGGAGATCCTTAAAGCTAGTAAAGTGTCAAACTTGGTCAAGAGTCCCTTCAAGAGTCTACTCAAGCGCCACGCACGTCCTCCATTGATCATTGCCATCCTATTGCAGGTCACAACTCAATACTCCTTATTTATATTTGAAAAATATTCGGTAGATATTTTACAACTATAATTATAAAATGTGAAAAGATTAAAATATATATATACATATTAGGTGAGTAAATTGACAGAAGAAGCATAGAAAAGTTGAATCATATTTGCTACTTTAATTACAGTCCAGCCAATATTTCAACTCATAAGCTTAATTAAACTGTTACTTGATAAATTTTACACAAGAATGTCTAGTACAAATACTACATACCACCTAATAGTTGGTTTCTAGCATTATATCAATTAGGATGGTGTACAATGTTTACAAGAAAAAGAAAATTATGCTTATCTTTAGTTATTTTAGTGTATTATTATAAGAGAAAAATTTCAAACACCAACATGGTAAAATTAATAAATCACGGTTTTCATGATTTCTAATGTTTCTTTCCGAATATTTTGACTAAGTTTTCTTTTTTTGTTTTGGTACAGGTATTCCAACAATTCACCGGAATCAATGCAATCATGTTCTATGCTCCAGTACTATTCAACACATTGGGATTTAAAAGTGATGCAGCCCTATACTCGGCTGTGATAACTGGAGCAGTGAATGTGTTATCAACCTTGGTGTCTGTCTACTTTGTGGACAAAGTTGGTAGAAGGATGTTGTTGTTGGAAGCTGGTGTGCAAATGTTTGTGTCTCAAATGGTAATTGGGTTAGTGCTTGGGTTGAAGGTGCAAGACAATTCAGATAGCTTGAGTACAGGGTATGCAGTGTTGGTAGTGGTCATGGTTTGCACATTCGTGTCATCTTTTGCATGGTCTTGGGGTCCACTTGGGTGGCTTATTCCTAGTGAGACATTCCCACTAGAGACAAGATCCGCAGGTCAAAGTGTGACTGTGTTTGTTAACATGTTGTTCACATTTGTTATTGCACAGGCTTTCTTGTCCATGTTGTGCCACTTCAAGTATGGCATTTTCTTCTTTTTCTCAGCATGGGTGCTTGCCATGTCCATATTCACTGTCTTCTTGATTCCAGAGACTAAGAATATACCCATTGAAGAGATGACTGAAAAAGTATGGAGAAACCACTGGTTCTGGAAGACTTATATGGATGATTGATTTCCATACCATATGTTATATATTCAACCACCCATGTTTTTACACATATATCTCCCTCCTTGCATTTATATATAGGTGCTCCACGCCCTAAATCATTGTTAACGTTGTTGTCAATGAATAATATTTTATTTCTCAAATTGGATTTGTCTAATTTAATATATAAAATTTATACAAAAAATATTTAAGAAGTAAAATTAGAATAAATGAATATTATGTAAAAAGATAATGAAATATGTATAGAAAGACTATAAAATGGATTATTTAAAAATCAAGGAATTAATCATATAAAATTTAATATTTTTATTTGTGGATTAAGCTTTTTAGAAGAACATTTTTGTTTAAAATATATTTTTTATTTTTATTCAATTTATAACAATATTTCAAATAAATTTAATGTTTAAAATATTATAATAAAAAAATATAAAAAACAAAAATATTTAATAAAATTGAAAATAAGATCACTAGCTAGTTCTCCGTTAAATGCAATCGAAGAATAAGTCAAAGGACCGTCAAGACCATACTTCCAAGGGTTTATTCGAGAGGCATCTCCTTTCTTCGAAAAGTTAAGAAATATAATAAAGAAAGCGACAAAATTTACACAATTATTTTATAAAAATAATATATAAATATAAGGATATATTCATTATTAATTTTAATTATAATTATTATAATTTAACAAATTTAAATAATGGTAAATATATTCTCGATTTTTATTTTTAAATAAAAAATATAACAAATGTTAAAATTATGAATAAAGAGGTGAAAAATAAAAATAAAAAAGCATATCTTATAACACAGTAAAAAAAAGTGCAATTCAATAATTCATTAGGAAAATATATTTAAATGAAAATAAGAGGAGAGGGCAGAGAGAACAAATGATTAATTACTTTGTTCTTGTATTTTTATAATTTTTTTAGTTCATATAATTTAAAAATAGTATTTTTAATTTTAATTTTATATTTTAATTTTTTTTAATCATGTCGTCAAAAGTTATATTACGATATCAAATAATTTAGTAACGAATTTTTTTATTGATTTGTTGAATAAAAGTTTTACCTAATTTCATAACTTTTGATGATAAATATTAAAAGAGAATTAAAATGTAAAATATAAGAATTTAAAAGATAATAATAATAATTAAAATATAATTAGAAGGATTAAAAAAATATTTGGAAGGCTTTTTTTTTTTAAAGTCTTCCAAAGATGTGGTTCTAGCTATTTTTTTTTTTAACTAACTTTATTCAAGCCACTATTATAATTTATTTATTTTTGGTGAATTCATTGTTACCCCTTACCACTTAGTCCAAGAAAAAAATAATGTAATGTAAAGTATTCATAACGAAACATACAAAAGCATTTTATCTTTTTATCTTCTTATTATTGTTATAAGCGTCCTTTGAGATGTTGCACTTACGAACGTGAAGAACATCTTATTTAAACAAGTATAGTTTAAGATATGAACTTCATTTTTTTTCTTCCATATTATCCAACATAAAAAATGATTTATTAATCTCATTGATTTTTCTTTCGAAAATTCCCTCCTTTCTTTGTTCCATATTTGAAATAGGGTTAAATAAGTTTTCTTCGTCTCCTTAGTTATTTTAGATTTTAATTTTTAGTTTCTTTATTTTTTTTCAATTTTTATTTATATTTATTTTTTCAATTTTAAATTTCTAATATTAAGTTAAAACTCTTAAATGCTAACCCAACTCCACGTGACATCCTTATACTTTCATACGCAGTGTCACATGACATCGTGTTTTTAATTTATTTTGAGTCTCTTAGAACTTTTGAAATTGAAAATGATCGTCTACATGCATTTTTAATGATTATTTTGTTATTTATATTTTTAGATTAAATTATTTAATTTATATTTTCAAATATTAAAATAATAAATAATATTTTTACTATAATAATAATAAAAAATAGTTTTAGATGTTGAATTAATTATAAATGAAATTTCCTATTATTTTTAGAAATTTTATTACAAAAATTAATAAACATTTTATATATAGTAGATTTAATTGGTTCACCATATAAAATAATTTTTATACTAACCGTGTATATATTACTCATTTTTATTTAATATTATTTTCATGATCAATTGATCTGAAGAATATTAACATTATCTATTACATTTTAACTATATTGATAGATTTTTGAGATGGATATAACTTAAATTGATTTAAAATTTAGTCTTACATAGTAACAAAACAAGAAGTAATATATATATATATATATATATATATATATATATATATATATATATATATAACTTGTAATTAAAATTAAAACTTTTAGCTCTTTTAATTTCAAAAGATAAATCATCTTTTACACGATCCACCAATTATAATTCATTATAAACTATAAGTTGGTTTATCCAATCATTATAATTAAAAAAATATTTTTATTTTAAAATATTTTTTATTTCAAACATTATATATATATATATATATATATATATATATATGGGTAGGAACAATTGGTATTATATATAAAATTTGTTAAATGACATTTTCAATTAATTTTTATAAAAAATAAGTTTAGTTAATCCAACTATTAAATTATAAGGTATTATATTTTATAATAATAACTTATATAAAAATTTATATAATTTAAATATTATAGATATTTTATCAATAAAAAATATTTTATATATTTGTTTTAACTTGTATATTTTAGTATTATAAATTTATAATATCCGTCAAATGAACTATAAAATAATTATAGAATCACTGGAAGTTTTATAAATTTAATACAGTGAATAACAACATCAAATTAAAGTCATTGAATCGGTTATATATGTATATAAAAATAAGAATTGAAGCAAATATCTAAATAATAAAATAACTGGTTTCAGGCTTTGGCTTCAAAGTGAATTAGTGTGCATTTGGACAATGTTTATCCATTCAGCCAACTTAACGTTTCTGCTTTGTTTATAGAAGTTGGTGCGTTTCTTGGTATTGTTTGTTGTAGCCAAGCCATAATATTTCGAATAAAAAGAAATATTATCAAAATAAAATAAATTGGGTTTTGGTGATCGATTCCAAAACTTAATATTAAATTATCTTAGGTTCTTCAATGGCATCACATGTGATTTGAATAAGAATATTTCATTTACCATCACGAGATAATATGCTAATGTAGAAAGTGACTTTTTATATTATTATTAAAATTGATCTAAAAACTAATTACTTTTTCAATTAGTTGATTTTACATCTCTAAATATAAATTGACCTAGAAAATTGAAAACAACTAATGTAAAAAAATATTTGTGTGATAATGCAAGAGGAGATGCAATTAATTTGTATTTCATACATTAAAACAATTCAAGACTTGCACAAATTCTTAATTTGATTTGAGGAACACAACTTCCTTCTCTATTTTTCTATCGGGATTCAGTTCTTTTATTTATTTATTTATTTTAAAGAGAGACAAAGCACCAACTACTCTTAACATCTTATGAAAGAATTAACAAAAAATTAAAGTATCATGTAACGTAAGCTACAGGAGAAACCTGCCATCCAATCATCAACATGATTCTCTTCTTGTGAAAGATATTCGAATATTTAATAAATTTATTTTGCTTATAATAAAATCAATATATATATTTTTCTTTATCCTACCCATGAATTGAATAATAACATAAGAGATGGCGGCGCCCAATCGCGATATCCAACCTATCTAGGCATAATGAAGCATAAAATTTAATAAAATAATAAAATGAAAATATATAAATAATTTTTTTAAGCATAATCATAGATATGGAAATATATAAATAAAAAATAAATAATCTCATATATTCTTAATATTTCTTAAAAAATATGATATAAAATAAAATGTAATCAATTTAAATAAGTTGAATCTAGGGTGAACCCCTTTTACAAAATTATGGTTCACCATACATCAAATGATTTAATGGTCTTTAAATAATGAGAACTAGCATTCCTTCCAGCGCTTTCCATAATCAAAGAAATTAGAGCATAATTTTCAGCTCACATAATATTTTTTCTATATTCTTATTTACACCACTTGTAAAATGTAAGTAATAAGTCAAAATCATCTGGAAGTTTGATTTCGATGATGACTGTATTTGTTATAGCTTTGAGCTTGCGGAAAAGTAAATTTTAAAAAATTATGTATATTTTAATTACATTTTTATTTAGGATTAATTTGCCTAAAATTCTTATAATATCTGTGACTAAAATTTACTAGATGATATTTGATTGAATCTCAAGTTGATTATGGTAAGCTCTTCAAATACATTAATTTCTTCATTAAGAAATGGAAAAACATTTGGAATTATATAATATATATATATATATATATATATATATATATATATATATAATAAGTTACATTTATATGAAGATATTTTTATTAGTCTGGAGTATATAATAAGTTAATTTTTATGAAGATATTTTTTTTTACTTTATTTTGATTAGGATCAAATTTTAATTAGGAAAAAATAAATAATATTGATATGCTCAAACAGTAAAAAATAGTAACAACAATAGGCAATATTGGGCAGATTAGCAACCATGACTGGCTGAATTATTAGCAACTAATTTGAATTTACATATTCAACAAGTTGAACATTTTGTGAATTATAGAGACTAATTTTTGAATCATATTATCTTTCATAAAAATCATGGAATTGCAATATCTACAAATAAAGACATTCCTGAAGCATCGATCAAAGAAGGCAAGTTGAAGAAAAATAGAGAAAAACGATTTCATCCTCCAAACACGCTTCGCTCTTTCCAATTATTGAGAGTTTTATACTTGCAAATTTACTTGAGAAAAAATAATTAAGTTGAAATATTAGTGTTTTTGTATAACTCCAATGTAAGAACATTCTTGTTTTTAGTGAAAACGGTAGATAATGTGAGTAACATTTTAGGAACTTGCTTCCGAATTGTGATGAAGATTATTCTATTAATTTCGGGTGGAAAAATAAGATTTAACAGATTTCTTAAAAGAAAGAAACCATTATATACTTTACTATGGGCTAATAGGAAAGTTGGTTTGATTCTTTGTAAGCAAAAAAATATCTCAAGTGGCTACATAAGAACCGAATATACATAGTGTAGTTGTTGTGGTCGCCCCAAGATAAACCACTGTGCAATTCTGTTCCATTATTTTGATATGTTAATTACTTTTGTTTCATATATTGAGTTTTTAATTTTATAATTTTTTTTACGGAACCCAATGAACTAATTTACTCCATTTTGATTCTTTCATTCTTCATTCGTTTTTTTTCCTTTTTACCTTTTTTTTATCACCTCATTAATTTATTACCTCAGTCACTTTTTCTATATTTTTTACAGGATGCAGGAAAAAAATTAAAGAAAGAAAAAGCAAAGTGAAACTCTTTTTGAATGCTTATATATAAAGGTAAATCAGAGTGTAAAGTAAAGTGTGGCAGTAAAACAAAGATTCATCACTCTTTGATGTGCGTGTGTGAGGGTGAAAAAACATTGAAAGAAGGAAATAGGTATGGCTGGAGGAGGCATGAGCACAAGTGGCAGCGAATTTGAGGCAAAGATAACTCCAATTGTCATTATTTCATGTATAATGGCTGCCACTGGAGGTCTTATGTTTGGTTACGACATCGGCGTTTCTGGTAATCGTTTCATATGCTACGTACCTTAAACTTTGCATGTTTTGTTCAACCTAGTATGTTATGTCAAGAGTATAATTTGGTTGAGTAAGATGTATAATTAGAACTCTCTAAATCCTATTCAATTTTTAAAGATCAAAAAATTTATCAATTTGCTTTGAAGTTATTTTAGTTTAATAACTAATTTTGAGAATGAATTTTAAATTTGTAATTATAAATGCGTTAAATACTTGGAAGTATAGTTTTATCGGTTTAATAATGTGATTTCAACATGATTACATCTAATAAAAAATAGATATGCTTTCCAAAAAAAAAAAAAAAATATAGATTCAAAGAATTTTTTTTTTTCCTTTTACATTTTCAATTTCTCCACGGAACAAGATTTTCTCGTAATATTTTGACTTAACAAGCAGAGCTCCAAGAATTTGAATCCTAAGGAATCATGGTTAGGGGTTTAAGGTTATATCTAAAAAATATTTTAATTAGTTTCTAGTTTTTTTTAACTTAAAAGCTTGTTATAATAAATAAAATTTGAATAATATTTTTTTAGTAATTTTTATCATTTTTGAGAGGTTACTTGAAATAAATTTTTTTTAAAAATACTAGCTCTTATCTTTTTATATTTCATAGTTTATCTTTTCTTAATCCTTAATATATTTATTAAATTTATCTATTATTGTTTTTAAATAAAATAGAATGCTATACAAAAAATAATAATTTTATTAATTTTATGTTATTTTACATTTATCAATTATTTTGATAGATTATTTTACCAAACACTTGTAGTTTAATAAATTAGTTTTTTCTACCTTTCAGCTAATTTTTCAATTTTTAACAAATTTTCTCAGAGATAACCAAGTATTTCGTACAAAATCTTAGATTTAAACCTATGTCACCATTGTTAAAAAAAAATAAAAAATTATTTGATACTTTATTTTCTATTCACTTTTATTTATGCAGAATGAAAACTTCATATTTATTTCTCTTAGGCTGCAAAATCCCATTGTAACCTTGAGCACCAAACCAACTTCTGTGTTTCTTTTTGCCTTTGGGATGAATTAATTCATAAGTAAATAATAAAATCCAAAGTCAAATAATATTGTTTTGTGGGTTTAAATACAATTTATTTTCTACTTATTCCTGATTTTAATTTTTGTGATGATGGGTGGTACTTGGAAAAGGTGGTGTGACATCGATGCCAGAATTTCTGAAAGAGTTCTTTCCGGAGGTGTACAAAAAGACAGTGGAAGAAAAAGAGGTTGACAGTAATTACTGCAAATACGACAATGAAAAGTTGCAACTGTTCACCTCATGTTTGTATCTTGCGGGTTTAACGGCAACATTGTTTGCGTCACATGTAACTCGGACGCAGGGGAGAAGAATCACCATGTTAATAGCAGGTTTCATCTTCATTGCTGGTGTTGCCTTCAATGCTGCTGCTCAGAACCTTCCCATGCTCATCATTGGCAGAGTCTTACTTGGTTGTGGTGTTGGTTTTGCTAACCAGGTTCATTCTTCTCATTTTTTCCACTTTTTAAAATTCATTTTAACACAGTATAATCACGTTATCGAAATTTTTAAGTATTTGCTGCAACTTGGACATTCTCTTGTTTTTACTTTCAAGACACCGTTTCGTAATATAAATTTAGACACTAACTAGTGGACAATTTTCTTTTGTAGCCAATTCAATATATACTAAACAATCTACTCACTCAAAAATAAATATTTATATATTTTTTTATTAATTTTTTTTACATATTTTATAATTAGTTGTTTCATTACATTACATGCATATCATACATGTCTATCAAACTAATAAAATTACATGTGTTTCTGCGCAATACTCCTATGTGACTAAATTTTAGTTAAAAAAAATGAAAATGAGAAAATTGATAATAATTTAAAAATATAAAAATGGAAATAGTATAAGAAAAATAAGTAATAGGTATATTCTTAATTCTGGAGACAAAACAATGATTTGAAATATAAAAATATAATAAATCATTTCATAAATTTTTATTGAGATGAGACTAAAATAATTACTAATCTCATAATATGTCGTCTCTTCAATGATCATACCATAAAATTAAAATAAGTGTGAAACCATGTCTAAGTTTTTTTTTTTATGTAGTTTAACACAAATTTAAAAGATGTATGGGAGGTTAAATAAAATAGATTCACCAAGTCATGAATGCAGTTTGAAGGGGCGATGACTTGGAATCTAGAGTTAAGAGGGGATAATTTTTATTTTTTTTTAGTCATTAGATTTTGTTCGTTAATGTTGTTGTGAGAAATCATCATTGACATGTTTGCTACCATGTATATAATATATTTTTTTTTGTCAGGTAAACAAAACAATGACAACGATTAAAACTGTATAAAAAAATTATAGGAAAAAATAATTTATAAAATACACTCAAATTGAAAATAACTATATTAAACAAATTAAATATCATTTTAGTAAAAAAAAAGAATTTATAAAGTCAAAATCGAATACCACAAATAAAACCGTCGTATCAAGTAATAAAGAGTGAATAAAAATTATTTCTTAGAAATTGAGAGATAACACTCTTAAAAATACTATTCTTTGATCAGTAAAAAACACTTTCTGATGGGATATAATTCTTAAAAATACTATTCTTAGATCAGGAGAAAAAACCAATTTTTTCCTCATAAATTTCTTAATTTTTTCTTTTAAAGAAAAAAAACAGAAACAAAATATCTCTAAAATATAGGAACTAAAAATTAACAAATACATTATCGAAGTTATATATTTTAAAAAATAAATTGTACATGGTTTTGAAAGATAATCAATGAGGGCTGAGTTCCACCCTTACTTCCCTTGAATCCGTCTACATATACAATAAAAGTATTTTGATATGTAATTGAATTAATAAATTATAAGATTATAAATTATTTATATAATAATTAGAATTTTTATCAGCATATAATAATTAGAGTAAACATACGCAATTTTCTTTAAAAAAATGGAAAAAAAACGGCGGGAATATGCCATGTTAACGGTTAAGATAATTCGTATGTGTTCAACGAAATGTGTTTTGAAAATGTAATGAACATTGCCTTAATTTACGTATACAACCTAATGCAATTTGATGCATCACTTAACAAGATGACGTGAAATCCTTGTATTGTGTCCCTTAGCTGAAGACAAACATAGGTTTTGTTGTTTTTTATAGGTATTTAGAGAACCTACTTGGTCGACATATTTGACCAAACTAAAGGATTGAAATATCTATAATTATAAAGATAATGATAAATAATGAAAAAAAATTGTAGGAAGGTCATTGTCATGCAGCATACATAAATGTCCCCACAATAATATAAATTAGCATGCTTTCAATTGAAAACAAATTTATAATTAAATAAAAATAGTTTTATTGGCAATTGTTCATATACAAAGGCTTCCTTGGCATGCATTCACACTTGTTTTCTTCAAACTCCTAAGTCCAAACCACCTTTTATAGACTTTAATTTTTTTTTCTTACTATTTGACGTTTACGACCGGTGATGGAGATCAATTTGAATTTTTCTCTCATTTAATTATATAAAACCATTTTATATTTAATGGTTAAGAGTCTATCTCTTTGACATTGAAAGTGCAATCAAAACCTCAACTTGTGCTGTTTTTTTATTTTATTTAGTTACAAAATTATATCGACATCTTATGTATATTATAAACTATAAAGCTAAGCCGAATTTGGTATAACTCAATTTAAAAAGGAAAAAAAAAATAAATTATTTGAGTAATATTTTAATGGAATGAGGTGGAAAGATGGGAAAGTGATAAGAATATTAAGTGGCGTTTGGAAGTGACTTATGTTGGTTGGTTTTAATTTGATGATGACAGGCAGTGCCAGTTTTTCTTTCAGAGATAGCACCTTCAAGAATACGTGGAGCACTGAATATACTGTTTCAGCTTAATATCACCCTTGGCATTCTCTTTTCCAACCTTGTCAACTATGCCACCAACAAGTAAATTTCTTGCACTATACTTTTAGAATAGATTTTTGAAATCTAATCCAAACACATTAGTAGTAATTGAAGTAAGGCAAAATATTAATTAATGTTTTAAGAATATTGGTTGAAAATTAAAATGAAATTAATTTTATTGAAATACATAAAATTATGTTATTTAACAATTTTTTTTTACTTGTCTGTGATATATATTAAATATATTTTTTAATTTTTTTTATCAATACTTTAAGACACTGATTAGAAAAATCTTTAAAAGTAATAAATATAGAGGTTCTAGTGAATATTTTGAAAATTTATAGCATGATTGGAGTTGTTGATCATGCTGCTAGAAAAATCTGTTACATTACACCATGTGTCTCACATACCCAAAAGTCAACCATACACTTGGCTACTCTATTTAGTGTTTTGAGCTTTCATAAATGGTTCAAATTCAAAGGCGACACGTAAGTATCTGCTAACAGGACATGTACAAGTGTTTGTTTCTGAACATTTTCATTTTTTTAGGAAATAGAAACATCAGAATTTTCATTTTCATGATTTCGTTTGTTTTTGGAAAAATGTTTTTTAAATTGATTTTGTAATTAATTTTGGTTAAAAATGATTATAATGTGACATAATTGAAGTTTATTTATTTTTAATTTAAAAGCAAGTCAACAATAAAATTTTTATCTAATGTAAAATTTATTTATAGTGTATTTGGTTTAGTGATAAAAAATCTTGTGATGAGTCTAAAATTACGGTAAAATCACTACAACCATGAATATTTGTCTGAATATGTTAATTTATATTTATGTAATTTTAAATCATCTAATGTAATCTAAACGTACTATTCATCAATTGCTTCCTCATTACTTGCTATTGGCCGAGAGTGTGGTCCAGCCCACAAATGTTAACCTCTATAAGAAGATTTAGAATTAACTAAATTTCAATTATTTAATGCCGATCAATTGATAAAGATGTGACATTTTTTATGTGATTCAATGAACCGTAAAGAAATCTTGTAATCTAGAATTAATTCACTAGTAAAAAATGCAAGATATTTGATTCTCATGCAAAATCACTGCCAATTTGTCTTAGATAATAAATTCTAAAGCATGTGCCATTTGTTTTGTGTTGTTTTACCTTGGGCACTTGAGACATGTTTGTATTTGTTTGTGATGGTGACTATTGTTAATGTTGAGCAAGGACAGAATCAAAGGTGGGTGGGGATGGAGGCTATCTCTGGGTTTGGGTGGTTTACCAGCACTTTTACTCACGTTAGGGGCATTCTTGGTGGTGGATACTCCAAACAGTCTCATAGAACGTGGTCACCTTGAACAAGGAAAATCTGTGCTCAGAAAGATTCGTGGCATTGACAACATTGAACCTGAGTTCTTGGAGCTTGTTGAAGCAAGTCGCGTGGCTAAAGAGGTCAAACACCCTTTTAAGAATATCCTCAAACGCAGGAACCGACCCCAACTTGTCATTTCTATTGCCCTGCAGGTCAGTGTTATGTTCTCAAACATTTTCCATTTGAGTATACAATAACTTGCATTGATTTCCCTGCCCATTTTGCATAATAAGCTAATCATAATCTACTATTTATTATGGTGAATTTGTTGACTATGATAACAAAACTTCTGTAAAATCAAATTTATGATTAAATGGCTGTGTAAAGTTGTTCTATGTATCACTGCATAACATTTGAACTCTTTATTTAGTCCCCTACAATTTATGCATATATTATTTAGTCTTTAAATCTATCTGCTCCATTCTTTTCTTAATCAACTTTGTGCGTTAAGTTTTCCATTGATCCTATTTCCCGCATTTGGAGTTGAGTTGAGTATAAACTCAAATTCTCATATGATATTGAAGTGTATGCTAATAGTAATTGTTGGGCTAATCAAGTCAACTGTTATTAGACTACTACTCACAGATGTTTAGTCCTGCAAACTTCCAATCCTTGATATTGAAGATGCATGTTGAAAATCATACATTGACTAATGATATAACCAATAATATATACAAGTAGAGGAATCTTTAAGAGTGCAATCAGTAACGAATCACAACCTTAGTTTTTGAATCTGATGGGAAAAGGATATTTTTGAGATTAAATTATATACACTGGGACTTTCAAGCACCAAAATGAGATAAGTTGCCATTTGTGGATACAAAATTGTATTTTCACTATTTTCTTGTTATAGGAAGCTGAATCAATTTCTCAACTGCAATTAAGCTGATTGATCCGATTTTTATTCTATTTAGATGTTTTTGAAAAACAGGTTTTTCAGCAATTCACAGGCATCAATGCCATCATGTTTTATGCCCCCGTTCTGTTCAACACATTAGGATTCAAGAATGATGCTTCTCTGTACTCTGCTGTGATTACTGGTGCTGTCAATGTCATCTCCACTATTGTCTCAATCTATTCGGTAGACAGACTTGGGCGTAGAATCCTCTTACTGGAAGCAGGTGTTCAAATGTTCTTGTCTCAATTTGTGATTGCAATAGTAATAGGAATGAAGGTGAAGGACCACTCTGA
The DNA here is from genome assembly GCA_026586105.1 of Hylodesmum podocarpum. NCBI lineage: Eukaryota > Viridiplantae > Streptophyta > Magnoliopsida > Fabales > Fabaceae > Hylodesmum > Hylodesmum podocarpum. The sequence continues at coordinate 918,290 of JALJEV010000426.1, read as the reverse complement.
GGATCTCTCAAAGGGTTTTGCAGTGCTAGTGGTTGTGATGGTGTGCATTTTTGTGTCTGCATTTGCATGGTCATGGGGGCCTCTTAGTTGGTTAATTCCAAGTGAGATATTTCCACTGGAGACTCGCTCAGCTGGGCAAAGTATTGCAGTTTGTGTCAACTTGCTTTGCACATTTGTCATTGCTCAAGCGTTTCTCTCAATGTTGTGTTTCTTCAAGTTTGGCATCTTCTTTTTCTTCTCTGGATGTGTATTGATCATGTCCACCTTTGTGCTTTTTCTGCTCCCAGAGACAAAGAATGTCCCCATTGAAGAGATGACAGAGAGAGTGTGGAAGCAGCATTGGCTGTGGAAGAGGTTTACTGAAGATGATTGTGTTAAAGAAGAGAAAGTAGCCACTGGGATTTGACCATGCAAAAATGAGAATGTCAAAGGATTTAGTATGGCTTCTCAGTTGGAAATGAAAGGTTTTCTGTCTAAAATTTGGTTTGTCAAATGAGTGTTTTAGACTCTATGGAATGCTTGGTTAGATTTGGCTGCTACAAATGACCAAGTTATTATTCCCACTTAGCATCACCCTTATTAGTAGAATGTTTGAATAATTGCATCAGTTCTTTCATCCAAATCTCTTGTTTGTCACCATTGTACATAAAAAAAATAATTGAATAGTGTCATTATTTTTTTCTTTCTAGACTTTCTTTTAGAAGTCAAGAGCCTACCTAGTGTATTATTTGCCTTTTGTTTAAATTGTTTTTGCTAGTTTTTTTTTTTTCTACAACAACAAATAGCACATAACCATAATTCTGACGATAGCTTCAGATTAGAAGTGGAAAAATACAGTATAACTAACAAATAAATTAACCAGCATTAAGTTGGACGCATGGTTGGTGATCAATAGTAGGAGTCATAATTTATTACATTACACCAAGTATGAATGAGGGGGTCTTTGTGAAGCCATTTGTTGGAAAATTAAATACTCTAAATTAGGTTGTACCAACCTCAAAAGACAACAGATTTTGGGGAATGAGTTTTAGATAAAGTAGGAATGAATTTTGATTGTAGTCAAAGTTTAATTTCTAAGTGATTGTGATGAGTTTCTTATAATAGTAGCTACCAGTAGAATGTAACTACATATTAAAAAAGAACTATTTGGGCTGTTTAACTTGTCTGTATTGGAGAACTTAAACTGCTTACTGATGTGTCAATGTGCTATGTATGCTTCTCTGATGTGCAAAGTAATGTTATCATCAAATGGAAAGAATGTATGGTAGTTGCAATCTATGATGATACTCACCAATCATCTGTTACAAAGGAAAATACGAAATTGATCAACACGGAACCCACACTTTTTGGTAGCAGATGAAGTGCAGTGGCAGTAGAGACCAAAATAGATGAGTATAGAATATTAAGGATTTAATATCATATGAATAATCAAATGTTACTTTCAATTTATTAATGAGTATTTTTTTCTTAGTCTTCTATACTTTTTTGGAAAAATATATCTTTGAATTTGATTTTCAAACTTTGAAAAACATATGCTTTGATTATTTCTTTCAAGAAATGTATATAACACCTTCTTTACTCAACTCATTAAGATATCTATTAAGAATAAAATTGTAAAAGGTTTTATGAGAATAAAAGTGAACATTATTTCAAATATAATAAGCCTAATCATGCGACAGACTTAAGATTGAAGTGCTAACTAAATGAAATTCTTCAATTCTCATGAAATGATTAAAAATAACTACAATTTAAAATTTTATATAATTTGAAAGTCATTAAATATATCAATAAATAAAAATTATTCAAAGCCATTATAAAATATATTAATTAAGTCAAACAGACACATTGAATTAATATTTATTATTTTTAGAAAGTTAATGAATCAAAAATCATGTTTAATATTACTTCTGAGATGTTATTAATTATTATAAAAGTCAACTATTTCATTGTACAAAATCATTTATAATATAATGAAAATGCCCATGTTATTTGTCTATATTAATTACATTCAATAGTATATTTTTAAATAAAATATTTCACTTCACTAACAAAAAATAATAAAAATTCTTCAGTTTCAGTTTTTTTTTTTTTTATAAAATCCTTTAGAAAAAGAGTAAATAAAGTGTGTGTTATAATGTTTCCGCAGTTTCCAATTCAATTAAACGTAAAATCAACGAATGGTTTGATTTGCAAGGTTAAGCAATCAGCATCAGAAACTCCATTTTAGTTTACATTTTCAATTTTAGATGGACATAAGATAGAAAAGGCAAAGTTGAAGCCATGAGCACTTATTACTCAGGTCCACCACTACATATCATTTTGCAAATAGAGATGAAATTTTCATCAAACAAACAAACCATAATTAATTAAAGAAAAAAGAGTGGTGGGACCAATTGATCCACTTTGCCATTCTTCAAGTTCCAACATCCAACAATGCCTTCAAAGCCAGCTAGTCAAAAGCATATATAAAGATTTCAACTTTCAGAAAAAAGAGATACAAACAACAAGGGTCTCTAGTTAAGGGCTACCATGGCTTTGGCAAAGAGAGGTGTGGTTTTGTTCATAGTGATGATGACAACTTTGCAGGTTTCATTTGCAGTTGTGTACAAGGTTGGAGACTCTGCTGGTTGGACTACACTTGGTAGCATAAACTACAGGAAATGGGCTGCTACCAAGAACTTCCAAATTGGTGACACTATCAGTAAGTTTTGCTCACTCCAATTCCATGCTTATTTTATGTAATTGTGTTGTTTTCTTGTTCATTGTTAGCATATGAGTTCAAATCATTTTGTAAAATGGAAATGAAATCCTTTTTGTAGTCATGCAGCTTCTTCTCAGAAAGATAAGAAAACAAACAATACTAATAACACTATTTTACAATTCTTGATACCCTTTTTATTCTAGCAATGCCTTGTTCCGTGTAGAGAACTCTAATTCCTTCTTTTTCTTGTTTCTGCAACTAGTACCCTACCATTGCACTTTCATGGCAAGCATTTCTGTTGTAGTTTTGTTTTTCTTTATCAAGATAAAGTATACATTCAGGGAGGGCTCCTACATAAAACTTTTCAATGACAAAATTGTGAAGGCTACCAAAGCCAAATGAATCATATATTCGATGTTATGAGCCCAACAATATATAACAATGCAACAAAAGTGAAACATTACTCATATATACAGTTTTTGGTTTTCTTATATAAGAACCTTTTTCACATCAGTTTCATGACTTATAAAACAGCATGACCCACCACTTCCACTTGCATTAAACTTTTTTTGTGTTATGGTACTCTGCACGAGCCCTTTTGGACGAAGAGACAAAACAACATACAATAAGTTTGTTGGCCTCTCCGTGGACACTTGCATAGTGTACTTCATAAACATTCAACTCCAAATCATTACAGAGCATGGCCTTGACTTAATTATGATTATTAGAAGCAAACATAACACAAATTGTAGGTGATTAATTTGTATTTACCAATTTTCAGTATTTGAGTACAATGCCAAATTCCACAATGTGATGCGGGTGACACATGCCATGTACAAGTCATGCAATGGATCATCCCCTATTGCTACATTCACCACTGGCAATGACACAATCAACATAACCAATCATGGTCACCACTTCTTCTTCTGTGGTGTCCCTGGTCACTGTCAAGCAGGACAAAAGGTTGATATTAATGTTCTTAATGTTTCTGTAGAGGCACCTACTCCTTCAGCTTTGGCCTCTCCAACAGTTCAAGCTTCCAATGTCCCTGCACCTTCTCCTAACAATGCTGCTTCATTGATTGCTCTAAAGGGAGTTTTTAGTTTGATGGGAATTCTTTCACTTGCTTTTTCTGGCTATGTTTGATGAGGAAGTGTTTTTGTTTAGTTTGGTTTATGGACTTGTTTTGGTTTACTTCTTGTATTGGAACTTATCAAGGGAATTTTCTACAACTGCTTTAGGGAGCTTAAGTGGTTTTATAGTTAGCGCACAAAAAATTATCTTTTGTTGTTGAACAAAGAAAAAGGTAATGTGAATGTATGAAATTATAAATGCATACATCTATGCTCCTATTGTTGCAATTGGATCCTCAGGGGACCATAAGCAAAGCGTGCTCTCTGAATGATGGTTGTTGGTTGATCATAACCGATTTGTTAGGCTAGTTTTTGAGTGAATGCACACGCGAGGGCACTACTTAAAGTCAAGAGGGCCAAAAATAAATTACTCTTGTCATTCAATATAAGGTTTTAGCTATAATTTTTTGGTTTCTTAAAGATCATATTACAATAGTTAATTGTTTAATTGAATCATTTAATCCTCTCGGAGAGAAATACAAAATTTTAATTCTGTTACACAATCAAAATAAAAATTTATCCTCCAATTCAACCAAATATTACCAACACTATAACTACCATGGACTAATATGTGATCGAGTCATTCGATAGCAATGCAAAAATAATTTACAGCAAATTTAAAATCTTAAAATCATAAAAACTAACGTATTAGTTAGTGAAGTCCCATACTCTAACCAAAAGAAAAATAAATATCAAAATGGCTATTGAATGGTAGGTATGATTCACAAGGGGGAAATAGAAATGAATATATTAAAAATTAAAATAACATTTATTCTGAAGAAAAAATTATAAAAATCGTAAGGCAACTTGTAATAAACGGACCGTAAGCTAAAAAAACTATTAATCGGGTTCTTGAACAATTCTTGTGAAAAAATATGCAACACAATACAATAATAAGTTGCAAGATCGTTTCCACTGGATGCTTCTGCTATGTTGCCTTACGACGCGAATGAGACGTGTCTTTATTGCCTCAGTTTCACAACGTTTTCTGAGAAGAATCCATTCTTGAGAGCTCATTGTACATATCAGATATTGCTTTTGCGAAATATTCCTTCGCTTGAGGCCTCTTAATCTGAAAAGTTGCAAGAACAGACACAGAACATGATTTATTACAACATAGCAGGTTAAAATGAAAAATAGATAATCTTAGCACTCAGAGCTTGCCTTGAATGTTGGAGTCAGCAGACCATTTTCCAGCGTAAATGGTTCAAGCACCAAAGTCACAGCTTTTACGAATTCAAAACCTCTAAGCTGCAGGGCATCAAATAAAGATACAGATTTAGCAAATTTATGATATCGGTGTAAATTCAGGTCTTCACGATTTAGAATCATATATAGTTTTTCATTTTCTACGCAAATCAGGATAAAGAAAAAAAAGTTTTCCAATCATTGACTCAAACCCATTGTTGAACCGAATCCCAAAAGTGTTTTCATAAAATGAATAACTTACCTGTGCCTCTCGTCCAACAGCATCCATATCAGCCAAGACAGCTGCCCTTGCTTTTGGATCATTGCAAAGTTGTGCTAAATCATTATACTACACCCACGCAAACAAAACAGAGTATCAGTTAATGTAGCAGACTTCATCGATAAATTAATACCAACACATTGCAGCAAAATAAAATGATTAGAATAAATTTCTAGGACTTCCCTTGAATTTTGATATAAAAGACACCAGCAAGTCTTATTTCATGGTTTAAGATAATATAAACTTCCCATGTTTTAAACAGTGTGTAATATGAACTTCCCATGCTTTAAACCGTGTCAAATGGTCGCTCTTCAATTAAGTGAAGGAAAAGTTAGTTCAACTCGTTTAAAAAGGTAACATTATTTCAGGTACAATTATTGGAAAGCAAAAGTAGATGCAAGCTCTGAATTACTATGCAAAGTAATTTCTCCGACAAATTTGTTTTCACAAAATTGGTAGCAAGTCTGAGGTTGTTCAGGTAAACTTCTCCATAAGATCTATATGAGAAAAAATAGAAAAAAGTTTAACTAAACCTTTACATAAGTTAAAATTATCTTATTAAGTTAATTTGTATAAGCTCTCTCATGTTAGCTTCTTTAAAAAGGTAATTTTTAACTCTTGCATAAGTTCATTTTTTTCCAAACTATGTTGCAAGTATGGCGTAATCTGATTCAAACATACATTTCAAGTTTTCAAACACAAAGTAAAACCAAGTTTTAATCACTGTCTAGATGGATTTTTTAGTGCATGAGTGGCAAATAGGAATAAAAATGAAAGGGGAAATTACAGTTCAGGATATCCCGGTAATTATATTTGACAAAAAAGAAAAGCATATTTGAATATTTTTAACCACTTGATTAGCTAGCCAACCTGAATTTTATATATGCTGGGATATCCTAAACTGTAAATAGCCCATTCATTGTATGGTTTTGATACAGTCGTACCCAACAAGTTGTCAATAACATCTTAAAGTTAATACTACCGTTATGCCTTCTGAAGCCGCCCATGCTTTCAAGATGTCATGATCCACTGAGACAACAGCTACCAAAGAAGAATTAAAGCTATCACCTACAAAGGAAAGATAAGCATTAACAACCTAGTGAGAGGGATACAATAAGGAGACACAAGATCACACGCACCAGATTTGTAACAAATGACTTATTTCCTTACCATATACAAAGCACTGTGCCACAAACTTGCATTTGGCATATACATTTTCAATCTTCTCAGGAGCTATGTACTCGCCTTGTGCCAGCTTAAAGATATTCTTCTTCCTATAACAAAATGGCAAGCTTTCATTCATATGCTTGACAAATTCAGTCAATGCAGATATGTCTTACAACAACACCCACTAAACAAAGTATCAATGGGAGATAGCAAGTTCACTCCCGTGCCATTCAAGTTTACTCATTAAACAGAGCACACTTGTGGCCAGATGAATTGAATTATTAAACAGAGATAGAATCATGGAAAGTTTAGAAGCCATGTTTCGTGCTAAATAATATGGATTAGTTATAACTAGAACAATTCTATCCCACCTATCAATAATTTTGAGACGGCCACCAGGTAACCATGTCCCAATATCTCCAGTATGCAGCCATCCGTCTTCATCAATGACATCTCTCCTGTTCAATTTGATTGATATTCAACTACTTTTAAACTGAGAAGGAAAATTTCATTCATAAGAACCACAGAACAGGTAAGGTAGTTACGTCTGAGCTTCATCTTTGTGATAACCTAGAAAAACAGTGGGACCCCTGATACAAATTTCACCACGGGGATTGGGCTGATCATCAGATGTATAATTCATTTCTGGAACATCCACAAGCTTTACCTCTGACACAAAAGAACAAAACACTTGGCACTGGGCATAACAAAGCTACAGCTGACATAATTAAATATAACTTCAACTTTTAAATTCTTTCATAAAAGGAGGGCTTGGTAGAATTGTTCAAATTCACTTTTTTAACATTACTATATGATATGAAATCCATACTAAGTGCTCACCACAGGCTGGATTAGGAGAGCCAACATGACCACCAAGGTTGTCGCCCTGATCAATGCAGCTTATAACACAAGAAGTCTCTGTCATTCCATATCCTTCAGTCACTCGACAACCAAAGGCACTGTGAAATATATGCACACATCATTCAGCGAGGAAAAATTGATAAGAGGACTATTCTATTTAGTAATGTATATATTTATGCAAAACTTACATCTTTAAAAATTCCATGATATCAGGTGATAAAGGTGAGGCACCTGACACCATAAGACGAACTCGCCCTCCTAGCCTTTCCTTTATCTTGTTGAAAACTAATCTGTCCCACATTGGAGATGGGTTCTTGCCTGAAACAAATGAAATATGTATGTTGAAATTAAGTATTGTTGTAAATGATATTACAGTTTTTAGCTGTATCTGCTATCCTAACAGAACTTTTCCAGCTATTTAAACGACAAAATACAAGCTCTGGAAAACAAATATGCTACCGTTGTTGAAAATAAGATCCAACCTATGAAGCACAGACTCCATTGTGACTAATGTCTAAAATATAAAACATAGGGACACCACATAAACACACAAACAGACTTATGAAATAAATATAAATAACATAAATTGATGGTATATTCACTTTTTAAACCAACCTTCTATGCTTTTTCTATGATAACAAGCTTCAAGTAAAGACAAGATATATTACTTTTTTAAATTAGGTTTAAATATGTTTTTAATCCCTATAATTTAACATTTTTTTCATTTCTAGTCCCTGAATTTTTTTTTTTTCATTTTTAGCCATTATAACTTAATACCTTTTCATTTTCAGTCCTTGTAAAAATTTTGTTTCATTTTTTGTCAAGGTAACATTTCTTTTTCCCATTTAATCCTAGTAAAAAAAAATTACAATGACTAAAAATGAAAAAAAAATATAAGGACAAAAAATGGAATAAATAATAATTACAAGGACGAAAGCTTAAAAAAAACATAAAAAAACGCTAAATTACAAGGACTAGAAAAAAAAAACTTGCAGGGACTAAAACTGAAAAAAAAAAAAAAAAAACTAATTACGGGGACCAAAATCTCATATTTAAACCTTTATATTATATTTTAAGCTAACTTCACTAGAACTCAAAAAATGAACATTTTCTTTCATCAATGTTAGTGTATCCAACTGCCCAATCATATGAAAACGTTGATTCAAATATTCAACTTGTACAAAGGTGTCGACCTAAAAAATATTTTTTTTAATTGGACAACTAAGAAATGCCAGATATGTGTTAGGAAGTGTCAATGTCAGAAACATCAAAATGTCGGGAAGTGTCATCTTCCATGTCCCCCAAAAAAATACAGCCATATAAGTTACTTATAAAAAAACAGGGAATTTATTTTATCAGAGAATGAAAAATAGGAGAACAACTAATGTGCAAGTATCATTATTAATTAAAATCAATGTTTAGGCCACAATAGTGATCGATTAGATCATGTAATGAAAAGTCAGGAAAAATAACTATATAAATGTATGCTACACAAAAGATAGATCACCACAATTACCATGCAATAATGCCTGCTTTTTAGCATTGTAGGCAGCATTAAACAGTCTCTCCTTCAGACCACCAGATGCTTTAACAGCATTAATGATACTGTCAAAAAGAAATCCAGTCGGTACAATGAATACACAAGAAACTAACAGATCTAAAAAGTACAGTTTAAATGTATGATTACTCTACCCAGCATATATTCTGTTATATAGCCGAGGAACACTACAGAAAACAGTAGGTCTTAGAGCAGCTAGGTCATCCATTAATTTCATGTTGTCCTGCGTATGAATATTAAAAAGAAAATGTTATGCTACCTGGTAATATTGCAAACTATAGTGGAATAAGATTAACCATCACAAAATCTACCTTAAACACATCATATAAGGTAGTGCATTAAAATACATTACACAACCAGAAAAAAAACAAAAATAACAGCCAAGCAGAAAAGGTTGCTATAATTTAGAAATTCTATATTTTAGGTTGCATTATACTTCAGGCATTTGTACATACATATGTATATATGGAACTCAAGAATAATATAATAAAAACACAGCTATTTGACAGAAATCTTTTATGGATTAATGCAGCATTTCATGTGGGATGCAGTATAATGTAAATATGTTGGCCTCAAAAATATTATGCGGCACTAGGCTCCTTATGCTACAGCATATTGTAAGACAGATCTATATTTCCATCTTATTTAAAACTAAGTAGCTATAATTACCAGATCCATGCAATACAAGTCTAGTGAAGCACTTACATTATAACACATTAATTTTTCATAAAAGCATAAACTCAATAGCTCATTCCAAATGGGGAAACAAAAACCAAATGAATGAAAGAAAGAAGCTTAATTTGTCAAGGACACACCCCCTGGTAGAATCCCACTGCAATGCCAAAATGTACTGTCATGACCTGGTTTGCTCGTTCATAAATGTGTGCCAAAGGGAGATAGGATATATAACTGAAAATCAAAAGAAATCAAGGGGAACACAATAGAATAAACTTTTAGCCAATAATGACAACAAACATTGTATACATTCAAAAAAAAAAGGACTCACACATCAGAAGGGCCGAAATTCTCATCCATAGTAGCCCCAGCAACACTCGCAATGAGGTTTCCATGGGTCAAGACAGCACCCTGACCAGGATTTTTTTAGTAGAAAGATGAAGAAAAAGTGTTTTATATATCTACTATAAGCAAAGAAAACAGTTTAGGGAAATAATATATCACCAAGAAAAAGTAAATCATAATTCTACTGGACCTACGGACGCACTTTTGGGGTTCCAGTTGTCCCACTTGTATAGCAAATGGTTGCAATGTCATTAGGTTTTGGAGGACAAAAGGGGTGAAGATTGCTCCGTCCCTAAACCAAAACCACACAAACAATGAGGAAACAAACATAATAAACAGCAGCTGATCAAATCAATAGCAACACCATTTACAAAAGGAATACTGATAGACAAAAATAGATAGATAGAAAGAGCGCCACAGAAGCAACATTTCTTTACTAATTCAGTGAAGCATATAATATAGCATGAACACACTATGTTTTGCTCCAAAAAATCAACATTCTTTAACAGAAAAAACAATAGGATTACCTGATTAAGTAGCTTTGCATATGTAATAACCTGAACTCCAGATGAGGATGGTAGAGAAGGAATTTGATCATCCGTACCTCCAACTACCTGCATACTAACTAAAAATCAGCATGACTTAACTTTGTCAATGAACATTTATTTTCAAACATAAGCCATGAATTCATACATACCACAATTAGACGTACAGTTGGTATATCAGACAAGAAGCTCAGCAACTGCAAGGTCAAGTGACATGATATTACAATACTATGTCTTTTTGTTATAACTTCTTTCTTTTCTGAACTTATTTAATGTTTTCTGTAAAATATATGATATTATAGAAGTGGTGTAAGTTTCGCAAGAGAAGACCAATACTCATATATAATATGCTAGCAACATAAACTAAACGAAAGTGGATATGAATATGGCTCCAATTTATTTCATGACTGGATAACTAATTAGTTGATGCCAATTATAATGTGGATAACAAAAATAAAAAATTCATCCCCCAACACAAAAGGTTATCATCCTCTTAACATATATTAAATATTAACGATTTTGTATACCAAGATAACAAAACCTAATATAAAATATTAAAATTAAACTTAAAAGCTTTTAACTGAAACAGTGGAGAAGGCTGCTGAAAAAGCAATTATTAGAACCTGTTTGATTTTTTTTTTTTTTTTAAAAGTGTTCTGAAAATCATTTTTGAGAACAAGAGACAAAAATACAATCTGTTTGCTATCACCTCCACTCCTCCCTGCCAAATACTTCACCTCCATCCAATCCTCCATCAATCTCTTTGTTCCACCTTGTCTTCATCAATGCAGAACAAGTAAGCCCCAAATATGACCCACCAATAAACTTCCATCTTATTGGACCCCTGCATGTCATTGGACCGACCCCTCACCACTTTGTGTCTCCTCACCACCATCCTAGCCGCACCGCCATCACTCTGCTGCTGCTGGAACACCTCACAATGCTAGGTGTTCCCCCCCCTTTCAGAGGGTTAGAGAAGGGGAATGTAAATGAAAGGGTTGACAATGCATCACTCCCTCTTCTCTTGAGAGAAAATATAAAAAACAAAAAGATAGACTAAGAAAACATCTTGAAACTTTTTTAATTTTTTGGTTTCTAAAAGTTGATTTTGAAAACTTGTTTCAAAAAATTTCAAATGAGGACAGAATATGTCAAGTTTTTTTTTATTTGTTTTTAAAAATAGAAAGTTATTTTTTAAAAACAATATTCAAGCAGGCCCTTAGCTTTTTTGTTAGCAAATCTGTTTGATCTACAGAAGTTAATCATCTTCGTGTGTGTTTGGATTAGCTTAATATTTATGCACACAGACACATGGTCCAGAAGCCAAGAAATCTTAAACTTCAGACTTAGGATAATCAATGTTGAGTATTTGTGTGTGGAAATACATCAAGTTCACTCTAAGTCATCAAAATGGGTACTCATAATTCTATAGTATTATTATAAAGGAAACAGAAGGGATAAGTTATATTATGAAGAAACTTCCATATACTTACTGAATTTAATGTTTGAGGTACACAAAATATAACATGTACAACAGCATGATTAGCAATAAACTTGACAGCATCAGGACCTACAGAACAAGCAGTTGATGTTAAATCTGAAGGAAGACCAAGGTAAGATATGAAAGACAAAATTTTTCCTGATAAATTGTAGAAAACATACCAAGAGTATCATACAAAGGCACTGATATGAATGAGTATGCAGAGCAAGCATGATCAACAATGACCCACTCAGGTCTGTTAATAAAATACAACCCAATGGAGGAACCCTAAAAATATACGTGTGAAACAATGGTTACATGATACTTTGTAAAAAATAAAACAATAATCAACCATGAAACTATAATCTAGCATTCACCTTTGGGACTCCATAATAAATCAAACCAGAACCTATTGCTGACCGGGCAGTACCTGCTTCTCCAAATGTCATCCATTTGTACCTAAATAATCGAAATGATGAGATGAATGCTAAGTAAATTTTACTGCAATCATCAGTTGATAATTGAGATGCTTACTCCCCAACAGTTCCATCAACGCGGATACGTGTTCCAAGATATTTGTAGTCTCGAAAGGTCTCAACTGAGCGCCTATTATTAACAAAGTTTGACAATATATATCAACTAGGCATGTATTCTTTTTTAAATTATCAAAATACTGTTCACTAAGATTACTTAATAATCTTATGAAGTTCATAGCTAAGTTTTGCATAGAAAAAGGAGTGATGCTCACACAAAATTATCATGCAGGGTAGCAATTTCAGGATAATCAGGAAACCTGCTCACCAGCTGCAGAGGAGATCGTGAAGATCTGCCAGAAAGAATTAAAAGAAATACCAGAATCAGAGATTTGGTCCCATAATGATGTGTGAAAATTGAGATCAATAACATTGGAAGAGGTATACCTATAGACATTCCACTTTCCTGTTTGTAATTTCTCTGGGAGTACAACACTATACCCTTGTTCTGCTCAGAAGTAAAGATCAAAATTAACAATATCAAATACGCCTGATAAATAAAGTAATTTCCAGAAGGTAATGTAACAATACCAATAAGCCAAGCATATGATAATATTCATTAGTCAATGGATAGAGAAAAGAATTTGCTGAGTTGTGAGGAAGGTTGAGCAAATGTCAGTAGTATGAAATACAATCACCTTTGAATAGTATGATTGACAGTGAACAAATGTCAGTATTATGAATATTAAAGAAACAGAACTTATTATTCCCAAATAAATGACAAACTACATTCTGATCCGAGTCTTAGCTCCTATCATTGCATCCGAAAAATGTAAAATAAATCTAAATAAAACTCAGAGCACTAGGCCAATCACATCATTAATTAGTATGTAATCGTCACAGTTTAGGTACAAAAAATAGTGATGTGATTGGCCCAGATCACGTAAGTTGAATCCAGGAAGTCGATATTCATCACATATCATGCATAAGAAACTCAAATTTTGGCACTACACCACTCAATCTTTACCCAGCTTCTGAGTAAATAATTAAAAAACAAAAATTAAACCAGTTAGGTTTATCCAATTCTGAGTCTCACTAGTGGCTTCACCAAAACATTTATATCAAATTAACAACAAAAACACACTCCCTAAACTGTTGTGTAACGTAAATATTTCTTCATTCCATTGAATTTTAATTCTCAAAAAATAATGACCACGATTCTATGCCTTCAACCTTTTTGTACATGTCTAAGTACGAAACACGTCCAAATGGTTCCCAAATGCAGGAATCGAAGATAATAAATAGACAGGACAATACTATTCATTCATAAAAGCTTCCAATCAGCTATGAGATTTATTAAGTGCCCCTGCCACACACACACACACACGCATAAAAAAAAAGTGAGACAAACCGAATATTCTCACAACTTTCCACTATCAATACTTTTTTCTTTGCTTCCTTTCAATCACAGATTCAAAAGCAACAATTCATTTCTATCCACAGAGAAAACCAAAAACACACACACACACAGAACACGATGCAACACACAGAAAAATCTAACATCGCTATCAATATCCTAATTCATATCCAGGTTCGTGCAATATCTCGAGTGAGGTACGTAAGCGCAATATGAGAGGCATTAGATGAGAGAAAGAGAGTACCGGAGACGAATTCGCCGGCAGTGGGATTTGATCGGAGGTCGGAGCGAGAATCGTCGGCAGTGGCGGCGAGATGAGAGTGAATGGCTCTTAAACGACGTTGCGCTGCAGGCGAGTGATCCATGATTACGGGATCCAAACGACAATCCACGATCGGCGTTTTGGTGAATAGCTTGTGTTGTTTACCTCGACGAATGAATAAAAAGGATCTGGATAATGAACTAAATTAGAAAGAACCGGCACGCACAACAAGGTTACCACAATTTTTCATCCACTCTTTTTTTTTTTTTTTTTTTAATTATTAAACAAAATATATTCAATATTTTTCTTTAGAGTTCAATTAGAATATGATCACAATATTTATAAAACAAAACTAGTGTGATAACTGATAACTTCTATTTTTGTAGCCAAAAAAGAAACCACAATTTTGTATTAGAATGGTATTTTCGTTTTCTTCACGGCCATAAGTATAAAATGTTTACTTTTAATAGTCTAATTTTATCTGAATTGTTACTACAATTTATAACTATATTGAATAATATTATAATTTTTTAAAAGTTTTTTTTTTATGAAAATAAACTGTCTGGTATGGACCACTATTTTGGTATATGATTGGTATGTTTTGAAGAGGGAAAGGAAAAGAAAACGATTGAAGACATGAAGTTTATCTACTATCGGTTGTCGCTTTAGATGTGAGAGAGGTAAAGGATTTAACAAATAGTATCTTTGAAATTTCTATCTTTTTGTATTGTTACTTTTTTGGATAGGAAAGTAAATCAAATATGTATTTTAATAACTAAAAAAACGAAAACATTTATGATTAACTATATAAAGTGCATTGGCTTTTTATAATTTATAATAATGCCAACTAAACAAAACCTCAAGACCGGTGCTGGCCGTCGTTGAAAAGCGCATTCATTGGTCGTATTTAGACACCGACGGGATAAAGAATCTGGATCAAATCAACCCTCAGCTACTTTTTGTCTTTTTAATTTTTGTTACTTGTAAAACTTTTTTATTCAAAAGTTTAATTAATTTAATTTGTGATATTAAGTTTTTTGGAAATTTGTATAATTAATATTATCATTCGTTAATATTTTAAAATATACAATTATGGTTACTTATCACACAAAATTGATTATTTAAATATAATTCTAATAAAAATGTGATTATTTCTCATAAAAAAAGTATTGATATTCTTTACTATAATTTTAATTATTTTGAACCCTTGTAAATTTTGGTTCCAAGATGCGGCAATGTTACTTAACTTGACTCCGCTTCTATTGCAAAAAGAGTTGGTATTCGGTAGGATTGCATTAAAAAAAAGTAGGATAGTGTTATGAAGCATTTACCGATAATTTGGTGTACTTTTTCATTGTTGAATATTAATCGTGAACGTATCGACTATCGACAAGAACAAAACTGAGTTCAAATTCTAAGATATTCTAAAATCAAAGTTTTGGGTGTGATGGCGAAAAGTGCTTCAAAGGAATAACACGTTTCCGAACCTTGCAAGTTGCAACAAATATAAAAGAAGATATCAGGACGAAAAGTTTCGTGTTCACATTGGCACTTAGAATTCTTATCTCAAATTCAGAATCGTATATCCTTTTAGGAAAAGACATTTTCTTAAGCCATGCACGTAGGAGACAATATTTAGAATGTCATCCTATAATAACATTTTGTCATTGCCTGCTCTGGCTTTCTCGTTAATTTGCCGTCTCTTACACTAATAATATTAATCTTTTACCAAATAACGATAAAAACAATAAAAAAACACTAATAGTCTTAATGACCGGGTGATTAGAATGGTATTAAATGTTTCTTTCTCATTTATTTAAGATAAATTTATTCTTATAATATAATCACGAGACTTTTAGGTTTTATATTTTCTCAATTAACTCAGGTTTCATATTATCTCTTTTACTTCATGGTTACGTAATGATTTTCTTTTAGAAAAATATTATTTCAAGTTTAAATTATTGTTCTTACTATCAAAATTAAATTACATTTCATTTTAAATTTAAAAAATACTATCATTTTAAATTAAACGAAAAAAAAAATATTAATTATTATGATGGATATGTTGTTATCTTCAAATTAAATTTTATTTTAAGTTCGAATAAATATTAATATTGGCTTGGAAATATATATTAATGTAATTATAATTTATATAGTTAAACGATTGTACATTAAAAAAAAAAAAAATTTAGACTCGTCACAAAAAGATATTAGACTCGTCCGACAACTTTGTTCTTCTTTCCGACTCTAATTGTTTTGAAGTTAAGTAATCTCCAAAATACTTAAGACTGTGGTCATCAATAATAATTATCTTACATAAATAAAGATATGACCTCGAGCCTAAAAATAATCCTTTCTTATTATAAGTAAATAAATTAAAAACTAGACATCTAGAAAGTACGATGGGTCTCCTCGACGACAAGGAGCTTCGAGCATAGTTATTAATTTGTTTTTACCCAGTTATCCACAGTCCATCAACGACGAAGTAATAAATAAATTATACAAATACTCTTTTAAATTTTGTGAAATTACACAACACTTCCCTATTTAATTCTTATATAAAATCCAAATTATTTCCCTTTAATTCATTTTACTAACCTCTTCACGAGATATTCTAGAAAAATTGAAGAGTAAAACAAAGTAAAGGAAAAATAGTTAAGTAGACAGCACTTAAGCCTTCTAGAAACCGAATCTGGTAAAATCTAAGACACGTGCAGATTCATTGACCCTTGAGCCCGAACGCTCACACATGTTAAATCACGTTGTTTTTGCTCTATCGTAGAAGTAAATTTACGTTAATATAAAACCATCGACTTCCAACCGGTTTCATCCCTCTTATTATATGCTTGGTTTGGATCAGAGAAGAGAAGAAAAGAAAAGGTGATCTAATAAAAGGAAATAAAGGAAAATAAAAATCTCCTTATTTCATTGAAGAGGGGGAAAGAACAAACTGATATAGGATTAAATACCTTCATGGGCCAAATGCCTTTCTGCGTTCAGGACACTAGGGAAGTCGCAGCTAATTTTTAGCTGCCAAAGGATGAAGAATATTGGTGGTTGTAAATGATTAAGATTGTTAGCAACATATCATGCAAAGGGTTACACAACGATTCTGCAAACACCTGTTGTACAAAAAGTCTAGAAAACTTAACCTTTATTCTGTAGGCATCAAGATTCACCAGAACTATAGATATAAATTGAAAATTTTCTTTCTTAAGTTCAGCTCTAAGTTTCTTTTTTCAAACTTAATCGAGGGTGATGGGTGGTAGCCATAGACCACGATCAGGAGGGCAGCCAAAACAAAGAAAACACTTACGAACCCAGTAATGGTTGCAAACTCAATTACAAATCTGTGTGATTTCACGGATAGGATCCTCATTTATTAAAAATAATTGATGTTATGACATTGACGGTAGATCATATAGCATTGGATTCAGAGAAGTTGATAACACTTAAAAATCTGTTGGTCACACAAGCTAATCTGCAACTCGCCAAATATATGTTGTGTGTGTGTGTGTCTCTCGAAGTTCCTAAACATAATGTGGCTCACAATCCCGAGTATGCGAAATTTTGAATTATATTTACTCAATTTACTCACTACTAAGAACTTAAGATGCTATAATCTAGTTTTCCATACTTTCAGAAAAGCTCCATCAATTGCTGCGAGACATCTGCATCAATGAGAGAACCAATATTAAATAACAAATAAAGGGAGATTCAAAATACATGTCATTTTTAATAAACTACAATGGACTTATGTATTGCTACTGAACCGATCATTTCATAACACAACGATAAATCCAGCAGATAACTAAGTGGGTGCAGAATACCTTGAAGAATGGATGGTGTTGTCTGGAACTCTAGCCAGATGTTCTGGTAAGTAGCAAGATCCATGTTCAGAAACTTGGCAGCAAGATATGCAGCTCCGGCAGCAATATGCTGGGGTTTAAATTGAAGCCACAGCGAACTCCGAAGCCTGCAAAACATTATCCAGCTTCAGTAGACCATACAAGGCAGTCTCATCACTACAGGAAAACATTGCTCAACAACACAAATAGAGATGCATAAATTGTCAAACTAACCATCAGAGGCACCAACTTAGCATATGTTCCCACCATGACAGATCATGTCAGCTATTAAAATAAGCAGTAATATGAACTAGATAATACAAATAGTATTCAACATTCATACCAAGAGGAAAACACAAGTTTGTTAATTTTCCTTACCAACTAGAAATGCAGCAACTCAGGAAGAATACAATTCCAAGAATCTGTGCAGGATTGTTGATAAGAGTACCAAACAATAGCAATATCTTTACCTCATCTAGAGAATTTATCAGACTTCCAGACCCAACTCTGCTGTAGGGGCTCTAAACTCCAGAAATCTATGCAACTAAAATGACAATGCATGGTGGAGTGTGTGTCCGCATATTGCAAACAATTGAATCTTTCAAGGATAATGTCAATGCCATATCTTCTCAATATTTTGACCTAGAGAGCCTTGCTACCATGCACATTGGCATGTTTACTACGAGTGCAACTTATTCAATACACTATAGAACAAATCCAATGGATGTCCATGTTGCAGGGGAAAATTAGAACTTTAAAAATCATTACACGATATAAAATATCAATAAAAAAAGAAAAAGAAAAGATACTCCGAGTTAACCTCACCCATAAAGAAGAAATTGCAGACGAAAGATAGATGATTTTACTACAAACTTATTTTATTTTCCCTCCATAGTTGGCATACATGGAAGGCACAAGTTAATTAGTATGTGACAAAAATATGTCTATGCTCTAGCACTTTAATGTGTTTCAACAACTGGGAGGTCCTTATCGTTACCTGAGGAGGTAAGCGTATGGGGATTTGGGGCAACCCACCTCCCCCAGAAAAGAGAAACTACTAAAAGCAAACTCTATTAATCTAGTACTATATTTTAATAGTCAAATTTAACAGGGATATTGTCAGAGCTTATGACAAGGTATCTAGGCTGCACAACCATTACAGCACAGCCACCTAAAATACCATCAGCCCGTCTTTTCGGGGAAATAGGAAAAAGAAAAGTTACTCTTTCCTATCCTCCTTGTTCAAGATAGAGCATATGAAATGGTGTACCATTATAATTTTTGCCGTAGTTGTGCAAAACTTTCTGAAGAAACGAAGGCACAAATTTCAAATCCAATTGGAGAAGAGAAGGGTTAAAAGAAGGGCTGCTTGGCACAACACCATAGAACTGATGCAAAACTTCCTTCAGTAATGAGAAGCATAAAGAGAGAGCCACTGCCCACAACCCATTCAACAAAGAAGGTTTTTTTAAGTCATGAAAACATTTGAGTAATTCAACTAAGATGGAAGTAAAAGCTCTTTTGTACATAATCCATTGAAATTTAGCAAGCTCACTGTGCCAGCAGATAAAACTGGTACCATTAGTACTGATATTTCATGAAGATGCTGGGCCATTTAAATTATAATAAAGATCAACCTCTACAACCAATAACATTTTCAAAGAAATAAGGTTGATAATATGACATCTAAAGAAAAGATTACTAGATGCCAAATGATGTGAAGAATGAGAGCAAAGTGTGAGTGACCTTCCATATGGTCTTTCTAAGTGTTAACAGTTGGCTAATAGTTTGAGTAAATAAATTCAATTTTCTTCTGCTCCAAATGAAAGTCAGACAAATCATAAAGTTTTCATATCCATTACAGAAATAATGTCAATGAACAACAAAACAAGAAACTTTTCAACAAGTGATTTGTATGAGATGGCATTAACAGGCCCAAAATATTTGAAATATTGACCAAAAAAAGAGAAATGGTTAAAATTAGACTAAATGTCAAATATATTCATATATTGTCAATATAAATTTTGAATAATATCAACTAATCATTTTTCATACATATTAAACTAATAAGAGAAAATAGAATATGCACTGACAATGTAAAATAGTTTTACACTATCATCCTACCACAAATCACCATGTATGGTAAATTTCTTAATTTTTATAATAATTACCTTAAAAGTTATACCAACAGTGATTTTTTGCTGCTTGACTGTGTAAAACTTTTTTTACTGGCAATGCAAAGCCATTAAACTCTTAAACTAATCCATTTAGGTTACCAAAATATTCAATGTGGTAGGAAATGAAGGAGAAATTATGAAACCTTTTACAAATCCAAAAATTTGGCAATTATACTGACCACAAAGGAAACACACTTCAAAAGAGAGAATTTTATCTGCATGTTTAAACTAGGAACAATTTTCTTCCAAATCAAAAGTACCAGAGAATAACCATATTTGTACTGACTGAGCAATGGTTTCTTTTCATTTAAGAAAAAGCGAATAAGCAAAACATAGTACCAGTGACAGTAACTCTTTAGAAAAATAAACCAGTAGTAGAGAAGACCTCCATTTTCCTCCAGATAATATGTTGACTCTAGTTGAAAGGCCTCATTTTGATTAATGAGTAATTATTAACCACAAGTTTGTTCAGAATGCTAAAAGATTCATTCCAGGTTTGAATTTCAGACTGTTTGCTTATCTCTATCTTTCTCTTTTTCGTTTTGTTGGTTTAGGATTGTCAAATCATTTTATGTTCTTCCAACCAGAGTTACTAAAAGTTATAGAGAGCCCATTTGGCTAATGGAAATCAGCATAAGCTACAAGGTGGTGTTAAGGGTTAGACAGAAAATCTGAGTTGGGGCCTTAGGGCTCAAGATAGCCAAAAGAAAAGTTGATGGGACATATTCAGGGTAGAGCAATCCATTATAGACATCAGCAGTTCAACTTCAGATGTAAAACAAAACTTTCGATGAACAGCATATGAATCCACCAGCTAAGAATATCATATAGGCCAGCATGCTAATCTTGTGAAGATCCTGCAATTATATGGATGCCAAAACAATCAATATCCCATGACAGTATAGCTACACAGAGAAGTTGGGCTAAAGCAAAATATTCAACACTATTTTGAACCAAAATTTAGAAGGGCAAACACCAAGGTATCTTCCTCAGCCACTAGGTCTCCAGACCTCAAGACATTCTATTGCTTGAGATTTAACACCCAATGCTCCATGTCCTGTTTCCTACACTAAATTTCTTTTTATTCCACACACTGCATTAGATTACAGGACCCTAGTCAGAACCAACAAATGGGATACCTAAAGAGGTCATCGGCCAACAGCTCAGAACATTGCATCCATATTTGATTTGAGCCAACAAGTTTTGTCCTCAAAATGGTATAAACAAACATCACTGCTGAAACCATACAGTACAAGATTGAAAAATAAGAAAACTCACCCTTCACTGACCAAGTTTAATGCCAGATTCACCAAAACAGTCTTTGATAGACCTAATTTGTTAAGAACAGATGTAAGAGGTGCATATGGATGGTGCACGTCGAGTTCAAAATTTAGAGTAGTAAGTATCAACTGTTCAGCCTCAAACACCCGCTCACGATACTGCTCAAACCAATCCTGTGAAACAACTCAAATCAAGTTAAAATAAATGAAAATCACAATCAAAGTTTCACAAAAATTCAACTTATACAGAAAAAATGATCTATCGAAGAGAAATTTCAACTCATTTGAGTTGATGTTCTATTCGACGTATAACAGATATCTAAAATTTTAATGTTAATCAGCAAACATAATCATGGGTAATTTTATACGCATGCAAGCAATATCCACATGCATTTTTGGGCTATCATTTGGATAAAGTAATAATTTAAAAAAATAAATAAAAATTGAGAGAGGAGATTTCAGGAAGTTTGAACAATACTCACAACAGGAAACTGGTAGGACAACAAGGCAAAATCTTGTTTGTGTAAAATTTCACTAGATGCTCTCAAAACGTTATTCAAAGGGCGTGGTGATTCCTCTGACTTTGCAGAAAGAAAAAGAGCAGCAGTAGCAATCAACTGCAGCATAAATCAAAATTAGTAGAAAGTTTAGAGACACGGCTTGGCCATAGAGATGCAACTTGAAGGAACAAGTTACAAATGACATTGCACAATTAATTTAAATAAAATACCACAAACTAACAGCAATATACAGATCCATAACAAATTCCTGAGCATTTTTAATAGTAGAACAAAATCTATGAGTAAATGATCTGGTTCTCACTGAAGCATAACAAAATATCTATGTTGAGCTAGAGGACAAATAAAAACTTACAAATCTGTCATGGCAAGCATGTGATCGTCGAATAAAGAAACGGTGGCACAGAACCATAGCTGTCCCAATGGTGGTTTGAGGCCTGCAAAAGGAATATGGCATGAGTTAATGCAGGTGTTAAATAGTATAAATCAATGAAATAAATCCACAAAGGAATATCATCAATGATGAGTCTTACAGCTCAAGACACATTCCAAGATTCTGAAGGAAGGCACAATACGAGTATCGCAAATGTGCCTCATGATGCACATCAATACCATCTTTTCTTGATGGAGAGTATCTATCAATCTCATCCCTTGACATGAACACAGGCTTATCGTCTTCAAAAATCGAGCAATCCCACTTGCAGCTAGCTGATGTAGAGGCATCACCATCAGGTCTTACAGGGGGAGCTTGAAAATTACAGGATGAAAGGATATTGTCATGGACCATCGGTGGTACATAGAATTTCTGGCTTTCTTGCCAAACAGGGGCTGAATATTTTCTCTTTTTCAGAGATGATGGAACAGCATCATATCTAACATAACTAGCATGATCATCCATGTAAAAATTAAAGGAGCAATCACGGCCTCCAAATTTTGTCTGGCTGTCATTGTAAACGTTACAATTACGATTATTATTGTTATAATAATTGTTCCTGCTTCTTTTTCTATTATTGTTGCCATAGTTGTTTCCATCATAGGTGGGCCAGTAACCACTAGGTAAATTCCAACCCTCCGCTTGAAAATTCCGCGCAAAAGACATAATTCCTGCAAAGTCAGATCATATGAGCCAAAAATAAAAAGGACATACCATTACATGCATTCATAACCTCATCACAATAATGTTAATAAAAATAAAAATAACAAATCACATGCACTCATAGCCTCATCACAATAATGTTAATGAAAGTAAACATAACCAATCATATGTTAATTTTCCACTTGAATAATGTCGACATGCTACGATAAACCAATGTATAACAAAATTCCAATCCGATCACAGGCACACCAACAACTAATGTTCAATCATAAGAAAGAAAGAAAAAAGAAAGTATAAAAACAAAAAATGCCAGTCATAACAACAGCAATTAATATTCATAACGAACTATTATTAGATACCAATCAATAAATTATCCATCTGAGGATGTTTTGCATTCCCAAGGAAGATAACAGCGATATACTTTTGATCTTTAGAACATGTCCAAAATTCGAGTTTATCTACTCAAAATTACGTATGATTCAAAACATCAGATGTAAAAGAGAATGAAAAACGCATAATTCGAATATAGAAATTCAATCAAGCAAATCAGGTGGAACGTGAATGTCGAAATTGAACAATCAGAAAGTGAAACGCTTGAGAGAACAGAATTTGCAAGCACACCTGAGGAAGGAACGAAGCCGATCTGGCGAAACGAAATTTGATGAGAAAAAGGGAATTAGGGTTTTGAAAAATAAAACAAAATAAAAAGGGACGAAGGAGTCGCTTGTATTTGAAGCTCAAAAAGCAAGGAAAGAATGAAGGTAGTGATTATATGAAACGAGAAACATTATCCACGTTTTAAAAGTTGGGTCTGAGGTTCGTATCATGGGCTTGGTAACCCGGCCCGGCCCATGTTTCTTTACTCTTTGATTGGTTCTTGCCAAATGCCAATGTTTTTTGGGTGTTAATAAATTTTCAAGATGAAGCAGTTCAAGAGGAATAAAAATAGGAGACAAGAGGAAGACTTTTACACCCTAGAATAAAATATATTGAAACTTAATTTAATTTAATTAGTTTTTTATGATGGTACCTTTTTATAAGTATGAGTTTATTAATAAATGTCTCTCCTGTTAAGTAGATTGTTTAATAAATCTATTTCATTTTTGTTCAGGATAAAAGATAAAATTCGTAAATATACATTAAATTTTAGGTTAACTTTTAATTACTAAAAATAAATAATAGGTCATAGTGTGTGAGCATGTGATGTAAGAACAAACATTAGATTAGAAGAAACATTAACTGTGGTGTTGACTAATCCTGCGTTAGCTTAAATATTTTACTTCGAATTAGCTAAAGTCAACAATACATAGATATTATATCAGGAATGTCTAAGGTTATTTGTAAATTGTTTGTATTGGAGTTCAACTCATGTGTTTAAATAAAGAATAAATTATATGGACACTTTTCTAAAGTTTTTTGAGATTATATTGAATATTATATTAATGCTCTTTATTTATTGTATGATTTTTTTTTTCTAATTTTGATAAGGATCATAGTTACAAGATACCTATGTATAGTTGTTATAGGAGAGAGAAAACGAAACTTCTGAGATAATAAGTGTAATTTTAAAAATTTTATTCTTCAATTGAAAATGTAAAAATAATTATTTTAAAAATATTCTATAAAAGAAAATGAATTTGAGAAGTTACTTTCGTTATAATAATAGACGCTACTAGCTTTGGTGTCAAAGCCGATGCTACTCTTTTTTTCATTTAATAAAAATTTTATCGTAGTGACAACAAATCAAGGTGAGTAATTAATTTGTTAAAAGATTAAAGAACGCACCAAAAAAAAAAATAGTAAAAATATTGATTTTATGCAAAAGTGAAAAAATGTGATTGCAAAATATGAAGTTTGGGACAATACACAAGTCTAAAAAAATATTACTTGATTCAATTAATTAATAGGAAAAGAACGAGTTACTTTTGTCAGTTTTTTTTTTCCCTTTCAAGTATTGTATGGATCAATTGTAATTAAATTTGAGTTGGATTGAGTTAGATTAATGAGTAGTACATATTTAATTCTAAAAAAAATATAATAAAATTAAAAAAATAGAGTAATTTTAGACATTGTATACATATTTATATATTTTAAAAAGAATACTTTATATTGGACTTTTATATACATGTTTTTATATATTTTATTTTTTCGAGTATGTCCATAAAAATTTAAAAATAAGAACCAAATGAGAAAAAGAAATAAAGGTTGGATTTAGATTGGAGATCATCAAATCCAATGTATATAAACCCCACACTTCACCAATTACATCAAAATCCAACGTATATAACTTGATGTGACCTATAGAACTAATCCAACCTAACTTGTTTTCATTCCCTCATCTTCGCAAGTATTATTAGCAAAAGGTATTTTGACTCAAATTAAATTGTGTGCTTGAAAATCTGTTAAAATTACGTTCAACAAAAAATATGAATGTTTCAATACATAAATTATAAAAGTTATATGAGAAAAACTTTGAATCTATTGTGATATACGTTCAATGAAACTCTAATTTAAATACACCCTAAGTCATGAGCATCAATTCGTATACATTAACCACAATTTATTTTATGTATCTCCCTTCATTTATCTTACCCTTAACGAGTATAATTTATCCTTAATAACAAAATACCAATTCATATATACTACCCACGATTAATATATTGCAAATCTAAAAGGTTGAGTCAATTCCAGTCACAATTTCTTCCTCATAGGACTCTTGTGCTGTAACGTCGGAAAGACAAAGTTGTGACACACTCCTAACAAAGCCTAATTCTATAGTCAAAATAATGAAGATTGTGGTGGAGCTTTGTTCAAATGAAGATTGCGTGGATAAATTGTTGGAGTTTTTCCATGATATATCATTATCATATACTAGCTATAGTCCTAATTCAAGTTTTCTATGCTACCCAACCCAGTCATTTTCAACTTGTTTGAGACCCTGGTACAGTACTAAACTAGCCTCCTTTGTTCTCTTCCTAAAAGTCTTAAAGTCTTAAGTCATGACCAAACTTTGTTTATTTTTGGCTAAGTTACGTTTTAAAACCATCATCATGTTTTGTCGTACAACATTCTACTTTTAAAATTTATAATTTAATTTCATAAAATTATTTATATTTCCTACTAATCTTGTTTCGTTTTATTAGTTTTTTTTCTTTTCATCTTTTAAATGTTGTGACTTTTTCATTTTTTTTTATATATTATAATTTTTTAAGGACTTATTAACTAGTTTCTTTAGAATATTGGTTAAAAAAATTAATATCTAAATTATAGATGAACGTATATCAAACATATACTTGAAAAATCTTTAATATCATTTAAGAATTTTAGTTTAGGTTCAATCTAAAAGTTAAAATAAAAAAATAAGAATTACTAATTTAATTTGCTGTCAATAACGATACGTAATTAATTAATTAAATTATTTATAATATATATATATATATATATATATATATTTTTTAATTGGTTGTTTTTATATTGTGATTGTTTATTAAATATTTTTTCGAGAATTATACTTATGTAAGATATATTTTAGCCACATGCTTTGTAATTACTGTATAGTCGAGAATCACAGCATATCCATGATACCAATCATTTTGTGTAAACGATAGTTGTTCTTTCCTCTTAAAACGTGCACGGTGCAACTAGTTTTGGTTTTCACTTTCTGCTGATTCATGTTAATTCCACACCAACAAGACAAAGGTGTGGCCCCTATTTTTTATCAAAGCAACACATGACTCACTATCCCATATAAGCTGAATTGGAAGGTACTACTAAGTTCTTGTTACATAACTCTTTACTCTTGTCTGTTACTGACTAAGTTGGATAGTACATGCATCAATTCTTAAGGGCCCTACTTGAATGATACAGGTCAATGTGAATCAGAAGCATTGATCTTTACATCTGATGGCAAGGCTCTTCCTTCCCTTCTTGGTCTTTCTGCAGAACTGTAGAATGAGATAAAGAATTTGCTGGCACTATGAAAAAACTTGAACTGTAAAGCACATGTAGCAGTTCAGTTGTTGAGGACAATAACTAAAGGAGCTGAAAAACTTGGCATGTTATTCTCAAAATTTTAGAAAATATCTTTTGAACATTCAATGTTGGAACAATCTAAAGCAATGCACTAATTTGTGATACATGAAATCTCAAGAAGCCTACGTGTTAGAAAAAGTGAAGTATTAATTGTCCTAGAATTTTGTAGAGTTCTCTGCTTTTGGTAAAGATCTACATAATTAGTCCTATAAATTAATGAGAAATCACATGTTTGAGTTTAAGTTTTTTTTTTTTTTCACACTGCTGTCACTTAACATTATTGTCTACTTCAATAATAGTCCACGGCAGGACCACACAAAGTGTCAAAGGATAATGTACTTATAAACAAAAGAAGCCAATGTGTAATAATTGAAAGATTTACCCCAATGTTTATTAGCTGTCAAGAATTAATTAGAACCTGCCCAAATCTTAACCAAAGCTTTTCCAAGAGCTGAACACGATACACACAACTTGTTTTTCCTTTTCTTAGGACTATAAACTCGTTTGCACATAGAAAATATAACAAATGAACCAGCTGTGACCAACTTATGTGGAGGGTAACTTGGTCATTTCATTAATATCTCTTCAATCTTTAACCCCAGTTGTCACATGCTCAGAAACTACTCTCATGTGGCCACATGCTTGGGACTCCTCCATGTTAAGTCCCTGCATGCAGGTGGAGTCAAAATAACAATTCTATCTAACTTTGACCCAACAGCGGAGTTTTAATATATCATCAAGATCCTTAAGCTTATTTGTTAAGCCTTATTATAACTTAAAAATAATTTGATCCCCTTCTGTTTTTTGTGTATATTCTTCTGTACAGCAGAGACCATCATATAATTACTAAAAAATCCAAAAGAAAAAATGTTTACCATTGATATAGTCACATGGAGCTGTCATTTAATTTTGTGAGCTAATTCACTTATTCTTCATAATTTTTTTTACATAATTCAGCCTCCAATCTTCGGATAAACTTGAATTTTAATTTGAATATTTTTTTTATTATTATTTTAATAGAATACAATGTTTGATATCTCAAACATTTGAATTTGAGACTTGTGTTCTAAACCCGCCAATCTTTTATTGCCTGATCCTTTCCAACTTCCAAGTGACACTGACCACACCAAATCTATTTAGGAGTGTGCATGTCATGATGATTTATTTAAGCAGAAAAACTTCAAACCAAAAAATCATGACACTCAGTAACACCCTCCATAAATTTGAAAATTTCCGTTTCCTTTTCCTCTATCTATGAAATGGGAAAGTAAAAAAGGAAGAAACTTAACAAACAGCACACACACACATTAAATAAAATATTAAAGCATGCAGACATGGGGGTTGAAACTTGCATGCAAAGAACTCCTAATGAAAAAGCTTTTGTCTTTTACTTCCCAAGGCGTCCATGTGCTGTCCCTATATTCTAAACAGAACCTTAAATCACTTGTTTCTGGTTTACTAGACCATTTGATTATTATAATCTCACCGTCCTGACAGTTAAAATAAGAGAGATTAAAAATTAAATGCAACATTAAAGCGTTCTCTCCCCTCTTTAAAAATCTCAACTCTCATGCATATGCTAGAGTAGAGCCTAAGCACACACCTCTCATAGTAGCCTAGTGATTTCACACACACATCTCTCTCCTTACCCCAAAAAAGACAACAACAAAATCAACATGGTTTCTCTTGAACCTATTCAAACCAACCCCAGATCTAGTGATTCACCTTCAAGTCCTAGAATATCTTTCTCAGCAGAGTTTTTAGATGAGAACAACTTCATCTCTATAAGTCCAAACGCTGAGTATGAGAGAGATCAAGAGAAGGATCGTGAGAGAGCAAGGAATGCAGAGTTTGAGTTCCTTTCAAACAACATGAGCAACAACAACACAGTGGTGTCTGCTGATGAGCTTTTCTTTGAAGGTAAGCTCCTACCCTTTTGGCAGATGCAGCATCTAGAGAAGCTCAACAAGATCAGCATCAAAACCAAAGAGGGAGCAGAGGAAGAAGAGGAGTTAGAGGAACTAGAAGAGGAAGTAGTGGTGGTGAACAACAAAGAGGATAGTAATAATAATAGTAGTAATAATAGTAGAGTGAATTGGTTTGTGGATGATGACCCTTCTCCAAGGCCACCAAAATGCACTGTTCTATGGAAAGAGTTGTTGAGGTTGAAGAAGCAACGTGCTTCTTCTTTGTCACCCTCTTCTTCTTCTTCATCTTCTTCCTCTTCTGCAAGCTCACTTGGTGATGTAGCTGCAAAAGAAGGAAAAGAAGGATCAAGGCATAATAATAATAATAAAGAACAACAAGTGAAGAGAGTAAAGAAAGGTTTGGAGAGAACAAGATCAGCAACTATTAGAATTAGACCAATGATTAACGTGCCAATTTGCACACAAGTGAAAAGCAGTGCCTTGCCTCCTCTTTTCCCACTCAAGAAAGGAAAATTAGAGAGGTAAATTAAACTTGCAAGATTATGTCACGCTTATGTTTATTTATTTAGTCTTTGATCATCATCATCCTTTTGGAATAAGTTTGTTTTTGTTTTGTTTTGTTTTGCTTATTTATATTTGTCCCAACAAATTATTATATTATGTTGCCATGCTAGATTAGGTGTTATTAATTTGAGTGGATCTGAGATATTACAATGTAAATTCTGACTTGTATAATCATTGGATTGTGCATTTCCTCTGGGTAGTAGTACTATAGTAGTTATTTTTTGCTTGTATGGGTAGGTTGATTGATTAAGAAGGAGAAATGTTAATGTCCCAGATTGATAGATAGATAGATATTCAGAGTTTGCTTGTTCAACGTGCGAGTCCCACATGGGCACATGTCAGCCACATACATCTCATCAACCAGATGCAATTATTATTCAGTAGTAAATTGGTAATAATTCTTTTGGAAGAAAGAGAAGAAGGGTATCAGAGAAACCAAATTTTCAGTGTACACGCAGCATAACGGCATGTAAAAAATATTTAACTGTGTATGTAATTGTTGAGCATTTGAATATTCCTAGAGTGACCACTGACAAGTGGCAGAAATTCTTTAACATTGGCAAATTAAGTAATAACCTTTTGACTAGTAGGAACAGTAGTAAATTGCATTCAGGGTAACTAGGATATTATTCAATGGAGTTTGATAAATAAATAATCAAAAGTACTAGAATCAAGTCAGAAGGTTAAAAAAGAAGGTTCTGACTAAGAGGTATGAACTCTAAATTAGAACAACTTTTGCATGATATAGTGCAATTAGATGAATGCTCCAGCATGTGATATGTGTATCAATACACGGTTATCGATTCATTTTCTGATTTTGGACTTCAAATCGAAGATATTTAAAATTCACATTGCATATTTAACTAATTTAAAGCAAATTAAGTATCATTATTGTCAGTTTTGTGAATAATAAAAATAATGCATCTTAGAAGTGATTATTACAATGAATACATGCATAGATAAGAAGAAACGAATATGTAATAATAACATGAGATGTCACCTGTGTTTTTTGAATTTCTATTATTTAATTATTATGTCGTTTAATTTTTTTAAAAAATATTCCAGTTTTAATCCCTGTACACATTCTTACTTTCTGACAGAGTACTTTTTTAACTTTCATTTTAACAACTGTTAACATGCCAAATTAATAATTTTTTTAACAACTATTATTAACCTTATACATTAATGTCATTTTTAATAACAATCAATTTTTTTAATCATTATTGCACCAAATCACAAGCAATTATCATTACATTAAAAACTCATACCAAATTATAAATATTTTGAAAGCTAACGTGTTTGAATTTGCAATGAGATCATTTGTAATTTATGCCAACGAAGAATTGTATTATTTTTTAAGGATTCCAACCCTTTTTATCCATTTGTTGCGTTGTGCAAATGCTTTATTGATTTTCTACTAATTTTTTAGTACATACTATATGTGTCGACTAATTATAATGTTGAATTCAATTCAAGCATCTAGTTTTTTCTAAATATTTTAAAATTCGTACAATTCGTGATATATAATTTAAACGCTATGCTTTCATGCGATTAAGCAATTTATTACAATGTTTTCATATTTTATCAGAGGAGGGAAATAAAAAACCCTCACCCATGTGGGGTTGTAATATCAAAATATTTCCATCACTTATTTTTCATATGCTCGAATAAACGCCATACAAGAAATTATGTTCATTCCCGCAAAATATAAAAAATAAAAATAAAAAAATGGACACATAATTGTTACATCATTTTAAATGGTCCGGTAATTTGCTTTTACACATCTCAGAATTTTCACAACCCGAGGAAGTTATAAATTGATCCTATGAACAGGAGCTGCTACATGAGGGAAAACAATACGACAGTGATTACACAAAAACCAGAACATGTCACAAATTGCGAGAGTAACAAAACAAACAAAGCAAAATTTTCAATTAAATAATATCCGATGCCTATACAAGGATATGTATAATACAATTTTAAATAAAATTTCAATTTTCAAGGGACACTCCCAAGTTAAAACAAGAGATTCGTATGTTCTACTGTAAGAGAAGGTTGAGATGAAGTTGATCTTCAGTTGACGAGTTGACAATGAAGAGCTTCCACCAGAGAATCAGAATAGAGGTCTAAGCACAAAAAGAATAAAAATTTCTTGAAGAAAGGAAAATCTTCATCTTAACCACGGAAGGCATTAAAATATGCAAATCCCTCAAGTTGCTGGAGGAGATGAGAAATTATTTCCAGAAGTTCTGTTGATAAAATATGCAAAAGTCAGCAAAGCAACAACTATTGTTGATGGAGACAATATGAATAGATATGTATTTGCATACCTGACATTCAGTCCTGGCTTTCCAATGAGATTTGCTGGAATTTGACCAGTCAAGTTGTTGTTTTGTAAAAACCTGCAACAAATGGTGGGGCCAATCATCAGGTAACATGAAATAACTAAGGAAAGGAAGAAAATTATAAGGACATGTAATGGAATTGAAGAGTAACTGGCAACCAGGATTTAAAGATACATAATTTACAAATGAGACATAGAAAAAGAAAAATCTATGGTAGACAGTTGCAATACACAGACAACTAAACAACTAGTTATAAAATGTAAAGAGAGAGAAATATGTAAATGTATATGTATAGGTTCTGTGAGTGAGTTTCTGGTTAGCTGCTAAATAAAGTTGCACGAGAAATATTACTGAGGTGGTGTTAGTATATAGAAAATCCTATTTTGTTTAAAAGAACATAATAGTATAAGGGAATTACTGCTTCACTCCAAGTTATTATCATCATTCTAATTTTAGCTGGTGATCAGGAGAACTAAAACTTTTCCAACAAAATGTAAGGTATAAGAAAGGAAAAAGTTGTAATTTCATTAACTGCATGGGTCTTCAATATACATCTAATCCACTAGTTTTTTGGATGATTGGTCCCACTTTTATGTGATTTTCTTTTCCCTCTATGTAACTTCTTTTGGTCAATGTTCGTGACTATCATAAATAAAGAATATAATTTTGATTTTAAAAAAAATATATCTAATCCACTTAGTTTCATCAGAATACTTATTAATAAGGCCAAAGCCAAAACTCATTTGGCTATCAACAAATTTCTGTTCTGATGCTCCCTAATCTTACTATGTATTACAAAATAGTAAGTAGATTACTCCTAATTCATAATTAATAAGAAGCGTTGCACCACAGCCACAATCACGTAGACAATATATATAGGCTGACTTAGCATTTTATAGATAATCAAAACCATCAGAAAGTACTTGGGATAAAAGGGGGAGGCTTAAAGAGAAAATTTTCACACATTGAAATAGCAACGGATAAGCAATTTTCTTGAAACCTCAAGTATATCTAGAATAGGGTTCAACTTACACTTCTTTCAAGCTGCTGATGTTCCCTAGGGATAAAGGAATCTTACCACTGAATTGATTGTCTTCCAAGTGCCTTGAAATACAAAAAGTCAAAAACACCATGAATACACTGAAATTGTCTTATATTTCAAACATTTGGATGGTGCAAATTGCTACAGAACACAACTCCACTAGTTGCTTCAGGATAAAAATAACTACTGCAAAAAATATGTTTTCATAGAATGAAAAATGGTACACTAGCTACAACTAATGATGCGATTAAACATATGGCAAAAGATAAACCATCATGAATATGCCCTGACAGAAAAAAATACATGTGCACATCCACACAAACTTACAGTGTCTCTAATAACTTTAGTGAACTGAGGTCAGGAATATGCCCTGACAAACTGTTATTCCCAAGCCAACTGCAAGAAGGCAATGATTTGCTGATCAGAAAATTTTAAATTCTAAATTTCATGAAATGATATATGTAAACTTAAGAACTTACATGTTAGTGAGACCTGTCATATTGGCAACAAAAGGTGATAAAGATCCTGAGAGATCCATACTTGTCAAGTTTCTGAACACAACAGGAAATCAAAAAGTAAGCAAATCATCCACATAGTATAATAGGATTGAAAGGAGGGTATTATGCGTTATAACTCAAGTCTGATCTTACAAGGTCACTACACGGATACGTGGTCCTTCAGAACATGTGATGCCAGTCCATGAGTATTGCCGAGGCACACATGGATCACCATTCCAATTAAGTGGAGGATTTCGGAGGCTCTCTTTCACCTTGGCCAATGCAATAACTGTCAAAAGAAAGTTTGCCCTTATAAAAACTTTTCATGTCCATAATTAACAACCAGAATGCTACAACTGTAATGGAACATTTTGTCATTTAAAATAAAAAATAACCAGTCAACCAAGAGCAGGTCCTATTGTTATTTAGGGTAAATGACTAGTAATGGCATTCCTTGCACTTCTCACCCCAAATTTGCCCAATTTCAAAATATCTCTCACTCAGCTAGTGCAAACATGACAACAAAAAATATCATCACAGTGACAATGTATAAACCTATAGCTATACTTATCTTCAATTGTTCCCTTCAACCATAAATGTTGTAGCTCTATCATTCTTTAACTTATCTCTTAAAAAATTTCCACTCCCCTTGCTCCAGACATTTAGTCAGATGTATCTTAATAGGTGGCCAAATACGAGGCCAATTTAAAATATGCAATATTGATTACTGATGTAAAAGACCTCAAGGCAGCACTGGCATTGGAGGAATATTTCCTCTCATGTGCTTTAAAACACCTATTTTTCTGGTTGGCTATAGATACAACGTCTCGGGTTTAAGATCATTTTAGGAATGATCCAGAGTTAAGCAAAGAACCATGTAATAAAAGCTATACCATCTCGAGTAAAAGTTCTTCCTCCAAGTGGCAGCACACCAAAAACTTCACCAGCATTGATTAAGGGGCCCAAGGACGAACTAGCAGCAGGGGTGAAAGTTATTGTTGTGGGACCAGAAAGAGGCCACTGGTTGGCAAATACAACAACCCCCGATGGGATCACATTCAAATTATGGTAATATGTTATTCCATTTACACTTATGTTAAAAGTTCTTGATCCAGCAGTGTCGTCAGCAAAGTATAGAGCGATGTAGTATTTGGAGCTCTGAAGTGATGCTGTAGGCCATCTCAGTTCCAAGGATTCCAATTGATCAGATCCTAGATGTGTCTCAAATATTTTTGCAGGTGGAAGATTCCAAAAACCAGAAACTGAAACATTGTCAGTGCTTGCTTTGGTAGAATTGCTCTGCCCAAACGGCTCCCAGATTCGGTCAAATTGATCATCAGGATACCTGACCAGAAAAAAAAAATACCACATGTTCAACATCAGGGACTCTACAGACACAAGTTTCTGATAAAAAAAGAGACTATAGAGACCCAAAAAAAAGGACATGATTTCTTAGTAAAAGAAGACTCGGAAAATCCAATACATCATTGATGTTGGTTATAACTTATACACGAAAAGAGAAGTTGGGTTATCATATTCATACACTCAGCTTCTCTTCCATCTCACTTTTATCCCCCATATTTTACCTATCACTCTTTACATTTCCAATCACATAAATTGATCGAATTTTCTCTTTTCCTTTATTTATTTATTTTTTGTTCTCACACTCTCCCTCTTCCTTCCATGAGTGTGAATTTAACATTTTTCAATATTTTTACACTATTAACCATTCATAAACCATTATGAATATGAATTTTAAAATAACTACTATAAAAACCAACCAACTTACTAACAAAAACATATGATTACTCGATAAGATAACATTGTAATAAATCTTTTATAGTGTCAGTACATTCTACTTGAAATCCATACCGATAAAACTTTGTTCTGACTTTAATGCATAACTTTGCTCAACTACCTAGTAACTTAATGTGACACGCTCCTTCACAGTTCTCTCTCCCTTAAAGATTAATTTTCTTTCTCACCAAGGAGATAAAAAAAAAAAAAAAGTAAAAATTACTAACTTTATTAA
Organism: Hylodesmum podocarpum; assembly: GCA_026586105.1. Taxonomy (NCBI): domain Eukaryota; kingdom Viridiplantae; phylum Streptophyta; class Magnoliopsida; order Fabales; family Fabaceae; genus Hylodesmum; species Hylodesmum podocarpum. The sequence goes on along the minus strand of JALJEV010000426.1, from coordinate 882,846 downwards.
AAAAAGGGGCATTAAGTTTTAACAGTACGAGGGCAACGAAAAGGACAGAATTAATTTGGTACTAACCGAATGGGTGGTCCGGAGTATCCAAAACTGTGCCTTGCAACCAAGGCAAGTGCAAAGTTTGTGAAATCCGTAGAATTGTAGAGAGAACCCTCGAGAATCAACAACTCCAAAGCGGAAATAAACGGGTCAGAATCCGTGTTAGTATTGGACCCAATACACAAACTCATGATCTTCCCCTGTGCCAAGAAAATCCCTTCATAGAAAGTAGAGTTTCCGTTGGCATAATCCTCTGTGGTGTTGACGACGGTCCAGAGGGTACCGTCAACGATCTGGTCAAATACAGGCGGGGAGGGGTGTTGAGCGCCGTTGACTCCGCCGTAGAAGTAGGTGGTCCGCACGAGATACTTGGCGCCGCGATACACGGGAATATTGTAGCAGTGTTTATTGATTTGGCGAGGGAATGAGCGAAGGGTTTGGAGAGTGGGGAAGAGAAGAGGGGTAGTGAGGTTTTTGGGTGAACCGGAAGAGATGAAAGAGGAATCGGGGAGCCATGTGCGGTTATCAATTTGGGCCTTGGATTGGGCCCCGCAGTCGATTAGTAAGCCTCTTGGAGGTGTTTGGGAGAGAGAGAAGGGGAAAATGAGGAGAAGGAAGAAGAGAAGGTAGAGGGACATGGTGATGGTGGATGTGGAAGTGGGTGGAATGATGAGAATATGAGAAATAGTTAATTTTGTGTTGTGAATTGTGATGTCATGGTGTGTTGAAAGAGTCTGGTGGTGTTGGTGTTGGAGTTGGAGTGGTAAGAGAGGAAATGGGAATGGGGAAGAAAAGAATATTGATCGTTATTCGTTGGAATGGGTAATAATGGATAACGCGGGAAACAGAGATTACCGGTGACACGCCACCACAACTACTACTTCTACTACGACACTTTTGTCTTAGGTTTTATTGTAGACGCGGACAAACATTAGTGGGACGGCTTTGACTTTTTCTCTTTCCTTTGCTTTCCCACTCATATTATTTCCAAGTCAAATTAATTTTTTAATCAAGATTTTAACCAGCATATGATTGAGAATTAATTAATATGTCTGCGAACACTCAATAATTCTCATTACTCTTAGTTACTTCCATTTGTAATTATGAATCAACATTGTTGAATGTTTCAGAAAAAATGCTGACTGTGACTGCTAACAAATTTGGCCGGCTTTTTAAGGAGATAATATCTTAATCTTTTTATAAATAAAAATAATTAATGATTAATTTTTATTATTAAAAATTAAATATATTTTTCGTTATCTATCATGAAGCTAAATGCAAACAATAATGTTTCTTCGTTTAAAAAATATAAAAAGTTAATGGGTGTTTTTACTTTTCTTTATTAGGTAGTTTGCATCTCTCTATAATCCCCAAAATACCCCTTCCATCTGTAACCCGTTAAAGAAATAAACATTAATTTAGTCTCGAATTATTACCTTTTATTTGAAAATTATATATAATTGGTTAAGAAATAATTGGTGTTATAAAATATTTAATATTTAAATATTTAAATATCATTATAAAATATATAACTGCCAATAATATTATCCTAAAAATTATTGAATTTTCAACTAATATATTGACTATAGTTATCTTATCCGTAATATACTTGTACGAAGAGTCAAATGTGTTGTCGTTTTAAAATGTCAAAGATTTTTTCTTATTTTCAAATTTAGTTATAATAAATTTATTTATTTTCATAGGATTATTTTAAAATTATATTAGTAAAAGTTTATAATCAGAGAACTAACTATTGTTAGAGTACTGGAAAAAAAATATCTAATAATATATAGATCACGGGTACGTAAAAATAATATTAAGCATTAAAATTTTATGTATTTAAATAAAAAATTTATTTTTAATTCTAGGCCGTAGAATAAAGATATTATTGATTAAAATTTACTCAATAATATAAAATTATTTTATATAACCAAGGTCTATTTAATGGTTGAGACATGATAACATATTTTAGTGTTTAATGTACAATAGATTAAATAATATAAATTAAGTATAAATAATTAACGAATTTAACCCTTTACTTTTAATTTATATCTTCTTCTCGTACATTAAATATAAAAAAAAAACACTTCTCAAATTATTTTTAGATATGAAATAAAATAATAAATATATTACTTATCATTATTAATATCTCTTTAAATTATATTATCAATAAAAAATATAAAATAGTTATCAAATGTTAATAGAAAATCTTTGCTAAATAAGAATGAAGTTTATGCACGGTAAAATTAAAAATATTAAACCACTTAAAATTAAATAACATAAGACGAACAAAGGTTTATAAAATGTGACAAATAACAAAAAAAAAAACTCATAAATATATTTTAAAGAAAAGGGAAATATTTATATTAAAGATTTCTCCTATGCAATATGATTAACTTGATTGCAACTTCACATGTACAATGTGATTAACTTCACTGCAACTTCAAAACACGTGTAAATGATGGAAAATAGATATTATTTTTTCAACTACTGTAAAAAAAAAAAAAAAAAAAAAAAAAACTCTTTGTTAAATAAATTAATTTTTTTTAGTTCAATCATATTATTCCTAACATGATTAAAAACATCGTTATCAGCACCGGGATTTGTAATTTCAATCATTCTAGTGAAACTAATATTCCCCTAATTTTTCCCAAATTTAAGAATATGGTTAGATATCAAATCTGCACATCTATTTTTTTTCCTGGTTAACTTTGAATATAATGCTTAATTAAAATATTTTATGGGTTAAATTTATTTCATTATCATCACAATATTTATACTTCTTTATCCAACTTTTGACACCATTTTCAAAGATATCAACTCATTTACCAATAACATACTCCTTATCAAAAGCAAGACTAAATTTTTCAAGAGACAACATTGGTGTATTTCTATAGTCTTTTGCGTTTAGATGACTCAACGAAGTTATACAAAATAAGATCTTATAATTTATTATATGTATAAGCTAAACAAAAGAGTTCTTAAGAAAATAAAAAAATCAACACTAACATTTATGTATTATTTCTAAACATTGTAACTATCTACTATAATATTTTTTTCTTATTGTCCAAGCCAAAACTACTTTGATTTAGTATGTCATAAAGTATATTATGCATTATCCTTAACCTCTTCATTGGTAATTCATGAGTGGTTTGACCTTAATTTCACATTTAGGAAAATTTTCCTCTAATTTTGTTTCAACTATTTTCAAGGTATGTAGGTTGAAACTTTTTATGTCACATCTCTGACCTTGATCTATAGCTTCAATCAATATACCAACAAAGTTCATATCATCTTCATTTGACTATGATTTATGGTCTCTCTTTATCTTGAGATTCTTTTGTAATCAGGTTCCATTCTCATCTCCGTAGTAGTTTGTTTATTACTTAATCTTTAGTGCAATGTATTTAACTAAATTTTGCATGTTTATCATGCTTAAAAAATTTGACGAGAGAAGAAAAACAGTGTAAAGTAGCAGTGCGTGTTTAATTCAAAATAAAACTAGTAGTCCTAGTTTTTTAAAATTAAGAAAATTGCAACAAACTAATATGTGTATTACAAAGAATTAAATATTTCATAAAAATAGACATAAAATTGAATTAATTTTTAAATTTTATTAAGTGTAATATGAATACAAAAAATAATGATTGTGAAAAAAACAAAAACACAATAAGGGAGTTGAATTATATTTTTAATAAAATTTTGTATTTTGCTGTATTTCAAAGCTATTAGACACAACTTCAATCTTTAACTATTGATTTTAAGTTTTATACGTTTAAGTGGTTAATTTTCGTTAGTCAAGATGAAGCGGTTAAAGACAAATGTATTTTTATATTGGTTCGTCTTAAGCAGACTACATCCAGTTATTTGACAATTTACTAAGTTTTCACTACAAACTGTGAAAATGTTACAAATATTCTTTGCACTCAGCCACTTCTGGTTATATCGATATTCTTTAATCCCAACCTTCTCAGGCTATACAAAAATGTATTATTTTGAAATGCAGCCTCCGCAGGTTAAAACTAAGGTATTCTTTGAAAACTCAGCTTCCTCAGGTTAGGGCACTACAACAGTGGATTTTGAAAGAGAGTTTTAAACAAAGGTTTTATCCTCTTCGCAGAGAGGTGTTTACAATGAAGAACAAAATGTTAGATCAAGATGATTAACACCCTAAGTTTTGATTAATTACAGAACAAACGAAGCAAGTATAGACGAAGATGGACCCCTCAAAGTCAACATCGAAGACATCGTCTACACTTGACAAACCAAACACATGCCTCAAGACGAAGTTCTGAGACTAAAGATAGACGAAGATTTGAAGATCATTCGTCTATAAAAGTTAAATGAAGTCCATTGTAGCCATAAGATGAAGTAACTTGCGCCAGGTTTCAAATCAAGGTGTTACTTAAACAAGCTTCCAAAGATAGATAAGAGACTGTGAAAACCTCTACAACACAAAAAGCAAATCTTGCTTTTTGATGATATCTCTGATCAAGTCAGAAAAAGCTCTGAACATGCGCTGACTCTGCTTTGCATTCATTAATTATTCTAATTGATATATGTCACACGTTTGAAGACTTCAAGAAGGTATTGGAGGGGTGTGAAGTTCCATATCACCTAGAGATGAGACCTGTTGCGTGTATATAAGGTGGGACAAACCTCACCTCACAAGCCGATTTTGTGAGGTCGAGTTAGGCCCAACCCACAATTTCTACTTATTTTTTGTAGTATATTTGATAGTATAGTCATTGGACGAATGAAACATCATAACTCAATTGAAATTAAGATTCTTTATGTAAAATAATACCAAACTTTCCTCTATCAAGAAACCTATTCTAATAAGTTCTAGTTCTCAAGGTTGGTAAAGAGTAGCGACACACAGGACAAACATGATTAATTTTGAGGCACGACACAATACATTGATGATGATACACATGATCACAAGGCATTGTGCGACATTCAACATTGGCATCCAACTTTTCCATGCAGATAGGATAACAACCTCTGAATGGCTTTATTGGATGCTGGAACCGTTCTGAAACATTGTACGGACTCTTGGGTTGTTGCAAGCAAGCTGGTATTAAAGAGGGTAACTTCTAACCTTAAAGAGATCACTTGGGGTTGAGATTCCAAAGAAGGAGAAGGTGAAGCAACACCATCAACTTGGAACAATCTTCGAACATCATATGTAACAGCTTTTATTATTTCTTCTTTCATAGATTCCATGGAAAAGTGTATGTGTGACAACAATATCCGCAAGAATTGACCATCTTGAAAGAAACTATGACATGACACGGTGTGAGAGGGTGAGTATAGTAAGAGTCTTTGAGGTGTAGTATTGAGATTAACTCTAACAAAAATTTGAAAACATCATCTTGTCATCAACTATATGTACTGATTCGACCCAACACGGTACGAATAACGTTATGGTTCACTTCGTACTGCATGTATAAGAAACAGATCCATGACTAATTCTTTGATTGAGCTTGAAGAAAGAGCTATTACTTTCTAAATACTTTGCAAACTTTACATAAAAACATATCCCTTATATAGAAAAACAATTTTTTTTCAAAGATTAATGATTAATTTGGCAATCAATATCTATATCTTTGATTATCAACTAAGTCAAATTCTAGTTATCTTTAAGATCTAATTAACTAGACACATCTTATCAATCTTATCTTTTGCCATAAATAATTAACTAGTAGCAGAAAGAATGACAATCTATATCTATATCTTTTTCCATTAGATATGTGTATATAACCATTTTATGCGCATGTAATTCATTGTATTTAAAAATATGATATAGTTAAATATCATGCGCAATGGGTTAGTAAAAAATATAGCATTTTTCCTGTTAGTTAGACATGTGCACATGATCTTGTATGTCTTGTTTGATTAGCATTGAAATTTAAAATCATATTGAACCAATTTTAAAAATTAATAAATAAATTAAAGGAAATATTAATAGTGAAACAAAATTAAATAAATGAAAGGATTAATTTAATTTAGTCTCTCAAGTTTAAAGGTTTTGAATTTTAATTTATTATTTCTTTCCATCTTTTAGTCCTTTGTTTATGTTGATATTTATAGAGTCCTGTTAAATTGAATCTGTTAATACTAACATCATTTTTTTTAAAAAAAAAAAACACCACGTGATAATTCTTTATTAATATTTTTATTATTAATATTTAATTGTTAGTTTAATGTTAAAATTTAACAATATTAAAAAAAATCAATTTTTTTTAAAAAATTTATTAAAAACTAAATTTCAAGACTCTAAAAGCTTATAACTAAATACTTAATTCACCTTTTTGTTCTCCATTTGCCCACAAAAGTTGTAATTACCTATTCCCATCTTTTTTTTTTCCATAAGTGATATGGAAAACCTATGGCGACATGGGTGCTCAGCAAAATTACGTGATAAAAGTTGATGGTGTTACTTTACCTTCTTCTTTATTGGAATCTCAACCCCAAGTGATTCCTTTGAGATTAGAAGTTACCCTCTTTAATATCAGTATGCTTGCAGCAACCCAAAAGTTCATACAACATTTCGAACGGTTCCAAGCATCCAATAAAGTCATCCAGAGGTTGTTGAAGAAATCTACGGTTGTGGGTGCCAGATTGTTGTCCTATCTGCATGGAAGAGTTGGATACCAATGTTGAATGTCGCACAATGCCTTGTGATCATGTGTATCATCATCAATGTATTGTGTCCTGGCTCAAAATTAATCATGTTTGTCTTGTGTGTCGCTACTCTTTACCAACCTTGAGAACTAGAACTTATTAGAATAGGTTTCTTGATAGAGGAAAGTTTAGTATTATTTTACATAAAGAATCTTAACTTCAATTGAGTTATGATGTTTCATTTGTTCAGTGACTATACTATCAACTATACTCAGTTATTTTGTTGAATTTGTTTGGTTCGTATTAATGTAACAAATTTCGAAAGATTTAAAAAAAAAGTAGAAATTGTGGGTTGGGCCTAACTCTACCTTACAAAACCGGCTTGTGAGGTGAGGTTTGCCCCACCTTATATACACGCAACAGGTCTCATCTCTAGGTGATGTGAGACTTCACACCCTTCAAATATTGGACTTCCAACACACCTCTTCCACGCTGAGGATTGGACTTCTCAAGCGTAGAAATTATTCAAATGGGTGTTTCAATACGACACGATATTTAACGGGTAGTCCAATATTGGTCATACAACGGGTGGCCAACATCTTCATCGACTTCTAGGATAGACTCTAATATCAAGTAGAAATTGTGGGTTGGGCCTAACTCAACCCCACAAAACTGACTTGTGATGTGAGGTTTGTCCCACCTTATATACACGCAACAAGTCTTATCTTTAGGTGATGTGGGACTTCACACCCCTCCAATATTAGATTTCCAACAGAAGGAAATGACAACAGTCTCAAAGATGAGTCTAATGCATCTTTCAAGACCTTGCCTATATAAAGACTTCATCCTCTTCAGCTCAAGTTGGCGAAATTATGCTTGAAAAGTTATCTAAGTTTCGCTCTTAAGCAATTATTTTTCATATGTAAACACCTCTCTGCGTAGAATATAATCTTTCTTTAGGATATCTTTCAAAATCCACTGTTGTTGTGCTCTTAGCTTGAGGAGGTTGCGTTCCAAAGAATACCTTTATCTGGTTGTATTAGTCTGAGAAGGCTGGGATCAAAGTTATATTTGTATAGCCAGAAGTGACTGCGTGCAAAGAGTATTTGTAACCTTTTCACGGTGTAGTGAAAACTTAGCAAGTTGCTAAGTAACTGGACATTGTCTACTTAAAACGAACCAGTGTAAAAATATCATTGTCTTTATTTGTTTTATATTCTTGAGACTAATGAGGTGTAATCAACTTAAAACATTTCAACATTAAAATCAACAGTTAAAGAAAAACCAAATTGCGTCTGATCCTTTGAAAAATAACAGACGCAAAGGCAAAAAATTTATTTAATTCAATTCAACATTCTTCTTGTGTTTTTGTCTTTTACACAAAAGCTAGAGAGCTTAAAGAACTTAAGAGCGAAATTCAAAGTAAGAGTTTTTCAAGCGTAATTTCGCCAGCCCGAGCTTGAGGTGGTGAAGTCCTTTTATAGTTGAAATCCTCGAAGTAACCGTTAGACTGAAACACTTGACCGTTGTCCTTTTATCCTTACGTACTTCAGAGTTGATTGACAGATTGATCAGAATCATTAAATAATTGTGCAGCGGAGTCAGCGCATGTTTAGCCTTTTTCTGATTTGTTCAGAGATTTGTTTGAAAAGCATCATTTATTTTTCGTGTTGCAGAGGTTAAGTACAGGATCTCTGACTTTTAGAAGCTTCTGAAAGTAACGTTTATATTTGAATATTTGGTGCGAGTTACCTCGTCTGACTTCAATGGATTTCACATTTCTTCAATAGACGAATGGTCTTCACAAGACTTCGTTTGTCTCCTTTCTTCAAAATTTCGTCTTGAGGCATAACTCAGTCTATCAAGCAGTAGACAATGACTTTCTAGATTGTTGACTTTGATGAACCCCTCTTCGTTTGTGTTTACTTCATTCGTGTTAGCTTATGATGCTTCAATCTGATACTTAATTCATCTGTTATGTAATTATCAAAATCTAGGATGTTAATCATCTTGACTTAACATATTGAAATATGAAAAGAACAAATAACTTCATAAGTTTAAAAGGGTAAAATTATTGAATAAAATTATAGACTAAAAGTAGTTACAAATAAGGGAATCCTTTTATTAATACTTATAAATAGTCACATATGTGAAATAATAATTCAAATTAAAATGAACTTAAACATATAAATGTTTCAAATCTATGTAAATAATACATAATCAAATGAATTTGAATTATAGAAAGTATGAATTAACAACATAATTATTGATTCACATTCCATTCAGGATCTATTCATTCTATGTTGCTATGTTCTCTCTTTAAGCAATCCACCCTTATTGGTCTTAATTGTGTTAATAAGATTAACATGTACCACATCCTCACTGAGTATTTGTGATTTTAGTTTTGCATATAATTTGTGATTTTAGTTTTGCATATAATAGTTGCACCATTGGGTCAATAAGCACTTCTTCTAATAAAATTGTTTAAAAGACAAAAACAATTATTATACTATTTTGATTTTGATTAGGTAAAATGATCAACTTCTAAGTATAGTCTAACACATTTTTAACAATCTAAAGGTCTTTTCTATTACATTTTTTTTACCATAGAGTGTCTCGTATTGAAGAATTCTTCTTTATATGATGGTACATACCCGTGTTTTTATTCATTGAGATGAAATTGATATCGTCTATATAGAACAACAAACCCTTTACAATTTGTATATCCAACATTCACACGATACTAATATTTTATAATAAAATATAAACATTCGTTTATATTATTATTACCCGTTAATCTACACTATATAATATTTGTCAACTTTTAAACTATTGTCATTGAAATAACATCACATAATGTTCTTAATATGAAGATGATCTTCATCATCTTTATCCTGATAACATATATGAACTTTATATCTCAGGAACATACACCTAAAACCCTAGCATATCCTCTTTTTTATTATGATATCCAGGTCTATCAATTGCAAACACATTAACTTGGATATGTGTTCCATTTAATAATCCAAAACAACTTTAAACATATTCCAATAGAATACGAATATTTAAGGTAAAAAGTAGGACATGATTATTAATGATAGATATTTTTAAAATATAATAAGTCAACACCATATATTTAGTCATTTTCGTCTTTCGTCTAAATAATCTTTTAAGGTAAATTTAGTATTTAAGAAGTGTTTGATACAATCATAAAATACATTTAATACTGACTTAAAATATCTTCTAATTATAGTAATTATTTCTCTTAATCGTTTAGATTGGAATTTAATTACACGATCTTTACACTGACATGCCAGTACGTATGAGAACACGTAAACCTTGCACTTTAGTATTTATAAATCCATCTTATGTTTAATTTACCTTTATTATTAAGAAGAACACTTAATATTTTAAACAAATTATAATTATAATAATAATTCCATAAATGTATTTGATATTTTTAAATTATTATATTAATTTCTTAAGTTTTTATATATTTAAATTACTTGAACATAATAATAGAATAAAAAATTAAACACTGAAATTTATTTACACCTAAATTTTAGGTGTATGTTAAACTTAGAAAACAATAAAATATGTTAAACTTAATGTAGAATGATAGCATGTTTAATTTATGATAAAGTAATATTGTTTGGTAATTGCGCACACTTCAATTTGTTAATTGTTCTTCGGCAACTTCCTTAGCTGCTTTAATTTTTTTCAACCAGAAAAGAAATAAAAAACAAATTGAAAAGGGTCAAACTTTTTTTCCAATTTATTTTGTTTTTAAATTGTTATCTGTAGTTGGATCCTTGTAAGTCCGAAATTCGTATCTTTATCCTTTATATCTCAAATAATACTGACCTTGGGATTAAAAGTGGAAAAAAACTTAGTCAAAAATCTTTTTCATCTTTTGATTTTTTTCTTTTAATCATCAAATTATTTTACCACTCATTTGAAAAGTGATTTGTTGATTAAAAGATTAATAAACATGTCGATGTTGTCGTGAAATTTGGAATGGGTTGTAGAATTAATTAAAAGACGTTTATTTTATATTTTTCTTATAGTGTTCAATACTTTATCTTATTTAGTAATAATTTGTTATATAATTTGAAAATAAAAATATATAAAAAAAATTGAATTGTGTTACTTATTTTTTTTTAAGGTTTATATGAAATGAATGACACATATAATTAATCAGACTTAATTTCATAATAAATTTTTCAAAAAGTATTTATAAAAGATTTTGTTATAGAATAAGATTCGTTAGAATAATAGATAATAATAATTTAGATGTTTTTATATTAGTTTGTTATTCACTAAAAATATAAATATTCTTTGTTATAGTCTCTTAAAATTAAATAAGTATTCTTTTAAGTTAATTATAATAAATATTATTTAAAATTTAATTTTTTTATGTTAATATCTAATTATTAAGGTTTATTATTTAAAAAAAATTTGTATATAACTTTAAAGTTTAACTTATGCAGAAAGAAAGATTTAAAATGAGTAACAGAAAAGAGAGATCTTAAAAAATTAAAATAATAATTTTGGGTAATACTTATATAATAATATTCCAAACATTTCAATCTATGATGTTTTATATAAATGATAAATTTAAAGTAACAACTTATTTATTCATCTATTTCATCAATTACATTAAATATTCTTGATAAATTATTATCAGAATTGAAAAAGTGTATCTCCTTTTTTATAATATGTCTTTATATTAAATAAGTATCATCTTAATTTAATTTATTTCATATTTTTATATAAAAAGTAAGTAAATAACCCATAGTCAAGTCAATCTCTTCACTCAGTTTCAATGAGATAAATAATTTTAATAAATAATATAACATTTAAAAGTAATAGTTAGAATAAATATTTATCTTACTTTAAATTTTCATGTGTTTTTTTTTATTTTCATTAAGTGTATCATAAATTGATATTTTCATTTGATAATATTAAATGTACAAATAATTATTTATAAAATATTTATAAGATAAATTATAAATATCATGATTTATATTTAGATATTTTAAATTTAATGTTTTTTAATAAAATTGCTAATAATTATTATTTAATAATTAATATTAATAAAAAATCATGTGTGATAAATGATAAAATTGAGTGAGCTCTTAGGCTTAAAAAAAATTTCTATTTAATTTTTTTCTCCAAATCAAAACTCAGACTGTTATGAATTTTACGGATTAAGAGAAATTATTAAATTGGATTAAAAAGCTCACTTATTCAAAATTTAAAACTCAAGTCTTATGATTCGACGAATTCAACAAATCACCTAAAAACAACAAAGATTTTGTAGCGGCATCCAGATCAATTTAATTCCTTTTAAGTACAGAAATGATAAAAACACTGGTCTATTAAATTAGTTACTTGCCAGATTATAATTATCCTTTATTTATATCATAGATGTAAATACAATAATTCATTAACATCTTTTTAAGGTTGTAGAGAATATAGACAATCTCGTATATATATCTTTATATCAAATACAATATAATGCTTTTTAAATAATTAAGAAGTTAGTATAATTTTTAAATAAAGTATAAACAGGGGTTAGCTTAAGAATATTAAAAAATATATATTAAGAAAAATTTAACTCAACCAACATCAAATAAGGAAATAACTCTTATTAAGAGTGCGAATATAATTGTTTTCTATTACAAATATTTTAAAATCATGCAATTTGTATTTGGATATTTTTATTATAAAAACATATCATCGAGAAAATTTAATATAATTTCTTTTTTGCTAAATAAGACAAAAATTACCTAAAACTATTTTACCTTATAATTATTATAAGACTCAAAATTAATTCTTAAATATGAAAATAAATATAAAAAATTCTTCTAAAATTATGTTATAAATGCAACGTGCAAGCAAACCATACATCACTAATAATAATGTCTCTCTTTTTTTTAAAAAAAAATGATAAAAAAATAAACAAAAAATTTGTACAGTGTTTGCCTTCGTCACAATCCAGACAAATAAAATGATGTGGCCGCCTCAAAGCCAGACACCTCTGTCTCAAAGTGAGTGTGCGCGTTTCTTTTTTCTTTTCTTTTTCTCTTTTTTTTTTAACTAGTTTACATTTTTTCCCGAAATTCCCAAAACACCCCTTCCACATGTCACATTCAAATCTTCAATTCCATCTCTTACCCCCACACTCCATAACCAGAGCAAACAAAACTCATACAAAGACACACACACACACACACTGTTCAGAACCTTCCCTCGCTTCTCTCGTTCATGGAGCTTCAGAGGCGCCAAGATCAGAGCCTCTCACAGCGTAAGAAGCGGAAGCTAGACGAGGAGAATCACGACGACCGCCAGATCTCGCCGACGGCGCCGCCCACCGCTGACGACCGCGCCGCGCTCCTCTCCGACGTTTCCGAACAGGTGAGCATCCTCGCGTCGACTTTCACGTGGAACGAGGCGGACCGATCCGCGGCCAAGCGCGCCACTCACGCGCTCGCCGATCTCGCTAAGAACGGTAAATCGTACACCACTCCGATCTCGCCGCGTGTCTCTGCGTTCGTTTGGATTGCGGTTGCGGTGTGGTGTTTCTTCTTCCGTGTTTCTCTTTGTAGCTTGCGTCTGCGTGTATATGAATCAATGTATTGTGTTTGCAGAGGAAGTGGTGAACGTGATTGTTGAAGGTGGCGCGGTTCCGGCGTTGGTGAAGCACCTTCAGGCGCCGCCTTTGAGTGACAGTGACCAGAAGCCGTTGCCGTTCGAACATGAGGTTGAGAAAGGGAGCGCGTTCGCGCTAGGACTTCTTGCTGTTAAGGTAATTTGATTTGATTTTTCTCTAACTGTTATTTTTTTACTTATTCTGTACTTAATTGTTTATACCTCCTAGGTTGTAGCTACTGAAGTATAACTAAGATTGTTGTTGAAGTTTGAATTCTAGCTACTGTTTGAAAATAAAAAGTTGAAAATGAATTAAGCTTCTCCCGTCGGTTAAAATTAGCTATGCGTAAGTTGAAATCAACTTTTGGAGAAGCTAAATGAGAAGACTTATTAGCTTATTCATGACACGAGTTAAAATCAGCTTTTGGAAAAATATAGACGAGAGTTTCTGTAAATAACTTGTCCATAACTAATTTTAACTTATGGAAGAATCTTATTTTATTTTCTTCTTGCTCTCTTCTCTTATAGTGGTGTAATTTGTAGATCCCTCTTGCCAAATACTGTGTTGTATAATGTGGGATTTTGGCTGTGATAATTGAGCGGAGTTCTCTGAGTCCACAGTTATGTATGTATTTCAAGGTGGAGAATGAAAATGTTGGTGGTTTTTTCTTTTACCACCATCCAGTGTCAGTTTCAGTTCTGTTCCATTTTGCTAGTGTTTCTTCCTGCTATCTCATTGCAAAGATGCGGATCAATTAAAAGAAAGAAGGGAAGAATTGAGGATGTGAGGCAAAAGGGTTTTTTGAACTGATTAAAAATATACAAATTTTGTTACTGGTAATAATGCATATGGTCTTCCTCGTCCATCAATTCCATACGCAACATTTAATCAAGCACCTGATTGTTGCTAGGAATTATTTATTTATAAGATATTGCAAGTTTGTCTGAATGCAATCTGTCTCAAAAGCCACTTGATTTAGTAGATAACCAATTGATGGAGGGTGAATTCTTTTGAAATGCTTAATTAAAGCAAACGTCCCCCATAGATTTAAAGAAAGGGAGGGGGGTGGGGAGATGTTTCCTTTGGTTATAATGAAGATCTACCATTGGAACCTAGTCTGCTCTACGAGGTCCTTAATTTTTGTTTGGAACTGTGGGAAGTGTGTGGGATACTATTGAGTTCTGATTTCTAAACAGCAATTCACGTATCATGTTGCATCAATTACAACATTAATTTAGTCTTGGTTGGGGGATGTGTGAATATGGTAGCATTGCCCATCTCCTTCCTTGTAACTGTTGGGAGTCCTAACATGTGCACTAGGACTGATGACCAAGTCATGTTTGGCGGGAGTTTGTGTGTGTGTTAACTTTTTTATTTAGCTGTACCGTTCTTCCTTTTTTTGCTAACAAATTTCTTTATCTGTTATAAAGCATATAATTGCTAAATTACTATTTTATTTGATATGTTTTCTACAGCCAGAACATCAACAGCTGATTGTTGACAGTGGTGCCTTGACACATCTTGTTGATCTTTTAAAGAGGCACAAGAATGGCTTAACTTCTCGTGCTATTAATAGTCTCATTCGTAGGGCTGCAGATGCAATTACTAATCTTGCTCATGAGAATAGCAGCATTAAAACCCGTGTCAGGTTTTGCTTCTTCAAGAGATACTATATATTGAAATTTAGTTGGATATTGTTTTTAACATTATCTGAACTTAACATGCAGGATGGAAGGCGGTATTCCACCACTTGTTCATTTGCTTGACTTCGCTGATGCAAAGGTGCAAAGAGCTGCTGCAGGTGCTCTGCGAACCCTGGCCTTTAAAAATGATGAAAATAAAAATCAGGTAAGTGGTCATTGCTGAAAGTTGGGGTTTCAATATGTTACAAGTCACTCAACAAAATGATTTTGCAGATTGTTGAATGCAATGCTCTTCCAACTTTGATTTTAATGCTACGTTCTGAAGATGCTGCTGTTCATTATGAAGCGGTATGGGTAATGAAACTATAATTATAAATGCAAGACTTTGCAATAATATTGAGCTTTTTCTTTACACTTCTCCTATATGACACATGCAATGAATTGGAGTGTTTATCAGGTTGGTGTGATTGGAAATCTAGTCCACTCTTCACCTAATATAAAGAAAGAAGTTCTCCTCGCTGGAGCTTTACAGCCAGTTATTGGATTACTTAGGTATTTTCACAGTTCTGGACTCTGATAAACTGCAATGCCCCTTCCCTCCCAACCTCAATTTTGTTTTGTTATTATTATATTTGCATTATTCTATCAGATATATTCTGTGAAAGATATCTTTCAATTAATGTACTTAAATGTTTTATTTAACAGTTCGTGCTGCTCTGAAAGCCAGAGAGAAGCAGCCTTGTTACTTGGACAATTTGCAGCAACTGACTCAGACTGCAAGGTAAGCGTAAGCTTCAGGATGGAAAGGACAACAACAGAACTTTAATTGGGAGCTATTGTTTAATAACTCCAGTTTTCAAATTCAGATTGGTTCATTTTATTATGTTTGGTTTTGACTTGGACTGAAGGGTGAGAGATGGAGAATGGGGGTTGACGGGGAGAGACCCTTACTCCATCCTTATGGTTGTTTGCCTGAATAGTGAAGAGGGGGAGACAGGAAACAATCCATAACTGAACATTGGTTGGGGGCAATTGTATAGTAACATCTCCATTTCCAAATTTGAATGTTTTCTATTATTTATTTCTTGTTAAATAAAGATTCTGATGGTCATAGAGTAGTGGATAGTATATAGGGATGACAATTAATCCCAGACCCTACGGGTACCCGTTGAATGGGGACGGGACGGGGACGGGGACTTACCTGCAAAATTCTGTGGGTGTGGAGGCAGGTACGGGTACTATGGTACCCACCCTGCCCCACGCACACATCTTTATATAATATATATATATATATATATTATTGTATATTAAAATATATTTTTAAATGTTAACCTAAAAATTTCTAGTGTTATTTGATTGGGTAATGACTTTCCTTTGGATGTTTTAAAGTTATGTTTGAATGTTTTAAATCTTATATTTGAATTATTTATGGTTATATTTGGATAATTTAAGAGTAGATTTTCAATTTAGTTTAGGAAATTTTCATTAATATTTTTTAATATATTTATTGACTATACATGTAAGCAAAATACGGTTGCAGGTATGGGTTTGGGTTGGGTAATTTATTTTTTTAAAACATGGGTATGGGGACGGGTACTATAGGACCCTCCCGAGACCCTATCCATCGTCATCCCTATAGTATAGTTGCCACTCTTATGATGATGTATCATATTCAGTCACCCTTAATGTTTACCGTTTGTTCCTCTTGGTCTTTTTCAGGTTCACATTGTACAGAGAGGTGCTGTCCGACCTTTGATAGAGATGCTTCAATCTCCTGATGTTCAACTCAGGGAAATGTCTGCTTTTGCATTGGGGAGACTGGCCCAGGTTATTCCTTTTTTTCTTTTTCGTGTTTATAGTTCACTTGTATTAGTTGGGAATGTAAAGTTGCCATTATATCCTTCTTGGAAATAATTTAGTATTTTCTTTCTCTGCTTAATTGTTTTTGGATCTATAACACATACTATGCATCTCCATCTTTTCATTAATCCTTATTTTTAATGGAAGTCATCTTAGTAACATAGTACAACTTTTATATATAGCTACCATGCACTATTTTCATTTTCAGGTTGAGGTTCTTTTTAACACCATATACATGTTTTTCATGATTTCAGGATTCACATAACCAGGCTGGTATTGCACACAATGGTGGCTTAGTGCCGTTGCTCAAGCTTCTTGACTCAAAAAATGGGTCTTTGCAACATAATGCAGCTTTTGCTCTTTATGGCCTTGCAGATAATGAGGTATGATATAACTGAGAAATGAAATGAAGATATTCTGTCTTAATTGCTTAGAAACTTGTTACTTTGAGACTTGAGTTAATTAACTATTCTCTGTTGTTGGGTTATTTATTTTATTTTGTCCCATAGGATAATGTGTCCGATTTCGTTAGGGTAGGTGGAGTTCAGAGACTGCAAGATGGAGAATTTATTGTTCAAGTAAGTTTTCTCTTTAATACCCACTTCAGCTTTGATTTCAGGGTTTCTGCTTTTACCCTTGGATGCCTATATAATAGGGAATTAAAATACTTAATGAGCATTTGAATATTTGTAATCTTAAGAACTGGAGGAAAATAGATTTGTCTTGGACCTGTACTGACCTGTATTGAATTGGTTGTTATTGTAGGCAACTAAAGATTGTGTTGCAAAGACTTTGAAAAGATTAGAGGAGAAGATTCATGGACGTGTAAATGTCATATTCACATTACTTTCTGCATTTTGTTGTTAATATCATGGAAAATGATGGGAGTGTGGCTAGTATTTTGATTATCAGTTTTATATGTTCGTTTTAAAATTTTTAATCTGATATTTTCCATTTTTGTAGGTGCTGAACCATTTGTTATATCTTATGCGAGTTTCAGAAAAGGGTTGTCAAAGACGAGTTGCTTTGGCTCTTGCACATCTTTGTTCTGCAGAAGATCAGAGAAAAATTTTTATTGATCACTATGGTGGGCATCTTCTTGCTAAAATATTTTTGATGGGTTTGGTTCATGTTATCTCTTGTATTATAAACTCCTTTTTGCGCTTGTTCTATTTTGAAGCTGAGCATCTGTCCATGCAGGTCTTGAGTTGCTAATTGGGCTTCTTGGCTCATCTAGCTCTAAGCAGCAACTTGATGGTGCTGTGGCTTTATGCAAGTTGGCCAATAAAGCCTTGATCCTGTCTCCTATGGATGCTGCGCCTCCTTCTCCAACACCACAGGTAAATCCAGTTGGCATGTTATCAATTTTCACAATTTCACTGCCTTGAGTTTAATTATAAAAGGTAGCATCTTGGTGTGATCTCAATATATATACTTTGTTGTCACAAGCTTTATTTTTCTTTTTATTTTCATCAGCGATATAGGAAATTATTGCATCCATAGTTTTAGGTTTGAAATTTCTTTCACTGATAAGTTGTTTACATGCACACTCATTCAAATAGTTAAGTGTAATTTGCTTATATGAATTTTCTTCTCATCCTGGTTTCATATGTAGCAGTTAGTAGCCAATAACAATGACTTTTTGATAGATTTATATTATTTGTATATGATATTTTGTAATGACTAATGACATGTCTAGTTATAAGTATATGGTCCATTTAAATAATGAGCATCTAATGATCTAACGAATAATAGTCATTTTGATCAATGCTTGCCACTTGGATAAGAAACCTGATGCCAAGCTCCCTCTTCACTCTGCATTGGGAATATAATTCTTGAATATAGATTTTCTAAAACCTAGTATATTTATGATCACAAACTTTCTTCTTGCAGGTCTATTTAGGAGAGCAGTATGTAAACAATTCTACATTGTCTGACGTTACATTTTTGGTTGAAGGTTGATGCTTTTTGTCCACATTGTTTCATCCTTTAAACCGTTGCTTGAAAACCCTGAAATGTGGGGTTGCAGCTTCAGTTGGCATATGTAGTTAACTGGGTGATCTTTGTTCTTCATTTCAGGCAAACGATTTTATGCACATAGAATATGTCTACTTGCATCTTCGGATGCATTTCGTGCAATGTTTGATGGTGGTTACAGGGTGAGTTTATATTGAGCTTCACCAATAAAGCATTTTTGTCCTTCCCCACCCGTAATGCCTCTCTAATGAATAAGGATACAGCTAGAAGCAATTTTTTCAGTTCATTTGGATAATTGTAAAATAAGTGTGTTGATCTTAAGAAGAACTCCTTTATTGAATCAATCCACTTGGTTTATGAATTATATTATTTGTCACCTGTGGATTTGGAAGGTGAATTTAAATGTTGAGTACATGATTACCAAAGTTGGTGTTTTAAGTTGACGTGTGTTCTATTGTATGGCAGGAGAAGGAGGCAAGGGACATAGAGATTCCAAATATTAGATGGGAGGTTTTTGAGTTGATGATGAGGTCTAGTGAATTCTGAAGTCATGTGTTCTATTAAAGTTATTTTGTGAATGCTTCTAATATTTATGGACAACTTGTTTGTTAATTGTTTATTTGATCTTTATCCAGATTTGTATATTGTGGATCAGTTGATGTCACTATGGATATTGCTCAAGATCTTCTTCGAGCAGCCGATCAATATCTTTTGGAAGGACTGAAGAGACTGTGTGAATACACAATTGCACAGGTGAGCTAGGAAGTTTGGTTCTATATATGCATGTGTCCCTGTAGTGTACTAATATATGAAAGTTGGCTCCTCATTACCCATGTTTTTATCACAGGATATATCTCAAGAGAATGTGTCAAGTATGTATGAACTTTCAGAAGCCTTCAATGCAATATCATTGAGGCATGCATGCATCCTTTTTACCCTGGAGCAATTTGATAAATTGAGTGCAAGGCCAGGGTATTGATCTGATTCCCTCAATCCTGCTTTTACTTCCTGTGGGTGTTTTTTTTTTTTTTTTTTACCTCTACACTGTCTTGATACCCGTGTATAATGATTAATGAACTTGGTCATCTGGTTTAGTAGTGCTGTGCGTGTTGTTTGGTGAAGCATGCTGACTTAAAAGAATTTGGTTCTTGAGACT
Organism: Hylodesmum podocarpum; assembly: GCA_026586105.1. NCBI lineage: Eukaryota > Viridiplantae > Streptophyta > Magnoliopsida > Fabales > Fabaceae > Hylodesmum > Hylodesmum podocarpum. The sequence goes on along the minus strand of JALJEV010000426.1, from coordinate 862,886 downwards.
TGAATAATGTCACTGGTGTAACTAACAAATATACAAGCTTCAGGTGTATGGTTTGTTTGATATTGCTATAAAGTATGAAAAACGGTTTGGTAGTTTTATTTTGTTATTAATGAGGAGGGGGTTTGTGGTGACTTTGGTTTTGTATATAGCTTGGCACTTGCTATTTATTTCCTGTCTTGCATAGTAAGTTGCTAAGTTCTCAGTTCTGCTTGCATTTGACAAAATTATGCCAACTTTTGGTTTGAAATAAACTGGATAGTCTAGTTTCAGGAGGTTGCTGTCATACTGAAATTATGAATATAATGATTTGAAATTCACATTTATCAACGATTGTGCCTATCTAATTCTTCACCTTATATTTCTGTTTGCAGGCATTCCCTTCTGGTTCAGCGTATAATACCAGAGATCCGCGATTACTTTGTTAAAACTCTTACGAAGGCCAACTCTCATAACAACCGATTGTAGTATGAACCCATCTATTATTGACCTCTAACCGATTGCAGTGTACAGATTACAGAATGTAGTAGATGTATTCCTTTTGTTGAACCAGGAAAGTCTCCTGTATGATATACGGCTTGGCTAAAAGAAATATCTAAAGCCCGAATGCTTCTTTTTTTTCTTTATAAATGAGGTATAAGCCCCTTTCTGACTGTAACATCATTATTATAGATATAGCAAATATGACCTTCACGAACATTGTTTTTTCTCATGTAATGTGATGGTTATATGACTTGAGAGTTCTCCCAAATGGCTACATTCATGGAATTACCATTCTTGACTTTATGATTATAGGTGTAAATATTGTTTCCCCAATGTATATATTACAAAGAGAGTTTTCTACAAGGAAATTGTGCTGCTGCAGCAACTATTACCGTACCATTAAACCCTGTCATCTGATATGGAAATGTGTTGGCAAATATTTCATTTTAACATAACTATGTCCTGGAGGCTAGCAACGCTGCTCAAAATTTAACCATTATGCATCCGGTCCAGCAAGAAGTGTTTTTTATTTGAGATTTAGAAGAATTGATTAATTGATGGCAGAAGCAAGAAACTGGAAATGTCGTGTCTGTATATATATTGGGAATGATTATCATGAGAACTAGGATTAAATTTAATGATAGAGATTTGAATTTCAATTAAAAAACCTACGTGAATCACATTGCATTTCAATAGTATTGTAATTCCCTATTATATAGGCATCCGAGGGTAAAAGCAGAACCCTGAAATCAAAGCTGAAGTAGGTATTAAAGAGAAAACTTACTTGAACAATAAATTACCGTCTCGCTGTCAAGTCACTCAATTCTCAAAGTAACAAGTTTTAAAGCAATTAACAAGTTTTTAAGATATCATTTTCAAGATACTATTTATTTAATTCATATTTTTTCCTAATGATCTTTAGATTCTTGTGATATCAATCAAGTCATATTTAAAATTTTAAAAAAAATTGTATTTTTATTTGAAACAATTTTTATAAATTTGACAGTCTTCCATCAACTAATGTAATAGAAAAAAAAATATGAAATGAATAAAGAAGACACGTATAGGAAATGATTTTTTTAAAAACAAAATCAAAGAATAAATAAAATTTAATTTATAATTTTTGTGCACATAAATTATTCTTTGCCACCACTCTTGCAATTACAATTTTTCTCTATATCTACCAACCCTCTGGATTATAGATTAATTCCATTTACAATAATATATAATTACTTTTAACTTAAAGAATTTCCACATATAATAGAAATTAAATACAAATATCCTACTAAATTCTAATACATACACATATATATAATTTATTCTCATTTATTGTTTAAAAGGAATAAATATTTCAAAAAATTATAATTATAATTTATTAACTTATTCCTTTTAAAAAATAAAGGGACATAAATTAATAAATATGTAAACATTCGTTAAATAATTAAAAAATAATATAACTAAATAAATTTTGAAATAAGTAAATTTTACAGTACTGTTATTGAATAGACAACACTGTATCATTACTACATTAGGTGCTTTCACCTAACCAGCGACAAAGAAAAAGGCACGTTGAAGATAATGGAAAAGAAAAACACATAGAGACAAAAAAGAAGAGTACAAGACGAGACAGTGGCAGTTGTTGGAAAAGGAAAAGTCATTTAGTTCTTGCCAGCGTTCCAATCCAATTGAAATGGCTTCCACCACCATCAAGCCCAAGGAAATCGCTACAGATATTCCGACGTGGATCCGCGTCTTCACCGACGGAACCGTGGAACGCACACGCGATACTCCTATCGTGCCACCCACGCTCCACGACTCCAACACTAGACTCTCCTCAAAAGACATTTCCATCACACAAAACCCCCCTAACCCAATCTCCGCCCGCATTTATCTCCCAAACACCGCCACCACCACCAAACTTCCGATCTACGTTTACTTTCACGGTGGCGGTTTCTTCTGCGAATCCGCTTATTCCACACTCTTCCACACGCATTTTCTCAAACTCGTCCCTCACGCAAACGCTATAGTCGTTTCCGTTGAATATAGACTCGCTCCTGAACACCCTCTCCCTGCCGCTTACGATGATTCCTGGAACGCTCTCAAATGGGTTGCGTCACATTCCACCACCAACAACAACCCAACCAACGCCGAAACATGGTTAATTAACCACGGTGACTTCACCAGAGTTTTCATCGGAGGAGACAGTGCTGGCGCCAATATCGTTCATAATATTCTCGCTTTTCGTTTTGGGCCTGGCCTTGAGCCCTTGCCTGGGGATGTTAAAATACTCGGTGCTGTTTTGGCCCATCCGTATTTCTATGGATCTGAGCCCGTTGGGTCTGAACCTGTTACTGGGCTGGACCAGAACTTTTATAATGTGGTTTGGAAATTGGTGTACCCAACCGCGCCTAATGGAATTGATAACCCTTTTATTAACCCTTTGGGCCCTGGGGCTCCGAGCCTGGCTGGGCTTGGGTGTTCTAGAATGTTTGTTTGTGTTGCTGGGAATGATGGATTGAGAGATAGAGGGGTTTGGTACTATGAAGCTGTTAAGAAAAGTGGGTGGAAAGGAGAAATTGAAGTTTTTGAAGAGAAAGATGAAGATCATGATTATCATTTAATCAAACCTGCATTCGGTGAAGATACTCAGAGTGCTGATAAATTGATCCACCGCATCGCTTCTTTTATCCGAAATTAACAAGGTGGATGAATCCCCCATCTATGTTGTTCTCTTTTTTAGGTGGTTATTAAAGGAATAAAATTGTTTCAACTTTAATCGGTGCTTCAAACATTGAATCAATGTTATATGTATTTTTAATCAAATTTAACGATTAATTCGTATAGTTCTTTCTTCTTTAAAATATTTGTAATCATGATTTAATACGTCTCATGTTTGTAATTAAGGATGTCAAAACAAGTCAACTTAATCTAATCCGGTAAGAAATTGAATTGAATTGGGCTGGGTTATATTAATTTTGAAATGAACCTTTCAAAAACCATTTTATATTCCTAAATGGGCATTCTGAAAGACATTATAGAGTGGAGCTCGAAATTTTCGGTTGCCCAAAATCCCAAACAAAGTGCGTGCCTCTCAAAATTTTGCTTTTCTTTGATTTTCCTATTTGCTGAAAACAATCAGATCATAACCAATCCATATGGCTCCTTTTTCTTTCATGATGGGTTACTGCTCCCTCGCACAGCCCAAATTGGAAGCTCAAACACTAACAACACAAGAGGCCCAATCAGTAAGGTTAGTAAAATGAGAAGAAGTAAATAAAAAAAAAAGAAGAAAAAAACAAAGATGAACTACAAATTAACCCACAAGGTCCAACACACCGAAATCAGTGAGTTTTAAATTGGATTTGACCCTTTGAATTCCAAATAACCACTGGCACGCGCTCGCCTATCTTTATTTTATCAGGGTTCATATTTTATTAATTAACAAAAAAAGTAAAATACCGGTCCCACGCTATTATTTTAATTCTTAAAATTTTATAAATTATTATTTTATTTTATATTTTTATTTACAATTTATCTTTAAAGTAATATAAATAATATTTATTGTTTTTAGTAAACATTATCTATATTATCTTGAGGACTAAAATAAACAACAAAGGTAAGAAGTCAATAACTGATTTATTTATTTCTGAAAATCAAAAACTAAATAATAGTAAGAGTGAAGGAGTAAACTGCTACTTTGTTTATCTATAAAATAAAGTGTAAAGTCAATAATAAAAAAAGGGGTTGACGAATAAAGATGAGTCAGGAATGTGCTGGATCCAAATTTTCGTTGATTAATTCGTACAAAACGTTGGTGGCACTCAACACTTCTCTAGACAATATCTCTTAAAATGAAATCCATCAAGACATACACTTGCCGTTTCGATGTTCCGTATATTTTGTACTTATCACCATTCATTAATTCCTGATGCGAACAAATCCAAATAGAAATCCCAAATATGAAAATAATAGAAATCCAAATAGCAAAATATTTAACTCTCAAGTTGTGCCACCATAGCGATAAGATCGCAACATCATCGTCCAATTGGCACTAAAAGTATTCACTCGTCACTCTATACCTTAAATAATGTTTCAAGCGAACTCAAACTCACACCTCAAACATTTTCTTCTTCTCTTATCTCTATACAATTCTCTAGAATTGAGATCATGGTTACTAACAACAACGTTAACAATCAAACTGTCGTTGCAGCCATTCCCAACCAATTTGGCACAGCAATTCGGGTGTTTAGTGATGGCACCATAGAAAGACCATATAATTCACCAATTGTTCCACCAGCACTTGATGACCCCAAAACTAGTGTTTCATCCAAAGACGTTGTCATCTCACACGACCCTTTAGTCTCAGTGAGACTTTACCTTCCAAAACTCAAGGACCAAGAGAAAGTTCCAATCTATGTCTATTTCCACGGAGGCGCTTTCTATTTTGAAAGCGCTTTCTCCAAAGTCTATCACAACCATTGCAACACCTTTGCTTCTGAAGCAAAGGTGTTGATAGTTTCGGTGGAGTACAGACTCGCACCGGAACATTCTCTCCCTGCATGTTACAATGATTGTTGGGATGTTATCAAATGGGTCGCATTCCAAAATTCTACTCATTCAGAACCATGGTTGATTGAACATGGAGACTTTAATAGAGTTTTTGTTGGAGGTAATAGTGCTGGAGCTAACATAGCTCATAACATGATTGTACGTGCTAGTGATAGTGATGAGGCTTTGCCTAATGGTGTTCAAATATATGGTGCTATTATAATTCACCCTTTTTTTCATAGTTCATACCCTGTTGGGGCAGAGACATTAACAGGGGAGAAGAATATTAGTCAAGTGATATGGAATTTTGTGTATCCTAGTGCACCTGGTGGGGTTGATAACCCTTTGTTCAACCCAGTGGGTCCTAGTTTGAATACACTTGGGTGTTCCAAGATTATTGTATGTGCTGCTGGGAAGGATAGGTTGAGGGAAAGAGCAATTTGGTATTATGAGGCTTTGAAGAATAGTGGGTGGCAAGGGAAACTTGAATTGTTTGAAGAAAGTGATGAGGGGCATGATTATCAGTTGCTCAAGCCTGATACTGAAAACGCTGATAAATTGATCAAGCGTTTGGTTTCTTTTGTTCAGGAATAGAGCAATTGAATTAGTTATATTTGCTTTGTTTGTTGTGTTGCTGTGGTTATTAACGTGTCCATGTTGTTTTGCTGTGATGGGAAAGCATGAACTAGTCGTTTGCACTTAATTGGATGAATGCCAAATTAAGATATGAATTGATGTAACGAATTTGAAAGTATTGTATAAATTGCCTCTTACGAAATTGATGTGGCATAACGGATAACAGATTCAGTTAATTGTTTGAATTTCTCCTGCAACTTGTCATTGTTAGTTGAAGATTAGAGCTGTCTCCATAGAGGTTTCTTATCATGTAAATTTGTCGCATGATCAAAGTCAATTTAACTAGATGATTCCAAAGAAATAAGAAATATGCGGTCACACTTATGACAGCAGAAAACGTAAACGATTGTGCAACCATGCATCATCAACTTCAAAAGTATTGAATTGATATACTTGTATGATAAGAAATAGTTTGATGACTGAGATTGTTGACTTGGAATATGGTCAGGTGAGAAGATAAACAATGAGTTTTCTTGATTAACAATGGAAGTTGGCCTATTCAAACAAAATTTGAGAAATTCAGTCTAACCACTATTCAGTTGATCTTTGATACGCTTGAAAGGCCACCTAATGCTTTCTTAGAGATTAGCATATTATCCTCTTTGACCAACGTTTTAAATTATGAGCCTTTTTTTTCCTCCTTTATGATGGTATTAATTAGAATTCATTGTCACAAAAAGTTTGTCGAATCTTATCACACATAATGTAAATATTTAATTTTTTAACGAAATCTATTTCATATTTAAGTTTATTAAGATTTAATTTAAAATTAAAACGTAAAAACATTAAAATTAGAAGTATATCACTATATTGTATTTGAAGACATTGCATCTACTAAAATTCTTACAATAAAAATTAAATTATCTTGATAAGTTTATCAACTATAATAGTAATTATCTTAGAAAGGTATCAAACATTAACATTTTATCATTTTATGTTTAACTTTGTTGCCATTTGTGTACACATAAAAGTTATGCTAAACATATTTTTAAATAATTGAATAGTGTAAAAACTTTTACAATGGCAGGCATAATCACTAAACTAATTATGTTTTCAACGAATTTATAATTTTTATGCAATATCCATCAACTTTGGATATAGAAACTTGTATTTAATCTCATCCCACATTTATTTTATTTTTATTTTTATTTTGTAATCAAAGAAAAGTTGCACAAATATATTATATAAATAAATTATTTTAAAAACATTGTTACTTCTATTCTTAATGAAAATGACATTTTATCTAAAATAAATTTCATTTATCTAACTTCATAACCAAAAAAAATAAGAAAACATATAAAATAAACGTGTATATTTATATATTATTTTTCATGAATTATTGGGTGGTTAGTACTTATCCGAAGCATTGGCATTTTCTGACTAAGTGACACTATTTCTAAAGATTTCAATCATAAAAAGTTAAAGTCACCACAAAACAATTATCACTGTTTTGTCCAAAGAATCCAAACTCCTCTGTTTCCGTTCCTCATTTCAAAAATGGCTTCCACAAGAGAGATCGTTGCAGAGATACCAACCTATATACGAGTCTGGAGCGACGGCACCGTGGAACGCCCAAGACAAACACCGTTTGTGCCACCCTCACTCACCGACCCCAAAACTGAAGTCTCGTCAAAAGACATCATCATCTCAAACAACCCTTCAATCTCTGCACGCATTTACCTTCCAAAACTCACCACAACCGATAACCAAGATGGATCTGAGAAATTCCCCATCTTGGTCTACTTTCACGGTGGTGGATTCTTCTTCGAATCAGCTTTCTCTCAACTCTACCACGACCACTTCAACACCTTCGTTTCTCAAACAAATTCCTTAGTAGTTTCCGTTGAGTATAGACTCGCGCCAGAGCACCTTCTACCTGCATGTTACGATGATTGCTGGGAAGCTCTCAAATGGGTTGCGTCTCAATTTTCAAACAACCCCACCAATGCAGAGCCATGGTTAATTCAACACGGTGATTTTAACGGAGTTTTCATTGGTGGTGACAGTGCAGGTGGCAACATAGTTCACAACGTTGCCATGCGTGCTGGGAGTGAAGCTTTGCCTTGTTCTGTTAAATTACTAGGAGCGATTTACTCTCACCCTTACTTCTTCAGTTCGAAACCAATTGGATCAGAATCTGTTACAGGGTTTGAACAGAGTTTACCCTATATAGTGTGGGGCTTTGTGTATCCTTCTGCACCTGGTGGCATTGATAACCCTATGGTTAATCCTGTGGCATCTGGTGCACCTAGTTTGAGTGGACTTGGGTGTTCTAAGATTATTGTGTGTGTGGCTAGCGAGGATAATTTAAGGGATAGAGGGGTTTGGTACTATGAGGCTGTTAAGAATAGTGACTGGAAAGGGGAAATTGAACTTTTTGAACAAACTGGTGAGGATCATGTTTATCATATCTTTCATCCTGAATCTGAGAATGGCATCAAGTTGATCAAACGCTTGGGTTCGTTTCTGCATGATTAGATGAAATGAAATGTTTTTGTTTGTTCAGTTGTTCCGTTGCAGTGTGTGAGATTAACAATAATAAAATGCTTCCTCTGTTGATTGAAGATAATAAACCAGATCACTGTGTTCTTCTGGATATGAATGTTGTCCCTTGTTCTGAGCTTTCTTTTTTCTTCTCTTTCTCTGTTCCAGATCTTGTAATTGTTTGGGTTTTACTTTTCAGCTGTGAAATTTACTCATTTTTCTCCTTTCACAAAAACGTTTAAAAAATATGATGCATGTAAGAAAAAAGTAATTTTTTAAACATATGGAAACCTATATATTTTCTTTTTCTCTTGGTGTCCTATGTTATAAGAAATGTCTTTTTTAGAATTTACAAGAGAAAATAGAATAAAATTTATGTCCATTTAAAATTAACTTCTCATTAAAAATTAATATATTCCCATATTTTTTAAAAAGTTAAAAATTAAACTTTATAAAGTAATTAATAAAAAACTAATTTTAACTATTATAAAAATAATTTTTTTTTAATTTTTTTCTTAAAAATCTTTAGGATAAACCCAACTGGCCCATAAAATAATGAAAGAATATTTTCTAATATTATTTTTTACATAGTTTATAAGAAAATATTTTAAAATTCAAGATGAGTACGTTATTATTAATTTATTATATATAATTTTATTTAAGTTATATAAAATATATTAGATATCTTGTTCAATACGTGGATTGATTCGAGTGATATTGACTCAATTCTCTTAAGTGGTTAAGAATTTGAATGCTGAATTTTGTGCATGAAGTATTATTGTTTTTTAAAGAGATTCATCTCAAAAGAAGAACTACGAATACTCTTCAAAATTAATTATGTGCTTACTCAACGTGTTGTCTCCCATTGGATCTATACCAGAAGGTGCTTTTAGTCTTTAGAAGCTACTTATTATCAGAGATGACAAAATAAAGAAGAAAGCAACAAATAGATGCAGTGCAACTACGACTATGATGTTTGCACATAATTCCATTTAGCATATAGATTTTATAACCATAATCAACTATGAAAATATATTTTTTTTCATAATTAATCTTAAACAAACACCTATTTATAAGTCTATTTCTTAATGCAAAAAACTATGAAAAGGTTAGGTCAAGCCATGTGAAGGGCGTGAAGCCGCCTGCACTCGGGCAGGCCTTGGTCGAGTAGGAAGGCATCTACACTCACCTACCCTTTATCTTTGGATTTTTTCAGTGCGTGTTTGTTTCTGCGTTTCTGTTAATACTTATTTTCACATCAAAAATTGAAAAATGATGCACAAACGACTTTGTCTTTGTTTCTGTTTGATCCACATCCAATGATAATCAACGGGTTATAAAATCTGCAGTTTATTATGACATAGCAAATTTCTTCAATTTATTTTCAACAAGCCAGCAAACAAATATTGAGACTTAAATGGTAAATATATATTCATTTTCCTTTTAATATTTTCTTTTCTTCTATAAATCAATCCAATATTTTACCATATTAAGTGAATGCAATAAAAAATATTTCAAGTAAAGTACATTTTAGTCTTAATATATGAAAAAGGTTTATGCATTGTTATCACAAAAGTGTTGTAGATTGTCAATTAGTTATAATCATGGTAGATCTATTGACTTCAATAATAACATTTTTTAAAATTATTTTATAATTGAATAATTATGTAAAATTATTTTACATTTATCAATGTATAATTATGTAAAGTGAATGCAATAAAAAGTATTTTTAGATATGACTTTAATCTTTTAATTTTTAAAAATTCTCATTTTTAATTTGATCTTAAAATAATTTAAACAATACTTAATAGGCCATGAATCGATCATTGTCTAAACTAATTCAGAAACTAGATTAAATAACACACTTTTCCAATCCTTATTAGAAGTTTAACTTAAAATATAACTAATCTAGTACTTTTTTATAATATCTAATAGAAACATATTTAAATAATTTTTGTCAGGGACAACTTAAGAAAGAATATAAATTTATAATGAATTCAACTAGATTAACTAAAATTTGTAACATAAGAGAGTTGATGAATTGATCTTATAATAAAGACATGACAAGAGAGAATAGTATCTTTTACTGGAAAGCATTTTATGTTAATTTAGACGAAGAGAATGGGGTAGGTAGGACGGCACGATGAATCACCCAAGTTTCATTTCATGTGTGACAGCGACACATTTCATAATGTTTATTCAATAAACTCAGAAACACAGTGCAACATACTCTCTTTCTCTGCACTCTCTTCTATTTTCTTATTATCTTCAATGGCTTCCACAAGCGCCAAAGAGATAGCCAGAGACCTCTCTCCTCTTCTCCGAGTCTACACTGACGGAACTGTTGAACGCTTCTTAGGCTCTCCCTTCGTACCACCTTCTCTTGAAGACAACAAAACATAAGTCTCATCGAAAGACATAGTCATCTCCGCACGCATCTATCTACCAAAACTCAACCTTCAAAACAAGCTTCCAATCTTTGTCTACTTCCACGGTGGCGCGTTTTGCCTCGAATCCGCATTCTCGTTCCTCCACTATCGCTATCTCAACATCATAGCCTCTCAAGCCAACGTTCTAGTACTTTCAGTTGAATACAGACTCGCACCAGAACACCCTCTTCCCGCAGCATATCACGATAGTTGGGAAGCTCTCAAATGGGTAACTTCACATTCCAATAGTAACACCGAAAGTTGTGAACTCGAACCGTGGTTGATCAACCACGGTGATTTTAACAGGCTTTACATTGGTGGTGACACTTCTGGTGCCAACATTGCACATAACGCAGTTCTTCGTGTGGGTGGAGGTGGGAGTGAGAATGAGGGTAATGGGGTGTGAGAATAAAGGCTTTGGTTCTTTGTTTTCCGTTGTTTTGGGGTTCGAAACCTGTTTTGTCTGAACCGGTTGAGGGACATGAAGAGAGTGCGGCGATGAAGGTGTGGAAGTTTGTATACCCAGATATATATTTTTAAAAAGATATATATAATTTTTTCCCGTAACAAATAATATCAATTGAAAGTTATCATAATTTTAAATTAATAATTTTAAAATTTAAGTTACAACATCTTTCCGATATAAAATTAATTTTTTTAATAAAAATTATTTGAAAAATTAAAATATGACATCTCACGTACATTAAAAATAAAATTGAAACTTTCAAAACTTAAAAATAAATACAATAAATTAAAAATATAGAAATTAATGTAGAATGAAAAATGATAAAACCACAAAATATTTTCAAAAATTTTCTTCATTTTCTGCATCCAAACTTACTTTAAATATTAAAATAGAAAAATCTCCAAAATTAAATCAATCAACGTAAATTTAACTTAGAATCATCATTCTAGACTTTTAGTTTATTGATCATTATCTTCTGTGGAAAAAAATATCTTTTTCTTTTAATTAGTATTGAAAGTGATGACATTATATAAATGCTCCTTAAATATCTATCACTTTAGTTTTTAATTGATGTATTTATAATTTTAGTATAAGTATGCAATTATATTATTAATGTATTTGAAGACCATCATAGCTTGTTTGCACATTTATGTTAAATAATAAGTTTGCATATCACCAATCAATTCTACCAATGTTTATTAATGTACACGCTTATTTTTATTTTATATTATGAATATATTAGCAAGTTAGAGATATATATTAAGTTTGTTTACCGTTATAACTTATTAATTTATTTATACCATAAAAATATATACATTAATAAATCTCATTATGTTAATATAAAGAAACTAATTGATTTTTTAATACTTAAAAATGTAACATAACTTTTAATACGCGAAAGTATTTATATAATTTCGTTATTTTAAGAAAAAAGATTAAAAAATTATTAGGATCAATCTAGTGATAAGGAGTTAGATAAATACTCTATTGATCAAATCCTTTTTCACTCCATTACAAAAGAAAGCAAGTAATCCTTTAATATGGTAATTGATGGATGGTTTATTTTTATGTTTGGAGGAATCAGTGAATTAGGATTTGCAAGTGGAAATAAATTGGAGAAAGGGTGTTATGTTGTGCCCAATTTCACAATCCCTTTTTGTTAATGAATGACAAATTTAGGGTCGAGTGTTTCAAAAGTTTGTCTAGATATATTTGTGAATACTTTGTAAAACAGTATCTTCATTGTAAAACTTAATTTGTCTGCTTAACTCTTTATTGGGTCACATGATTCAAGAGCACTTGTACTACTTTTTCTCATCCTTGAATCACTGATGAAACTCAACTTGTGTGATTAACAAACTTTTAATTGGTATTTTAATATAAAAATATTTAAAATATCACATTTAAATTATAGTTTTTGATACAGCAAGCTTGGCTAAACTTGAGTTCATGCATTAAAGTTCAATTGATCCAATACTAAATTCATGTTAAGCATCATTGCATAAAGTTAAGAATCCTAGTTCCCAACTAAACTCACATTACTTTCAATCAATAAAAATGTGAGAATATTAAAACAAATGGATACATAGTGTAAGAAGGAAACAAAAAATAGACAATGAAAACCTGGAAAGATAAGAGTAGGATAAGAACAGGCATGGGCTACCGTGATTTTTATTTATTTATTTTTTTGTCCAAGAATATATGCACAGAAATATAAAATCAAAATCACTATTTGAATAATGCAAAAACAACATTCTGATAATGCAGGTCAATTCAGTTAACTTAGTCCTGCTCGTATTGTTCTATATTTAAAATAGATCTAATTGGACTAACTTCTAATTAAATGAATCATGTTTTAGTTTGGTATGTATTCAAATCAAGTTATAAAAAGAGTAATCTCTAGATCTCAACTCCAATAACTTGCCAATTAAACAGACCGATCAAATATGTATTTCTTCAAATGAACCAACATTTTAATTAATCCTAGCCCATTTAACCTGAAAATTAAACAAATTGTCCAGAGCTCCAACTCTGAATTAAAGTAATTTTTAAATTAAGAAATTAAACTGAACTTTTTAATTACAGTGCAATATGACCAATCAATGTGGTATAATTAACAAATAGCCTTACCAATTTGAATTAGATTCTTAATATTTGTATATGAAAAAATATTTATAGGAAAAGATTAGTCTCTTAGATGAATTTTCTTTTAAGAATTAGTTTCTGAACGAAGAATATTTCAATTCAACTAGTAATAAGATAAAGTTGAATAAGATAAATAAATAAAGTGATTAACTCATTTCTTTTATAATAACAATAAAACTAAATCAAACAAAAATATTAATCAGATAGAACAACTAGTATAGCCTAAACAAATGACCAGGACATGAAAAAAAAAAAAAAAAAAAAAAAAAGCCTTAAAAATGGGAGCTTTTAGGGTTGTGGCTATAATGACTACCAATGGCATGCCATTTTTAAAAACAACACTTTTGTTTGTTTCTGTGCTTATTGAAATACTGTCTCATAAATCATTGATCTTTTTCCATAACAACATTGACGTTTTCCCTCCATTCTCTCTCTTCTCTCTCTATAATAATCATTATACCACTGTACCATTCAAATTAACGATTGGGCAAACTGCAGAATAAACTGCAGTAGTGGACTAACTAATTCTCAGATCAACAAAAAAAGAGGTATCCGTTTCTCATTTCTAGGGTTTTTGTTTCTCACTCTGCACTCTGTTAAACATCGGTATCTCTTTTGTCAGTTCATTCTGTTCCCACTTCCTTGCGCTTTCTCCAATGGGGTTTCAAATTTGTGTTTAAAGTTTGCATCTTTGCGTAGTCTCAGATCTGTTGCATTCCGAGGTTAAAGTTAAGATTTTTATTAAGATGGGTTTGATTTTTGTCTAACCAAACCAATTTGTTTGTCGGTTGATTATTACTGTTGACGGTTTTGTGGGTGTTTTCTTCTTATCCGAGGAAACAACTTCGTAAATACATTCATAACGCATTTCCTTATAAACTCTAAAACTCACTAATTTTTATTTTTCATCATACTTTGAAGTTTTGCTTAGTTTCATTAACATGTTATGATTTAAATGGAAAGAAACATGCCCTACTTTATATAGTAATCAATGTTGTTTCCTATATATGATTATAGCAATTACTTCTTGGATATTATATCTTTTGCTTCTGCTCATATTTACTGACTTGCTTTGTAAAAACATGATTTTTTATCCATTCAAAACTTGAATTTGTGTTTAGTCCTCAACAGTTGAAGCCTGGGATCTTCAATAATGGTGACATTAACTACTGACTTAACTGATATATCTTTTCACTTGCATTTTCAGTTTGACATCTTCTGGGGGCTTGGAGAACGTTTTATTCTGGTCCTGTTTGGAAAAACTTCTCAATCAATACTTATAAAGTAGAAAATAAGAAGTAAAATGAATTAAGTTTTCCCACAAGTTAAATTCAACGCATGTACTTCAACTTTTACAGAAATTCTCTCATTTGAGTTACCCAAAAAGCTGATTATAGCTTGCAAATAAATTAATTTTAACTTGTGGGAGAAACTTACATCATTTTACCTTATCATGTCTTATAAGTGTAACAGGGCCAATATTGTTTTGGTTAACAAGTCTGCATGAATAATTTTTTACTCTTGTTATGTCTCCTAAAATATTACATGTATACTACTTACAGCTGCAGTTTTTGTAGGTTTCATTGCCATGGAGCTGAGTTCACAGCCAAGACCATTTTCAATCAAATTATGGCCTCCTAGTCAGAACACTAGACAGACCCTTGTGGAGAGGATGACCAACAATCTAACTACTAAATCTCTTTTCACACAGAAGTATGGAACTTTGGACAGGGAAGAGGCTGAAGAGAATGCAAAGAGGATTGAGGATGTGGCTTTCGCAACAGCAAGCCTAAACTTTGAGAAAGAGCCTGATGGTGATGGAGGTTCTGCAGTTCAGCTTTATGCCAAAGAATGTAGTAAGCTCCTCCTAGATGTTCTTAAAAGGGGACCTAGTAAAAAGGATATCGAAGAAATGGCGACCTCTGTTAACACCACTCAAGAGTCTGTTTTTGATATATCTAAAGGCAAAAGGGCCTTCATTGAAGCAGATGAGGCACAGGAACTTTTAAGTCCATTGAAGGATCCAGGAAACTCTTTCACCAAAATATGCTTTAGCAACAGAAGTTTTGGATTAGGAGCTGCGCAAGTTGCTGAGCCCATTCTCAGTTCCATCAAGGACCAGTTGAAAGAAGTAGATCTATCAGATTTTATTGCTGGAAGACCGGAAGCAGAAGCTCTTGAAGTCATGAAGATATTCTCAACTGCCCTAGAAGGCAGTGTCTTGAAGTATTTAAACCTCTCTGACAACGCATTAGGTGAAAAAGGTGTTAGAGCATTTGAAGCACTTTTGAAATCACAGAAATGCTTGGAGGAGCTTTATCTGATGAATGATGGAATCTCGAAGGAAGCTGCTCAAGCAGTTAGTGAGTTAATTCCTTTCACGGAGAAACTCAAAGTTCTTCATTTTCATAACA
The DNA here is from genome assembly GCA_026586105.1 of Hylodesmum podocarpum. Lineage (NCBI taxonomy): Eukaryota > Viridiplantae > Streptophyta > Magnoliopsida > Fabales > Fabaceae > Hylodesmum > Hylodesmum podocarpum. The sequence continues at coordinate 847,284 of JALJEV010000426.1, read as the reverse complement.
ATATGACTGGAGATGAAGGGGCGCTAGCTATAGCTGAGGTTGTGAAGCGTTCTCCTTCATTGGAGGATTTTCGCTGTTCCTCAACAAGGATAGGCAGTGATGGTGGAGTTGCCTTGTCTGATGCTCTGGGGAATTGTACCTGTCTAAAGAAGCTTGATTTGCGAGACAACATGTTAGGCGTGGAGGGTGGGGTTTCCCTGAGTAAAGCTCTTTCCAAGCATGCAGAACTAAGAGAGGTATACCTGAGCTACCTGAACTTCGAAGACGATGGTGCAATTGCTATACTTGAAGCTCTTAAGGAATCAGCTCCTCACCTTGAAGTTTTAGAGATGAGTGGAAATGACATTACAGCTGATGCTGCTCCTGCAATAGCAGCATTCCTAGCAGCAAAGCAGTTTCTGTCTAAGTTGATCTTCTCTGAGAATGAACTCAAGGATGAAGGTGCCAACATTTTAAGTAAGGCTGTAGAAGGCCATGCCCACTTAAAGGAAATTGATCTTAGTTCCAACCATATTAGCTGGGCTGGGGCTCATGCATTGGCTGTGACTGTGGTGCAAAAGACTGATTTCAAACTTAACATTAATGGAAACTTCATTTCCGATGAAGGCATTAAAGAGTTGACTGAAATATTCAAAAAATCTCCTGATATGCTCGGTCCTTTAGACGAAAATGAGCCTGATGGAGGAGACAATGATGAAGAATCTGGTGAAGAAGATTGCGCGGATGAGCTTGAATCCAAAATGAAGAACCTTGTAGTTGATTGAACTGAAGCAGTTGGAGTCTATTTTCATGTTCTGCTGCTGAAGTGACACTTATTATGACAGTAGTAGAGGGTTTCTAGACCATATATTGTTCCTAGAAGTTTATGTACTATCAAGACGCGTCAATTGACAGCAGTCAATCGTTGAGAGGCATAAAATGTCTGCAATGAAATCTTGTTTTCAATATTCCCTTTCATTTCATTTAGCTAGATTATATTATTGTAGTTGCATCCCCGTAGTCATTAGTGTAAGGACACCACGTAATCGATTGTCGTTTAGTTTTACATATGATTCTGTTTTGATGAGATATTCTAGTAGCTGTTTACGGAGCTAATGCATCTTTCCCATTTTGAACATAAATGAATCAATCCACTATCATGAAATTTAAAGCGTTATTTAATCATCACTATAAGTCTCACATCTTGGTTTCCAGCTTTTCAGTTTGTCGTAAATAATTGTGAAAGTCTGAAAATTAATTATGCCTCTCTCAATTTCTATTATTATAATTGTTCTAATTGCCATTGGCAACCTTAGTTCAAAGATGAATAACCAATTATTGTATGAAAGTAATGTTCTAACAGTTTTAATACTTTATTATTAGATGAAATTCCAGGTTACTACCATTGATAGAAAATAGACTCTTGGTGTTATTTTGGTAGTAGTAGACTCTTTTTAGTGGTACTAATAGACTTTGTGTATGCCAGATGAACATTTCTCTTAATAATGAAGAAACATTAGATGCAGTATTAGTATTTCTTCTCACTTAAATGTTTGTACTCTCTTACATCCATTTATCAATAGTATTAATAAAACCATCCAACCATCATTTTTTAAGTCACGTGTTACATTACACTCTAAGCTCACTTTCTTTCTCAAGTTTTTCTTCCACCTATTACCAATTCTCTTACCTCTCTTTTAACCTTTCTCTTTTCCCTTACAAATTTGTTCCAGCACTAATCTAGTTTACTTATATATGGATTATTCAACTGAATACGTTTTCTATCATATTACCAGGCATTATAGTTTAAAGCACCTTAAATGCATCTTTTTAATTGTCCAGTTACTTAAAAAGTAACAATTAAATGATCATATTTTAAAATAGAATAGTATGAAATGAAAGTTGAGCATTGCACACCATTCTCTTTTTTTTCTTTTTGTAAACTACACACCACCCCTCTAAGGAATGAAATGTCAGTCTTCAACCATTTCAAAGTATATAAACTTCTTAACTGTGGTGAACTGACTATAATCAAGCCTTATAAAACAGAAATTTTCCTTTCAGTGCAACTTCTACCATCACTCGAACTTAATTTTAAACACTTGATTGCTTATTTTAAGAAATTAGACAACGAAATAATGTTTTAAATACCTCAACTTTGAAATAGAACCAAAATGTCTCTTACATTTTTTTTTTTAAAATACAAATTTCTATTATCGTTGTTCAATACCACCTTATGATGCTATTCGCCCAAAAAATAAATAAATCTACTAATGATGCTTAGACTTGAGATTTAGGGACAAGAAAAACCATCTTTAAGGTACTTTTCTATATAACATTAATCTTTCAAAAAAGATACATATTTTTTAAATAAGAAAAAAACTATACATTTTCAATATAAGTTTTTATCCTGACAAATGACAAAAAAAAATATGATAAATGTAACTTTTAAGATACTTAATAAGAAACAAAATTATATATATGACAATCTATGATTGAATAATAATGTAAATTATTTTTACATTTTACCTTGTATCATAAATTATTTTTTCAAGAAAAAATAATATAATTTAAACAAGAAAACAAAGTGTAATTTAACCTTGAATATTTTTTTGATTAAATTTTTTAGGTTAATATGGATGTTGCATACTTGAAGAGCAAACTCTACCATAATACAAGAAAATTCCTTATCATTTTTTGTCAGGCAGAACTACATTCAATAGTTGTGCAAAATTCTGGCATCAATGAGGCCATCACTAATTTTAAATTAAATCAGTTCCAGTTTCCTCTTCCATTTGAAGAATGCCCTCTAGTATCAGATAATGAACCCTGGCCAGGATAGCTTGATCTCTTCTTTCTGTGAGTATTCCATGATAACATATGGGAGTTCAAACCATTTCCAACGTCCTCGTATGTATGTTTCGGGAAATTTGTTCCTTCAGGCTTTAACCTCTTTGAGGAAGGAGTCACATGGAAACTATCTTCACTTGTTTGCTCATTTGCCATGGGAACCCTAGCCTCTAAACTTTCTTCTGCTCGTGTATAATCACTGGCTTGTGCCATGGAATCAGATGAGTGATGGTCTCTTCTTTTTCCTTTAACTGAAAACTTTGATATGTCTTGCCCATTCTCCACAGCTTTCATCCATTGCAGATCACTTAATGTGTCTGCATACACCACTTCTTTTCTTTTCCGCTTTCCAGTGACACCACTGTTCAAATCTTTAGACTTATCATCCTTGTTCATTGGAGCATACACCCAATCTGGCAATTCATGCTCTTCCATGAGACGAGATCTGTAATTTTCCTTTTGTCTTCTCTCTTCATCCATTTTCTCAAACAGCCAAAATTCCTCATCTGATCGAGCAGCAAGGCGGTTAATTTCTCTCTCACTAGGCACATCTGTCCCCAGTGAGCTTGTACCTCTACGCATAATCTCTTCTAACATTTCTCTTCTATCCTGGGCTGCACAAATCAAAATATGACAAGTTAAAATAGTCTTCATTATTTAGCAATAGAACCCAAGGTGTATGAACATAGAAAAAAAATTACATGGAATAAATTAAAATTTCAATTCTTCTAACGTCTGACATGTTATAAACGAAGATTTTCAAATAAATAGAATCTAAGGACTACTTATCCATATACTTAGCTCATAGCTCTAGTGACAGTTTGGCACAAAAAAGCGTACTATATATATGCAAAGAATTGTTAGATGAAGATTATAAAGAATATGAAGCAATTTGCTGGTATATAATTCTTCTGATTTTGCAGCAGCGAAAAAGATAAACCTCCTCTCCCCTTTTCCTCCTTTAGCCAAAAATAACTATTGATAGATAGTCCCACGAAATGGCACAAGTACAAAAACTACAAACCTGTTGAAGTTGTATTGAAAAGTCCTGCCTGGATGACTTTGGCATCAATGCCCATTTTTTGTTTTGCACGCTCTAAAATCACCTCTTCAACTGATCCTACACTAACCAAGACAAAAACCCTGACTTCCTTTTTTTGTCCAATGCGATGTGCTCGGTCCTCAGCTTGTTGATCCATTTGCGGGTTCCAATCACTATCAAAGATTATAACAGTATCTGCTGTTTGTAAGTTCAAACCAAGACCTCCAGCACGGGTGCTCAAAAGAAACATAAAGTAGGGGGAGTCAGGAGCATTAAATTTCCGTAGAAGATTGCCTCTTTCCTCAGTTTTTGTTGAGCCATCAAGTCTGAGATACTTAAAATCATGAAGGCGCAAATAGACTTCGAGTGTGTCCATAAGTCGAGTCATTTGTGAGAAAAGGAGGACTCTGTGACCAGCTCTGCGAAGTTTTGGGAGCAAACGATCAAGAAGCTCAAACTTACCTGATGCTCTGACAATCTCCTCCCTACGTTTATACATATCATAATCTCCCACGAAGAGGTAGGGATGGTTACAGCATTTTCTGAGTTGCATTGTTAAGTTTTGTAGACTTTTTGATTTTCCAGAACCTATAAAATGATCAATATTTGGTAAAATAATCATTTGCAATTTCTAAGAAATCAGACAATCATACAAGGATCTAAAACAAATTTTATTAAGACAATGAGACACCAACAATAGAGGATTGCAAGCCACATTTATGTTTAAGTAACAAATAGTCATATTTCACCAATTAATAACAAAGGTGCAACTGGTAACACAATAATAAGGGATATGTATGCCACTTAGGGGGAAATAGGCCCATGACTTACTTCTCGAAAGATGGACTGAACTTATTCACTAGCATATCCAAAATACAACTAAATTCATGGTTTAAGAACCAATGAACAAGGCAACAATAGCGCAAGATGGGAATAAATGAATACCTTTAGCATATCAATATTCAGAAAATCAAAAGTATTTGAGGAAAAAATTACATTTATGAGGTTAAAGGAGAAGTAGGTTAGGGAATAATTGGAAAAGAAATAGACACAGACCATTGTCCAAGCCAACTCTGCCTACATCAGTAACTTGTTGATAATATACTTTCTGCCAGGCTGACATATCACATTTGAGTATGACCTGAGATTTCCCAGGAAGAAATTTTTCCACCTCATCCTTTTTCCTTCTTAATATGAAGGGCCTTATTACCTAAGATTGAATGAAACACATCAGAAAGAGGTTGAAAAGAGCAACAGAATTAGAAAGTAGAAGAGAGAAGTGCACTTGATGCAGACGCCGGATGATCAATAGTTGTTCCTCATCTGTGAGAGAAACATCAACTCGGTCTGCAAAGGGGGCATTAAACCAGTCCTCGAAATTTTGAACTGAGTTAAAAATGTTTGGAAGGAGAAAATTAAGCAAAGACCACAACTCCTGCAAACTGTTCTGAATTGGGGTACCAGTCAATAGAAGTCTTCGTTGGATTCGATATCTGCACACAAAATGAAATTGAGTTAGAGAAGAGATGATCTAAAACACCTGAAATGTAGCACCACACTATCATGTAATGAATTGTTTTAACTATTAAATACTTCAACTCTGCTATACAAAGCTTTGAAAGCTATCCACTTTTCTTCATTTGTATCTTTTTCTTTAGTTCAGTAAAGCTGTCAGGCTGTTCAGAGTTACTCTAAATAAAATAGATGGATATCATAACCAAGAATTTAAGGAAGTAAACATATTAATCAGTGTTATCGATATACTTCGCCTAAATCATACCCATTGTCCAAGGTTCTTGCTAGAGCAGACTCGTGATTCTTCAACCGATGCCCTTCATCTACAATCAAGTAGATCCATTGAACTTTCTTGAGAAATGCTTTATCTCTCATTATAAGATCGTAGTGTGTTATAAGAACATTAAATTTCCCATCCCCTGACAATTCTTCCTTCATTGCTTTCCTCTCTTCTAGCCGTCCATCATAAAGGATTGTTGTGATGCTGAATCAGAAAGAAAAGGCATCCGTGATTTGAAAATTGAAAGTGAATATGATGTGCAGTATTCATAAACAAAATTATATCCCATCCCCTCACAAGGAGATGGGAGGAAATAATTTACAATGTCTTTCCTGGGCATACCTAGGAGCCCATGTTGTGAATTCATTGATCCAATTTGGCAGAACAGCCTTTGGGGCAACAATCAAGTGGGGACCAACCACACCCTTATGTTCCATAAGATGCGCTATCAGCGAAATTGTTTGTATCGTCTTCCCAAGCCCCATCTCATCAGCCAAAATTCCATTTAAGTTGTTATTAAACAAAGAAAGCATCCATTGGAGCCCCTCTATCTGGTATTGTCTTAATTCTCCACCTTGAAGTATAGATGGTTGCTCAGTTACCTGTAAACAACTAAGTTGGTTATATTTTCACTATACTACAACTTTTATTAGAACAAACTAAAACCCCCTTGAGGTACAAAATGCTTTACATCAAATAGAGCAAAATAACAAAGAAAACAAAAGATATCAATGGACCAAGTCTGCCATTTCCTTGACGTGTAAATAAAACCCCCTTGAAAGACAAAATGTTTTTTGTCAAATAGAAGCCAAATGTCTAATCTCCAAAATAAGACATTATGGTAAATGTCTAATAAGGAATAATTTTAACAGAGCCTACAAATGCACCTTTTCTCCAAGACATGCAATAAATTGAATAATATGCTTCAACGATACTTACCTTTTCTTGAATTGAGTGTATGGCAGAATTGTATTGCCGCTGACCTTCAAGTAAATCACTAGAATCACCATTGTGATCAGAATCTATCATATCTACATCTTCATCAAGAGGAGATTCCTTTGCAACTCCATTCTTTGAAGCATCTGACTCAGGTATATCAGCTTCAGAATCTTCCAAGGGCTCAATACCATCTGAATATTTGGAGTCTTTTTGACGTTGAACAGCTGCTCCCAAATTTACTAGTAGTTTATTTGTTTCTTCAAGAAGCGTAGTTAATCTTTCATTCTTACTCTCTTTCACCATTCTCATGTAAGCTTCTTGATCATCAGCCTTCAAGGCTTGAAATCTCAATTTCTCTGCCCGGGTTGCCCGTTGTCTTTGCCTTCCATGCCATGCCTGCAAAAAAGTATTTACGAGAAAAAGTAAGCTGTGTTAATTATTGATAAGTTATATATATATGAAAGGCCACATTCATTCTCTGCAGTGTTTAAAATAATGTGGGTAGATTACATTACTATTCTCAAAATTTACTTCTGCAACCCCCATTTATCTCTTTCTATTTCCATGAAATAATATGATCTTTATCATGATAAATAAAAAATAAAGAAAGAAATAGTGTACCTGGATACCATCATTCCTCTGTTTTCTCCTCTTCAAAGAAGCTTGAATTTGTAATTGGAATTCACGGACAGTATTGAGTATTTCGGCAAAAAATTTTCTTGTTCTAGTCTCTATATGGTTTTTCTCCTTTTCTTCTAATCTTGATAGTCTCTGCATTTGAGGATCTATATGAGATGAACAGTGCAGAATAATTTCATTTCATGTTCACATACTGGAAAACTAAGCATAATTGGAATTCACGGACAATATTGAGTATTTCGGCAAAAAAATTTCTTGTTCTAGTCTCTATATGGTTTTTCTCCTTTTCTTCTAATCTTGATAGTCTCTGCATTTGAGGATCTATATGAGATGAACAGTGCAGAATAGTTTCATTTCATGTCCACATACTGGAAAACTATGCATACATCAGGAAAAAGAAACTGGGTCACTACTGAATACACTACATGTCTTGTATATTTCACTAGTAAGTGTATGGAAGTTCATCTATAACAGTTGAAATTCTAGACAAATTTATATTTCCTTGTCCCTCCGTATGCATGCATGTGTGAATGTGTTCACCAGTTTAATGACATGTTACCAAATTGATGGCACAGGCAACCCAATTACTAACCAACCCGGATATGGGCTCGGTTTCCAGTTCAACTAGCTGTCCCGAGCCGGGTTTAAAAACACTGGATGTATTTATAATCTATGATATCCACGATACAGAAACCAAGTTCAAACCCACAAAAGGGGTAATACTTATTACTGAAAAAAATCACCTCGGCCTCTCGTTTCTTCCTTAATTGATCATCAGCATCCATGGCAAATGGATCTCCAACACCATACAATGGACGGCGCAACCTCATCATGCCCCAATCAAACAACTGCCTGTCAGGATATGCACACTTAGCATTGAGCCAGTATTCAGCACTCACATCAGACCGAACCTTCAACTGCAACTCTGCCAGCTGCCAGAAAAGAAGTCCTTGCCAACAAGGACACAATTCTTGTCATTTCTCGGTTGAAGTTGATACAAATGTAAAAAAAATTAACTAATTTGAGTAACTTCTTCACTAGAAATTATTTTCAGCCGTTCCTTTCACTATAATAATGAGTAAACTACTAAGGTGTTACATATGTTTGCCTTTGGCTTGTTATACTAATCATACTTGGTCACACGTCAGGGGCAACAAAGAAACCTACTTATAAAAGTAGACATGTAATGACTTGGAATACGTAAAGGACAATTATGTGTCATACTCATACCATAAACTATTTAGCAATCAATTACTGAAAGTTAGTTGAGGCTTGCAATATAATAAGCATTGAAGTTAGACATGACTTGCAACAACTAAGCATTGAAAAAAGATTCCAGAATCAATTTTACCTTTAGTCCATAAAGTTCAAGCAAGCACTTTGTCTGCAGATCCTCTCCCCTGCTTGAAGGCAATTCTGGATCAACAAAGTAAAAGTTCTTCAGTAAAATTGTAAGAACTCCAACTTAGAGATCACTCCCACATAATGGATAGGGTCATATGAAGAGATAACATGTTCAGAAATATCTTAAAGCCACTTGGGAACACTTTATTAAAGTTATAAGACTGATGACAAGGGGAAATATAGGGTTGCAATGAGGTGCTTGACGCCTTTCAAGGTGCTGAAGTGTGGTGGGTTTTTTGATGCAGAAGTGAAGCAGACTATCCTCAATTTAGCTGATGAGATGAAGCAACTGATACAACCACAGCATCCAAATTTGGCAAGTTGACTTGATTATCCTCTCTTAAAACACTCAATAAGCAAAAGATATATAATCTAAACTCTAAAGGACTCCTTACCAAATATGAACAGTGAACTGTTTATGGATTAAAAACATCAAACTCTAATTTCAATCCATGAATATTTTAAAACTATACTCCACAGTTTATACATGCTGATTTGACTTGTTTATAACTTAATGGCAGATTCACACAAGAGAAACATACTAGAGCATAAGAAGAATTCGTAAGATCTGGAAATACAATCAGGCAATTGAAATTTTTAATAATTGATAGGACGCAAATGATTCTGTCATAGAATTGATGATTGTAGTAAATGGTTGCCTAATGGTCCAGAAAAGAATTAGATTGAATGGTTTGAAGGCTTGCTACCCCAGCCCACTTTTACCCTCCTGACTGCGCAATCCTTTTAAAATATAAGCAAGACATAATTCTACTTAGTTCAGTAAATGGGCTTGCACAAACCATACCTCTAAAGATAATTAGTAATATAACAACATTTTGCAAGAACATCAATCAATGGAAACAGAAATGTAGGAAGTGAAGGAACCACACAACAACGACAACAACTGTCTCCGACTAGGTGAGGTCAGCTACATGAATAGCACAACATCATTGTGCACAGTTAAAGACCAAATCATCAGAGATTATCCATTAACAACATCGCACTTGGCGCTAAACAAAACAAGCATCAAGGAACCATGCACCTATTAAATCCAAATTCCACACCAAGTCAACATAGAAACAAACACAAACACTTAAACTAGAATCATTAACCTTCAAGATCATGTAACCGATGCTGAATCTGACTCTGATATCGTTTTTTCCTTGCTTCCTCTAATTTCAAACCGGACACACACTTCGATCGCTGCTCGGACAATGCATGTTCAAGATCCGTCGTTAAATCCTCTTCAGAATTCCCTCCATCATCCTGCACAACAATTAACAAACATCATCATCATCATCATAATCATACAATTTCAATCAGAACTCGTCAATTCTAGGCAAAACAACATTAAACGTAGTAGCATACGATACAACTAACTCACACAAACACAAACTAGAAGCAAACAAAAACAGAAGTTCACACCGTGAAGTTAAGTAAACAACAACAACAACAACAACAACAGCAACACAAACTAGAGTTGAATACGAGAAAAACGAAAGCGAATAGGAAAATCAAGGTTATGAAGTGAGCAATAATAAGCGAGTAGCAACAAAGCTAACGAGTGAATCAAATTCAAATCACGAACGAACGAGAAAACAAACGGCGAAATCTAACGGACGTGACGGAGAATAAACGGAAGAAGAAGAGAAAAGAGAAGAGGAACGAACGTACATGTTTTCGGTAGATGGAAGAAACGGAGTTGAAGATGTGAGGGGGAAGAGGTTGGTCGCGGGAGAGAAGGTTGAGAGCACAGATGAGAGTCTTTGCGTTTCTTTCATTTTCCTTGTTCTGCTTCTTCTCTTTCTCATTCTCATTCTCATTCTCGTTCATCACCGTGCCCATGGCGCGACCCAACCCAACGGTCCCTTATTCTTTTTTTTTTTTTTTCTTTTTTTTCTTTAAAGCAATATTTGAAATTGGGAATTACTCTGTGACTCACTCGCAACAGAGAGAAACACACACGCACGCATGCACTCTTGTGTTTACTCCGCGAGACACAAAAAAACCCTCTCCCAGCCCTCTTTGGTTTGGGTATGAACGTATTTGGGGCTGAATTATTTTATATACTATCAACGCCCTCGCCCCTTTTTTCCTATACTCCAAACACGCCTATTTCCTTGAAAAGACCTTTCTGCCCTCTCTTTTTTTATCATACAACTCCTCTTTCTCATTTCTAACTTAAATTTCCTTTCGTCATTAAGAAAAATGTGCAAAGAAATTAATTTTACAAAAATTAGAAAATATTTTCTTTTACAAAAGATTAAGAAATTACAATAAAAATTTTATCTGTTTTTTTTTAAATACTAAATAGTTTTTCATTTAAAAAATTTAAAAATCCCAAAATAAATTCGAACTTATTTAATAAATGCAATGACAATTAGAAGATGTCTCCCCGCATAAAACTATGTTTGATTTGTCAGGTATATCTTAAATTTTGAAATAAGATTTAAATAATTATCTTTAGGGTATTCTCCAAATTTCGTGATAAAATAAAATTTTCATCACGAAGTTTAATTAAACTCCACAAAAACATCGATTCCCTGTAGTCAGGCAATAAATAGATGAAATTTTCGTTTAATTTTACTTCTCATATCTTAAAGTGTTGATAATATATAAGCTAAAAAAATTCTAGCCACTTTTTTATTGAAAAAAATCGCAAAAAACAACAAGAAAATATTTTCATTGTAACGAGAGAGAATTTGTTACTTAGAAAAATAACGATAGATTTGTATTATCGTATTGTCATACGTATAAATTAGGGTGTGTATTAGTTTTGTCTCAATCAAATAAATTCAAAAATTAAATTAAACTAATTAAATTGATTCGTCAATCAATTTCCAATATATTATTTATTATTTTATTATTATCAATAAAGTGTTATGAAATAATAATGTATTTTTTATTATTATTTGTTTACGTGAATATGTTATAAATAAATATATATTTTTATATCCTTGTAATGATAAAGATTATATGAAATGTTATTTAAAAAGTAATATATTTTTCTTAAAAAATAATAAAATTTTACATTTATAAATATCTTAGCTTCAATCAAATTGAATATAATCAACGCATTATTAATCGAGTTAATTTGGTTCAAATTTGTCAAAAAACAAAATTAAAATCCGAATTAATAAAAATTATAGGTTTGAATTTTAGTTTTTTTTAATCGATTGAAACCAATCTATAAACACCCCTAATTTCCTAACTACAACCTCTTTCTTTTTTTTTAAATAAAAAAAGAAAAAAAAAAGGAAGAAGCTTAATATATATATTAAACCATATAATTAAGATTATTTTTTTACTTTTAATCTTTTTTAGAGTGTTTTGACTATTTCATCCCTAATCTTGCATGACGTTTTACTTCTTAATTCTTGTATTTTTTCCTTTTATATCCTAATAATTTATTTATTTATCTCATATTTGTCCTTATAAATTATTATTTTTTCATTCTTAGTCTTTATAGAAAATGATCTATAAGAAGTAAACAAAGAAAAGAAATAGTTTACATTGACTAAATCCAAAAAGATAATATATTACAAAAACAAAAATTGAAACATTTCAAAAGGTTAAAAATAAAACAGAAAAAAAATGACAAAAACATAAAATAAATAAAAAATGCCTAGTTGCAGATATCAAAATGTATATTCAGCCTTTTTAAAATAAAATTGCATAATCATAATAAAGTTTTTAACTAAAAGTCACTTTCCCATTTTATTTTTTCCTTAAAAAAAAATACATAATCCTACCCTAGCACTTGAGCCAAAAATGCATTATATCACTCGCATCATCTTTACTGTTATTTACACTACTTGATGTTCGTAACAACTCTTTCACTTTAAACCATCTTCATAAGGTTTCAAACAGAAAGAAAAGGCAGAGTGATTCTGAAGCTTAACACAATGTGCATAAAGTTAACATATATTCATTCCGATGTAATATTAGTGATCTAATAGATTCAAAAACAATTCCTCTGTCTCAGTTACATGTATTGATGGAACACTTGTTGCAAGTTTCACAAGGTAAACAACTGATAGTTTTATAACTTTCAAATGGGTCTGGAAGAAGAATCCTTCCACATAAAGGCCACTTTGAGATGAAGCAGAGGGGCAATTTCTAATCTAGGTTTTGAACTATTGCCTTTGTCTCAGTTTCAGCCATAACTTGGAGAAAAATCAATGCCTTAACTATATGAATTTTAAGACTTCAACAATAATATTCAACCCTGCAATGCTCGGCTGATTGGTTCTTGAAAGTACTGAAGAGAGATCAAAATAGCTTCCTGTTCAAAAAGATGAAAATTAAGCAGTGATGTAAAACTGGATCAACAAGAATTAAACACAAGCAAATTGACAAGGGAATGGTTAGGCAGATGATTACCTCTGTTCGAATTGTTCGGCTCCCCTGATGTGGACATGTATTTAAATATAAATTAAATGCATCCTGAGCATTTTTTCCCTGCATATTTTAGTAGAGCGACAAGAAAATTTATATTCAGTACCATAGTTCTTCCTTTTCTCATGTAAACTATAAAAGAGTGCATACATAATGTGGATATCCAATATTAATATCACAATCCATATACAAGTTTCTTAATGCTGAATTAGAATGAAATTAGTACATAAACCATGTCAATATAAGAAAGACAAACACCTCATCGGAGAAGATCCTGAATGGAGAGAGGGAAAATATCAACCATCAATCATATTCAGAATTACGACTTATACAGTTTTCCATTTCTAATTAGTATATCGAACAGAAATGTAACAACTGAAAAGGGCAAATATGCACCCAGAGATTCTGGCAAATTTATGGAATCTCTCATCGGCAGCATTCTCACAATTACAACCACGTAAAAATAACTAATTGAACTATGTGATACCTTCAAGTTATCATCTTCTTCAATACTCTCTTCCAACCCAGCCAGTCCACCAAAGGCAATCAACAAATGTCTACCAATTGAGAGAAACAACGAAGTGAAGCTCAATACAAGTACAAGTTACAAAGATAAGAAAAACTCTTGATACTTCAGCCAAATTTATAGTTTCAAAAGTCCATATTATGATTATAAGCAACTATTTTCGCAACACATAAAGAACCCATTCCCAATACAACTGTATAGCATTTTCTGGTCCATATTGGTCCAGACTCTATATTTAGGTTTTAACCAAAGAAACAGAGTGATTGATGGCTGTTATTGAGTTGTTGGGTTACAAAAACTTATTGCCATGTGTCTTGGGAGCAAGCCGTAGTTTGTAATCCTCAACACACATGGACATTTCTCATTTTAGAAACATATAATCAACAAAAAGAAAACAAATTTGTAGGAAGGACTTTCAAATGCATCCCTTAGAATTGATAATGATAAAGTCTGTTCACTTAAACAGCAAATAAAGAAAGGTTAAAATCAGCACCTAAGCAATCTAACATTCACTATTTTACAGCTGATGTTATAACACAATACCTGAACGAAGGTATTTCAAGATCAGATGACTTAATAATCTGACCATGCTCAGAGGTACCAATTATAAAATCATAGCCGCCCTGTCACAAAGCAAAAGTCAATAGAAGAGCTTGTGAGTAGAAATATAGAATTAGAGAAATAACAAATATTAGAATACAGATATTACAAGGCAGATTTGTCTGTTTATGAGGGGGAAGATACCTTGTATGCACAATCCTTAAATACTGAACTTATATTATGTGCATAACGCACTTGATATCCCCAATATGTTCCTTCTTCCCTAGGCTTAGATGATGAGACAACCTGGCGTGGTACAACTACATGAAGTACAGCATTGTAAATCAGTTTAATATATATCCAAGATGTTGAAAGCATTTGGCACTCATCTTTTAATTACTGAATGGCTACACTTCCTCAATATTCTCTTGTCTAAATGTAATTTCTTCATTAATAGTTTAATATGTAATCAAGGTTCAGTGATTCATAACTATAAAACTTATGACAGTAATGCTGAGAAGCAATGATTTAACATTAACATGAAGTATTTGACTGAATGAACTTGGCAACTTTCCATTTAAATATATCTCACAGGTAACGGGGATATGTAGTGATCCTCAAACAATAATATGAGCATCAATGCTAGCAGACTAAGTAAAAAATATATATAATCTGTAATGGATTTTAATAGTAAAAACTATCATTAAAAAAATAAAAGAACCTAAACTACCACTGAGTGTTAGCACAGGGATGCAAAAGAATACTTCAACATACTAATGGATAAGAATGTGAAGAATGGATGGGTGGCAAACCATCCCCCTCCGCCACACACAAAAAAATGGAATAATGTCAAATAGAAATCATATATTATATTTAATTTAATTAACGTGAGTGGGCAATACCTTGCAGGAGCTAGGGCATGACATTGTGAAAAATCAGGACAACAGTCCAGTTTACACAATCAAAAAAGCATAGCACTGTTTTATCACTAATATTGTATGATAAAATTTTCATCAACAAAAGATTATGAAACATCTTAAGCAGATCAAAATAAAAAAGACAAGCAAAGATCAATTCATTACCAGAATCCAAATTGCGATCGGTACCCATGGCAACAGTAACCCTTCTTCCTGGTTCAAGTATTTGGTCAACTACAACATGCTGCATATGTTGTGTATTGAATCAGATCATACACAAATAAACTGAAGCCTACTTAATAGCCTTACTAAAAGAAAAGAAACAGGCCAACATGATTTAATCTACAAAATAGAATTAACAATCTGCAAACATTACAACTTGCAAATTAAAATGGACTAAAAGAAAAAAGTAAGAGAAGGAAATGCTGTGATAGTATTTCTAGACATCATTGTTGAACTTGTGGTCAAATGCCAAAATCCAAACAACTCTGTGCCAAACATGAACAAAAATGCAAATAAAAGGATAAGATGTCTTTGGGGAGGATGTTATAACAAAAACAAGGGAAAAAAGAATGAAGAGAAATTGAAAAGGAACTAATTTTCCCTCCGCTATCCCTAAGAAATAAGAAAAGTAATTAGAAGTAAAAAATTAAGCTTTGGACCAAGTGATGTACTTGTATACCAATACCTTCACTAACCCAACATCAACTAGTGTTGCCCCAGAGTTTGAGTCTCTTTCTTTTATTGTGACACCTATGAAGTTATTGCAATATATCAAAACCTGACCAGAGTAACCACAGAGCAAAACAACAAACATGTAACAGCAATGCCAATGCTAAAAATGCTTCTGTTTAAGAGTTTCTTTTGTGTAAAAGAACAGCTAAAAAAGGAATTCAAATAAAGAGGATAAACCACCCCTTTAATGTATTCAGAATGCACCAATAACATCAATAACCAAGTATTGTCTCACCAAGTGGGAAAGAATAATGGATTAATTGACACTGTTGGACTCTACAAAAGACCAACTTGCAGTAAAATCATTTAGACTAAGGTCCTTTTAATGGTTTCTACTAACTTTTTGTAGGTTTTCCTCTACCCTTTCTAACTGAAATTTCTCACCAGAACTTTACTTATCATTTGAGAAACCACCTTAATGCTACTACAACTATCTCCCAAGTAAATCCATTCCTAATTTTATCTTTTCTTGCAAGTATTCTCATTTACATCAGCATTCTCATTCCTACTGCACTTAATTTTACAACTTAATGATTCATTGCCCAATACAACATTAGAAATTATCCAAGAATAAAGACCAACCTTCACGATACGGACCCCACTCATGTTTGCGCAAATGGTGTGGAGCATCAAGGGGTGGCAACATGCCCTGAAAACAAAATGCAACACAAACAACTGAAGTCAAGCATGGACTAACATTAACACTAACTCTAACACTAACATTGAACAAAACTAACAAACTTGAGAAATGCAAAGAAAGAAGAAAGTGAGTGAATAGTTCCAACCACAAATCTTAGGTTGTTATGCATTGGAAAAAGAGCCTTCCTCAAATACTGAGGTGTCTCAAGGTACTGCAAGATTCGCATCAGAAAAGCAGAACTACTTTCATCATCTGAATTATCAGGCACGGAATCATTATCCGCTTTACTTTTATTGTCAAACACAACCACCTATGCATACAAATAACAATTATCAAAATCAGACAAAAAAAAAATGAAAATCGCAAAAATAATAAGGCACGTGTGAAAATGCAGAGCACACAGAAACTTTAGCAACCTCGTTGATTCGGAAAATAGTTGCGGCACGAGCGATTTGACCAGCCAACTGAAAAGGAGAAATAATATATAAATAAATATATATATAAAAAAAAAAAGAATAATGAGAAAATGGAATAAGGGTTTTGAATTGAAGAGTAGTGACCCGAGTAGCAAGCTCGAGAGTGGGAACATTGTCGATAATGGAAGCAGGCACAGCTATTGTAACTGTGGGTATTTTCTTTTTCTTCTTCGTTTTCTTAAGCTTTTTGTTACTGTGAGAAGAATCATCAGTGTCGGCGTTGAGTTGTGGTTCAACCTCACTATCTGTTGTTGTGTGCTTCTTGCTCTTCTTCCCCATTTCTACCAGTGTTCCACTTCGAGGGTTTATTTGAAATACTCATTTATAAATGGTCTATAAGATTAAGATATATTATAGTTTAGACAAAATATACACATAAATTATATCAAGAGTTTAAGTAAAAATTAACAATCAACTATTAAAATTATACTGTTTTAATAATGTGTTACCTTGTGATTAGTTGATAATATGAAAATTATTTATAGATTATAAGGATATACTAATACTTATATTCGTAATTTTATATAAATTATAATTTTTATTGATTCAATTGTTATTTGTTAAAATACAATTACAATTGTATATTATTTTTATTTTTCAACTTCGATTTTATGAAACTTGAATAATTATAAAATATAACTAAATGGTTTGTATTTTTATCTATATTAAAAGTTTAAATTGTTTTGATTTTAATATATATTAATAATGTGATATATTAACTTACATTGTATACAATGTAATTACTAATTTACAAATGACAATATGATTTAAATCTATATTATAAATTAAATGTTGATGGAAATATTGAAGTTGTCATTATAATTGTAGGCATCTAGGTATATATGTATAGTATGGGAAGGCCCAGAAGCAGGCAACAGCACACAGCACACATACAAGATAATAAGCCCATGGACAATGGAAAGGCAAAAAGTGGATCTTGTTGGGCTCAGAGTAATTACGTTCATTAGGGACTTTTATTTTTTTTGGCAAGTTTAGAGATGAATTTTAGGGGAAGAAAATGAGAAGAAAAAGATAAATTTTTATTAATTAATTTGTAAAGATATAAATTAATTTTTTTCTAATTACATCAAATTTTAGCATTTTTTGGCTTTTATTTCATAAATATCTATATGTTTAATAAAATGTTCGGTATGATTCAAAATTAATCAAGAAAATATCCTGAAATTAAGTTTCAATAAAACATGCAAAGAAATTAAAGTACGAATCATGTTCAAAAGTATTTTTTTTAATTTTTTTTTGTAAAACATTATGATTTTGTAATCCAATATATTAAAAAAAAAATCTTTTTGATTTAACTTTGGAATATATGTAAAACACTTTTCAAGACGTATACTAAACACATTTCAACAAGTTTAGTTCGAGAAAACCTTAAGGTTGTGCTTGAATTGAGAATTTGAAAATTTTCAGCAAATTTAAATACCTAGCATTTTAATTGTCTTGATTTATATTCCTTTCATTTTGTAAAAAATAAAATACAAGAAGGAGATTGAATTGTGTTATTAAAAAAAAATTTCTCATATCGTCTATTGATTTCAAACTGGTTTAGACGATGTAAAAATTTATCTTGAAAGATTAATTTTAAGGAATGAAGTTATACTTTAATTATCTCCGTTAGTCACAAGATTAAATAACTTAAACACAGTTATTTTTATACTAGTTCGTCTATACAAGACTACGTCCAGTTACCCAACAATCACTGAGTTTTCACTACAAACCGTGAAAAAGGTTACAAGTATTGTTTGAACCCAGCCACTTCTAGCTAATACAAGATATTCTTTAAACAAAGCTTTCCCAAGCTAACCAACCAAATATTCTTTGAAACACAGCGTTAAAGAAATGTATTCTTTGCACACACAACCTCCTCAAGCTAAAAATACCACATAAATGGATTTGTAAAGAGTTTATGAAAAACTTTAAGATTCCTCTACGCAGAGAGGGTTTTCTTACAATGGAGAATAGTCTTCTATGATTCAAGAGCGAAGATAAGAATAAGCTTATATAGCCTTTTCGCCAACTTGAATTTGAGGAGAGATGACCTTTATATAGACAACAAATTTCGAAAGATCCGATATACTCAAATCTTGACCGATGTCCTTTTCTTGAAGCTTTCACATCAGTGGCAGAGATCAATCAGAATAATTAAATGCTTAAGCAGCGGAGTCAACGCATAATCAGTACTTTTTTCTGACTTGATCAGTTTGGATAACAAAAGCGTGATTTGATTTTCGTGTTGCAGAGGTTTTGCACAATGTCCAACCACTTTTGGTAACTTTCACGAGTAACGACTAGATTTGAAATGTGCACTTGTTACATCGTCTGTCTTCAACTCCCTCTAGTAGACGATAGATCTTGAAAATACCAAGATCTTCAAAAAGATCTTCAATAAGAATGATCTGAAGTTTTTGTCGTCTACAGGCTTCCATGTATCTTCTGACCTTTATCATTTTGAGGTATACTTCATTTATCAGATGAGAGATGCAAAAAAAATTTTAATGTTGAGGGGTCATATTTCGTTTGTGAGGTCATTTATCGTCTGAAGTTGCTTCATCTGTAAATATCATCTGTCTTATAATTATCAAAACAAAGATTGTTAATCATCTTGATCTAACACATTTTGTATCCATTTTATTCGGATGAATCAATTTAATTTCTTGTATTTATTTTCCTTGTTTGGATAAGGTAATTTAATTTTCAAAAAATTCAAATTTTCATTTTTAAATATTTATTTTAAAATTAAATTTTTAATATTAAATAAAATTAAATATTAATCATTTTTAAATTCCACAATTTTATTTAAGGAGTAGGGAGAAAAATGAAAAGAATAAGAAATTGAAATAAGTCAATTTTAGATAAAAATTTTAAAATTTTCAATTTTACTTAATTAAAATTCCTTCGATGACATCATTTTAAATTCTTCAAAATGCTTTATCTAACCCAATTGATATAATAAATCTAAAACTTTTAAATTTTTCAATTTTACTTAATTAAAATTTCTTCGATGATATATTTTAAATTCTCCAAAATGTTTTATCTAACCCAATTGATATAACAGTAATTCATTTAGTCAGAATAAACGCATTATTTCACCAAATTAATCATTCAAATACGCTTTAACTTAATTTTGAATGTAACATGTTTAATTTTTCAATTTAATAAAATAAAAAATAGTTAATGGAAAGTCATAAATCCTTAAGTATTTGTTTTTTTTTTTGCATTTGACACTCATTATTATATATTTTTTTTCATTAAGGGAATAAAATGAAACAAATTACTAAACTACGGAACTAATACGAGTATCAAGCTAAAGAAAATATTTTCCAATCAACGAAGAATTTGTTAATATATATTATTTTTATTTCAAAACAGGTAGCATAACTATTTTCTCTTTAAAACTTTGGTTCTTTAATATATGGAATGCAGCCATGCAAGCCACTTGTCAGGGTTTCGAGGCCAAAGGGTTCTTTTCTTATATTTAGGGTGTGGAGATTAGTATTAAGATGGTGTCGAGATATGTTTTTCATCTATAATTTATTAACAAAGGGATTCCCCAATAAAGTTATTTATTATATTTTTATTTGAATTATTATTTTGATTTTATATTTTTTAAAAATTTTATCCCTAAAAAGTATGAAAATATTATTTTCTTGAATCTGAACTTTCGTGTGACAATATTAATTATTTTTTTATGTATTTAATAAAAGGTTAAGCGGTCATCTGACGTAAATATATAATAATTAATACATAATCAACCTTTCTTTCTTTCTCTCTCTAATCCTCATTAATTAAAAAGTAAATTGATAACAATTAACACATTGATGAGTTCACCATGATATACTTCAAATATCAGAAAAATGATTGCTTAGCATAACTACGTTCGATGCATGCTTGCATCATGTTGTTGTTTCATAACATAAGACATTCACTCATTGATAGTGGCAGTCGTTAAATTGCTATCCTAGTCATCGCAATTCGTAGTTTCATGGCACATTAAGGCATCACACATGCAGTAGATAAACTTCGTTGATAAATATTTCTTTTAAAAAAATTCAAAATTAACATTATCTATTTTAATTATATATAAAAACATCTACCAATTAATATTGGACTAATTTGTTTATAATTAAAATAAATATTTATAAAAAATGAAAAAAAAAACATCCAATTACAAAACAGGAGCTGTTTAAAATACATCACAGAAGCAGGAAATTGTTTATTTTACCCAAAAAAAAAACATTTTTCTTAACACAAACTTTAATTTACAACATTTATCACATATTTTAACATATTAACTTTGTAACTTTATTTTCCTAGCAAATAGCAATCAAAGAAAAGTACGAGCATATACATTATATTTTAATATAGAACAATGTTCTAGAAATATATATGCGCGAGTCGGCTAATTTTGTTGGTTATGAGATTATGACTTGTTTAGTTCTTTAATACAAAATATCTATATCTATGACATCAACTTACACATTCTTGGATAGAATTTGCGTACGTAGTCATTTTTCATGAGCAAGAAAAATTGAGTTGTTCATGACTTCATCTTCAATTCCGTTGAGCAATAATAGTATATTAATCAGTGTTCTTCCTATTTCTAAAAGGCCTAATATAAGGAAATTAAAGTGAACTTTAGCAAGATGTTACTTTCCCCTCCGGATTAAGTAATTGTTAATGGTTTAGATTATTTGATTATTATCTACGACTTTTTCTTGTTCTGTACCATTATATTAATTTGATAGGCCAGATTTGTCACTTATTTTGAACTCCTTCTTGTCATAAAGTAAGAGAAAATAGAAAATTACTAAGATATTAAAATTGCTTGATTTTCAATCAATATTTTATTACATATTGTCGTGAACAACCAAAATTTCATATTAAGAAAACAATAATGGATCATCATACACTTTCTTAGGTGTTGTAATATATACTTGTGTCACTGTCACTATTATTTTTATTATTATTATTATCATTATTATTATGTTTGATGCATATGTTCATACGATTTTCATATATATATATATAAATTTTTAATAAAATAAAGTTACCCTTAAATTATTTAATTATTTTTTAACAAATAAGTAAAAGTGGTTTTCGTAAGGCTAATATAAGAGTGAAATAGACACAAAAAATTTCAAGTGATCTCGTGTGATGTAAAAATATAAGAAATCCATTCCTATTTCAGAATAATGTTGGCCCAAGTGCGAAGTTAGGTTGAATTGTTAATAGTTGTACGTCATCCACCGATACAAAATCGAGAGAAAATTGAGCTTTCCCATCAATATATACCTAAAGAATTAAAGACCCAGAGAGAATTAGATTCATGACAAATAATATTTCAACTTTTTCCCCTCTCTTTTTCCTTTAAAGCACATATATTTTCAATATCCAAATCGTTGGTTGAGCCGCGACGCACTGTATCAGTACATTGAAATATATGAATACATGCAAGAATCAATAATAAGAATAACACGTTCCATTAACCATGTATGAGCGCATCTGTATACGAAAAATATAATTATTATCTGATTTTGGACTATCATATATATGTATTTAAATTTCAAACAAGTTTTATATACATTTAAAATTTTAATTTATAACAAAAAAAAACTAATAATATTTAATTATATATTTTATTTGTTATGAAGAAATTAATGAAGATTATATAACATAAGACAAACCTAATAATAATTTGATTAATTTCAGGAGTGTGTGTATATATATATGATAGCGACCAGATGTGAAACTTAAGGAAAGATGCTATTCAGTGCAAAGCAAATAGGTGCTTTAATTTTGTGAGAAAGAAAGTGATGGGTTATTCGAACAATACTGGTAATGTCTAAGGTTAAGGATGAATTGTGATATACTGATATATGCATGTAAAGCTGCTATATGTATAGCCACTAGCCAGCTTGCAACATATATATGGCACAGATATTCCAATCCTTGGAAATTGGGTGCTAAGCTTTTCATAACCTTTTTACTATGGCTTAGTGTTCCATATATACGTACATTGAACAAGAGAACAATGTATCCTACATCGCACCAACTTTTAAGACATTATTACTTGGTGATCTGAACTAACAAGTGGTAAAGCGTTTTACTCGTAAGTCTTACGTTTATATATCTTTAGATGATTATTTTAAAGGATGAAAGCCGTCGCATATATAATAATATTTCTGTAATAAATTAAAGAAAGAGAAATATTTTCAGTGAATCAATGAAAAAATATTCAAAAAATAGTAGTCGATTAATAAGGACAATTCCCATTGGTTAAATATTAGTATATCACCTATGCATTACTGTATGAAAAATTTAATTAAAAAAATGTTTAAATTATATATTAAATTTAATAAAGAATATATATATAAGAATTAGAGAATTTGCCGCAATTTTTTCATTTTATTCAATTAACTAAGTTAGAATATTCTTTCATTATTAATCATGTAATTTAAAAAATTGTTATAAATTTAGTAAATGACAAGTTAATTACTTACATAAAAAATTTAAAAATTTATAGAATGTTCATTGGTTCAAGTTAATGCAATGACCACATGGTAATCCAAATTAAAATTAGTTTGAACTTTTGTTTGTTTAAGTTAGACATAAATGAAATCAATTAAATTTGTTAATGATTAGTTAGAATAGTAGATTTACACTCAAAACTTTCCATAAAGTCGAATTAATCCGTTCAATATACATTTTTATTTATTTTATTTTATTATTCGTAATAGTTAATCTAGTTAATGTTGGATGCTTATTTATTACATTAATAATACTATTTATATTTGTTTTTATTTTGGACAACTTAGTTTATGTTAGAAATAATATAGGTTGTGAACTCTTAATATATGTTTATTGGCTAGTATTTAATTATTAATGTTTAAATTTCTACCTTTCATACCTTATTGTGAATTTTTTATAAATCAAAATAATTTATTTTTATTTTAGAGAAATTCAATTCACCTATTGGTTTGGGTTGAATTTTATAAAAAACTAATTGATTGGAATTTTAAAAGAAAACACTTTTGAGGAGCTCTCCATATTCTGTTCTTCGTTTATTAAGAGTTTTTTCTTTATAAAAAAAAAAGTACTCTCCGTAATTAATAGAGAGAAATACAGAAGATGAGGGTGAGAGAGTGCTCTCCATATTCTGTTCTTCGTTTATTAAGAGTTTTTTCTTTATAAAAAAGAAAGTATTCTCTGTAATTTAGAGAGAAATACAGAAGAAGATGAGGGGAAGAGCGATAGAAAAATATTTAATAAATAACTGGAATATGCAAACAAACAATTAGATAATCAGTTATAAGATGTGAAAAGATATATATATATATATATATATATATATATATATATATATATAAAATGTTAAAAAAGAGAAATACGTATATATTTTGTGAAAGAATTAACTTAAGTATTATAGCGAAAAAAAGTTGAGAATGATATAAATGCTATACGTAATTGTATACAGTAATAAGAACTTATTATATGTTGATCTACTTCTAAACTGAATGCATCTAGGTTCCACAGAAAATCTGGTTATCAATTCTATCCATGAATCAATTAACAACCAGCTGTTACTATAGAATATTTGGTTGATATTTAAAATGTTTCTCTTCTTTGTCACCGTCATCTTGTCTCCCACTTGAAAGCTCAAATGGAACAAGTAACGAACCATAATCTAAAATATAGAGATGATCAAATATAAATATATATTCTCACACCAGTAGAAGTAACATGTACTGCTTAATGATGCATGTGTGCTAGTTGAGGCTTAGTTAGACCAGAATAGATCAATGCTAGTCACTGTCTGTTAACATAATTAATCTTTAATTAAGATGTTTATAAACCTTTTCAAGGGCTCGATGTACTTGTGCCATTAGCAATTTGATCAATAGCCATTAGATGATCGACATGTTTGCATGGTTTACGTACCAATCTCACCATATTTGTCAAGTTGAAAAAAGAGAGGGCTTAAATTAACAAGCTAGAATTATTAATCAAAAGGGTGACACACTCACACATGGTCAAAAAGGTAGGTGGGGGAAAAATTTTCGACTTTGTTTCATTGCTTGTTTAAGCGATGAACTGGATTCTCTTGTCATTCCCAATAAAGGGTCCTATTATTAAAGATGATAAATTAATGGTGAAACCAATTGGAAAGCATGGCTAACCTTAGGCTTCAATAAATTAAGTCCAAAAGGATATGACGTATACTTTGTCAAAGATTCTCCATTACAAAAAAAAACCAGACTAAAGAACATGCATTTACATATGGATTCTGATGCAAATATCATAATTTGTCTCTCTAATCAAGTTGTCATACCTAGCTACCTACCTCCCCATAGGTCTAAGCCTCTAACAGGAAAAAACAGTCTCAAACTGGTACTGAGATACTAGTTTTTTTCTTTTATTCCTTTTTTTTCCCCTCATCAGTTGGCGCACATAATAATATATTCTTGTTGAGTTCAGCTTTGGCATCAAACACCAAGTTTTACGTACAAAAGGATATATATATATATATATATATATATATATATATATAGAGAGAGAGAGAGAGAGAGAGAGAGAGAAAAGCTATATTTGTACGAGATAATACTTCAAGGAAAATATATTTAATAAATTTAGAACACAAATAATACTATGTAAACTTTACTTATTGAAGATATAATTGGAAGAGATGAGAATTACATATGATCTGTGGAATCTCAAAATATCCAAAAATCGAACATTTCTTTTCACTATTACGCTCCAAATTTTACGTTTTCAATAGAGCAATTAGATGTTATAACAATGTAAGGAACTTAATCATATTATTTATTAATTCTAGCTAGCTCCCATTATAAACCTGATAGTTAGCTATACTACTATTTTCTATATATGCTAGTCAAAATGAAATGTATAAAGCCTGTTAATACTTGGTCGCATTATTATCGGATTTAAGTATCATTTAAAGGGCCTTTTTTTTATGAAATAAAATATCACAATTAATTACATCCCACAAATAATATATGAGAAAATTCCAACAATATTAACTAAACTGATGTGGGTATAAAATTCATTTGAAATTTAATATTAATCATATTATTCAAAAGTACGACGATGCTTACTGTTTTTAGGGTGATTTATGCAATATAAGTTTCAAGTTATGTTTCGTGGAGTTTCATATTATGCTAATTAAAGGTAACAATTAGTGCAGTGTAAGCAAATCAAATTCTGTTGCCTGTATGTATAGTTAATAATGATTAAAGATGCTGATGCTTATACATAGAGATTCTCCACTTGACGAATCAACATTAGTTCAATTCATATGAATGTTCTTTCAATACACACCGGGAGGTAGCAAAATTTAAAACATATTTTCTAGTTAGCTTTATAGTGAAATATTTCTTGTCATTTTCTTAGGCTTAACTTAAATAGTGTAAAGTGTAAACTATAAAGTTCGAAACTTAAATGAACGGGGGGAATGAAATTTTAAGAATTAATTCAATTCTGAAAAATCTACTAATGTAAAAAAAAGAAAATCATGCAGTAATTTATATCACATTATACGATGATTAAGTTTAACTATTAACATGTTGTTGGGCCAATAATGTAGGAATATAGATATTGTTTTCCTTCTCCATTTTCTATTGGACTGAAAGAGAGCAGTTAAGCAACTTTTTAAAAATTCAACTGTACATTATACTTTAAGCAAGAACATCCCGACACTTTACTTACAGAGATTATTTATTTATTTATTTGCAAATAATTTTTTTGATAAGTTCCAGATATGAAATATGTGTGCTTATTTTGGTCCCTATTCTAACTATGTATTCAGTGAGGCAACAAAATCTATACTTTTCCGTTGATTTGAAAATATTTATGGCTAAAATTATTTATTGATTTTTTTTTAATATTTGATAAGAACACTCATTAATATAACAATATATTACGATAAATATTAAATAATGTAATAAGTATTCTAATTAAATATATATATTTGTTATTTCACTTTTCTGTAAAAGGAATTTAGTTTTACTATCTATTGACTTTACATACGATAGCCGTGTATTCATGTCTAACTTAACTACTATAACTTTATATTTTCCTTTCCTTCTACATTTTCTTATATTAAAACTTTACCGTATGTTAGATAAAATATATTTAATAAATAATTGTAATACGTAGACAATTAAAAAATTAATTATAAAATATGAAAAGAGATAAATATGTATATATATATAGATATGTTGTGAGTGAATTGACTGATTGGTTATGAAGATAAGTTGATGTTAGACAAGGTTAAAACTTTTTTTATTTTTGATCATTTGTATTATCTTTCTTCTTCTTTATTTTTATTTATATTTACATCATTAATCATAGTAATAGATGGATGATCGTATTTCTTAAACATGTGATAAAAGTTTGATTTATATGAAAAAATATTTATTAAAAGAGATCAATATCTTAAATGATCTTTTTATATAGGAGATTAATTTTAAACTACAGTCTTACGAAATAAAAATTGATACAGAAAGAAAGAGGGAGAGGGACCTGTGTTAATTTTGATTTATATATTTTGAGAAAGAGACCCGTTGGGTTAATTTGGGTTCGAATATAAAAAATTGAGAAAAATAAAAAGAAACAGTTAGCTTTGTATGATTGTATCGTTGTTGCCAGTCGAGAGAGAATAGTGTGATCGAAAATGAAGGGTGATTGTGTGACGCTGAAGATCTGTGTCAAAATCTGACAACCATAATAGGACATGAAGATAATCTAAACAAAATTCAAAATATGAATTATAATTCTTGAGTGAGTCCCTGACAGCTCTTACCTTTGCATTCTTCCCAGAATGCGCATTTTAAGTTTTTTAATACTTTCCATTTTGAGTCAGTACTTGGTTTCTTTATCAAACTCTCGTGGGTTCGCATGTTACCATAAAAAGGTGTCATTTGGTATCAAACACCTTGTTAAAATCTTAATTACAGCTAAGAAATGTACGATTTCAGCCAAATTAAAATCATAAAAAGAGTGTACGTACAGAATTAGTCTGATTTAGTGTGATAAATATATGCAAATTACAATTTGAAGTTGTAGAAAGAATTTGACAGGAGTATAAATAATATTATATGTCCACAAAAGCCTACAGACTAGGTATACCTTGGAATGCCAATATATTTTTACAATTTAAATAGCTTAAAGCAATATAATTTGGGGTACATAGTTATTATTTATTCAACATGTAGAGATTCTTTGACTTTGTTCTCAATTAATTTTTAATAGCACCCTCTTCAAAGGAATTGTTATAAGGGATAGGGGGTCACATAACTCTTCGACTCTTTATCACTTTATCTCAATTTCTTACAAATAGAATTAATTCAAATCTTGTACTTTGATACGGAAAGTTAAGATTAGATAATACACAATTGCTAGTTTGTATAATTTCTTGAAGACATTTCTTGACAAATCAGAAAATAAAAAATAAACATTTAATATCTTTTACTTTATAATTTTAATTATCTAAGTAATATGTTTAAAATGATTACACCTAATAAAGTAAAAAATTGATAGTAAGAAGAGCAACTAAGAGGAGGAAGTCTAGTGAGGTACTTAAAAAGAGTTTTAATGATAAACATATCTATTAAGCATTCGTGTCTCCATTAAAGTTTACTAGAGATCATAGATGTTTGAAGAAAGAGGAGAGATGATGCTTCCACTGATAGTTAAGCATATGGTGCTTAAAAACAAGTTTAGTGGGAAATGTTAATACGAGGATGCTTAGCAATAATTTATTAATATTAAAATGGGTCTCATATGTATATATTACTTTTATAAATTAAGTATCTCAATTATTTTAATGTAAAATCTTGTTAAGATTCTATTTATAGGTCTCACACAAAATCTACAAATTAATTTCTTGGTATTTATAATTTTCATTTTGATTGGTGTTATAAAAGCATGATCTCTTCTTTAAATGATGTGTGCATATAGAACTCATAGTAATGTTATTAAATTATTACTAAGTCCTGTATAAAAAATCTATTGACTTATTCTAATTTTATTAAGGTAACTTTCAAATAGTAACCATGTATAATGAATGAATGTGAAAGGTCCATTCGGTTGCAAAGAAAGAATTCAATAAAAATAGTAGGCGTAATGAAACGTATAGAAAGTAATCATTTCTTTTGTTCGATGTAAGTGAAATAATGAAAGAAACATGAAAACTTCAGTTGGACCTACATATTTATCATTCTCCTCGTAACGGTCAAGAAAAGGATTGGAAAAATACTATATTTCTAATATTTCTAATATTGTCCTTTTTACATGAGAAACAAATCATCCATTTATAATTGTTTCAAAATTTATCATATTACATTTTCTTTCTTATTTACTCTTTTTTTTTTCTAAACGAACAATAACATTTTTCTTTTTTTTTCAATTTTTTATTTATTTCATTTTCATTCTTTACACTTGCTTTCATTTTTTTTATATAAACCAAATACAGAAAAAGTTAATTCAGCCCATTTCATGATTTGAGAAAGACAAAATTAGAAATTTTAAATATACTATAGTTTTTTCTTACAACAAATATATACGATATTTTTAAGACATATATAATAGTTAAGAAACCAAGTTTACATTCTTTTCTTTTTTTTTTTATTAAATTAATTGGTATACTATCATTTATTTTAATAATTTTTATTACTCTTTTAAGTATATATATCTTTAACAAGCGTAAAAAAAAATTTGGTACCTGTGATGATTTATTTAATAAATTAAGGTAGTGAAAGTTGATAAATAAAGTTTGAAGTTCAAATATTATAAACAAAAACAACTAGTTTACTCTATTTTTTATTTAAAAAAAAAAAAGAAGAACGAAAAATTACTCTCTTATTTAGGTACTAATTATAACTCAAAGGAATAATATCTAAGGTGTGAGCCAACCATTTATTGTTTTAAGCAGACCATCCTAATTAAACATAACATAACATACAAAATTGCTTTCCCCCTTCAATTCTCGAATCGCAATTACAAAATCACATTTTCTTGCATGAACATTTTTCAAATATAAAACTTTGAACTGGTTTGAATTTTCGGAATAAATACACTTTACATATACGTGGCACCTAATTATTATATTTTTAACGTTGACAATTTGAACTCATTAATTTTAAAGTTTGACTTTATTTTATTTTTAAAAAAGAAAAACACATCTCTTCTGAATGCATGCATTTCAAAATAATATGACTATATTAATATTGGTCATAGACCATGAAACATTTAAAAAAAAAATGATGTGAATGCCACTAAAACTTGAATCCTAAGCATGCTGGGGCATATGCTATGATGAATGAATTGAATTTGTTTTCACCATCATAGACAGAACATGTCTTGCTGCGTAGGACTCACTGTTGTGTCTATCCCAAAATTTGAAACCCTAGGAAGAAAATAAGGTCATGGGATCCTATTTTTATGGCTCTAGATTTTCCCTAAGCACAATCATTGTAGCAAGCAGTCCTCCAAACATGTACCAAACACCCCATTTTAGTGAATCATAAAATCCTGACGGTAAATCGGTAAAAGATAGATTTTTTTTTTTCATTTGTCCCATAAGATTTTGTTCATCATTTTGCATAAAGAAAAGAAATAATTAAGTAGTTACCATTTTTTCAAAGCCAGTGTCCTGATGTTTCACTCCTTTTTTACTTTGTTTGAATAAAATAGCAATCAACCTAATGTTGTCCCTACATGGTATTAAAACCCTAGACAAAACTCTGTGGATTGCCTTAAAAAATAACTTTTCAAAAGATCCTGAATATAAGCTGCGAAGATATCACTATATCAAGCACAAATATTTGAATCCATGTGTGTTCTGGCCTTGTTTGTTTTCTTTTGGAAAGGAATGGTAAAAGTTGGTTATTTTGCAGCTAAATAAAGCACCATTTTCTCCCATTTTTCGTTCATTTCCACATGAGGGCATGCCTAACAGCTTAAATTTCTTCAAATCCAAGATTGTGAAAGAGGAAAATTCAGTACAAAAATTGTAATCAGAAAAACATTTAATTGCACTTTCTAGACGCTTTTACTATTGTTTCAGGGTTAGAATTAAAACGTCAATCACTTATATGAATCTATGTTGCAATCAAGTAAATTATTATGTGGTTGATTCTAATGATCAAGTAAATTGTTATGTGGTTGATTCTAATGATATTAAACTCAAACATCTTAAACGAAGTCTCATGTTTAAATATTGTAGATGAAAAACTAGAACATGACTAGGAGGTAAGACTAGACAAGTTCTCAATGAAAATTAATTATGATATCATGATTAGAAAAATAAAATAATATATATATATATACATTAATCTTTATTGTAAATTTTTATTACGAAGATTATTCAAATGAATCAAAACTCTTATAGAAAAATAATATCAAAAGTACCTAATTTTTTTTATCTAAGTTGAATGTAAACTATTATATTATTATTTTGGATAATAACACATGGATACTCACACATCATAAATGTTTATTTGATACTTTTTTATATTTTTCTTCCAATCAAATCATTATATATATATATATATATATATATATATATATATATATATATATATATATATATATATATATCAAATAGCATGAAATGCTTATTCGTTTGATCTTTACGATATTATGTAGCATCAAGTCAGAAACAAAAAATACTTTACCATCAAAAGGGTGAAATCATCTTTCTTCTCATACTGCCCTCCTCGTTTTTCTTAATTTGAAAATTCATTTTCATTACTTTTTGTGTGTGTGTATTGTGTGTTGGATTAATAATTACATATTATATATTTCAAGTGGCTAAAAAGCCTCACACCCCATTCCCTACATCCCTAGGCACTTTTTGCGACTACAAATTCATTCGCACCGTCCCTCAGTCTTCCCATGCCAGTGCCTTGCATTCTCTCCTCCTCTTTGTAACTTCCTCTCAATCACTTCCTCACAATCTAGAACCTCACATACTTTTGCTCTCTTTCTTACCCTTCAAAAAACAAAACAGAGCACTCTGTTTCCCCTGTTTTCTCCATCCTCACTTCCTTTTTCTTTTTCCACCTTTGAAAATCTCCAAGTTCAACCCACCACAACATGGCTGCAATTGTGTGCCACGGATTGCAGTCACACCTGAGGCTCCCTTCCTCAAAACCAACACATCCTCAATTCATCGATTTAGCCTTCAAATCCTTCTGGGATTCAAACTCAAATTCAACAACCAAACCCCAATATGAAGAAAACAACTTCCTTGTTGTCAAGGACAACAAATCCACACCCTCAAACCCAAATTCTTGGAGCTTCCTCGAATCACTTTCAAACGTTACAACAAAAGAACCATCACAAAATCAAACCACATACGTTCACCCGCAGCAGAAGCGTTCCTCTCTGCTTCTCAGCCTAAAGAGCCTCGAACTCTGCACCGAAAACCTCGGCAACGAAAGTGGCACTGACATTGCTGAAAACAGCATTGACATGCTCTGTTCGGTGAACGGGAATTCCGCGACAAGGGAACAAACCCAACAACAACAACAACCTCGTCAACTTTCGACAGCGAAGAAAGCGAAAACCCAGAATTTTCCACCACCTTTGACAACGATAAGGGGATCAGAATCTCTTCGCGTGAGACCCTACCGCGAAAATGGAAGGTTAGTAATCGAAGTCACAAAAGTCCCACCTACTCCCTCGTGCTTTCGAGCTGAAAGAAGCCATGGCCGCCTTTGCCTCAGTCTTTTGACAAATCCTAGTGTTGACCCAGAAGAAGAAGAAGAAGAAGAAGAGGAATACGATGACGTTGAAGAAAACGAACCATTAACCAATGAAAAAGAATTTGAAAACGAAATAATTGAACAAATAAAAGACATGGAAGAAAAAAGAAAGGAAGAAACAGGGGAAGAAAGAGAAGAATGTGTTGCATGTGTGTGTGAGAACAGTGATGCTATTATGGAAAAGTACGATAGGTCAAGAAGTTGCAAAGAAGGTGGAGACCACGAGAACACTGAATTGTTAAATTGGAATGAGTCACTATGCGTGGCTATTTCTTAAAGTTAGTTAGTTAATTAGCTACTATTACCTGTGAGATTTTTTATCTCTATTAATAAATTTTATTTCGTTTTTTACATTTGTCCTTTTCTCAAATTCCCTTTTTGTGCCATTTTTGGCATTTTTCTTAGTTGATGAATTCCCATAAACTATGGTTCTGGTCGGCAGTTATTATCGTTACTCTGTTTCCGGGACACGCAAACCAACACGCGCAGAGGAACGCTGAAACTAAGGCTTGTTTCGGAGAGTTTTAAATTTTAATAATTGATTTAAAAGGCGTGTTTTGAATGACCGTGGTGAACGCAGGTTAATTTTGTTTCCGTTAATGGCGGTGATTCTAAGAATTTGACAAACACGTGAGATAGTACTGTGGATATTAGGAAAGGAGACAAGGGTTGTTAAGTTGTCATACGTTGTAGAAAAAACACGATGGTGAAAATGATAGACCTTGGTGCAGAGTGGGTGTGGGTGTCTTTATATCAAGGGCAATATTACTGAAAGATTAAAAAAATAAATAAAAACTGGCAGATGAAGGAAAACTAAGTAAATATTCAAATTATATACCATGTTATCCCTTACAGCATGTAACATTCATAAATTATAAATTATATATATATATATACACATATATCACATTTTATAATTTATTGTTTAATTGTTTGCGAAAATTCAGATAATTCTTCAATTAAAAATAATTTAGACTAGTTGACTGTAATGTCGTCTTTCTTTAAAAGAGTGAAGTTTATATACAACGATCCTCCCATACTTAAGATAATAAAGGTGAGAATATATTTTATATTTTATAGAGAGAAAGTATTTTATAAAAAAATGAGAGCAAATAAGTTATATAAAAGTTTATATTTTATGGCAATGAAGGAAAACTGATGTTATCCTATCAAGTTATATGATCAAATGAGTCTTGAATTACGTGCTAATGCTAAGAGATATGTCTAGTTAAATTAATATTGAATTTAACAAATTGATAATGATGGAAAGGAATTCGGAATATGTATGTTCAGATTCATTAATAATATTTGAGTTAGGATTTATGATATATCATAACGATAAATTTTTTTATGAGAAAGTGCTGTCATGACGTGATAGAATAATAAAAAAAAATAATTTATAAATTTATGTATTGTTTTAAGCTTTTAGTGTGAAGGAAGTTCTAAATAAATTATTATAAAATATGACTCTTATCGACTTAATCTAGTTATTTTATTTTTATCTCACACTGAATTGAGTAACGATGATTTTTCTTTTTCATAAATTATAATCGTTTTTATATAGTTTTCTTCGTTCCCTAAAAAGACTTCAAGCATTGCTAATACGTTTTCGTATTAGTTGGACATACTTAAAACTAAAAGGTCTATATTTATTAATTTTTAAATAAAATATACTCCAAATATATATATATATATATATATATATATATATATATATATATATATATAAAAGTATGGAGATGTTTAGTTCAATCATGTTTTTAAGGGTAAACTAATATGAGTACTGTTAACCATTAAAATAATATAGTAATTCTATAATTGGTAGTAATTTGTCTTGATTTAAAAAAAAAAAAACAAATATTCCTATATCCCTAAAAGAAAATTAAAAATAATGTAATTCATACTAGTTGTTTAATGAAAAAACAACGTTTGTTAAAAATATTTTATAATAAAATAATCAATACAAGAAATATTTTGGATTATTTTAATAAAGAGAAAATAAAACAACATTTTTAGTTCTAGTCGTGTAAAGCAGCAAATGAGATTAAAGGGATTTCATTAATAGGAGAGAGTCCCACTCCCCACCGGTTAATACTTTTCAGAAGGTGACACAGAACCTGTACTAGTTACAGCATGTTTGATTTATCTATTTTTTATTTTTATTTTATTAAAAGTAAAAAATATTAAAAATATATGTTTAATTATAATTTTGAAAATATTTTTTTCTGAAAACTTTTTTAAAATAAAGAAATTTAAAAATAAAAAATATTAGTTTACTGTTTTTATAAAATTTTAAAAATAAAAGTAAAAAGTATTGAAAATGTAGTGATAGAAACGTACTTATACAAAAATTTAAACATATTTTTTTAAAAAAATTAAATTTAGAAATTACGAACAGGTTTTACCACTTAAAACCAACATAATTTAGGGAACAAATATTTTGGTTCCCTTCTTCGTACAAAATCATTGGATTCGTAAACTTTTAATCTAGGAAACACTGGTAGACTCGAAATAATTAAAGTTATGACAGGACACAAATATGGGCACGATACGATTATTTATTTAAAAGTACCATGTCTCTAAACTTTCAGTTACACAAATCAGGCATTGCATTTTTTTGGTAAAATATCATTATAAATTTAATTAAACGTATGAATCATAAATGCAATTATATAATTAATTTATTAAAAAACATTATTTATAGAAAAAAAATTTCTATTATGTATTATTCAACTCATCATCGATCAACGCTTTATAAGCTTAAGATACTACTATTTCTTTTGAAGTGATATGGCATGAGATTCACCATAAGTCTTTTAGTAACGAGAATATTCGTTAATTAAAAAACTACAGTTTAGTAAACAAGTACGTATAGAAAGTGCTGATTTCATTATGCATTGTAAAAACAAATACACGTGGAAAGTGACATAAATGAAAACCAGGTACCAAATTGTAACATGAAATGTC
This sequence comes from Hylodesmum podocarpum, assembly GCA_026586105.1. Taxonomy (NCBI): domain Eukaryota; kingdom Viridiplantae; phylum Streptophyta; class Magnoliopsida; order Fabales; family Fabaceae; genus Hylodesmum; species Hylodesmum podocarpum. Next base: position 811,634 of record JALJEV010000426.1, on the reverse strand, counting down.
GGGAACAAAATAATAGTTTACGTGATTGGATTTTTTTTCTTTTTCAATTATGAGAGTTTAAACAACCATCGAATTTGTCTCTTAAGTCAGTTAACATACACTATTAATTTATGAGTTGTACTCAACCATATATATAATCCTCTCATTGAGAATTACTAGACTCGATCTAGGAAAGTTAAAATGATATGTATAAAATTTTAGAATTAAATCTTATTGTTATTATTGTACAAAAATAAATAAATAAATAAAACATCCTCTTGAGAAAAACTCTACCCTAAAAAAAAAATAATAATAATTTTTAGTGTGTTAATTTGGTTGAGATTTCGAGCAACGGCGCAAGTGGAAAAAAGCTTGTTTACAAGTTAAAACACATTTATAGCTTTTGCTGTTTAATTAATGCAATCATTCAGTTGTCTTGAAATGTCATTAAGAATTTTCTTTTTGGCTAAAAAAGTTTAGGTGAGGATTTGGGTACAAAATACAAAGTTCAAAGATGGATTTTGTTCCATGAGAAAAAAAAGATCAATTTCTGTTCTTTAAAAGAAGGGATCAACTTTTTTTCTTGCTATGTACACACAAAAAGAAATTGTACTTAATAACTAACGATTTAAATAAAGAAACGGATTTTTATTAATTGAATTTATCAAAATTATGAAAATATGTATAAAATCAAACTTGTTGAATAAAGAAACGAACTTTTATCAGTTAAAATAAGTCAGAATTTTAAAAATGCATTAAATATTATATTATTAAATTAAATATGCATCCCATTGCACTTTTCTTATCACTTAAGTTACATTAATTGGGTTTTTCTTTCTTGAGAAAAAACTGTGTTTTAATTATGATCTAATGACCTCGCTCTATAATCCAATTAGATGTTTTTAGGGAATTGTGATCAAGACATGGCACTTTAAAGGGGAAATCGGAGCACTTTAAAACATCTTCTTTCCTTTTTTTTATTTATGTACTCTCTTTCACCTTTTTTTGCTTTATATAACTTTTAGCATGGGAGTTTTTAATGGTTACAACTAATATGTTTATTGAATGCATATTTAATTTAACTTATTGTATAAACGCAATTGTTTGTTTATATTATTTAGAAATTAAACGTTTTCAATTTTTTTATAATTTTTTGAAAAATAGGTTAATTATTGATTTATTTGATTGGAATAAGAGAAGTAAATGTGAAAAAAAAATACAGGAAAAATAAAATAATATTTAATTTTCACATTTGATAAAAGAGAGATGTCAGCGCGTATCAAATTTCTTATTAAACTAAGCAGTTTATGGGGAAGGTGCGTATTTTCTTTAGTTATTTTACGGTTTGATCCTTTTAGATAAATTAAGTAAAATTTTGTGAGATCACACAATTTCGTTTTTTTTTTGAGATCAAATATAACTGTAAAATAAACAATTTCATTTGGATATAATAAATAATCGAATTTTACATGGTAAATTACAAAGAATATATATATATATATATATATATATATATATATATATATATATATATAAAAAGATTGAAGAGAAAATATCTTGAAAAAGTTGTTGAAAATAATGTTTTTCCAGAGAAAAACACATGTTAAAATATAATAATAGGATTCAAATTCCCATGTATAAAAATAACTTTTTTTAAGAAAAATTTATTTATAAATTCAACTATTGTCCTAAATTGATATTTTTCTAAAAATAATTGAAATTTAAGAAAAATAATCCTTTCCAAACATGTTCTTAATTATTTAAAAAAATATTACACAATATTTATATATAACAAAAATTGTTCCAAATGTTAAAAGAAAATACAAAAGTTTGTATAGTAACATTTGAAGATACTAGAATAAGAGTTTACAAGATATACTTTGATAATATAGAATGGTTTACATGATCAAGCAATTATAAATATTTTCTATAAATTTTTATTATAAAATTTAACTAACTTATTGTATATGGTAAATCGTAGCGGATTAATTATATAAAAGATTTCACGGTGTCATTGCATTTATCTTTCTCTCTTAGACAATTTAATCTATTTTTTATGAACTTAGTTGTTTTAGATTGTCAATATAAATATTTTTTACATAACATCCAATCAGAATTTATAGTTGATATAATTTTTAAGATATATACATTAAAAGTTAATGTAGGCGGATAATTTATAGTTGATATGATTGTTTGTGTTATTAATTATTGATGTATTAAACCGATAATTATTGATGTTTTGACATTGATGTATTAAACTGATAATTTGATACATTAAGCTAATTTGATTTAAACATTAAAGTAATATTTGTGCTATTGTAATTGTTTTTTAAACTTAAATGTATCAAATGGAAATAATTGAGAATATAATATAATAAGAATAGTTAAAAAAATATAATGTATGGTAATCAATTCTAATATAAATTAACTAGTCAAATTATTTTATAAAATATTAAAAAATATTAAAAAAAATAATGAAAAATATATATTTATTTTATAAAATAATTGAGTAATTAATTTATATTAAAATTGACCATCAAACATATCCAGCAATTTTCATGAGGATGAGCAAAGGTCTCGTTTTGGTGAGTGGCAAGTTTCGTGGAAGTGATATTAACTAGATTTGGTTCATGATGCAATTCTGCGGATAGTACGGCTACACAAACCTATTTTCTCTTCTTTTGTACAAAAGGATCAAGTCTCAAATAGATCTTATCCCTTTTGGAATAGTTAAAAGAAAACCAATAACTATCCTGAAATGGGGGACTCCAACATGAACAAATGGATTCATATCTCTGACGTACCTATTTTGGGGACCACTAAATATGTAACTCTGAAACACAATCTAAACTAATCCCTTCTTTCATCTTCCAGCTACTTGTTCAGTGTTGTCAACTTGTACTCTCATAATATACTTGCCAACTCTTTCATTTTGTGCCCAAATACCTTTTTCTTTTACCACTCTTTTGTAAAGGTTTGGCAAGTGTAACAATTTTAGTTTCTAAATTTAAACATTTTTTTAGCATAAATAAATTTTTAGAGATAAAAAACTCAGAATTTATGATTTTTTTTAAGTTATTTACTTATTTTCTAACTGAATTTATAGGAACTAAAATGACCAAAACAATTTCACAGGAAATGAAAAAAATAAAAATATCTAAATCATAGAGACTATAGAGATATTTTAAGTTAATTTTTATTTTTGAAAAAAAATAAAACTTTATTCATCGTGACCACTGGAAACTTTATTTTCTCTTTCTATTATTTCAACCATTGAAGTCACAACACTGAGCAAACCAACTCTGAAGCATAAACTCGCTGGAGCCGAATCATAACCCAAAATCATGAACTTAATTTGTTGGTAAAGTGATCTATGATTTTCACCAATCACAGAGACCGGGGATAAGAAATCGATAGGAAAAGAAATTAATTCTTCTCCTTCATCTTCTCATTTATCATTTGAGAATAATACTGTCAAAATGAATAATAATTAAAAATTTGATAAATAAAAGATCGATAAATTTAGAACTAAAAAAAAAACATTTAACCCATAGTTCAGCATGAGTTAAAAGTATTGGAAAAAAAGGTGACAGAATAAAAATACACTTATCAAGAAACATTTTCTTATTTAGCTGGTAGAAAAGAAAATAAGAGAAGAAATGAAATATGATACATCAAAATTCTTTCTCTCCAAAAATAGAAAAAAATAATAAATAGAATGAAAATAATAATTTAAATTTTATTCAAGAGAGTACAATAAATGATTTTAAAATTTATCTTATTTAATTTTCTTTTCTGTTGACAATTTATTTTTTCTTTTATATAGTATAGACATTTATTACAAATAAATAAAAGCTATTTTTATTCTATTTAATAAATCAAATAAATATTTTAAAATTATCGTAAACTTTGATGCAATATTTAAATATTTTTCTTCTCTTTATTATACTTCTTTTACTTATTCACAAAAAGGAAAACACTTCTTTTTACTTAAAGGTATTTATGTATCTTTTTATAACTCATACCATCTCTTTTATTTTTTACCCAAACAACTAAATAAATAATTATCTCACTTTCTATTCTTCTCTTCTCTCCTTCTCTATCTCACTTCCTTTCCTCAATCTCTCTAGATTCAAACAAAGTGCAAAATGATAATAATAAATTATTAAAAAAAAAGTCAAAGTTAATAAAACTTAAAACCAAAATGTACCAATGATTTTAAAGCACACACACCATACGTACTCTTTTGCCTAAAGATAAAGGTTATTGGTGACGTGGGCATGTAAGTGGGTCGCACATTATGCACCGACCTGAGGCGTCCGTACACTAACGCGCTCCTCTCATGTGCTAACAATGTTTAGCCGACAAGAGTCCCATTACATGGAGAGCAGTAACATGTTACCTTCAAACTTCCCATGTTCATGCTTTATTGTCTCTCTCATCATCCAAATTCAACTGTGTCTTTCTTCCCAATAATCATTCAAATTTATCATGTTGTTAATAACACAAACCAAACCAAATGTTCATCTCCAATATTATCCCTTGCTAATTGTGTTGGTAATGCATTACTTCGACTTCCCAACTACTTATAAATATTTATAATAAAGAAATGTTTGTATAATACATTGGATTGGAATGGGAATTCAAAATCTTATATTGGATAGAGACCAACATGTTGAATAACAAACAAATGACAAAGATTACAAACTTACAAACAAATAAATGTCAAATTCACTTAATATCTTGAAGGTTATGGTGCAACTAACTATAGTTGACAAACACCCTTATAAGTCAAGCCAAGAGTGCGCGCATTCTGTTGAGAAGTAGTATTTTATGTAGAAAAGTCTCACTATAATTGAGAGGAAGATTTTTTGAGTGTAAGGTTTGCTCATTATTCATTGTAAGAACTTTTCTTGGCATATCACCCTCTTCTATTTCTAGACACATTTGTTATATATATTTTTCATTATTAGATATTAGACAATATAAACATTTCACTCTTATATCACATACATTTTTATTAGTAATCAGAATTTTAGATGAGTCTTGCTCAATAATAAATGTTATAATGCTAGCATTTCATATCTTAGTTCAAAACTCTCTCTTTTTTTTTTCCTTTTTTTTCCCGTATTCAAATAAAGCTGATTTTTTGTGTAACAAAGATAATCTCATTCATTATTTTTTAACATAATATTTTTTTTTGTTGTTTTTCAATTCGTGTTATGATAATATACATGTAGTGTTAATTCTCTAATAAATTTTCATTTAAATTTATTCTATTCAATTTTTTAAAATTATAATTGTGTAATTTTATTAGTCCCAAGGACGCACGTATAGACGGCTAAAATATTGAAAATTTTAAAAGAAAATATGACGTTAAGTTTACGCTAACATTTAATATTTATTTACTTAACATTTAAAAAATTACACACATGCACGGGTAAAATTTTGAAAAAAAAAAATTACAAGGAAATGTAACATTAAGTTTACGCTAACATTTAATATTTATTTACTAATTAACATTTAAAAAGTCGCACACACACAATTATTTGAAAGGTCCAGTGGCTAAAATGTTGAAATTTTTTACAAGGAAATATGACATTGAGTTTACACTAACGTTTAATATTTATTTACTTAACATCTAAAAAGCATTGTTATATATTATCTTTAATAACATATATTTAATGAATATTTTACTAAAGATATAAAAAAAATATTTTGAATAATATTTGACTACATAATTCAGATACAATATTTGTTAAAGTGTACCAAAAATAATAAGTGACATTGTCGTATATTTTTTATTTTTTTAAAAATATTACCAATAATCATATATGTAATAGTGTTTATTTTGGATAAATATCTCTTTACAAATATTTATAGAAAAAAATTAAAATGAATCAAAATTCTTTTATAAGATCACGTTGCGTCCACTTTAAGTGATTTTAAGAAAATTAAAATAAATAAATAGATTTTAATTTATAAAAAATTCTTTTCATTCTAATACATGAGTACTTGGTTGAAAATTTTATTTAAATTAGATGTAATTCACTTAGATTTCATAAAAAAAAAATATATGTGAATTTAATAAAATAACCTATAGCGGGACTTGATTGTAAAATTAAGAAAATTAATAAATAAATAATTATAGAAAAATCCTTTTAAGAAATTAAAATTATATATTGATTATAATAGAAAATCAACAAGTTTAAACAAATATTTTCCTCGCACAAATAACCATTTTTTGTAGGATTGAACTAATTTAAAGAGAATAAACATGTAGAGGAAAATAAAATATAGATCCAAGAAGCATTTTTATGTTGTCTAATTTTTATTATCAAATTTTTGAAAAAAGAGAATGGTATATTAGTTCAACATGAAAAAAGTTTTAGAATTTGAATAGAAAATATTTATATTTATCATATGAAAGATATATGGAAGTTTAAACCTGTAATAAATCAACAATTTCATTTATACTATTTTAAGTATTTTTTGTTATAAATGATGTTGAAATATTCAAGAGAAAATTTAAAAAGAAAAACAATGCAATGCTTTTCATAATCTTGAGTGATAATTTCCAATAGATAGGAAAAAAAAGTTGAGAAAGGACTCGACCTGCTGACTGCTGTGACTGTGAGGCCCACATATCTTGCATTCTTTAATATATGTCAGAAAAAGAAAAGAAAGTAAAAAATATTTCTTATCATTTTACCTATTTTTTAATCTTTTAAACATTTTTTTATTAAAGTAAAGGTAATAAAATAATTTCATATTTTCTGTAAAAAAATAATTTTATATTTTATATTTACTTTTTATTTTAACGACTTGTAAAAATACGAAGATACATCTTACTTTATATTATAATATATTTTTAGAAGAATAAAAGTCTTGAATTAAATAAATGTTGTTAATAAAATAATAATAATAACATTAAATAAAGAAAATGCAAATATTTAAGATAAAAAAGAAAAGGATAATTAATTTTTTTTTTCTTTTCTATTTTAGTTTCCCTTCTTTAATGTGGAAGACATTTCTTGACTACAGCTTTATTGTCTTAAGTGGACCAGTCACCTACATCTTATATTTTCGAACACATGGAATCTCATCCTTTAAAATTCATTTCAAATTAATTTAGTAATTATCAAGACAGATTATTTTGAATTTAAATTTATTTGATAGAATAAAACACTTCTTATTACTATTTTTTCTGATATAAAGATTATAATAAAACAAATTTTAATAATAACATTTGAAATTATATACACTATCAGTGTAAATTGTTTTTCCACAAACATTCAATAAGATTTAATCATTTTATTACATCAAACTATTCGTCAATGTGACGTGGTAATAACATGTATATTTTTTTTTATTAAATATCTATATAAAATTAATTTTCATATGTAAATTAAACTTTTTATGTGGCTCAGCTCACGAACGATTTACATTATAAATGATGATTACAAAACCTAACAACATTTTTTTGTGTTTTTGGTGTATACAACCTAACAACTTGTCGCATTAACTTTCAAAATTTGACATCAAATAAAGCTCTAAAATTGCTGATGCGATTGATTAAACCAAACACAAAAGAAAGATAATCTGTGGGCTTCAGAATCCGTTGCTTGGATTCCAATTTTTTCATTTTTTCCCCAAAAAGCTCATAAAACCGATCTATGTAATCCACAAAGTCATTGGATTTGATCTAATCCACAATGTGAAATGTCAACTATTAATATTGCGCCATTTGTAAAATGAAATGACGACGCAATAGTTAGGAGGCCAACTTAATACACATCACAATGGAGTTCATGGCCTAGCCTATTTGCAAAAGAAGTAGCTGGTTTTCTTGTTTGTTAAGCATTTGAAAGCCTTTCGCTTTCATTTATATGTGCAAAAGAAATAAACACTTTCTCTCCTCTTATTACAAAGTTTCTAGAAAGCCAATTGTGAAATAACACCTACTTGGGCACTACAAGAAAAAGATGATTAAAAAGAACGAACAAATTCATGTAGGCAACTCATCAATCCAACTTGTATATATAAGTTTGTATTAATTAATCAAATATTAATTACATTGTGATTTCTACAATTTTCTTTCTTTGTTTAGGTTTCATGGATGAGCTTTTCCACAAATGGACAATTCGGCACGTATATATGTTATTCAACTTTTGAATGAAAAATGCACTTCCATTCTCAATTTTTAAATGAAACAATGCATTTTTTATAGCTAAAAGTGTTACTTATTTATTTTCTTGCTTAATTAAATTTTATGTCTCCCAAATTTTCATAATATGACGTATTTTGCCCTCATTTTTTTCGTAATCTTGCGATTCTTAGTTTAGCGAAATTGTCAAAATTAAAAGAAAATTCATTATATTATTTTAATTGTGACCGTTCATAAGGAAAAATAGTCACAAAATATCTTATATGTGATGGTGTTTATATACGGAGGTAAAATGGCGAAATTATAAAAATTTAAGGGTATAATACATTAAAAAAAAAAAAAAACCAGAAACAAAATTGGACAAATTGTAAAAATTTGGGAACATAAAATATGATTAAACCTAATATTTTATTAAGACGAAGAATCCTTAAGTATCTTTCCTCAACTTTTAAACCAACTTTATCAAAAGATTGATCGGTACGAATGAATCAAAAGAAGGAATGGGTCGTGCTTTGATTAATAATTTTTTGGAAAGGAGAAGAAGAGAGATTGAACTTTGCAATGAAGATACTTTCCCCATTTTTGGTGGGTCTAACCTGCTATGGCGTCACCCAACAAAAGGAACAACGTTGGTCACATAAGCATTCCAGCATCCCTTCTTAGTTTACAACTTAGACCCCACCACCACATCTACCCACCCATGAACCCAAACACAGTGCACCCACTTAAGGGGAACAAATATGGAGAAGTGAACCAATTATCAATTGTTAATTGTCCATGTACCACATCATGTCCTTCATGAATTTATATAACCACACAGGAAAGTGAAAACCAAAATATATGTAACTTGATCAGTTCCAACGTAATGGGTCTAAGACACTTTCAGGTCTCGATTGATGAGAATTTCAGTTGTTTGGTGAGAATCACCTACCATCAAGTTTGTCCTTTACGCCAAATCAAAGAAGAATAGTCATTTATACATTACAAACTAAAAATTTATAGAGAAAAAAAATCGTAAATTCTATTTTACCTTCATTAAGTGGCTAGCACCGTATATTTTCATGTAAATTAACTATTTTCTGATAAGTATATATTATTTCTAATATTTTAAAAATTTCAAAATTTTTAAATAATAAAGAATAAAGACAGAACAATATGGTGTGCCAGATAATGGACCTGACTATAACCAATACCAAAACTAAAAAAAATTGTGTGCCAAAATGCATTTCTAAAATGTGTATAAACTTTAGAACATTGTTAATGTGTTGTTACTGTTCTCCCCCACGCATTAACAATTATCTCGTACATATAATGTTTATAAATGCAAGATATATACGATGCACTAAAGTAACTTGGTATATGAATTCTGTTGTCTTTTATTATTAGTTTAATATATTTTGAGTTTTTAATTAGTGTTACTTAACATTATATTCATGCAACAATTACTACCAAATAACTTAAGACTATGCTTAGATATATTTTTCTATAAGTATTTACAAAAAGAAAAGCTAAGATAAAAAAATCAAAATTTTTCATCAATTAAAATTAATTTGTGCAACTACCTCAACTTTTGAAAAGGTTAAGCGGAAGGACTTTTATATATAAAAGTTAAAGTTGATAAGTTGATTTTGTTTTGAGATAATTTGAGGCCTCTTAAACGGGTAGATACTTGAGGAGACGCAGTGATTCCAATGAGCGATGAAGAGATTTTCAACGGTTGTGATCAACAGATTTTTATACAAACCTTCTAATTCTCTAAGTTAATTCATGTAAGAGATAATCAGTGAAAAAAAAAATACTTATAAGTAGAGGGTTCAATTCAAAAAAATAATAATTAAAAAATTAAAAAAATATATTATATATTGTTTAAATTAATTTGAACTGAATTTCTATAGATCACACAATTTAATTTAGTTTGCAGTTAAAAATTTTGAACTAAACTAGACCACGTATTTATCTATTCATTATATTTTATATTATTATCTCACTTATAATTCTCAATAAAATAGATTAATAATTGTTTTTTATATGATTTTTCTTTAGTAAATATTTTTTTTAATATTTTTTTAATTATATATTTAAAAATTTGTTTTATTTTATATTTGTTTTATTTTATATATTTTATAATTTTAGTATAACGTACCTCCGCAAGTGAATTGTTTTTTTAATAATATGTCAATATATTTTCATTTTTTAATATTTACAAAAGAATTTTGAAATCGCAAAAATTGATTCAAAATAGAGCAAACCAAATTAATTAATTAAATTCAGTTCGTTTATAATTAATTAGAACCGAATCAAAATGGCCAACGCTTAATTTTTTATTTTTTATTTAATTCAAATAAATTTTAATGCAAAAGCAAAACTAAATCATATTGTGAACACCCTACCTTCAGGAGAAGCATTATATAATAACATATAATGTAGGATAATTAGGCTAAACACGACCGTTCGTAATTCATCTTAAAAGTATTCATAAAAAAAATAATGTAATTAATAAATCATACCTAAAGCACAACAAAAACATGAGTATGATAAATTCAATAATATTCATCATTATTAAGTATCAAACAAAGTTATGCTCCAAAAGGAAAAGGGTTGGATCTTTTATAAGTTTGTCTGGCATAAATTCGTGAGGCCACTGTCTTTGGCTAACAGAATGGATAAGGTCGCAGCCATGAGTGTGATGGTGCACTATCTATCTAAACCTGTTCTTTCTTTAGCAGAAAGTTACACGCATGTGTTCTATATTCACACGCCCATGCATCGCTATCCTTGTTACAAGAGTATACACCTTGCTAGCTACTAATGCAAATCCCCTTTTTTGGATTTTGGATTTTGTATCTGTACTCACAAATATTGTAATGATCTGAGTGATTTTGATCCTTCCACGTACAAGCAATTGGACCACACCTTCCTCGTCTCTTTCATCGCTTTCGGATTTCATTAATGGCTTGGAGAGTACTCGAGGATATATCCCAAATATATTTAGTTCACAAGAAACAAACAAAGCTGAAAAACATGCAATGTGATAAAACTAAAGAGAGGACCCAAACAAATATAGACACAACTTTCAAACATAACCATCATTGCTCAATATAAGAATCTCACGTGTATATATTTGCACTTCTTTTGAGATTCCAAGTAGCAAAAAAACAAAATAAAAAAATTCAACACAATAATAATAATAATAATATAAAGTATTTTAAATAATTAATTCATCGTAATTCATTATGTACGGTGGATCTATGGATTTTAACAATAAAATTTCTAAAATCATTCAAAAACAATCTAATTTGTAATTAAATAATTATATTAAACTATTTTATAGAATCAATGTATAATCTTTGAATTTTTAAATTTTTCTATCATGACTTGGATAATCTTTAAAGAACATTAATGCTCATAACATATAGAGTAAAAAAAAAATTAAGATAAAGTATATATACAGAAATATATTTGTTTTTATTACTAAACTTGTTCAGCAATTAATATGAAATTGTTAAGACATATAGTTAATATTTTTATTGAATATATAATTGTATTAAATGTATCAACTTCATCAAAACTATGAAAGATACTTTAAACAGAAAAAGAACACTTTCTTTTTTTTGTCGTGAAAGGAGATTAATTAGAGCTAGGCAGATGTACCAAGTAACTTGCTATCTTGAAGAGTATATATTGATGAAAATCATGACGCACCTTAATTTCACAATTTTGAAGCTTGATTTTGACAACCTATGACTATTAGTCTATTTCCTTAGAAACATATTGAAAATGGTACACCTAAGATTTAGATAAAGGCTGTCGGCGGTGTTCCATCGTTGCAGATTGTGCAGACCATATCCAAAAGATTTTGTTTTGAGATTTAATTTCATTTATATGGTCTGGTTTTTTTCACGAGTTTTACTTTTTAGAAAATAATAAAGCAATTTACATTGTATTAATTTATTACGTAACCTGATGGGTTGACATAATATTTGGATACTTTACCTTTATATATTTAATCATCTATTTAGCCAAAAAAAAATCCGTATTTAATTATGTCATGTGCGAACACCCTTCTCCTAGTTGCACTCACAAATGAAATAAGATTGATATCTCTAGTGATACATGGTAAAAAAAAAACTATTTTCTTACATATATAATAAATTCCATTTCAATATATATATTGATATCTCAGGTGCTTGAATTTTAAGAAACGGTGAATGAAACAGACCCAAAAGGGCAAGGTTCATAAAATTAAAGCTCAAAGATTTTTTGTTCCTTTGGTCTGCCGCGGAAAGTTACATCTTTTTTCATATATTTACTAATGTTAATTTCTCTCTCCCAATCAAGAAATGATATTTTCATGCATCTTTTCATAGTCATGATGATCAACCAAGAATCCAGGTCTTTCACGTTTGAAGGATTTCTTTATCCCACATAAAGAGAAAAAGACACATCCATCTGGCGTCACAAACATCTTTTCACTTAATTTGGTCCTTTCTTACAACACAAAATTCAGCCCCTCCTTCCCAATTTTTTTCTTTTCAATCATAATATTCTTCCGCTGTTAGAGGGTCCTGCTGAAAACTTTGATCAAAACAGTGTAATATAGAAAAAATATCATCTAAAAAGGTGCATCTTTTGCTATTCTTTTGACCTCAACAACCGATAGTATAAATGTGCTTAATTTGGGAGGCACAAAGACAGACAAACGAGAAAATGCAATTAACAAAGAAATTCTAAGTCAAACAGCCTCTTACTCCTTTGTTAGCCACAATAATAATTTCCTTATAGATAGTCTCTTTCAAGTTCTAATGTGTAGAACATGCTCACGTTTTTTTCCCTCCCCTACAGTAAGTATTGAAGGTGTCAGGAAGCTATTTTTCTTTGTTTCCATGTGACAAACCTTGTTCAAAGTTCAACTTTGATTTTAAATTGATTGGCACGGCTTTGTATTTTACACGTGAACTAAAGGCACTGTGCCAGGTTTATACATTCCACTCCCCTTCCCTGCTTATCAACTAACGGGAGTCAGGGAATTTTTTCCTCTGATTTTTGTCTGTTAAAGGTTTCAATATGATTCAAAAGAATGTGGCCTTTTGACATTCAATATGATTCACAGGAAGATTCACATGCACTAGTAGGGACTTATGTCAATTGAATTCAAAGTTCGAAATTGAACATTTAAATAGAATTGACTACCCTTCGTGTTTCACGGGTGAAAGTGCATTTCATTTCGCCTAAGATTTAGTTGCGATACGATCTAACACTATCACCCAATCATGGCTAGAGAAAGGGTTCGGTTATCACAATGGCCTAACGAATGCATCTTATAATAATAATTTTATGAAAAAACAGGATAGATAGGTAGTCTTGTTTATTTCACAAGCAGTTTCTGTTGTTTTGCAAGTCAAACATATCTGCCTTATTTATTTGACACCTGTTAAACAATTAATAAAAACATTTATCATCAAATTAGCAAATAAATGGCAAGCATTATTTTATTACTATACCAAGTTTCATGCAAAGTAAAATGATTGATGAAAATAGGTTAGATGGGTAATTTACAAAAGTAAAAAGTTCAAGACTAATTTTCTCTAAGTGTAAAATTTGAAGTGAATAATTTGTAACAATATAAAGAAGATAAATGCTGAAGAAATGTTGTATTAGTAATTAGAGATCCATTTATAGTAGCATATCAACAAGTTGAAAGCCTTGAGCTAGTGAGCACACCTCCAAATGGTGTTATACCCATATAGGAAAACTATAAACCCCATATCCCAAACTTGCACCTTCATTCCTTCAGTGGGTTGGTTACTAAGGAACATACATATCTCAAGCTTAACTGTCCAAAACATTCTAAAGTTTGTACTATAGCTAATTTAAACTGAAAATGTGTTTGGACCGGCCTTTAGACTAAATAAAAGATATAGATCCTTAAACTCTTATGGCAAAGCCCAAGTCCATTTGTTATGGACATTTCCAAGTTCTTTTCAACATTCATAATGCATGCCCATTCTTTGCTATGAAGGAAAAGAGTGCAGGGTTTGAGAGCTCATCTTGCGGAGGACCAAATAGCCGGAAAGGAATCTATATTCTTTTATGATGGTATTACTATGTCCATATATTTTTACGGATTAAAAATATTATAATGGTATTAAACTATTCTGGTTTAGAGATTTGAAATTCTAAAATATAGTTTTGTGGTATGAATTAAACTTCTTGATTTTATGTTACTTCCGCGCGGCAGATCATTCTATCTCAATAGAAAAATATCCATAGACTTAATGAGCTTGTTCGGATATGGGCTAACTGAAATGCCAATTGAAAAATGTCAATTGAAATGGGCTCAGCCCATTATAATATTCTAATCTGTTTTTGTCACTGATATGGGCTAAGCCCATTATAAGGTCCGGATACCATTTCTTAAAACCCTAGTTTCCAAATCCCCTTGTCTTCTCCACCGCGCACACACACACTTCACCACCGCATACACAGCACACACAGCACACACAGAGACAGTAACGAAGAATGGGGCGCGTTCGTACGAAGACAGTGAAGAAGTCGTCACGTCAAGTGATAGAGCGTTACTACTCGCGCATGACGCTTGACTTCCACACGAACAAGAAGGTTCTGGAAGAAGTGGCGTTGATTCCCTCAAAGAGACTCCGCAACAAAATCGCAGGGTTCTCAACCCACCTCATGAAGCGAATCCAGAAGGGTCCCGTCCGTGGAATCTCCCTCAAACTCCAGGAGGAGGAGCGTGAGCGCCGCATGGACTTCGTCCCCGACGTCTCCGCCATCAGGACCGACCAGATCGAGGTCGACAAGGAAACACTCGACATGCTCGCTGCCCTCGGTATGTCCGATGTTCCCGGTGTCGTTCAGGTTGATCCCGTCGCCGTTCAGGCGCCGATTGGTTCCTTCGGCCGTGGTGCCGGGAGGAGGTATTAAGTTCCGCTTCCTTCTCGTTTTTCAGAGACAGACTCTTTATTTATGCTATGGATTTTTGTTTTCCTTTCTTATCACTGTTTCTGTAGCGGAGTTTTGGAACGCTGTTGAAGTTGTTAATGAAATTTATTTTGTTTTGCTTTATGCTATTGATGATTGCTCTTGTCAAATGTCGATTATTATTGTTATTACATGAATTTTTTCCCCTATCATTTCTGCTACCTTAAGTGTTAACTGTTGAGAACGTTGAGGTTCGGTTGAGTTTGATGTCAAGGATGTACGGGGATTGTTTTAGGATGAACCGATTTATAGAATTGAATGGAACCGAGTCACTTTATAATGTTCAGTTCAAACCATACAATGTTCAGTTTTTTTATGGCAAGGTTCAGTAGGGTCTGTAATTTGTAGGTTGAAGTGTTTCCGCGCTTGCTTGCTAGTTTGTTTATCCTTGTTGGACTTGTGTTCTAATTCGAATATATATGGCAATTAATTGGCTATCTGACTATCTGAGGCTGTGTTGATCTTAGTCATAGTTGGGTTATCATGATATGGTCACATAGAATTATGTGCCTAGACAAACCTTACTTTCAATTGAATTTTGGTTTCAAGCCTTGACTGGCGGGGACACAAGAGGCCTCTGTCCTTCCATCCTAGACATGGGGCAAAGTTTTAGATTTTTTTTGATGTTGTCATAATCTAGAACAATAAAAATTCCTCACCTGTAAAGTAAATCCTCCCATCTACTGTCTAACTAATTTGGAGTGAATCAATATAGGTAAATCATTGCATCTACCAACTAATTTGGAGAGAATTAGTTTTTTTTTTTTTTTTCCGGGAGTGATTCATCCTTCCTGATCACAGTGCAACTATATTGCCCTGTGCTCTGTAAATGTGCTTGCTTAACCTTTATGATGTGAAAGATAATTGAGAGATCCTCTTGGCACAACCTTAACCTAGTCATTGTAAAATCCTTTTTTAAACCTTTTACCATTTTGGATAAGAGACAAGTGATTGATAAATAGACACAAATTTAAACCATGATGATGTATCATGCTGAGTTGGGGTGAATTAGATTTGATTCGAATTCCTTCTTAAATAAAATTATGGTAGATTGTGTTACATTCCTCTCTTCACAAATTTTTTATCAATTTTGTACGCCATAAATTTGTATTATCCAAGTTCTTCAAAATTCATTTTCTGCTTTCATTCTTCCTTCTCTTTTGGAAGATAATTTATGGTGGACGTTATGGTGGGTTTTGATTATATAACATGTAACTCTGGATTAAGGGAAAATTTTGCTGGCGCAACAAACTATTAAACTTAGAGGTAACTGAACTATGTAGCCTTTGATTTTTGAGCATTCTACTTCAATGATGTTTGCTAAAATAGTTGGAGCGAGGATGATGATACATACATTCAAACATTATTTGCTTTTCTCTTCTCAATTACCCGTGCCATGTGCCGCTACATAGAAGGACCGTGACCGGCAGAGAACAACCTCTCTCATTTACCCACAATTATCCTCCTTCGTATGTAGTACAGACCACCTATCACTTTCTTTAGCAACAGTGTCTGTGAAGTGTGGGTAATGATAGCTGGATTTTGTCATTTCTTCTTGTCCATAGACCAAAGTTCTTCGTAGTCTCATTGTTTTGCCATTGTAGAGGGATTAAACTCGGGATAGTTTGGTTCATCATTGAATGAATATTTTTCCTTTTAAGAAAAAATGCAGAATAACGCAGCAATTAGTTAGTTTTTTTTTTAACTTTTAAATCTTTTAAAAGCAAAATAGTCGATTCACCCGCAGTCGATATTATGGCCTTCTAGTAATTGCTATTAATTTTTTCCAAGCTCGACAAATTATAATGCTATTTATTTAAAAATTTGCATAATTGGCTTAAATTACTTAACACAATTTGCAAAGTTTGATGGCTAGAAATTTAGTGAAAACTTTGAAGTACTTGGTATACTTTAAAGCCAGTGTTTGACGGAGAACTAATTTTAGACACTAATTACGTGATCTAATACTCGATAGAATAATATTCAGATCACATTCTATGATTGATCTAATTTGAATATTTAAAAATCAACTTTTTTTTACATTCATATTCTGGCTGTTTACGGTTGATTTAGTTCTAAGTTGAATTTAATTTATGATGACCCCGACGCCCACATTTTATTTAATGAAACTAATATTTTTTCCATCGTTCGTTTTTCCAATTCATGAGATTTAAAAGATCATTGGGTCCAAATATGTTGATAGATTAAGACGATAGTGATTTTCTAGTAGCCCATAACCAATATCTCAGCATGTCCTCTCATTGGCGTTGAACGTCTACTTAATTGGTTTAACACATAATCACACACAATGGCTGAAAAGGTAAACCATGGAAAGGAGCATGTACGTTATTTATTAATGGGGTAAGTCGTGCTCTACAACGCTGGCTCGACGTGATTGACAGTATTTCCCTGCGAAGCTAACAATTTTTTTGGGATCAAATTACGAATTCCGAGTAGGCATAGCAAATGAGGTGGGATTGGTGCGGATTTAGATCTTCCTAAACGGTAGGATGGATTTGAGTTTTCTAAAAAATTTCATTTTTATCAAATTAAGTTATATCGGATTCGGATTAATATGCAAAAAATTTATTAAAAAAATTACTTATATGTTCTTAAATTTATAATATGTTAAATTATTAATTATATTTTAAATTAAATAATATAAAATAAATAATAAATAAAAAATTTCATAATAAAAATCTAAAAATTAAATAAAATTTTAATTAAATGTATTATTTTAAGGGTTACTTGTTATTTAAATAGTTGGTTTATACGTATTTATTTAATGAGGCTAAAATCAAGATAGGTTTGAGGTTGGGTCGGGGAAGATTAAATCGGATTTTTTCATGAACACAAGAACCAGTTGTCTTTCTTATCATCCTTAGTGCAAAAAATAAAATGTACAACAGTTTTACATGATTATTTAATCATGAGTCTAACATATATATATATATATATATATATATATTAAGTTGTAATTGATTAAGTTTACAATGTGATGATATGAACTATTTGCTCTAAAAAAAATTTCCTAGATTATTTTTACAAATTACATTTTTAAAGAAGTAAAAGCGTGACTAAGTATTGAATAAAAATTAATTTCATTATTTCCATAAATAATAATTTTTTTTAAAGCTACTATCAATCAACTTTGTGACACACTCCACTAAATCATATTCGGATTCCCGTTATAAAAATATGTAACGAAAAAATAATTTTATCATTGGTTCAAGTTTTATTTTTATTGTTCATTTTTTTTTAATTTTCATTGTATTATGTATCCGGCATTTTTAACAAGATTCCACACATTGGCTTTATTGATCTTACACTTGAATAGACTATCTTCAATAAAAAAAAAAATACTCATATCCGTATAGTTCTAGAGTTTTCTCAAGAAAAGATCCACGGTTTATGGTATCATAAATTTATGTTGAGTGTTTTTTGAGGTAGTAATTCACTAATTACAGTGGGAATGGGAAAAGGTGAGGAACTATATATCTAACTATCTTTATTTGTATACCTTATATTTCAAAATTATGAGTTAGATTTCATCTCTTCGCAGAATTTCTCATTCACTTTCTGTGTGACAAATTTTTCTATTTGTTTACCATATAAACTCATTCTATTTGTTTAACTAATTTTCTACCATGCTTTTACTCTTTATTGTTACATCTAAAATTTATATTGACATTTATCATAAAAAATAGTTTTCATATATTCCAAAATATGGAGAAATTTAAAACTTTTCATAACTAAGATCGTACGGTAAATATACATCCAAAAGGTACACTTAAAGCATAAACTTAAAAGGATATAAGTTTTTTTTACCAATAAATAATATTAATATGATAAAACATAACTTAACCAAAACATAAACTAACAAACACACAGGATGAAATATATACATATCATATAAACACATTTATAATCAAATTAGCAAATAAATTGTTTGACACCTGTTAAACAATTAATAAAAACATTTATAATCAAATTAGCAAATAGATGGCAAGCATTATTTTATACTGAACTCAGTACCCGGAACAAATTTTCTCTGCTTCTTCCCTTTAAAAAGATTATTTTATACATAATTCAGTACACTATATGCATATCCCCGCTATATTACATTGAATTGACAAAACATTCAAAGAGAAGGAAATCAATATACTGCTAATTTTTCATTTTTCTGCTGAACCAATATTTCCAACTCTTGGTTGCAACATCTAATGTGAAGATATTGCAAGATTACATGACAACTTCTCCAAAGGAAAACCATTTTCTTGTCTCCCCCTGTAGGAAAATGTCAAGATGAATGGAAAAAGCAAAAAGAGTAAATCCCGTTACCCTCCATAAATTTTGCGATCCTTTGGAGATGTTATCTTCCCTCCAATGCCTGCCTTACGCATCATCTCTGCAATGTATTTACTACTGTCATGTTTCTGAAAAATACTCATACTTTAAAATTCCTATAACACTAACGAAAGTAAAGGGACAAATCTAGACCAGAAAAAAGAACAATAGAGGGATAAATTAAGAAAGGATTTAAATTCAAGAATAATTTCCCCGGTTAATAGATCCTTAAACTCTCAATATACCAAGCCCAAGTTCATTTATGATGAACATTTCCAAGTTCTTGTCAACATTCATAATGCATGCCCATTCTTTGCTATGAAGAGATAGAGTGCAGGGTTTGAGAGTTCATCTTGCGGATGACCAAATAGCTGGAAAGGAATCTATATTCTTTTATGATGGTATTAGTATGTCCATACCATAAATATTTTATAATCATGAGGACCTGGTATCTATTAACCGCTACAACTATTCTAAATGGAAAATTACACCAGTACATATACATGCAAAAAATAAAAAGGAAAGGCGAACTGCATTTTAGAATTGTCCGAGGAAACAAAAAACTTGCCTCGTTTCCACTCAAGCTCTTCAGCTAACTCTTCTTCCCATTTCCTTTGCCTCTCGGAGAAGCTTGAGCTGTAGATGAAAATAATTTTAGTTTTCAATTTCCATACACAGGCAGAATAAATAAAATTATGGCCACTATCAAGCACCAGATACACATACCTTAGACCACGTGATTCCAGCTCAGCACCACATAGAGTCTCCTTTGATTCATTAAGCTCAGATGGCTGAACTTCCTGCAAAGGTTGACAGTGAGCACCACTAAGCTTTGATCGGTATTTGCTATGAGTCCCAGGGCTTGCAACATTGGCACTGCCAATCATTGAGAATCGTCTCCAAGCCTGACTAGGAGATCTGCCTTTTGATTTTACATTTGAGACATCTGAAATAACATTACTCCGTGTAACTGCAACGGAAGCAGTAGCAATGGTTGCATTTGATATGCTCAAGAATTCTTCATAAAGTGGTGTTTGGAGCTTCTTCAGTTCAAAGGCCTAATGCAATTCATCAAGGAAAAACAAATGTTTCTAAATTCTACGAATGCTAGATTTTAGAAATGAAGGTAAACAAAAATAAAAAGGTAACCATTGAGTAATGCTATATTGAAATTCAACAAATATATGGTCTCGTATTAAAATATAACCTTATCATCCAGGAAGGCTCTAATTTTTGACTCCGTAACTTCATCATCTTCTTCAGTTCCTAGAGGCTCACTTGAAAATGAGAATTCATTCTCCGCCTTCAGAGATGGTGGTTTGAGAGTTCTCATAGTTTTATCAATAGTTTGATCTTGAGACAAGTTTGGTTTGTTTTTGTCCACATATTGAGTTTCATCAAAATTGCAAGGCTGGTCATCTGCAGGTTTGCACATAGGATTGCAATTCTATTCCAGCAAGTATATCAGCTCAGAGTTCAAAAAATACTAATCATGAAATAAAACATCTAAAACAGCAGAAGAACTAAAAACAAACTCGGCACCTTCATATCATCAAAAGCCAGAAGAGATGCAGATTTTAATGATGAATCAATCAAAAAATCATCTTCGTCATCCATCTGACACATGTCATCGTCATAGTTATCTGCTCTCTGATAGGAAGCTGCTTTATGATATACAGTTGAGAACCTTATGCTATCTATCCGACAAACATCCTTTAAGCCTGTGCAAACCGATCCCTGTACAGAATCCAAGCTGCAGAACCAATATGTTATTTCTAGTTGATGCTCCATACCTGTGAGAAGTTTCACAAACAATAGAAGATAACTTACAAGTTTCTAGAGTTCATCCCATATGATGCCATCTTATTGCAGGAGTCCTGACAGGAAAAATAAATAGTTGATAAAAATCAAGAAAAGTTATGGTTTATATTTTGCATCATATACCCTCACAATGTATGGACACTGACCCTGATTGAACTGCGGAATGTTGAATGAGGCCCATGATAGTCGCAGGTGATGAATGAATGCTGCAGATAAAAAATAAGGCAGAATCACTACAGTACTTTCGAAGGAAAAGCTAAGTTACAAAAGCAAACTAATTCAAATATATGTTTTCACAGTTAGTTGGTTGTTAGCTCAGCTGTTAGTTAGTTATAACTGTACTCCCTTTCGGTAAGTTATCAGTGGCTTGATGTATATTTGATCCAAAATCAACTGTAATCATTAATACATTTCATTTTTAATGAAATCAATTAACAGGAGCTTTACTTGGTGAATTCATGAGTTTTCTCTTAACTACAAACCTTGATATGAAGGAGAAAGCTGGTTGTCGTTACTCGTTAGATATTCAAGAATAAGTTTAAGGCCGATGGCAGGATTGATAAGCATAAAGCCTGTTTAGTAGGCTATGTAAATTCTGGATTTCTGAATCTTGCCCTACCTTCTTAACAACAGTTAGCACACGTGCTCACCAAAGCCCTCCCCAGTGTCTGATTTCATGGACTCATCCAAAATGGGAATTCTTAGTTGTTAGCTCCCAAATTGAGGGGGAGTTTCAGAGTCAGTTAGTTGTTAGCTTAACCCTTAGTTATAACAGTTACCCCTTTCAGTTAACTTCAGTTATTGTGGCTTGATTTATATTTGAACTGAAACCATATACAATGACTGATTCAGTTCATTTTTACCAAAATCAATTAATGAGAGCTTTACTTCTCTCTGAGTTCACAAGTTCTCTCTGAATTACAAACCTTGACATTAGGTGATCATAATAGAATATTGCATAATTCAGATAAACAGGGAAAAAATGTGCAAAATACCAGTAATAACTCTGATGCAGAAGGCCTTAAATTTGGTTCCCTGTCACCACAAATTGATGCATAGTGATTAAAACTCGAATTATATCATATATGTTAACACCCTCAACCTAAAATTCAAACTGTATCAAGGGCCTTTTCAATAACAAATGAAGTAAGAATTACACGGAGTCATTATAAAGAAATGATAAAAATTTATATGTATTTACTTATGGAAGCATTTTAGCAAAAAGTCCTTTGCTTCAGCAGACAGATGCTCAGGTATGGGTGGATGAGATTTAGTCGTTCCAATATAGAAAAGAGCTGAAACCTAAGAAATAGAGAAGTTTAAGTCAAAACATGCCAAAGAACTAATCATTTGCAGATGCGCTCACACACAGATCAACTGATTAAAAGTTAATGATAAAATTAGATTACTATGTCTGGTGAGGCTTTCATTTACCTCCTGGGGATACTGTTGACTCCATGGAGGCTTTCCGGTGGCCATCTCTATCACAGTGCATGCAACACTCCATATATCAGTAGAGCTAAAAAATCACAAGTTAGAATCTGTCCCAACAACGGCTTATATCTCTAATAAGTTTTTGTTGCCAAAATGATGGAAAATAGGTTCATGCTGAAGTTTATGAGAAATTATCATGCGTTATTCCTTGTATTGCTCAGTTAAGATTTTTCCATAATTTAAACAAGCTTAATGAACCTAATTTCCATAATCTGCCTCACAAGTTCGAATCTTGTCTGTTTATCAGGCTTTGATCGGGCCTTTTGAACACATTGGCAATGGCTGAAATTCATATGCTTCTTAAAGAAAGAAAAGCATAATTGACTCTCTAATTTAAAACTCAAAATGATTTTTTTTTCTCAAGTTCATTTTCAACAAAATGAAAAAAGAAAAAAACTTCTGAACACTTCAAGAATCAGAAACAATTTAAAAAAGCTCAAACCATTACATAATACATATAGAAACTTAGTCCAGAATGCAGATCCTTAAATAGGTTATCTGGTGACTAGAGGTGGGGGTGGTGTTGGATCTTCGAAATGAGGAATGACCGGAACATAAAGAAGCAAGTTAAGGTATGTATCAACCTTCAGGAACAGGAATTGTTCTGTTGGACATCACAATGTGAAATAATCACAGATTAGAGATTAATAAATGAAATTTATTAGAAATCGCAAAATTGTCGGTCCCAAATGTTATTTAATGGCTCCCCTGATTTGTAGTTTTAAATCAATTTTAACTAATAATAAAGAGTGTTAAAAAAGAATGTGTTGCTTGCACCTCCATCTTGACCAAAATACAAAGTTGTCCTTTTAATTAAAGGAATGAAATTGAGGAGCAAAAGATAGAACATCACGAAAAGTTTATGCAATCTAGCCTCCTAATCAATCACTCTTAAGTCTAACTTTTTATTTCTAATTTCCTGATAAATGAATTGAAGTTTGTAATTGCAGTAACATAACAGTGCAGGCCTCAATTTGAATATATGTATACAATCTGAGAATTTCCCAATAACAACCTCATCACAACAGATAAATCTTTCCTTTCTCTCCATGTTATACAAAAGTATTTCCTTTTGGAAACATTTATTGTGATAAATAAACCTTCAAAAATACTTCATTGTGCTATTACAGTCCATTTTTACTTGTGTTAGTCATACACTTACATTGTGTGTCCGGTCTGTAGAATAACTTCTGGAGACATCCAATGTGGTGTACCCTTCATAGACTTTGTACCATTGATGGTAGCCTATACCAATCCACAGAATTCAGACGTCATGGCCCGAAACAAGTTACAGAAGAATCTTGTAAAGTCATAATGAAATAATAACATCAACGATGTCATACCAGTTCAACAACTTTCTTGGATGCGCCAAAGTCTGCAAGCTTAATACAACCTTTGTTATCAACTAGAATATTGGCACCCTACATCAAGGGACGCATTTATCATGTCAGTGAAACAGACACCAAGGAAGAGAACATTTTAAAAGTGTAAAAAAGGACAGCACCTTAATATCCCTGTGAATAATCCCGTTATCGTGAAGATATTCAAGGCCTAAAAGAAGCTGTTTTGTATACATTTTTATAACCTGATAAGAAAAGACCATTGAGCAACAAGAACCATAACCCATTAAAGTCTCAATGTGCTTCACAAAAATAATAACCACTTACAGGCTCGGGGAAGGATCCAAATTTTCCCAATAGCGATGAGATAGATCCACCAGGGACAAACTCCAGCAGAATATTTAAGGAATCCTCCTCTCTAGCAGTGCCCAAGTATCTCTACGATAAATAAATAACAAACAAAAGGGGAAAAAAATGAACTTGCTACATTATAAAACACCAAGCAGCCAAAACACTGAGACTCACATAATAAGACCACACTCACAACAATATTTGGATGCTTGAGATTCTTGAGAAGCTTGACTTCTTCTTCGAGTTCCCGAATATTAGCCTGACTCAACGAGGCAGAAAGAGATTTTCCACATCATCAATCATCACGCTGAACAACATCAACCAGCTTACACAAACAAAACAAGAATACTATTGCTTTACACACAGGATGTGAACTGTGAAGTGATATATTATCACTCATTCCACACAATGACCACTAAAATCACTTCCACGAAGTTCAACAATACAAGCCTATAGCACTATACCAGTACTGTACTAAACTCTAAAACAACGTGAAAGTGAAACCACATTTTTACCTGTGTATTCTCCTTGAAAGCGCTACCAGGCGCGATTAAAACCTAACATAAAGCAATAAAATCAACAATTAGAACGTAATCAAAGAGAATTGAATAAAAAAAATGATGAAATAGAAAGAGACCTGTTTGATGGCAATAAGCTCTCCGGAGTCGAGGTTCATTCCCATGTAGACGTGACCGAAGGCGCCGGAACCAATTAACTCGCCCTTGCGCCACCGAATCGGAGGAGGAGGAAGAGGTTTAGGTGCGATTCGCGATTTGCGAATGGCGGAGCCGATTTTGTCGGCGATTCCGGCAAAAGGTGCATCGTCACCACCGTGTCGGAAAACTAAGGAGCGGCGAAGGGAGCCCAAAAAGTCTTGCATGGTTGCGGCAAGGGTTTGGGAATGGTGAGTGTGAGTATGTGAGTGTGGAATGCAAAATTTGAAGGAAGGAGATGATATCAGTTTTTCAAAATGATGGATGCTCTCTCTATTCTAACGGTTATCTTCTTTTGACTTTTTAATGGGCCCATTGCATAAATAGGTTTGTCTGTCACGACTCACGAGTCCAGCATGTCAAGTTCAGAATAAAAATAAAAATTTATGTACTACGTGGTGAGTAAATCTTTTTTTTTTTTTTTTTACACGCTTCTGTCTTCATATTTTTTTAATTTTATTTTTCATTAGAATTTGATTGATTTATACATAATATATTGGTACATTGAATATTTTACAGTGTGTTTACATCATGGTAATTGTGTTTTTTCATTACCATTATGTAATATAATCTTATTATGATACATGTTATTTTGTAATTTATTTTATTGTTTATTTATACGTTATTTCTTATTTTCATTTATCGTGAAATGTTATTAGCTTTAAAATTGCGAGATATGTTATTGTTAATAATTTGGTATGTCTCGAAAAATATTTTTTAGGATGAATTATTTACTTCAGAAAATATATTCTAAAATAGAAATTATATTTTATTTTAATTTTGTGGAACACAATTGTCTTATTTAGAGACTAAATTTTTAAAATAAATTATATTTTATAAAGTATTTTTTTAATGTACCGAGATATCAAAGATAAATCAGAATAAGAGTAAGTGGAAGAGAACGAGATTTGAACTATTGAAGAAAAAAAAATAGGTTTGAATTAAAAGCTAGAATATAATTTAAGTTGATAAGAGAAAAATAAGGTTTGAAATTGGTTCTTGAAAAAGAATTTGAATGATATACTGTAATGAAGAAGGTAATTGCATATCTCATTCAGGAAACATTATTTTGAACGGGTAACAAAAAAAATAATTAACTTGGAAGGAATAGGCGAGAACATGTTTAAAGAAGTCACAAAAGGTTTATGATTGATGAGGAAGGGAGTAAGCAAATACGAGAACATGTTTAAAATATTAAAAAAAGGTTTATGACATAAGTAAATAAACAATGAGGAAGAGAGTAAGAAAAGGTTTAATATAAATAAGTAATTCAAGGATGAGAAAAGGAAGTAAGTAAGAAAGATAAAAGTATATAAAAGTTAATTTAGTTTAAGTTTATTTTTAAACTATAATAACTACTTTTTATTAATAAATTTTTCAAAAATTATTTAAAATATTTAAAATCTTTATAAATTTGATTTATTTTAATAATAATCTTAAATACTCTTCATATTTTAAAAATTCATTAACATTTATTAATTCAAATTTAGAAGAACATAAAAATTTATTAAACATCATAATTTAGAAATTTTAAAACATAAAAATTTATAAAATAAAGATTATGGACTCTTGAAAAAACATAAAAGTTTATAAATTTTAAAACATAAAAGTCTATAAAATTTAAAATATAAAAGTCTATAAAATAAAGATTATAGACTCTTAAAAAAAACTTGAAAATTTAAGTAATTCAGAGAATTCTTTACAATTTTATTATTTTAAATTTCTATCCATACTTATAAATTTAAGAATATAAAATTATATAAAATTTAAAAATTTATACATTTAAAAATTTTAGAGTACAAGAATTTATAAATTAAAATTTAAAATCTTTAAAATATATAATATTTTTTTTTAAACTTCTCTCCCTTTAATTTCTTTTAAAAATAGTTTGCGACAATTTTTAAAAGTTAAAATAGTTTAATTTCTCTTCTCTCTTAATATTACATTCCATAGAAAAGATTTAAAAGTAGAAGCGAAAGAAATTTTAAAATTCTTAAAATTTTGCAAAAGAAAGTTTTAGGTTTATAGATTTTGAAAAACAAAGAAATTTAGTAGTTTTATGTAAATTTCTCTCGGTACAAGATGAAATGTGTCATTTGTTAAATTTATAAGTGTTAAAAAATAATAAAATAAAATATATAACTAAATTGTTAGACTAGTTTAATTTCTTTGTAACTTAGTTATATTTTTTTTAATAAATAAAAAATAAAACTTTGATTTATCTTGAATCTTTAATAAATGCACTTTATCACTGAATATTTTTGGCATTTTCTTTCCTTCTAAATAATGACCAACAATGTAAATGGTGTTGCCAAACAATTTCAATGTGAATAGCAATTACAAATTGGCAACTATTTCTAATTTTATTTACTTTTGTAATTTTCTTTTCTTTTTTTTTTCTTTAAAAATACCGTGCACTCCTTTATATATCACTTTTAAATCTATTTTTCATTTTTTTAAGTTTATTTAATTAATTATTAATCAATGATCATTAATTATATATATTTATTACACAATTTTAATTTAAAAGTTATAATTTTTTTAATTTTTTTTAATAATTTAGAATATAATTTTTATTCTTATTTTCATAATTGTATCTTAATTTTCTAACATAACTTCTTAATCATTCCATAATTAGAATAAAATTAAAAGAATTTAATTTTCTTTTTATAATTTTATAACTCACATATGATTTTATATAAAAAAATTTTAAAAATTTTATATTTAATTTTTAATTTATAAAAAATTTATTATATAACATTCTATTTATCCTACTCTTAATTTTGTATATTATAAATCTCATATTCTTTTATTTGAATTTTTTAATCTACATACAAACACAGTTAAAAAATAACTAATTTTCTTAAAAAACTTATAATTTCAGAATCAATAAATTTTCTATATATTACACATTAATTCTTAATCGATTTCTTATATTAAATAAAAAATATATTTATATACAGATAATAATATAATTCAAATAATAATTTTAAAGAAAATAAAATATTAACCAGCGTTCAAAACATTAAATAAGAATTAAAAAGTTAGATAAAATTTTATTTTTCAACGATTTTTATTTAAAAGTGGAACTATAATTTACTTAATGTAACAATAATACTAGGTAAATTATTTTGTATTATATATTTTTACCTAATTAAAATATTTTAATTATGACAACAAACTTCAATATATTTTTACGCACGTTTTATTTAATGTTTTAAATACGTAATTATTTAAAGAAAATTAATTTTGAGAATGTTAAAGTGTAATATTTTAACACTATTTTTTTTCTATTTTTGATTTCTTAACTTTGTTTTAGTAATATTTTAGAGTTAAATGTCATTTTATTTAATTATTTTTGAAATGTCAAAATAATCTTATTAATATTAATAATTTAAAATTTAGAATAGCGGTGCAACGTCAATATATTTATTTACAAAATAGTGAAAAATATTTTAAATATATGAAATTCTATAGTTTTTTTCCTCTAGATGCATGCAGTGATGGTTAAAATCAACAATTATTTTAAATTATTTATATTTTAAATACTAAATTGTATGTTGATGTAAAATGAACAAAAAAATATTTAAAGAATTCAAATAATATCTTTTAAAAATACAAAGGTGAAAGTAAAAAATTTTAAATTTAAATGTTTTAAATAAAAATTATTTGAACTTAGAAGTTAAAAATAATATCTAATCTACTTCTAGTCCTATTTTTTAAAATAATGTAATGACATAATAACATTTTTATTACTATTTTATGAAATGTGTTATCACTCTATTACTTAACAATAAAATTAACGAAAACAATTAAAAATATAACATAAATAAAATTTAAAAGCTAAAAAATTAAGAAAATTTTAATTTAGAGATTAAACTAAAAATAACCAAAAATATAACTACTAAATAAATTAATTTTAATCTACAGGAACTTTTTTTTGTTCCATAATGGCCTATCCTTTTTCCACATTAGTGAGATATCCCCATACGTTTCGATTTTCCAACTCAAGTGTGAAGGTTCAAACTTTAAGCTAGTTTCGATTTCCCAATTCTTGTCCTTTAACTTACACCCTTTCTTAATCCTTATTCTATCCATGGGTGTCTTTGAAGCTCCTAAAGACATCAACTTTAGTTTCATATCCTTCAAATCTCAATACCCTTTTGCCCAACAAGCCTAAAGTTTGTATCTTGTTACTTAATTCACCTTGCTTTTGTTTCTTCCTTTGTTTATTTCTTAGGGGTTAGGGGTTACTGAGAACAGAACAGAACAGAACAGAAGAAGATGCAAGTTGATCTGGAATCATTATCAGAAGCTACTTCTGGTGCCATTGGATCACTAGTTAGTACCACCGTCTTGTACCCTCTTGATACTTGCAAGACCAAATATCAAGCTGAAGTTCAAGCTCAACATCAGCGAAAATACAAGTTCCATTCTTCACCCGTTTTAACTTTTTGTCTCCAACTTAATTATGTTCCAACATATATATGTAATAGTTGTTGTAAGCTAATTTGTGGTAGCATGATTTGATAATTATTGTAGCATGATATGATCTCTTTTGTCCATTTTTCATGTAAGCTAGTTTATTTATATATTATTTTCAGACAGTAGGTGACATTATTTACCAGTACATTTGTTATCCGTGACCATAAGCCAAAGTTACACAAATTAGGTTTAAGTGTGTGTTTGGAGTACAGACAGAGCCATTTTTTTTTGGGTTAAAATGAAGCAAACAAAGGTGGAAATTGTGTATGCGATGCAAAGTTGGTCATTTCTTCTCAAACACTGGAAAAATTGGTTAATTAGAGTAAGATAAATGATAATGATAACATTTCAACTGCCCAAATTGCTGGTATTCTTTTGCTTTTATCGTGATGTTTTTTGTCCTAAAGTTGTGCTTAGTTGATTTTTGTTTCTATGTGTGATGTAGGAGAATTTCTGATGTTTTGTGGGAAGCAATTTCTACCGGTCAGGTGCTTTCATTATACCAAGGACTTGGGACAAAAAACGTCCAGTCTTTTGTTTCGTCCTTCATTTATTTCTATGGATACAGCTACTTTAGGAAGCTGTATTTGAAGAAAACTGGAAACAAGACTATTGGAACAGTAGCAAATTTGATTGTCGCCACTGCTGCTGGGGTCAGTACAATAGTAATAACACAGGCAAGTCATAATTGTAGTTGTGTTATGGAGAAAAATTATTGTTTGCTACTTAGATATGACGTGCTTTTCTGTAATATGGCAACTGAGGAAACTTTCTTAAATTAGTATGAAGTTAAGTTTTCTAAGGGTAATTGACATGACAACATTAGCTAATAAGTTCAATATTTGGCATTGCTAGTTTGTGATCAACAAAGAGTCACCTGAGCTTTGCAGGTGTGTTGGTTGTGGTGGGGATTTGAGTAGAGTTTCTTGGTTCATGTTGCAGCAAGAACTTTATCCTTAAAAAAAATGATCAACTAATACTGTATGTTCTCTCAAGTAAATTGTCATGTAATAATATTTGCAAAAGAAACAAACCAATCCCTAATTAATTGAATGTACTACCAAACACAACCTTTCATTGTTGTAGGCACACAATCTTCAGTAATTTGTGCTTGTATTTTACAGCCCTTAGATACAGCATCCTCAAGAATGCAGACAAGTGAATTTGGGAAATCCAAGGGATTCTGGAAGACCCTTTCAGAGGGTACATGGAGTGAAGCATATGACGGACTTGGCATCTCCATTCTTTTAACAACAAATCCATCTATTCAGGTATCATTTCTAGGATATATTTGTAAAAATGAAACATAGAGAGGATCCATTTTTCCAGAATAGGTTGCACAAGTAGACTATGATACTCAGACAAGGAATTTTTCCCCCCAATAGTATACAGCATACGATCAGTTGAAACAGAGAATACTAAAGAGCAAGATAAGCAAAACAGGTACAAAGTCATCCCCAGAAGCACTTTCTGCAGTTTCTGCTTTCGTGCTTGGTGCAGTTTCAAAATGTGCTGCTACCTGCTTGACATACCCAGCTATCAGGTAGATGATCAATTTAAACTATTTCCCCCCATAATTTTTTACTTGCATTACTGATTCTGGTGTGCAAAAGAAGAATAAAATCAATTTTATTTTTGCAGATCTAAGGTTTCTGCAGATGTATCTGATAGATACCCATTAGTTAGTTAGTTAATTAAGTTAGTTGGTTGAAGAAATAAGGCATGTTGCATTGTTGGCTATAAATAGGAAGAGGGGTTGAGAAGAGTTAGTATTGTGTATGGGGCGAGTCCTGTATCTCTTGAATATCCAGGGAAATTGTGCATTTTTCTGTTCACCAATAACATTACTTTCATGTTGTGCTTAATCTGATCTTTTTTCTATCAGTATCTTGAGAAAAATAACTAATGTAATACAATAGTATTTACTTTGTTTTGATAGAAGTTGTTTGACTTTTGAATTGAGGATAGGTGTAAAGTCATGATTCAGGCTGCTGAATCAGATGATGATAAGCGTACAGAAGCTGAGAAGAAGGCACAAAGGACAATCTCTGGAGCACTCTATACTATTTGGAAAAGAGAAGGTATATTGGGATTTTTCAAAGGATTGCAGGCGCAGATATTAAAAACTGTTCTCAGCTCTGCATTACTTCTGATGGTAAAGGAGAAGATCGCAAAGTCCACATGGATTCTAATGCTTGTGATTGGAAGATACCTATCTGTGAATTCCCCCAAATTGAAGGCCGTTTGAATGCGTGAATAGTGTATTCTTAAAACAATTCACCCAAGAATATGCTAAAATTATTTGTCTGCTATGGAGGAAAATAGTGGCAGGTGCAAGAATTTCATGTTGCTGGTGGTTTGGATTGTGTTTCTGATGAGGGAATGCAAATTATAAAAATTCACATCAATGGAGTCTATCTCATCTAATATGCTTTTCTCATAAGACCTTAGCCTTGAAGTAGACTTGTTAATGCATTAGCATGTTTTCTTTAGCATCATGTTATGCACCTTCAATTGGTCTTATGGTTTGTATCATCTGGCAAACTCCAAGCTTCCAAGCTCAAAAAATAATATTATTGATAATAACGACAACAATAAGATAACAAACCTTTGGAGCAATGCTTTCTTTTTCCTATTTGTCTTTAGCATTCTAAAGAAATACAATAATGAAACAACAGTTACAGAGAATCTCAATTTCCCACCAAAAAGAAACACCTGTCTTCATTTCATCCTGACACAAGTAACACCTTTGATTGGTGACAAAATTGCCACTATGAAGCATTGCCAACAGCCATCCTCTAGGTTTCATAACAGGAAAATGGAACCGACTAAGAAGAGCATTGAGCCGGAAATCAATCCAAATCTTGGAATCAAATTGGCACCATTAGCACTATAGGGAGCAAAGCTTCCATCAGGAGTGTTAGTGGTCAAAACAACAACAATCCAGTTTTTTTCTGAACCAATGCCAATTCCTGTGTACTTTGTGTCGTTGAGACTATCTGAGTAGAGAGATTTTGTGAAATTAGTGAGGACAAGGCTTGGAACCAGACCAGGAACACAAGCAGGCATTACATTTCCATCTCTTGTGTTAGAAATAGCCAAATGACACTTATTTAAGAGGTCTGGATAGTTTGACAACTGAGGCTCTGTGCCGGGCACAGTGTTAGCACCTGTGGTATTTGTGCAGGGTTGTTTCTTGAATTGATCAGCTATCTTTTCAGCAAGGCAATCTGCATTGTCATTCCTTGTCAGAGCTTTCAAGTTTAATGATGCTCGATATTTGTTGATACCTTGATAAAGATTGTCTTCCTCATCTGCAAGAGAATCTTAAGGTGAGTGCAGTCTTAACATGTCAACTCAAATTCAATGAGTATGCATATGACCGAGAATGTGCATGTGTGCAGAAAAACAAAAATTGACTGGGGAGATTTTCAAATTAATTATTTAATTATACCCAACTCTATAATAAATGAGCCTTTAGATGATTTATAAAATGATGAAATTTTGGTGAAACTTCCCTTTTACTTTTGCTTGGACAAACACATATAATATTGTGGTGTATGCAAAACAAATTGTATGTTATATTGTATTCCGTTTCAAGTTTTAACATTATTTATCAATCGTTAGCTCGAAAACATTAGGATCAGCAACAAACAGTCTCTACTCTCCCTTTCAAACATTGAAATCCCAGATCAATCTGTCTCCTAATCAGATCTATCACACAGGCTATTAAGAAACACAAGAAAAACAACAATCACAACACAAAAAACCAAATGTAGAGTTATGTTAACGTATTATTGAAATCACTATGAAAATTGTTCATACAATAACTGCAGTATAAAGTGAAACACATTCAAGGATAATGAATATTAACTGATTCAAGAGAATCCACAGAGAGAGGAAGAGAGCAAGAACTCACCATTGTCACATTTAACAGGATAATTTATTAAAAGAATCACAATGGAAGAAAGGAGAAGCCAGAAGAAGAGAGAGAACTTTGGCAGCACCATCCTTCTCAGCTAAGTTGTACAAGAAGGAACAGCAAATAATATATGTATAGAGGTAGATGAAGACCCTTCCTACAGCAAAAAGAGTTGCTACTTTTGGGTCCTATATGTGGGGTGCAATGCAAGTGCAAAAGTAAGTTTTCTTATGCACGGTGCATTACTGTTTCTTCGAGGTTAAGTTAGACAGCATACTAACACTGAGGAAGACATCGCAACGGTAATGAATGGTTGCTCATGTTTCAGTATCGGATTCAAATGTATGTGTCTATGCCCTTTTTTCATGCATGGTTATATGCAATATTTGTCATACATGGTATACTATTTGCTTTAATTGGAATAAATTCTCTCATGCGACGCAGTTATTTTATACTGCCATTTTCTTAAGTTAATTGTTCCTGTGAAATAATGATTTATCCGTAAAAATGTCTGCCTCAGACCAATTTGGTACACCAAATAAATTGGGCGCATATGATGGCGGGTCATCTTCTATACGGTAATATTTAATATGCATACGGCATATAATAACTTACTACAAGTAATGAATCATTGTCATCTATTTTTTCGGTAGCTTAATATAATAAACTTACTCCTTCAAAAAAAAAATAATAATAAACTTACCAATAGCAATTGTTATTTGGTTTCTCCAAAAAAAACAAAATGGCAATACAAATTTATTGCTAACAGTGATCCTACTTGGATTGAGAAAAATATTTGTAGCTTATAATTTTAGTCCTTTGCATATGAAATTAATATTTTAGTCCCTGTAATTTGAAGAAGAAAAAAATTGTTTTATTTTCTTAGGACCACCGACACTGCAATATTACTGATAGGAACAAACTGAGTGAGTCGTGTAGTATCATTGGGTTTAAATGTAAGATTTTTACTATCAAGAATAATAGAAGATAAGTTTTGTGTGACAAATTCAACGAGGGTGTTTTGCGTGACAGATTTATTCATCGCATTTATTTAGGTAGAAAGACTGAAACGAACTTCCTTTTTTTTTTTTTTTTTTTTCCAAATTAGAGGCGTTAATGTTAGATTTATCATTTTAACCTATTTTTACATCCTTCTCAGTCATCTATTTTAACAACCCAAATCACGTCATCTTTTCTCCATATATCTTTCCTTCCGATGAGACATTGGTATAAATGAGTTATTTTTCTGAAGAAACGAACAATCAATCTGTTCTATCTTTACTTAAGAAAATTATTAAAAAGTTATTTTTAAAATGAAGAGGATTATTATAAATGTAATATATTAGCAAAGGGGAAAATTCATCGATTATAAATTTACTTTATTATAATATACTATGTATTACATTATAAATTTTTACATGTGATAATTGGGATTCAACAAAATGTTTTACATGGGAAACAATTATTATCTTCCTGTCAAATATTTTTAAAAAGAACAGTGCTGTGAAAGCGTAAGAAAGTGTTCTAAGGCCTCGTTGACGAATGCTAACGGTTCTGATTTTTCTATGTTTTACATTGAAAACAATTATTATGCTCCTGTTGAATATTTTAATGATTGAAACACGCACCAAAATGTTCTGAGACCTTGTCCACCAAACCTAGTGGTTCTAATTTTTTTATATATGTTCAACAAATGAAACTGATGATTCAAAAAGAAAATACTGAAATGATACTCCAAGACTAAATAGATAGATAACTATCAAGTCACAGTTATTTTTTATATAGAAAGTAGCAGACATTGTGTATAAGGCTGAATAGACTGATGTAGTATAATTCATCCAATTAAGAAATTTCTAGTTCACTAAGTAATGAATCCATCATTTAGGTGGCACTTTCAACTTCTATACAGTTTTTTTTTTTCAGGTGAACTCCAACTTTCTATACATTCCATCTCCTATCAGTGACCAAAGTCTAAATTAAAAAAAATATAGTCAGCATAGTAGATCTCTTCTGTCAAATTTCCTCAAGGTCCAGACAAATGGTTCAAGAAAAACTAATTGTGCAGTAATTGGAGGCTTTAGGAAGCATTTGTAATTGTTTAAGAACATCTCTTTCCCTTTCCAAACCACCAGAAAAATTCTCATGATGACATATTATATCCATTTGCAGTAAAACTTCAGCATGTTTAAGCAAACTCTTCACTACTTGCAGTTCCCCATCTGTTCCACAAAATTGACTAATCCTAATGAACTTGAGATTACTTGAGAAACAATAAGGAATAGGATCCAGTATCCAACTTCCTTTTTCATGATTCCCAGAAATACAAACGCCCTACAATTAAGAATCAATTGAGTAATTATATTTAATATCAAACAGACTTAAAATAAAATGCAAACACTTAAGGCTACAGGATAGTTACCGATTGGAAAACAAGTAATTCAAGGCATGGTAATTTCTGGAGGAACTTGGCCAGTGTTCCACAACCAAAATTGATTGCCGTCATGAACGAAAGAAATCCAAGATATGTTAAATTGTATAATATAGGCATGCAGGCATTTAATTCTTTATAATATGTGAGAACCTAACAAAATAGTAACATTCCATCAGAGGCACAAGCAGAATTAACCAACATTTTGACTGAAAGTACTACCATTTTCCACTTAAACAAGTCACATACCTCAAAAGCATAAGGAGTTAGCATTAGTTCTTTTGCGCAAGAAATCCCTCTAAGAAGTTTACCAGCTCTATAAGCAACTTCACTTTGCCTGCTACTCTCTCCAATGTCATCTGTGCTGCACAAGCCCATTAATCCCCAGCTGAGGGATACAGAGCCATGGATGAAATATTCATTTCTGAGTGTACCAATGTAATAAAAGGATTCAAGATTCTCTGCTCTAATAAAGAACTGACAATCATCACAATCTGATAAATTTTCTTTTATATCCAATTTCTTAAGCATGGGAAGAGCTATGGTAACAGCTTGAACATCCCACCAGCAGCATCTATCCAAAGTTAGTTCCTCCAGGACAGGCAAGCCAGAAAATAGCCGTTGAGTGGACTCAATGCCAGAAAAAACAACATACTGAAGAGTCAACAACTTCAAATTCGAAAAGTGAATGGAAGATGGAAGTTTGAGCATAATATCTGCCATTATAACAACCTGCCTGAGTGTATCACATGTAAATAGGCAATGAGGCAATTCAAGAGGCTCTAGATGAACATCATGAAGTAGAAGAAACAAGTGTTGAACATTGTGCTTTACTGCAGTGCACACCCACGAATTGATATGAGAAGCATCAGTAAACACTTCACAAGCCAGTGCAAAGAGCTTGAGATCCAATGGTTTACGGAGTGCAATAACCCTATCCACAAAATCCATGAAGAGTGATCTCCTCTGGTACATATTTGGTGTAAATTGTGAGAAGTCAAGGTTGGTGACAAACATCCATTGGGAATGCCATCTTCTAGACAATACACTTGTTCTAACCGCATCTTCCGTTGGAAGTAAACTTAAAATGTGTTGAATAATTTCATCAGGTAAATCGCTTATCCTACCCTCAAGACGATCTGCCTTACAAGTTGAAAAACCTTCTTCCATCATTCTGTGTTTCCCTAATGTACAAATGCATCATTACAAGAATACAAAATGCCATAAATTCCAATATTTTCTTCCTTTCTATTGGACCAAGATAGGACATGACCTAACAAACGATCAAAATTGGAAACAGTTCTTTTTATCTAACCAGATGTCTTAAAATGTGTTTAGATGAATGTGCAAAAATGATTTTAATATTGATTTTAAAGTAATTGAAACATGTCTTAGTGTTTTGCTCAAGTCACTAGCAGAGTAGTGAAACACAGAATAATTTTTTAATTCACCAAACAAAAATACAACCTAAACTTCAACTCAAGATCAATTTCTCATTGTGAAACCAAACTAGTAAACATTTACATAAAATCATATTAGCTGTATTTCAACATGACACAGAAATCTGAATAAAGCTAAACGTGAATCCAAAAACACAATAAACTTGACTTCAACAGACTCAAATTTCACATCAATACTTCACCGAGCAAAACCCTAGTGGATGATATAAAATAAAATCCCCAACATTTCCAACATAAAAAGGGTCAACTTATCATACCACATACCAATCGTTCTGAACTTGTTAAACTTTCAGAGCTATAATGCTGTCAAACACTGTTCACCACTTCACACCTCAAATATCTTCACCAAGTTAAAACATTATTAGACAGAATGAAAAAGAAGAAAATAATATGCATAAAAATGAAGCGAGGCGAATACGATACCGTGGTTCGCAAGTAGAACTATGGAAGTTCGCTTCAGGTCTCCCTCCAAAACTCACTCTTTGCTCACGATACAGTTATATTTATACCTCGCTTCTTCGCCCTTAAAAACAATGTCGTTTACGTCACTAGAAGGTAAACGACAGGTGCATAACAACAGGACTGTTCATATTCGAAATTGATGTTTTTCTAGATTAAATATAATTTTTGAAATACGACTTAATACAATTTTAGTTTCAATTAATATTATTTTAATTTAGACGTATACAAAATTCATGAAATGAGAAACTTTAAAAAGAAAAAAAAATTCTTTTTTTGAAGTTAAAGCAGCTAGAATGAGTAAATGAGAAGAGTTAAAAGGTGTTTATTCTTGTGGTGGTAGAATATTAGGAGATGGGAAATTAGATTATGACAAATATTATATCGCAAATTTTTATGTCAAATTATTAAAAACATAATAAAAAGACTTAAGTGGAAACGTACACGTATTTATAGATGATTATTTGAAGAATAAATGATTCAGCAACATGATCCTCCATGTCTACATATACCCTGTTCTTTTTATCTTCCATAGGATGTTAGAAAAGAGAACTAATATTTTGGGATCAAAATTTTCTTTTGTAAAATAATCAAGTGTTTTTTTATGAAGAGATATATTTTTCAATCTTATAATATAAAATTATTTTTTCTTTTTTCATATTCTATTTTGTCATTTTCATGGTATTTTTTATTTTTTAATGTCCTCGTTCGTAATAAAATCTGAAGTTGATACTGAAATAAGAAAGATATTTTAATATTATAAAAGGATAATTAATTAATAAAACAATTAATATTTGGATAATAGTATTATTAAATAAAAAATAAATTATATATTAATAGGGTAAAACAATTATATATTATCATCCACTCAAAATCTATTATATAAAATAAATTTGTTGACTTTTGTCTATAAAATTATATAAATTGACCGGTTCTTTTTCTTTAGAATGATTAACAATATTATGAAACTATTATTTTAAATTTTTATGATTAATATTTGGTCCATTTCAAAAATTTTGTCAAAGTCTATGATTCCTCATTTTATTAATTATAAAAAATAATATTAAATTTCATCTTATTATTAATTGACATTAAGAGAAGGGTTAAAAGATATATAAGTTGCATAAAAAAAATTAATATAGACTTTCGAGTAATCGGTGACGTGAGACTTTACGATAAAGAGAAATAAAACTTATGTATGATACCTATTACCTATTATACATATTGACTCGCACCAAACTGATATTGTATGTTTCAGTGAATTTATTCTTACAAAAATCACTTTATTAAAATAATAGATTAAATTTTATACACAAGATATAGCATATATATTGTTGTAAACAACATAGAAGATTTGCATGTCGATTCACGCCAATCCCACTTCTATTTAGTACCCGCCCATCTTATTTGAAGAAGGTGTTGAGCCCAAATGTATTTATGTACAAATTGTGGATAATTACAAAAGGTTGCGTTTAAGGTACGGCTTGTTTTGCCAAATAGTTAACCAAGATAAGCTCACAATAATAGATACTAGGTACTTTCGCAAGGTACGGTGTAGGGTGCCTTTTATACTACGTGACTGTGGCACCTTGAGCCCGGACTTCTTCGGTGTTGGTTGCGCCCATGGGGTTGGAATGCCATCTATGGCAAATAGCTGTGGACTGTGATGCAGCTTGGGCGCGTTCCAACCCCTTTACGCGATGTAAATCCATGCACTTCCAACTTCTTATATATATCTTCTGTGCTCGTTCCATAGTCAGGTTAGAATTACAACTTATATTTCAAAAAGAAAATAAAAATTGTTGTTTATAGTTTATTTATAAAATATCTATGATTATTTTTTATATGCAAACGTGGAGTTAAAAATATCATATTTAATAGTAATGAGGTCGAATAGTTTTCAACATAAATTTTAATTGTATATTTTTATAAATATTTAATTATTTAATTATTTATTTTAGATATAAAGTTTTGTGTTATAGATAATTTGTGGAGAAATGACTTATGCATTTATTATTGTTGTTCATATTAACCGTATGATTATGGAAAGTAATAAAGGAGTAACATTTGAAGAATCTAGAAGAGTTTCATAAATTAAACATGAAAAATATTTTAATGCGTTGTAAAAGAAAATATATATGTGATAAATTTAAGTTAAATATGTGGCACTGCAAATTATTGATGATGGAGATATTGAAATTATGATTACTAATTTTTAATAAGAGAACATAAGTCATGTAGAATTATGCGTAAAAATAGTTGCTGGTGATGTGTCTGACGTAGGTGCATTTGAAGCAAATGTTAGTAGCTCGTACAAAGAAAGTTATACAAGGGTTAAACTCTAGTGATAATGACGAAAATTATATTGTTTCTAATTCATAATATCCGACGAAGAAGATTTTGACAGCAATTTACCTAAATTGGATAACAATGAAAGAATGAAAATCATTACAGTTTAAATTTAAACGTGCAATCTAATGTAGTTACTAAAACACGTGCAGGTTAATATTAATAATTTTAAATTTTAATTTGATATAATGAAAATATAATTTATTTATTTGATGTTAATGTACGAAGAAGTCAACAACCTTTTTGACAAACAACGCTCAATTATACAAATATTCATTAGAACTACTCTTCATGTGTAAATTTTGTTTTGAATTAGTTAGTCAATCAAGAATTAAATGTTGATTGGAATTTGACAACAAACGAGAAGCCTAAAATGTTGTTAAACAATACTTGGTGGGTGTGCACCAAAGATAAAGGTGGTCGAGTATATATTAACAAAATATGTTGTATTGCCTTAAAAATAATAATGATTTTTTATGTCCTATTTATGTGCGGGCTATACAATTAAAAGAGGACAGATATGCGAAAAGTCACACAATAGGTAGATCATATACTTGTTTAAACTCTAGTTTGACACAAGATCATGTCAATCTTAATTCAAATTTGATTAGTACCTGCATTGTGCGTATGTAAAAATATTTTTTTTATAATATTACTATTTGTCTACTCAAGTTTACAGTATTTATAAAGTTTGTTTCAACTGCTTTTTATAATTAATAGGTATGCTAAGGGAAGATTCATCCATCAAAATTGGATTGATTTAGAGAAAGAATTGCAAGTATGCTTAACTATAAAATATCCTACAGAAAGATATGGTTAGTTAAATAAAAATCAATGATCATAGTATATGGTGCCTGGGAAGAATCATATGCTCAACTTTCTGTGCGACTTCACATGCAACTTCACTCTCTTGTTTCTTACTATCAAGTGTTCATGAATTCCGACAATTTCATTATGTGTTTTGTACTTTTCAACGACATGGTAATGCTTTTAAATTTTGTAAGTCAATAATATAGTTAAATAGTACACATTTGTATGTAAAATATCACGAAACACTTAACGCTAGATGAGAATGACAATGTTTTAATACTTGTATTTGTTGTTATTGACGTTAGAACTTTATTAGTTTGGTCGTGATTTATCTTTCGTATATACGTGACAGATAAATCAAAAATTTGTCTAGTCTCTAATTGACATAGAGTATCAAGTCAGCTATTGACAATAAAACAATTAAATATATTCAACCTCATGCTTACCATGTCTAATGCACCAAACACATTGTAAGTTGTTTTAATCACATATTAAAGAGCGCAAAACAAAAATAAATATTGATAAAATTAGGTAAGTATTTCATTATTATGAACTCATTGATTATCATGATTATAATGTTTGTCATAAGTATCTAATGTATTTTTTATGTTTTTCTTTGGTAAGTTATACCTTTACAAGCATATTTTTAACAAAAATAAATCTTGAGAAATTATATAAATTAGTTTCTACCATTATAAGTTAGATTCAAGAAATTTCTTAAGAAAAAAATGGAATATCTCTTAGAACAACAATTAATACGATATGGATGTATGATCACGAATTTATCTAAATACGTAAATAAAATTCTTATTGATTATAAAAATTCTCTCATCATAACCTTAATTAAGTTAAAGTATAATTAGGTTAAAGTATAATTATTGTAGTGAATATTTTATGAAAAGAGATAGTTAAGTGTATCAAGAAGGTTATATTTATTGTTAAAAGTTAATGTAAATTATATAAAAAAATAAGAAGAAATATGTTTTAATATTACATGTGACATTCGTCAAACATGAACGCCAGAAGAGTAATTCAATCCAATAATACGGTAAGGCAAAATATAATAATTGTATAAAATTTTCAATTTTAATGATTCAATATAATAATCGTGACAACTACAAATTAAATATAATGATAATTAAACAATTATGCATGATATTTATAAATAAATTTATACATACAACAATAAAATTAAATTATATAATTTACACTGGCACACAAACAAAAAAATTAAATCATCACGTAATAACAATAAACAATAATAAGTACTTTAAATTCAATAACACTTAAAAACATTAATACATTAAACTTTATACTAAACTTATACATAAAATAGTTAAACAATATCATATATTTACTAATAAAAAAACAATTTCAAAAAAGTTTCTTTATCTTTAGAATGCTTGATAATCCTTGTACAGGGGTATATATATGAAATAAATGTGCAAGATAAAGTTGTGCTCGAGGTGATTATAAAACATAAGACCAGTTTACGCCTCTAATGAAACATAGAACCTGCCCGTGCCTGAAATGAAGCAGGTCTTAGAAAACATTTAAGGCAAAATAATCATATTCTACGCATATAACTATTGGCGCATATCAAGTCTGTGTCACTTATTTTACACTTTTTTTGATGCATTTAAGTGTAAAAAAACCCTAAGACCTACATCTCAACCCACTTTTATATTTTACCCAAGGTCAATTCATTTTCCATAAAAATTAGTCAAACGTCACTATTGTAGTACACTTGCCCACTTTTAATAAATTTTAATTTTTTAAATTTATAATTGAATAGTTAAAAATAATTAATAAAAAATATATAAAAGAGGAAATGAAAAGATAAGAAGAAACAAAAGTATTGCGTATATATTACAAAAATGAAAAGAAAGAAATAAAAAAATAAAAAAATAAAACGGAATAGTGATTGTATCATATCCCGATAACCGTGTCACACTTATGATAGGAGTGCAATTTGAGGGCTCAAGAGTTCAGACCCTCTCAAGAAAGGGTTTCAAATCAAACTCACTCAATCGCATAGCCTTGCGTTACAAGTTGCGTCGCCGTTTCTCCACCGTCCGATTCGAAACTCACTCATTTTCATTCTTTAATTTCAATTCAATTCCCCTCTCCATGGCGTTGCGTCCATGACCTTGTTAAAACGGCGACGCACCGATCCCAATCTCTCCCAAACCCTAACCCTAACCTTCTCTCTCTTTCTCTGCGAATCCCGAACCGTTATTTATGTTCTCTCAAAACCTGATTCTCCCTCCCGAAAACCCTAGACCCGCGGCGTTCGCTTCGAAACCGATGAACAATGAGATCGCAATCGCCGCCGCGCAGAAGCCTCCGCCGTCGATTCTTGTTGGCCGGTTCAAGGCACTGCTTAAGCAGCGCGACGACGAATTCAGAGTCTCCGCCGGCGTCCCCGCGCCGCCGCCTACCACCGACGAAATCGTCCAGATTTACGAGGTGCTCTTGTCGGAACTCACGTGCAATTTGAAACCTATCATCACCGATCTCACAATCATTGCTGAACAGCAGAGGGAGCACGCGAGAGGCATCGCTGACGCAATTTGCGCTCGGATTCTCGAGGTCCGTCTCCGTTGCCGCCGAAATTTCTTCTTCTTCTTTCTCTTCTTCTTCATCTCGAGATTTGTAAAATGTCATAGAATCGTTTTATTTGTTCGGGTTAAAATTATCCCTCTCTTGTTATTTCACTTTTCCGCTTCGTCGAATGTCACAATTTGGGTTCCAATTCTTCGGGTTTTTGTTTTTCTTTTTAATTTATTTATTTTTTTTTATTTCAGTTCTGCATTTTTTATGCTTTTGACTTTACCTGAAAAATGAACACGGAGAACGATTGGATTATGATGAAATTGACGGTTGTTTTTA
Source organism: Hylodesmum podocarpum (assembly GCA_026586105.1). Taxonomy (NCBI): domain Eukaryota; kingdom Viridiplantae; phylum Streptophyta; class Magnoliopsida; order Fabales; family Fabaceae; genus Hylodesmum; species Hylodesmum podocarpum. The sequence continues at coordinate 767,618 of JALJEV010000426.1, read as the reverse complement.
AATATTTTTATTATATATTAAAGCGCAAAACAAAAATAAATAGTTGCTATTGATCATATAAAGAATAGGAAATAGAACAATCTATGTAAGTAGATATGGGGACGCATTAGGTGCGTTTGTGTGAAACGTGTTTCAGGGGTCTTTTCGGTTTCAAGAAAGTCTAAGATATGGGCACACGAATTGAAATTCGGCCTACGACTTATTTTGCAATGTCTCTAGATTGCCATTAAAGGAAAATTGTTCTAATTCAGTTTTGCTGAGATGAAGTAATTTCTGCAAAATAATAAAGAGTTTGTGAATGAACGAGGATTTAGTTACGCTGGTAAACGTTTCTGTAATTTTGTAAACAGTACCGTATCATGCAAAATGACATAAATTGTATGTAATATGTGAAGAAATTAACGACGTTTTAAATGACCTAGTACGCTGAGTTTTTGTTGATGCGTAGTAGAACAATAGTATTTCTACTTCTACTTACTAATATTAAAATCTCGTTGAATTATATATATCTGGCTATGTCAGTGTTCACATGGGAATTCAATTTTTTGGAGATGTTCTTTTGCAGGTGCAAGCAGATCAAAAGCTTCCTTCACTCTACCTGTTGGACAGTATTGTGAAGAATTTTGGGCAGGAATACATTAGATACTTCTCTTTACGCCTTCCGGAAGTAGGTTAACTAGGTTGCATTATTGTTTTAAGTTTTATCATTTTGTTCTGCTATTGAAACCTCTGGTTCTACTATCATCCCAGGTTTTCTGTGAGGCATACAGGCAGGTTCAACCTAATTTGCATCCTGCTATGCGACATCTTTTTGGTACCTGGTCAAAAGTCTTCCCACCTGCTGTCCTTCGCAAGATTGAAGCTGAGTTGCAATTTTCGCAAACAGTTAATAATCAATCATCCACCATGAATCCTGTCAGGCCTTCTGAATCTCCTCGACCAAGCCATGGCATACATGTTAATCCGAAATACTTGCGGCAGTTAGAGCGCTCAACTGTGGTGGATAGTGTAAGTTTTTTTTTAACATCTCTGCCCTCTTTACAAACTATGTTCTCCAAACTTTGTATTTGTTGAAGACTGTAATTTTGATGTTAAGTTTAGCAAGGGTGGATGGAGGCATCAATGTATACATGATGTGAATCTTTTGATGGGTTGTCACAAGGGAGGCTTTGGAAAATGTATTTTTTTTAACTTTCATGTTGGCTTACCCCTTGCCCCATCTTTGCTTCAGAGTTTTTATGAATTATGACTAAGGGCCTGTATGTTACCATCTAAATTCAATTTTACAAAGTGTGACCCATTCTATTGGAAAATCTATGGTTAATATCAGCTGTACATGCCTCTCAATAACATTTACCAGTTCAAAATCAAAACCATGAAAGTTAATTTTACCAAACTTCAAAACAAATAAACACCGTCTCCTAGCAATGCAATTTCTTATTTATTTATTTTTTTGTGATTTGCTGAATTTCCTATCTCTGATAAGCTTGGGTTTATTTTTTCCTGATTCTTCTCCTCTCTTTAAATTAATGATCCTGGTGTCCTCGGAGACGAGGGAGAAAAACCTGGATGACAGATTAAATACTCCTGTCCTGTTTCCCTTTGAGAGCATCCAGTTTGTATGTTGTTAATGTCAACAAAATTCTGTCTATCGATTAGTATGGCTGGCAATATATCAGACTGACACAATTTATCTGTTTTTCTGTGTAACTTTGACATCTGGGAAAATTTTCACCCTGTTAAGTGATATTGTTTTTTCTTTCCCTTCTATAGTCATATAGTTTTCTCTTCTCATTTTACTCCTGGGGGCTAAGGAAGTAAGTACTGTATCCATTAATTCTAGGAAGGGATTGCTGCTAAATTTATATAATTCAATAGAGAAAATTTTCAGCCCTTATTTGGGAAAAAATTCTTGCAAACAGAAATAATGAGTGGCACTGTGACAGTATTTCTTTAATCCTCACAGGTTGGTGGTGAAAAGTTGGATTCATCAGGAAATGCTAGTAATACAAACTTTGGTTTTGTATCTAGTAAGCCGCATCAATTTTTATCAAGCAGTAGCAGGCTTGGAATATCCTCATCCCCATCAAGAATTGGAATTGATAGGCCTTTGGCTACATCTATGGATGAATATGCGATTGAGAGAGAAACTCCTCATCCTGCTGTTGATTATGGAGTAGCCAAAGCATTAGGTAGAGATGTGGAGTTGAGTGAATGGCAGCGAAAGCAGTATGCTGGTGATGGTCGTAATCGATTTTCAACTTCTATTACATACAACCTTAGTAATGGACATCAGCGTCAAAGTCCAAGAGCTTTAATTGATGCATATGGAAGTGACAAAAGCCAAGAAACTTCAAGCAGCAAGCCTTTGTTAGTTGAACGACTGGATAGAAATGGTATAGACAACAAGGTGGTTCCAACATCATGGCAGAATACTGAAGAAGAGGAATTCGATTGGGAAGATATGAGTCCAACCGTAGTAGACCATAGTCGGAATAATAGTTTATTGCCTTCAAGTATTGGTTTCTCCCGGGAAAGGCCTGTTGTTGCAGCTAATGCAACTTTGTCAGAGCAAGATACTAGGAAGGGTTGGTCTCCTGGATCTCAGCTTCCTCAAATAGATGATTCTTCTGCTATAGCAGAAGATGCGTTTGCCTCTTCGGCTGTATGGTTCCTCACTTTGATATTTAATTCATTCTGCTATATATTGTTTTTGTATGGTTTATGGTATTGCATTTCCCCATGAAAACATATATAATCAGATGCCATTGATGCTTTGTTTGGGTTGGCTCAATCAAATGCATGAAATTCATTCATTCTTGTCTGGCAAATGGTCTCTAATTTAGTTACCAGATATTCTCTAACTTATATATTTTTTTACAGTAAACTACTGTCTATTATAATTTAGCCATTTTGGTAATGGCAAACAGGCTTTTGTGTAGCACCAGTCTTGATGTTTCGTATATATTTTTTACAGTAAACTACTGTCTATTATAATTTAGCCATTTTGGTAATGGCAAACAGGCTTTTGTGTAGCACCAGTCTTGATGTTTCTTTTGGTATTTTAAGTTTGGTTCTCATCTTTTTATTATCAACATGAATTTAATTCTGTGAGGAGTTTTAATATAAAACTGTTTATCTATCTTCATCATATAGCTTAAAGTTTCAAAATAGTTGGCCCATGATGTGATTTTAGAGCCTTTATAACCAATTGGTATAACTTCATTACTTGATCATGGGCAGTACTATAGAGTTGTCTTGGAGCATTGTGTCTACCTACTGCTCCTCTGTCTCTGTAGTATTGCACTTCATTGTCACTGTTGGAATGATGAAAGTTTTCACCTAACTGTTTGAACTATAGTAGGGATAGACAGTTTGTGAAAATTTTGATATAATTTGAAAGGAAATAGGACTTGCCACTAACTTGTATTTATTCTCTTTGCAGTTTCGTCGTGCACCTCTGGGTCAGGTACCTGGATTCCAAAATCAAATAAATCATAGTCTGGGCTCCGCTCAACCTCATGATGCCTGGAAGATTTCTCATTATCCATCTAACTCATCACAACATATCTTTAGTAATAGGGGAAGAGGAAGGAGTCTTGCAATCCCTCCTATTGATAACATTAGGGTTCGACCTCCAGTGTCAAGGATGGCTTCTGGCCTTGTCTCTAATGCAGAAGCTCGTCCATCAGTTTTGCCTGTATCTTTTGAATTAATGCCTTCTGTAAATCTGAATGGCACTAGACTTCCTACCTTAAATCCAATAGCTCCATTGCAAAAACATGTTAGGAGTCAGTTTGAAGCAATACATGCTAGTAACCCCATTGTGAACCATGTTGTAAATAAATCTTCATTTATGCCAGAACAGGCATTTGACCATGTTGAGAACAAGGATGCAAGTATTTCGAAGTTACATCAGTTGCCTAATCAGCTCCCCGGACTTATTTCCTCCAACCAGCAAAATCATGGGCAAGCACAACTACATTTTTTTCCGCCTCAGGACCCATCAACCACACAATTTAGTCATGGAAGTTCTTTGCAGGGACATGGTGCTTCTATAAGTACAGCCATGTCAAATCCATTACCTGTTATACAATTCCCTTCGGCAGTCCAAAGAATTGCAAATAACCCTTTGCATTTACAGGGTGGAGCCCATCCACCTTTACCCCCAGGCCGCCCTCCTGCTCCATCTCAAATGATACCTCGTCCAAATGCTGGTCCATTTATGTCAAGCCAACAGCCAACTGCTGGATATTCTAATTTAATTAGTTCTCTAATGTCTCAAGGCGTGATCTCATTGGCCAACCAGCTGCCTACACAGGTATCTAATATTGACATTTGTCTTCAGTTCATTTTTCCCTTTGTTGATTTTTTTGTGCAACCCGAGTTAATCAAGTATTTGTTTTAGGATTCTGTTGGAACTGAGTTTAATCCAGATACTCTGAAGGTTCGTCATGAATCTGCAGTCAAGGCCTTATATGGTGATCTCCCTAGACAATGCACAACTTGTGGGCTCCGATTCAGATGCCAAGAGGAACACAGTAGTCATATGGATTGGCATGTGACTAAGAATCGGATGTCTAAAAGCCGTAAGCAGAAGCCCTCTCGAAAGTGGTTTGTGAGTGACAGGATGTGGCTTAGTGGTGCAGAGGCATTAGGAACGGAGCCAGTTCCAGGTTTTTTGCCCACAGAAACCATAGAAGAAGGGAAAGATCACGAAGAGTTGGCAGTACCAGCAGAAGAGGACCAGAATGCATGTGCATTATGCGGAGAGCCTTTTGATGAGTTTTACAGTGATGAAATGGAGGAATGGATGTATCGAGGAGCTGTATACCTCAATGCACCCACGGGAACAACAGCAGGTATGGACAGGTCGCAGTTAGGCCCCATAATTCATGCTAAATGCAGGTCAGAATCTAATATGGCCTCCTCTGAAGATCTTGGGCTTGATGACAAGGTATCCTTTTCTCTATCTAATATTGTTCACTGCATTTGCCTCGGTTATTTTGTAACGAGATATTATCATCAACCAGTTTTATTCCATTTCAATACTGCTTGATTGCTAGTATTTTACCCTTATCAGGATTATATGCATGTCTGCATATGCTTGAAGCAATCTTCAGTGAATATTCTAACTTTTATCTTTTTCCTTTATATGCTGCAGGGTGTTGATGAAGATGAACGCCAAAGGAAGCGAATGAGGAGTTGACTAAAAGTTGACAAGTTTTGTGCAATGTAACTTATGATTTTGCGATAGTGTATCTTCTTAGAGTAGAGTTCAATCTTGCAATACCATGGCCGTTCTGCCAAAACTCATGTACATGTATAGTTGGAGTAGTAACGTGCATATTTTCTTGCAGCCAAAGATTACATTTTAACTTTGTTTCGCTCCTTGCATTTTTTACCCCTAATCAAAAGCTATTATTAATACTTTGTTACTTTTGGGATGGGGTACCAGATTTTAAACAATGCAGCGAGATGCTCTCAAGTTGAATCAGAAATTATTACTCTTGCTACTATTTAGTTGGTAATAGACTTAGCATACTGTGCGTCCATTTGCTGTTTGTATTTCATCAAATTCATGCATTAGTGAGAGCTGACGGCAAATCTTTTATATCTATTTTGTAATTCAGACAAATTTGTTGTGCCATCAATTTCTCTTCCCGTTGTTCGTTTGGTTTCTTACTGTCAGGGGATAAAGAAAAAGGTTATACATTTATTCTATATCACTTTTATTGGGGCTTTGGTTATTATATTACGAGACTCACACACGACTCGGTTATACGTATGTATGCTTTTACGCAATCTAAGTCTCAATAAATTTGATTCATATCAGAAAAAGAAAACATAAGTGGCTCTAAACATTAAGCTTTATTGAGAAGTTTTCAATAATCACAACACGTTGGTTATAAGCGGAAGAACTACAAATTGGGTTGTGCAGTCGAGTAACCCCAAGTAGACTAACAAACTCACTCAGTGATTCTCCAACGCCGGCCCAGTACGCAAAGGAAACGAAATAAAATCGTTACTGCTGTCTTAAAGTATAGTTTAAAATACGATTTTTAACAATACAGTAAACTTTAAATATATTTAAACTAATTGCCTCATTCATAGAAGAATACATTTATAAATATAAAGACTATAAGAAATTAATTTGACAGAAAAAATAGTTACTTTAATGATAAAACATACATAAATAATTATATATATATATATATATATATATATATATATTCAATCAAAAATTTTAATGTCAAAAAAATAATTAATAAATTTAATTTTAAAGATTATTTAAAAATAATTGATTATATAAAATATTAATTAAATAAAATAAGTATTAATTGAAATATATAAAATGCTAATATTTCAAAGTTAAAAATCAATCTATTTTTAAAAAATTCAATAATATCAAACAATCAAGAATTAAAAAATTCGAAAATTTTAAATATAAATTAAATTTAAATTATAAATATTTCAAAGCATATTTTTATTTAACTATATTATCATCTTCCTATTAACTTAGTAAATTATTTTCATTGAATAAAAGTTGAAACAACTTTACTAAATAATTAACAGTTTTATGAAAAGTGTTAGTCTTAATTTTTCTTTTTAAAAATAAAATAAACTAAAAATATAAAATAACAAAATACACTCTTAATAATTTAGTTTGTTTTAGTAAAGTATTAAACTTAATAAGTGAAACAACTATACATTATTTTCGTTGTAGTTTATATGATGCTTATTTTTCTTAAAATTATGTGGTTTCAAAAAATGTATTAAATGTTAGATATACTGTTTATTATATTCTTAAGTATTTGTTGTGAAATGAAAAATATAAATAACATAATGTAATTTATATGAAATATAAATGATATATTAAAAATTTAAATAACAATTATGAAATTTAAAATATTAATTATATACTTTTAGTATATTTTTCAAAAACTCAAATGTCATATAAAATGAAATGAAGAGAATATAATAGACAAATAACAACTTTAATTTTAGTATAACTGGAGGACTATATGTTTTTTTATATTAAATTCCAACACCGAAGATTGAATTAAAACTTCATAAATACTATTAAGTCAAGTGTAATAAAGAATATAAATTATTTTTCTTTTTTGGAAAAAATCCCTCTTTTTTTATTACTACACACTCCATTGATATTCTTGTATAAATTCGTTGTGGACTTTTAAATACTGTGCTCTTTCTCATTATTAGACATCGTGGGAAGCTTGTAATACAATACTACGATAAATCCAATCGTTCAGAAATATGATCATGTGATGATGTCCATGTTTTTTTTCATCTTTTTCTTTGTCAAACCCACATATTCAGACATATTACAGTTTACACCCTAAAATTTTAGGACCACCATGTCAAATTGTTGACCTTCTCTGGCTTTCTCTTACATATATCTGTTACTACATTAATTTTAATTATTATTTGAATTTATAATTGAAATTCGCTCACACACTTACATATACATCGTTTGTTACTTATTAGTTCATTTTTCTTTCTATTTTCTATTCTTTCTTTTCTTAAAAAAAAAAAGGAGGACCACAACACACTCGCAACTTTGGGGGACAAAGATATTATGACAACACTACAACACATAATAATAATAGCAACTTGGAAATACAAGAGCAGAGTAAGACCAGATCTTATTACAAATATCTCGAGAGAAAATTAAGAAGAAAAATGTTATAAAATGAGATGTTATTTTTATATGTTGTATAGTAATAAAAAATGAAGTTGGTTATTTAACAAAATATATAGTTTTAAAATTTTTCATATAACTAATTGTATTTTTGTATCTTTAAGGGTCAGTTTGGATGTTTTTTTATTAGAAGGACTTATAAGAGGAAAAAGTAAAAGAAAAATAATAAAATTTATTATTTCAAAAGTTAATATAATGAAATTTATAAAAAAATCTCACCTCTTTACATATATGTAAAAGAGAAAACTTTTACAAATTAGCTAACGAAAAATTAATATTAACTTTTGGATAAGGAGAATTTATTTATTTATCTTATTTCAAGTCACGTTAGTTGGCCATAAAGACATATGGATGAGAAAACCTCTATCCTTTCTCTTATATTTTCTGTGTGCATTTATGTGTTTCTATTGATCTTCTTCTCAACATATTGATATCTAGAGCTTGTATTTGAGAGAGACTCCTGAGAGTGAGAGAACACATTGATAGTGAGTTGAGGCATTGCTGTGAGTGTCTTCCATGACTACTGCAAGTGCCATACATAGTAACCTCCCTGTATTTGATGAGAAAGGATATGACTATAGGTGCAAATGGATGTTATTCTTGGGTTTCAAGAAATTGACAAAGTTGTGAAAATCGTGTTTCACAAAAGGAAATGACTCGGAAGAATAAAGAGAAATGTACAAGAAGAACAAAGATGTCACTATGGATGAAACTGCATCATAGAACAATTGGGAAAGTGAATCTGGAATTCATATTCTATATTCTTTGAAGGAAGTATAAAAACAAAGCAAGATAGATTCTCAAACCCAACTTAACCTGCTGCAAAAAGATCTTAGAGAGTGAGATTCCCTTCCACTAGACTTGCAGATCATGAACTATATAGTGATAATGTAGTTTATGATAGTGGTGAGATAGTACACTTTGTGTATATGGCAGACACTAAACCATTAAACTGGAAGCAACTCTTGATATTAGAGAATGAAAGGATACCATAACCGAGGAATTAGAAGCAATTAAGAAAAAACAAGACCATTACAAAACAAAGCCAAGTGGATGTACCACAAAATAAACACTAAATGTCAAGGGGGTGTTTAAAGTTAAATTCAGATCAAATGGCACCGTTACAAAACACAAAAGCCAAGTTAGTAGCCAAAAGATTCCTTTTAAAACAAGGAATTGACTGCAAAAGTATATGCTTTGGTTGCACAGATAGAAACAATTTGACTTGTAATTAGTGTTATGTTAGACTATGTGCCAACTTGATGTTAAATTAGTTTTCCTATATATCCTGCAACCACTAGCATCTGAAATCTAGGGGTAGAGAGATCTAGGGGAGAGAATTATAGACTGAAGAAAGCCTTGTATGACTTCATCCCAAGTTTAGAAAAAGTTAATTGATCCTCCCATATCCGAGCAAGACTTTGTGAAGTATACAATGAAATTTAGTATACATGTCAAGGAAACTCGATAAGTTTTATATCTTTATGTGAATGATTTAATTATTATTATAAGAATTGAGTAAACTAAAATTGAGCCATTGAAGGGAAGGATAAAGTTTTATATCTCTGTGTGAATCATTGAATTATTATTATTATAAGAAGTGAGTAAACTAAAATTGAGCAATTAATTAAAGGGAAGGATACATAAGATTAGAGTTTGAAATGTCTGACTTGGATATTCTTAATTATTTCCTTAGTCCTGAGTTTATGTATATAAAAGAATATTTCTATATCAGAAAAAAATACTTATCGAATCTCGAAAAAGTTTAATATAAAAAATTGTAATGCAACAATGTTTAAACAAATTGTAGGGTGACTTAAATTCCTAAATAACAAACCTAATATTAGTTATAAAGATGAGATGATTACTAAATTTACGAGTAAATTTATAAGTGATTTTAGAGTGCCTTGCGTGACTTCAATTAAATATATATTAAGATATTTAAAAGGTAATATGAGATGAACATATTGAAATAAATATAGAAGTTTTGTCATATTATAATTGGTGTGATGATAAAATGGAGAGAAAAAACACATTTAACTAATTGTTCAAGTATCGAAAACACCAAGAAAAATAAGATGGCATAGCACTCTCTTGATCTTGATGTGAAGAAGATTACATAACATCTACAAAATCTGTTAGAGCATGATATTAGAGTAACTGTTGAAAGAATTAAAATTAAAGACAAATTGAATTTTATACATTATTACATCGAAAATTAAATGAAGATGTCTCTATTAACTTATCTAGGCAAGAAAGATTTTTAAAAAGTAAGAGATTTATTTGAAATGAAGTCAGTTGAATATTTTGCATTAAAAAAATAAAGTTTCTTATTTATTACAATATTAACAAAAAAAAATATAATTGTAATTTTTTTTAATTAATAGTTATATTTTTATACTTTAAAGACTTAATATAAATGAGAAAATTTCAATTATTTATTTACTATATTTTTTGCTTATATTTATATACATTTACCTTCTGCTTCTTCCCCATATTTGATTAATAAAATTAAACAAATGTAAAAAAATTTATAACAACTCAAATACAAAGAATTAAATTTTCTTTGACTTAGAAATTATATTCTCCCTGCAGATCCCAAAAAATTTAGTGTGCGTGTGATGTTTTTGTTTTTCTTTTTTCCTGGTAGGGAGAAACACGGAACACCTACGGAATATCTATTGTTTTAAATTCAAGTATTACATACTCCTTTCGTCCCAAGAAAATATGGGCTTTTAGAGAATTAATAAAACCTTAATTATTTTATTAGAAGAATTTTCTTAATTAATATTAAAAATAATCATTTAACTCTTGTAATTTTCTTTCTAATATTATATATATATATATATATATATACATAGTATTCTAACTAATTAATAAAGTGAGAGAGTAATATATTCATTACATATTTAATCAACTTTGTTGTTATTTGGTGCGGAGAGATGGGTAATCACGAATTTGCATGTACATTTTTAATTGCTTATGAAAATAAGAAAGAAAAAAATAAAATATATTTCTTCCATAAAAATTAAAATTAATTTTTTATTTAATTTATAAAAATTTATTCTTTTAATTTTATTAAAAAACATAAAATTTTCTATAAATTAACTAATAAAAAAGTTAATTTAAACTTTTAGATAAATAAATTTTAATTTTTTTCTTTTATAATTTTTTCTAAATCACACAAATAGACCAACAAGACTTCTACCATAGTTTTTTGGGTTACACTCCATTGGCACTACCAAGATATTAATTATTTGCATTCTGTACCACAAATTACCGAAAGATATATATAAATTTAATAAAAGAGGTCTATTACTTTCGCATGATAAATTACGATTTGATTCTCTTGATCAAAATGATTAATTTACTTTCTAGTTTCTACCATGCCATTCTTCTCACACATGGAGGTTGAAAAATAGTTTATTTCTTTTAGTTTCTTTAAATAAGCTAACAAATTGAGCGTTTGATTTCTTTGTTTTTTTTTAACCAATATATATATATATATATATATATATATATATATAGCTTTTCGAACCTTGTTCGGATACCGAAGTAACACTTCATAAATGCTTGAAAATAAAAAAAATCTGGGCAAGTAACATGAGCTACATTAATTTGTGTATCTAACTGGCTATTGAATCTTTTCTTGCAGAGGTAGGCCACATCATGAATACACCACCCAACGCAAGGGTGCTTTCTTGGGTTCTTTGCATATTACTTCTATGGCTTATTTCATCGATTTCACCAGCCCAAAAATAATTATTGGTTTCAAGATAAATATTTTAATTTTTTTCTAATTGTAAAAATAGATATGTTCCCCATATATAAAGTATCTTTTGCTTTAATTGCATGCATGAGAAGTGAGAAAACAAGCATAAGAGGGTGTTTATACAGGTGCAGTTTTCTTTCATTTAATGATAATCTCAAAAACTTAGTTATATACTTTCATTTCAAAATAAATTATATTATTCACCAAGTACTTTTTTTAAGCTTTTAAACATTATTGTGTTTCCCTCTATATCTCCATTACATCAATTATCTTTAGTTTTCTTCCTTTATTGTATAAACATTTATATTATATAAATATAATTTATTTTTCAAAGTTATAGTCATTATAAAGTGAAGACAATAAATACTCTTAATTTGAAGATAAATCCATTCAATACATTCTTATTTTAATACGTTTTTTTATTTGGTCGATATATATATATATATATATATATATATATATATATATATATATATATATATATATATAAAAATGAGATCTAAATGAAAGAGGACAATATTATTGAATTATTTGAATAAAAGAGAATATCATGAAGAATTAAATTTGTTAACATGAGGAATTTATGATAAGCTTTAATTTGAGATTAAAATAAAGTTATATGTGTAATTATAGTTAAACTTCAATAAGGAAGTTAAAAGGAGAAGAATCTAGCTATGAAAACACTTGAAGAAAGTTTCTCCAAGCTCACAGCATAATAATAAAAGGTCTACGCAAAAATTGAAGAGAAATCAAGACTATTATTAAATATTTATATCAAGGTTTTAAATCAGATGGAGCAATTACTCTCGTCTTCATTAGGGAAAGTCGTCAATGCCCAAACCTCACACTCTTCCTAGATGGTGAAGTAAGTTTGTTACTACTTCGGTGCCTAAGAAGTTCTAACATTATAAAACATGATACTCTTAAGGTGCGTTAATTGACAATGTATTCCTTGTTTTGAATACTTGAGTATATGAACCAGCTTCCTTACTTGTCTATCATTTTTCTCTTTGATTATTATCTGCATATAGCACAAGAAAATTTAATTAAAATCAGTGACAAAAAAATTCATATTATAATTAAACTTGAAGCAAAATGAACTTCAACATGTAAACTATTCTATAATTTAGAATAGAAGGTTATGAATATGCATACTTACTATTTGAGGGCAGGACACAACACTAAGGTGATGTGTCACACATGATTGCGGCTTTAATCTTGTTAACAGTGGACGTAGTCAAAGTGTCCACAATGTTGACTAAAAGAATAGAAAGTTTAGGAGATGGACCCGAATCAACTAATATCTGAAATGCAGCCGTCAAAAGACAGCCTCCAGATCCAATCTCAACTATGGGCCCAGGGTTCCTCTGGGTAGGCCCATCAGGAAGAATAGCAAAGCCCGAAGGAAGAAGGGCAACATAGTCAGGATGACAACCACCATTCAACACAGTATTCATTGTAGCTATATCAAAAGGAGCATAAACCAAATATGAGCCTGTAACATCAGTGCGACTCTCCTGAAGTATAATCATATCGCCTTTAACCGAATTCTGACCATACAATTTGCATTCACCAAATTAATAATCAGTGAGATATATATACATACTATTGGATGAGCCAAATATTGAACAATATAACTTACACTGACACTAAGTAAAGACACACAATTTCCAGAGTCACGACCATTTGCTATGTGTGCCAATTTCTGAACCGAACCCGCATTGGACAGAAAGTCCCACTGTAAATTCAACGAGATGTTTGTAAATTTGAAGAATGAATAATACCAATTAAAGAATTATTCATCATTATATAGATATATAACTCAACTTTAAATCTAATTACATATATATATATATACTCCCCTCTATTTCTCAGAAATTTTAGTAAAAATTATACCATGAATAGAGGTGTAGTTAATTAATGTAAGCATTGAAATTATTAATCTTTTAGATTACTAACCTGATTTCTTGTGGCTTCACAGCTGAGATAATCAAATACCTTCTTGACAGGAACTGGGAGCCACAAAGAAGTTGAAGCACAAAGCAAAATACCTGAAGGTCTGCCAGGATCATCCAAACTATTTCTGCTCATAATCCTTACATTACTACAATTTGTTATAGGTGTCCAAGGATGTACAATGGCAGCACCAGCAACAGTTAAAAAGCTCAATATCATTCTCTCACCAAGCTTCAGTAAAGTTGACCTTCTCTCATAAGTTGTTATCACTGTATCCATAAAAAAAATAAATTCAAAGTCACATTAATTAAGTCATCTACTTTTGTAATTGTATAAAACAATGGATTTATAACACTTTTAACACACACACAAATTAAAATCAAATTAGACGTGACATATATTTGTATATATATACCACCACAAAGTTCTGATGCGGGTATGTTAGTGGCCATCGAACTAGCAAGACGTTCACATTGCCTATCTAATGTTGCCACCCAACGTTTAGCTCCAAATCCATGGCTAGATTTCACTAAGATTTTATAATCATCACGAACATCTGAATTATCCACTTCAACATGTTCAACCCAAATAACCTGAACAATTAAACTATTAATTTGATTAATATAGATATATACATGGTTACAAAATAAGTAATTAATTAATGTAGCTAGTCATTGTATAAGTTTATATAAAATTGAAATATAACCTTCGAGTAACCAGCAGGCAACTCTTGGATAATACATCCCGAAGGTCTTCTTCTAGCTCTTATTTTTTCCTTGGAAGCTGCCAACATGACATCGTCTAAAGAAAAGTCGACAATAGCCCATGATTCCGCTGAAAGCTTCTTACAGTACCTCACAAATTGAATGATACGTGTAGGAACAAAGGGAGAAAGGACTTGGAACTCAGCATGGATCTGAAACAACAAATTCAGTAAATTCTATAATTGTTAGATAAAAAATATTTTTTTCCATTTTAATCATATTAATAAATAAAACTTTGCATACCACATGCTGAGCTCCATTGTAGTCTCCAGCTGCACCGGTGGTTGGGAGAACTTGGCTCGTCCTTGCCCTTATAACTATGCCACAGAAAATCTTCGACCATTGATTCTGAAAATATTTAATAGCCTCCAAATTAGTCAACAAAGTTAATCACGTGATTCTAAAATTGTTGAAAATTTTTGGACTTCGGTCTATATGGTTATTCTTTCAAATTGATACTAATTAAGAAAAATAAAATACTAACAATAATACAATACATAAATATTTTTATTGCATTAAAATCTACGGACAATATAAAAATTAATAAAACATTAATTATTATTTAAAAAACTAAAGACATTATAAAAATTAATATAATATTAATTAATATATTAAAACTAAAGACATAATAAAAATTAATAAAATATTAATTATATTAAAAACTAAAAAAACATTATAAAAATTAATAAAATAGTAATTACCTTAAAAACTAAAGGCATTATGCTATCATATTCAAACCTAATTTTAAAAAGTATTGTGTATTTTACCTATCTAAAACTCCATTTTCTTTAATATTATTAATTATTACAATATTGTGTTACCTTCCATAAAATGGACACAAAGACGAGAGAGTGAGTGTTAGACAAACAAGAAAAAAATTACAAAGAAAGTGAAAAATATAAGAACAAAGTTCTAAACAGTAATAATACTCACCACATCCATAAGCATCTCAACGAGTTTAATAGGATTCATGATGATAACAGCAGATTGCCTTGAAGATTCTGGTTCAAAACCAACATCATTTGAAACTGCTCCCCTAGGGAAATTCCTAACATATTCATCTTGATTCAGAATCTCCATGCCATATTTTCCAGGGATCCACAGAGGTTCTCCAGAAAGAGCCAACCTAGTTAGTTCATTCATTGCTTGCACCGCCAACTCCGCAATCACGGATTTGTCACAAATACTAGAGAGTGGATTTGGAAGTTCAGTGACAAGAGGCTCGTCAGCTCCACCATATATTTGGCAATTCACCTCTTGTTGTGCTGTTAAGGTGTTGCCAACACCAGTATCCAGTGACATCGAAGCCATGTTGTTTTCAGATGATGGAATGTTGTAATTAGAATTTCCAGGATTCACCCCATAGTTTTCACCGTTGGCTGACATCTTTTCAATATGAAATATAAAAGTAATTAAAAGCAAAAGGTAAAAAATAAAAAAGATATGTTAGTTCAACCAAGAAGAGAGATATACATAATACATGAATTTATATATATACACACACATATAATGGACTATATAGCTAGATCAAATGTGGCAGGTTTGTTAGCAATAAATACATGTAACAAAGAGTTAAACAACCTCATTTCCCTTTCTATCAGTTACCTCTTGTGTTAAGAGGATATTCTCTGCTCTTAGTTGGTGGTGTTCGTTAAGAGACATTTCTATTTGAGGTAATTTTGGCCCTCCACAATTAGGGCAAGAAGAGTCAATTAACGCTGCCCTTAACCTTGCATTATCCATTCGTAATCTCTCATTTTCGGCCCTGAGAAGATCATTCTCGTACCGCTCCTGCTGGGACTGTATACATGATCAAAGAATATCATTAAATTATGGTGCAACATGTATTCCACATATTTAAGACAATTAGAACACTTCAATCTTCTTTGTAAAAAAGGAGAGAGAGAGAGAAATTGATAAAGGCGACTCCAAAATGGGGCAAATTGAGGAAGAGACAAAAATAAATGGTAAAGAGAGAATGTGATAAAATTGAAAATGATTGTGTTGAAAAGAAAAGTACACGTTGACAAGTGATAGAGATTTCATGTCTGAAAACGACTGGTTATGATTTCTGGACAGGATGAATGATTAAAAGAGTTGACTGTTGAAAACCTAGTCCTTTGTCATTAGTGTATTTTATTAATTAAAAACAATACTTTACTAGAAAATAATATTTTTGTCAAAGTTTTATATTTTAATTGAATAAAGAGGTATAAAAATATATATTTATTAAAAAATAACACAACTTTAAGTATCATATTTTATTTTGAATAATAAGTAATTTTGGGTAGATGAGAGATAAAGAAAAAATAAAAAATAGAAGTAGAGAGAGAAAGTGAGATGTGTGATAAATAACTAATATGAATTAAAAATAAAGTAAAATAAAAAGAGAAACTAAGTGTAAATAATAATATTTTTAATTAAAAATAAAAAGAAGAAATGAGACATAAAAAGTCAATGATCCTTGAAAATACAAGTTCAAGGTGTTATTTGTGGAAAGTTAGAAATTTTTGTCCTTTACCTTCACATGAGTTCTTTTGTTTTGAAACCAAAATTTGATTTGCAATGGCTCCAGCCCGAGCAAGAGGCCAAGGTCTTTCCTCTGCTTCTCATCAGGGTGAGGACAAGCCTTGAATAGCCTGAAAAATATTAATTAATTGCCAGAAAATTAATTAATTAAGCAGTCAAAGAAATTATTATTAAATAAATATTTTGTGAGAATGAAGGTGAATTGAACCTTTCCAGCAACTCAATTTGTTGGGGTGTGTGACGGTTGTTACGGGCTTTTTTATTTTGTTGTGTGTCACCGGAAGGAGAAGTAGTTTCCGTTATCTCGTTCTGGGTTGATTCATTATTATCTATGATGTTTCTTCCCATATCACTCTCTAAGGATGTTCCCTCTGATGACATCATGGTGTTCAGAAAGGTTTGACTTTGCTGAGAATTGAACGGGGTTGTGTTATTCTGATGAAACATGGCTGCAAACACTTAATGTTTCACACGTATTCTTCTTCAACCTGCATGTTAGCATAGCGAAGTGGAAATTAGTCAAACATGGGTCAAATAGTTTATACACCACTAGTACAGAGAAAAAGTACAATTATTTTTCAATTTTAACAATAAAAAATATAGATGCAGCCTTAGAAAAATAACTGGTTTAGAAAAAGTATAGCTTTCTCACAAAATCGAAGTGAAAATAAAATCCCTTTCATAATTGTTATGATATACAATTGAAAGGAGTTCTCTGATAAAATAATTCAGACATGAAAGAAAATGAAAGAGAGCTTTAGTGTCTATACAAAAATGTACTTTATGTGTTTGATTAAGAGGAGGAAAGAGGAAGAAATTAAAGAAAGAATTTACTCACCAATGAGGGACAGGAGCATTTCTATTCAGACTACACACTACTGTAAAAAATCTAAACTATTCAGAACTTCTCTCTCTTTCTCTTTCTCTCTGTGGTGAAGTTCTGTGCTCTCTTCCCCCCTCTTTATAATCAAGAGGCTCAGGTGTGGTTCTCAACTTTACCCGAGATCCCGCTGAAAGTTTGTCGGAAGAGAGAGAAATTTCTTTTAAAATTTTCTCTATCCACCTTGAACTATGAAAATCAGAAAACTTCTGATTTTGTTCTTAAAGGGAATACTCTCTCTCTTACATGCAGATGAAAATATATTATTGTTTAATAAGAGAGTTAATTAGAATTTAGAAAAGACAAAAATAAAATGAAAGTTGACGCCAGTGTGAACAGTTGACAATGGTTACAAGAAGAAAAAGAAAAGAATAAAAAAGTATTGAAACGCAAAGTGAGCAGATTTGATGATGTGGTCGCATTGAACCGATGTTTCTCACTCATCCACACTAAATGAGTCCAAAGTAACTGAAATATGATTAAAGATATTCAAGTCAAAAAATGAGTATAGCCCATACTTTTAAAAAAAAAACACATAGAAAATGTGACTTGAGGGTAGAATAAGAAATATTATCTAGCTTGAAATAGTTTATGTGGGTCACTTGTTCAAACTTGTGGGTGGAAATTTAGAAACTGAAGGAGTCTTGGGTCCATATCGAATGAGTCTTCGGTCCGTACCGAATGAGACCTGCACCATGTAATGTTTAAGGTTCAAGACCAAGTAGTGGGGCAAACTAAAAAAAAATTATAAATAAATACATAAAATTTTGGGATGATGACGATATCATATGAATAAGTAAATAAATAAAAATCTTTTTATTTTCTTTTTGATAAAAGAGAGTGTGAAATTGTTGCTGAGTGCGCACTGTGGGGGTGTATTCATTAATACAGTGACGATTGACATCAATAAATAAATACATAAAATGATTTATGTAGAGACACATAGTCTTAAATTTTTTTTATTATTTATTATTATTATTTTATGGTGTGGGGGAACTGAATCTTGGTTTTGTTAATTCATATGTCTCAAACCTTCAAAACACTGACACTAATTTGTATTGCTGGGTGGGATTTTCTGAAAACGTTTTTTTAAGTCAAATTATTTGTTCGGTCAGAAATAGTCATGATTATCAGTCAAGTATGAAAAAAACAGTCAATATATAACTAACTGGTCAAATAAAATGATTGATGTTATGATTATTTTTATTAATTTTAGTTGGATTATGAATACTTGTATTATTTATAGTTGTACTTTGAATATTTTTAATCAATAAGTTTTTTAATGAAAATTTTAAAAATTTGATCATAAAAACAATAATTTAATATGAGTTTTTCCATTTTAATAATTATGGGAGTGTTATATGACTAAATGTTTAAGGAATACAATATGAAATTGTATGTTTATATATATTGGTTGAATATTAAATTGAAAGCTGAAAATTAAAACCTTTTAATGGAAATCAAATATGGTTGAGAATATATAATATATTCATGCTTACTAATATGCAATAATTTGCAATGATGAGCATTTCTTACTATAATTTAAAGTATTCACGTCCTTGTTTATAAATTTTATGAATATGAATATTTATTTTTTTCTTACATTTTTTTAATATGTAAAAAATAAAATTAAATACTAAAATATTTACAACCATTCATGTCCTCTTGGCACATCACTTGTACAGCTGTTTTGCTTCACTTTATTTAACATTTTAGAAGAAAAAAGTTGTTTTTTTCTAGAAAAATAAGTAACTTTATAAGGTAATAATTTAAAATATACAAAAATTTCATTTATCTTTTAAAAAATTATAGAAATAAAATTATTTGTATCTTAGTACAGTTATAAAATAAATTTATAAATAAACTTAAATCAGCACATCAAAAAATAAAAATAAAAATATTTTTTTAAAAGTAAAAGTAATTCTTTAAACAAAATGGCTGTAAACAAATTTTAAAACCAGACAGTTAATAATCGTTGTAACATTATCCCAAGAAAATAATATATTTAATGAAACAGTCAGATTCATCCAAATATATATATATATATATATATATATATATATATATATATATTTCTATCTTATTTTTGAAAAAGTATTATCTAGAAAGAATGATTATTTATTTTGAAACTCAATGTAGCATCACATATATTCCTTTTGTTGAATTCACTAGTTTACACTTTCTTTATTTCATCAAGATTGTGGTGGGTCTTACCATATCCTGCATTTACTAGTTATGTTAAAGAATTAGGATAAATTAAAAGTGAAAGAAATTCATTTATTAAATGAAGAAAGTAGTCTAATATAGGTAAAAATATTCATGGGTGTTTAGATGGAGAATTTGAAAATTTCTAAGAAATTTAAATACTTAAAATTTTAATTGTCTTGATTTAAATTTATTTTATTCTGTATCCATTTTGTTTGGATGTATAATTTAATTTCTTATATTTTAATTCCCTTGTTTTAGTAAGGTAATTTAATTTTTAAAAAATTCAAATTTTTAATTTTAAATATTTATTTAAAAATTAAATTTTTAATATTAAATAAAAAATAATAATCATTTTTAAATTTCTCAATTTTATTTAAGAAAGTGTGAGAGAAATGAGAATGATAAAGAAGAAATTGAAATGACTCAGATTTAAGTAGAAATTTAAATTTTCTAATTTTACTTAATTTAAATTCTTTTTTAAAATGACACATTATTTTACATTTTTCAAAATATTTTATTCAAATAAATTATTTCACCAAATGCATAAGACATAAACCATGCATCTAACCAGAATAGCAGCAAAATTTACCTTCCATGTACAATTAATATAATTAATATGTATATATATAAACACACCCCAAATATGTCGGGAAAATCAAGAAATGAATCGAGTCAATGTATTTTATAAAATCTTATTTAATTAAAAAAGTCAAACCTTTCACAATTTAAAAAGTTTTTCTTTGAATAACATATGAATCTATTTAAGTGAATAGTAGAACTAATATATAACTAATAATACTTATTGTACCATTGTTATATATAGTATATACTGGGTATCATCTGCTTAAATGTTATAACTACGTACTTAATTTTCGTATAATTAAATATAGTCCTTGGTTAATTTATACATGTTTAGGTAAATTTTTAAGTAGATTTTTAACGCTAAATTTTAAGAAGGCTAAATTTGACCAAAATAAAAAACTCATATTTTGGATCTAAATTTTTTTATTAAATTAATCACAGTATTATAAGTATTGTAAGGTTTCATTTAATTCCATGAAGTCTCGTATTTCCTTAATTATTACTTTCAATCTTTCTTTTTTTTTTTTGGAACATACAAGAGGATATTATGTTTTGAAACTTAAAAGTATAATTAGTATTAAAAAAGCTAAGAGGATATTGCTGTAATTTGGTCATAAAATTATTATAAACAACAAATCTTTTACAAGAAAGTTCTAATAAGAAAAATACAACAATATAATGAAAATGGAAGTGGGTTTCAAAATTACAAGTTCGGTCATAAAAATTTTGGAACCCAAACTGATTTGTCGTCCCTGACAGTTTTTCAATTTATAACATTGAATATGATTTATTGTCCAAATGTCTACTAATAATTAGATATTCTGAAAGTCATTCATCTCAAATTTTATTAAAACTAAACAAACATAAAAAATTGTAAAGTGCCTCATATCTTAATATATATTACGTTAATTTTAATTTACATGAATAAAGTATTAACTAATTTTTTATTAGTATGAAATTTTTCATACATATCTATGTTATAAGAATTTTTAATAGTAGAAAAAATATATAGAAACATTTAGAATTTCTTTTTATAGTTTAGAATTATTTTTAAAGGAACTTGAAAGAAATTATTAAATTGAGATAGACTCCATTAAAATGTATAAATCGACACAGACTTCATTATGCTAAGTGTGTAAAAGTTGTCCTTTAGGTGTTTTTGTGTGGTTGATAAGATAGAGGTACGTGACATCGATTTTATTTCGTTAATAATTGTAATATGTAATTAATTCATTTATAAATATATACATATTTTTCTCTTTTTACATTTTATTCATCTACAAAATATATACATATTTTTCATTCTTCATATTTTATACATACGTATTTCTCTCTTTTCATATTTTATTATAACTAGTTGTCTGGTTGTCTACGCATTGCAGTTGTCTATCAAATATTTTTTCTACTAGCAAGGTAATTTTGGGTATTGTAACATGTATGCATATGATAATGGATTAATATAATGAGTACATAATTAAGTTGGTATGTTTCTTTTCCATGAAGGAAATTTTCAAAGTTGTCACTCCCTACTACACAAGCACATCGAATTTACACTTTCCTAACTTTTTCACATATAACTTTCAGTGATTTACAAGGACTAATGACCAAAATTACTAAAAAAGAAGTACCATTTTATAAGAGAAATTTGGCTATGCTTTTCAATCACAAATTATCATTCAAACAAATTTTATTACCTTTTATAATAATTACTTATACTCTATTTTTTTATGAGTAAATAATATAAAACCTTTTATCCTGACAATCCAATTAAACTCTTTGTCCTTTGAAATGATCAAATTTCTTACAGTATTGATTATAGAACACTATGCTTTATTAAAACTCAAAATGATTTTTATCACAACACCCCTTTCAATAATCATGTTCTTACAGCAACGTGCACTTTCTCACTTTTATTTCTTCTTTCTCAATCATCCCTGATGCTAATATATTAGGTCGAGGCACTCCTATTTAGGAAACATAATTCATGTATTAAGATCAGAATCAGATCCATCTTAAGTCTTAACTGAGTTGCTGGCTGCTGTAGCAGTAGATAAAGAAATGACATAACAATCATTTATTCCATATCTTACCAGAAGCTCCATTTATATAAACAACTTAATAAATGATGAATATCTATCCTTTGTCAAATCAATGGTAGAAGTTAATTGGAGTATATTCTTTATAACCTGCCACCAATTCATGCTTGGGTTCAATGCCTTTTGAATTATTTATTTCAGGAACTGAATCATTGAGGATCACTACGCATGTAGAGTAGATAGTATCTTAAATTTTAATGTGATTGGCCCTGAAGTCGAATATTGAAGCCTGATGAGCCATCATTGGAATGGAACAACCATTAATGAGAACACACATTGTCGCTCCAAAATTTGTTCTCCAATTCCTTGCTCTACATGGAAACTTTGGTTTATTAGCCTTTACAAATATTGTCTCCACGATTCCATGCACTAATCTACTCATGCTTCAATTGATTGGACGCACTTCTGAGAGAAAAATCCTTGGAAGAATCTCTAGGGATGGGATGTACTACTATATTTGCTTCTGACTTCAATAGTATAGCTATGCATTTATATTTCAACTAACCATATTCTGTTAATTGCAGAACATAGCTTTTAAATATGGTAATCAAAGGGTCCACTTAGTAAATTGAGTAGGTGCTTCAACATAAATTATAAACCTATCATTTGTTTAATTAATTTGATGCAGAGATTCAGCAGGAAGCAAAAGTAACCAAAACAAGCTTCACACTTTTTTTCATTTGAATAGATATAAATCAATCATATCATTAAGTCAGAAACTCCACAAGTGGAATAAATACTAGTAGGCACAACCAAAATAATCATATCACAAGTTTTTGATTTGTAGATACATACAAAATAAAATGTCT
Source organism: Hylodesmum podocarpum (assembly GCA_026586105.1). Lineage (NCBI taxonomy): Eukaryota > Viridiplantae > Streptophyta > Magnoliopsida > Fabales > Fabaceae > Hylodesmum > Hylodesmum podocarpum. The sequence goes on along the minus strand of JALJEV010000426.1, from coordinate 744,299 downwards.
AATTGAATTGTTTCTTGACACTGCCACCCTAATAGAGAGCACTTGATTCGTTGTAAAAGCTAAAACAGTTACCAGCATTTCTACACTTTCGGTGTCTGTGTTTTTGTTAAGGTAACAACTGATGGTTGATTTCCGTGCTGTTTCATTTTACACCAATCAAAACTTTTTTTCTTGGAAAGAAATGCTTGCATGACATTGGTTCATATTCATGAATTGCAGTGCACCAAACCAATTCTCAAATTAATTTGCTTCCATTTAAACAGGGTGGTTCTAGACCCCCACCCAACTTTGTAGTCCGAAGCAACGTGTCAATTTATTTTAGGACGCAACTTACACACATTTCTTTCAAGTATTTTTAGTATTATTCTTTAATCATAATTAGAATTTTACAGCAATGATTCTCAGAATAAAAGTTTACATTGAAGTTCAACATAAATTACGGAAATAAAACTCCAATTTTAATCAAAAAATAACTCTGAAGTACTTATAAAGTGTATATAATTAAGTTTTTTTCTTTATATTAATAGCTACAGGGTTGCCGGGCAGTGCAGGGAATTTTGTGGGGACACGAAAGTGATTTAATATGTCCCAGTAGCAGGCCACATAAAGAGATTCTAGAGGGAGAAGCTTTGGTGTATAGCACACATGATGATAAGTGATCACTGTTGTTTGTTTTATATCACAACTATAGGCAGGTAAAAGAGAGTCCCTACAATATAAGCATAGAAAGTGACACTTCAACTAGTGTCCCTCATGGTTAGAAAGTGTATAGATTGTGAAAGGTTCCACGCTCAAAATCTGTCCCACAAAGTAGGACCTGGAAATAGACTTGGCACAAATTTGGTTTCTCTGGGATTAAATGAAAAGTGGTGATGAAATTAGAGAAGATGGAAACCATGGATTTAAACTCTCTGAAGCTCAATACTTTATCGTGTTTCACCCTTTTGTGGGGCTTTATTTTTCACGTACTTTTTTTGTTTGAGTAAACAACTACTAGTGAACCAAAACATGTAATAATGTTTATTATTAATCTTGGTTTATTGTTGACCAATTTGTCTTCTTATCTTCATCTCGTGTTTTTCTCAAAAGGAATGCATGAGAAGTTGAGGTTAAGGATCACATGAGTTCCAATCTTTACTGAACAAAAACAAATAAATCATTTAATATCAACATAATAGATAACTCACCACGTGAATCTATGCACAAATGAAATCTATCAAATCTTAGATTGAGTATCTGATTATCTGTGTTATAAAGAAAATATTCCTAGTCCAAACATGATTAGACATTAAATATAAACCCTTTTGGCATAGATTCAAATCGTGATAGCCCAATTTCTTAGACTCAAACCACAACCAGTGGGCCAGGATATCAATGACAGGACCAAAAAAACACCATTTCTATATTTTGGTGAACTCTATCCACGCTCAAAGATTCATAGAAATTCTAAGAATGGACTACAACAAAGTACAAACAGGACAAAATATACAACAGAATGCACATTCAAGGACTAATCACGACCAACTGAGTCATGAATCGTTGCAACTTTTCGCTTTGGTGAACTCTATCCACGCTCAAAGATTCATAGAAATTCTAAGAATGGACTACAACAAAGTACAAACAGGACAAAATATACAACAGAATGCACATTCAAGGACTAATCACGACCAACTGAGTCATGAATCGTTGCAACTTTTCGCGAACATGTCAAAGTAAAACCAACAACTTACAACCCCCCTCTATGGCCTTTACAAATTCAATCTGCTGGTATATATATTATAAGTGCACACATCAGATTCTACTTCAAGAATCATCAATTACTAGCATAGTAATCTTGTTAAATAGGCATCTATTGGTATATCCTTTTTCCACGTCCATTCACTTTAAGATGCAAAACTGACAATACAACTAACGAATATAAAGATGCAAATGATTCGAAGAAAACCAAACACTCATCACATATTCCATCATCCAAAAAATAAACCTCCTTTCGGTTTCATACTTATATTCTAAGCCTGTAGACAAGCAATTTGGTTTTTCTCACTGTGATTAGGATTTACTAAATAGCAGAAAACTTTTACAGCCACATTTATTTTCTTTCTTCCCCTAATGGATTACCAGATGAGAGCATGGTCTTAATTGCTATTCACAATGACAATGTTTTTCTCTCACTAATTCCAAAGGTCTTGAACCTGCTACTTTTGAGAAATTGGTGTTGCTTCTCTCTCACAATATGTAGCCTTCGACCTTGCTGCTCTTGACTGTCTTGATGAAGCAGATAGCGACTCAGAAGAGGAAGCTGACTTGGACTTTTTCTGCTTGGATTTCTTAGGAACATGAGAAACCCCTGCAGATTGGATGCCTTTGTAAATGTTTGAGGTTGGTTGGCTTCCTGTGGACTCTTCAAAATCTGTTCAAAGTAAGGAATGATTAACATAAAGAAAAATAATAAGTAATATAGATAAAAATTTCAAACAAAAAATAAATCCATGGCACCAGGTAACATGGCAAGATCTGATTCACATTCATACAGTCCCTACACCCACCAAACAGTTTTGCAGAATATACAAGATGTTGTGTTTATAGCTCAAAAGTGTCACCTAGAACTAGCAGGAAATATTATCAGTTAATCACAATTCACAAGCAATGGAAATAAAACAAATTCTAGTATATATAACGGCATAATTGAATTTATGATGATCATGAGAGTGGAATCAGTATTGTACAGTGACTACAGTCCAAGGTAACATGAAAAAGCATACAACTTGCAGAAAAAGAATATCACCATGAAGATAGACAGGCTATTTGGAACAAAAATTGTGTAATTAAACTAATTTCTTAGCATATGAAATGAAACAAAGCCTAGAGAGGCGGAAGCGGCAAATTGCTTCCACCGCGTTCCACAGCAGCAGCTGTCATACAGTTCAACTTAAAGCCTTAAAGACGGAGAGTAGGTGCGGGTTAGTAGCAAGAAGGCTTTATTACTAAAAATGAAAAAAAAAAAACTTAAATAAGTGAAGATCTATTCAAGATGCGGGTCTTAATGCAGCCCTTTTCCGAAACAGAAATGGAGAGCACGTCGGCTTGTTCTTCATTCCCAAGGAGGGCAGGTGATGAAGCGGGCCACCAAGGATCTGTGGTCCCAAATTCTAGCTTGGAATCGTCAATGCAAAATCTCGTTGTATGACTCGAGCAGGACAATAGCTCTTATCTACTAGATAAGGGAAAGGTGAATATTGGGCTCATATAAAACGAGCTGAATCATGCTTCCTCTCTAATCCCCCTAACAGAATAAATCCTTACTCTGGAGACCAAGTCGGCAACAACAAGGCGAACATTGATCCGAAAGTGAGGCTCGCATCCGGCAAGGAGTGTTTTTGACTTCCTAACATGGATACCAAGTCTGGGTCAGAGAATTAATAGTAAAGTTATCAGTGGACCAGAAGATTAGCATGTCTTTATTATCTTCCTCCAACCCCAAAAAATGAAACCTCGGAGTTCCTCTAGTTCGGCAAGACAAGTGTTGTCATTGAGTAATGGTTGGGAAAGGTCAGGGTCAGGAGCAAGAGGCTCTGGGAGTTTGGAGTTTGGGGCTTGTTGGTTGAGGCCGGCTTCAGAGCCTCCAAAAGACCCAGGGCAGCTGGTGTAGATGAATAAAGGCAGGCCGCTTGAACGGGACCTAACCTCATGTGATGTTCGAGATCACAGAACATCAATCAGTTAAGTACTTAAACTTCGAGAACCAAATTGGGTATCATCAAGCATCAATACCAATTGCTTGAGTATTCTTAGAGGGACTGGGGGGTTAGTCGTCCCTCGAATCCCAATTCTGGGACCAAGTTAACAGTCCTAGGGAGAAGAGTGGCGGAGAACCAGTTAGTGCTTTTTGGTGGCGGATAATGGCTTACTAGGTAGAGACAGGCTAGTTGCCTTGTCAAACAGAGAGTATCACAACCTCATTTGCAGTTAACTTCTTAATTGTGAGGAGTCAGTCAGGTACTCTAAATGCGTTGGACCCACCCTTGAACATATTGCTTACACAATAACACGGTACATCACATTCACCCTCGGGATTTCAAGGGAGTGAAACTTTCCCCTTAAATAAAGGCATAGTAACTCAGAGAGTCACAGTCACAGCTAATATGCCCAACAGAAGAGCAGAACCCCAAAACTGTACACCTAAATCTTCTTAGCTAATCACCAAACCAACAACTACCTTCAAACATACCATGGTTCCCAATATACAGTTCCAAGAACTACCCATCATATAAGTAATACAGTCATAAAGCTTTCTAAAGGGGTGAGATAAGGTGTATACCTAGGCATCAGAACTAAGAATGTGTAAGTGGGATGCTGTTACAGTCACAGACAAGAATACATCAAATTTTGAAAATTATTTAGGACATGATATTACTAAAAATTTTATCTCTTGGGAACCAGGACTAATACCATGAAGTATGATACCTATTTAAAAAGTTGACCTTTTTCAGCCGATGTTCTTTCATGTATAATTAATTGAAGTTAATATAAAACAAAAAATTTGAATCAAAAAACAGACATCGTGTTTTAAAAATGAGCATAAGTCATTACAACTATAATAATACACAACAAAAAAAATTATCTAAATATTGTGGTATATAAAATGCAAGTAAAACTTCAAAGCATTTGAAATGTCTATGTAGTATTCAACTAGGATACATATCCAACAATATATAAACACTATTTAGAAGTGTTTGTGCTTCTTAGGTTGCAGTCTGCTATTAATATATATTTGCTATCAATGATAGCATCAAATTTATGGAGATCATATTAGAAGGTCATAGTAATTACTAATCAGTAATGTCCTGAAATGGTGGTTCCATTTTAATCAAATACCAATAAGAACAAATCTTACAGTCTCCATTAATAGAACTATTCATACAGCTATGCAGCTTCATTCAATTAGGTAGGTCAGTTCTTTAAAGGGTTTAACTTGATAGCATCGAGGAACACAAGAAACATATAGACCAAAAAAATGTTCTTATCAATCATAGTGGTATAATATTAAATACTAAATTCAATACAATCAAACCACTCCATTTAAGAAATTCCGGTGTGGACCACTTGAAACAGTGCTAATTGTAAAGCCAAGAGCCATTAGATTCCCCACGTTGGAGCTGAGTTTGCTCGTGACAGAACAAACAAACTCTTTCTATGGAGGCAAAGAATCTAGATAGCTTTTGCAAGCCTCACAATTTTATCTAGAAGATAATCAAGAGACAGAATAATAATCAAATCCACGTTTCCCTTTTTACTAGTTAACCCGTGAAGGGCCACCTATTTGCATTATTTAACTAAGGACACCGCACGGTTCCACATGAATACAGTATCACAATCTCAATATTTAAAGGCACCACATTTGAAACAAAAAATCAACACTTCATTCAGATGAAATTTTGCTGCATGAGAAGTGAAAACCAAAGCATACCTTGGGAGGACCATGATGTAGTGACAGCCATAGCATTGGAGTCACTCAGTTCACCCAAGTTACCTAGTGACGTTGAAAAATCGGGTGCTGTTTTAAAGTCATTCATCTGCATAAAACAAACAAAATAATTATAACACAAAATAACAAATGATAATAATAGGATAAATTGTGCATCCACTATCAATAAAAAAACATTTTTTTTTTTTTTTGCAAATGCTAACCAGTGTCATGATAAATTGAAAGGAGAAAATTTTCTATCTTTTTATGCTAAATATAATCACATGTCCCTAAGTATAAAAAGTTTTTATTTTTATAATAATTACAGTAAAAATTATATTAATAATTTCTGATTAATTAAATATAATATTGAAGATGAATATGAAATTGATGTTAGATAGTTGAAACATAAATGAAGAGATAAAGGGCACATCAGATCCGTACCCAGCTGGGTCCAGTTCCTGAGGGGCCATCCCATCCAATGTGAGCCACATGCTTAACATCTGTCGGGTACCCAATTTCCATCTCCCGCTCCTTCACAACTGGAACAGTACCCACTTCCCAACTCAGCCCCAACAACATCAAAAACTCACAAAACTAAAATTACATTCAAGTGTGTGTAAACGATTACTTACCAAATCTTTGAGTGATGAATTTGAAACTCTTGTAGATTCCTTTTAATGTGATTGCCATGGTGGATATCACAACCCCAACAATCTCACAAAATTGCAAGCAGAGACCCAAAATTCCTGAGCTGGAAATGCTTTTGCCTGTCACAAAATGAAGTGTTGTTGTTACTGTTATATACAATGGTTGATTCTAAAAACAGTGTCGAGTATCAACTAAGGTTTCATTGCATGTGATTTAGATAGAACCTTTTTTGTGTTTTGTTTTCCTATGAATGAAGATTGGCATCTGAATATTGAACAGAAACAAGATGCTATTGCTTGATAATGTGAAAAATGGCAACTGAAGACTCAACTTTCAAATGGTTTTTAGTATAAAATTTCTAAGAAGTTTAGAAAATTGAAAAAAAACAAAAAAAGTACAGTACCCCACTTTCAAATGATGCAGGTGCTGATACAAATCCAACTACGTTTTCTGTGTTCCATTCACCATTCTGAAACTCATGTGGTGAGTGCTGACACATGCAAAGCCTGTCTCTGTATTATTTTCAGGCAGAACTCAGGATATCTTAAATAAAACAAAGAAAAGATCAAATGGGTGTGAAAAAGTTGAGATTTTGATTGATGGGGTATGGATTGAAGGATGAACTAAAAGAGGGGAAGAAAGAGAATGGTGAAAAAGAGAGAGGGTTACCTCTAGGAGGAGGAGAAGAGAAGGTGGGCATCCATGAACGAAATTTTTGAAACTAGAATGGGGAGAAAGAGAGAGAGAACAAGGCTTGGTTTAAGGTGAAAAAAAATTAGGACAAAGATTCGAAAATGGAAAGGGAATTTAATAATATGTTTAATGCGATTGTTTATTAATTATAAAAAAAAAATGGGATTTTTTATTTATTTAATGTGTCCATTATGGTATGTCTGGTTATTGTTTCCATGCTTGGTTGATGGTTGTTAAGCAGATTTTCTTTCTCTTTTTTTCCTTTGAGAATTGTGCTTGTATACAGTAAATCGTGGCCCTTTATTTTTATAATTAAAATTATGAACATAAATGATTAATTCCTCAAAAAAATTAAAAAATTAATTCCTGAGTGTGAATTCTAACTAAGGTAAGTTGTTTCTCTTTTGTTATTTTACTAAGCTTTGAAATATTTATTGTTTGAGAAATTCTATTCTATCTCGGGAATAATTAATTCAATTATAAAGGAATAAGTGGCATTCAATGCATAGAATCTCCCGTATGTATCATTTAAATTTTTAAGCAACTCAATTATTAATTTTATTTTGATGCAGGTTATTATAAACAAATTATCTAATTCATATTATATTATATTATATATATATATATATATTATCAAGCAATATATAAAAACTAATTTCTTATATGAGAAACTTAAAATTGCGTATGACATGCCAAAATAATAATTTATCATTTCCATCATTATTGAATATTTAAGTTCTATTTGTTGGAAAGTTGGTTGGTCATTTTCCGTGAGGTATATTCTCTTATCTACAATTTTTTTTTATTCATAAGATTTAAATTCGAGATTGCTTCATCGACTTAAAAAATTGATTAGTTTAATTGGCTAAATTATTATTTTATTTAGAATTAAATAAGCTTTTGATATCTTAAAAAATTACAAATTTGAATTTATATTCTATAAAAAAATAATTATTTTTAATCTATATTCTTAATAAAAAAATTAGTAATAATAATTAATAAAAGAAAAATATTACTTCACCTTTAATAATATGAATTCTGAAAGTTCATAAATTTTCTATTTGTGATGGTCAATGGTCAGAAAATTAGTTTAATTTAGCTATAATCAATAAATTTTTAAATTTATTAAAACCTAGAAAAAAAAAGAGAAGTTATTAAAATCTTGATATTAAAAGGAAATATATATATATCCATTTGTGATGGTCAATGGTCAGACAATTAGTTTAATTTAGCTATAATCAATAAATTTTTAAAATTATTAAAACCTAGAAAAAAAAGAGAAGTTATTAAAATCTTGATATTAAAAGGAAATATATATACATCCATTTGTGATGGTCAATGGTCAGAAAATTAGCTTAATTTAGCTATAATCAATAAATTTTTAAAATTATTAAAACCTAGAAAAAAAAAAAGAGAAGTTATTAGAAGGAAATATATATACATCCATTTGTGTTGGTCAATGGTCAGAAAATTATTTTAATTTAGCTATAATCAATAAATTTTTAAAATTATTAAAACCTAGAAAAAAAAAGAGAAGTTATTAAAATCTTGATATTAAAAGGAAATATATATACATCCATTTGTGATGGTCAATGGTCATAAAATTAGCTTAATTTAGCTATAATCAATAAATTTTTAAAATTATTAAAACCTAGAAAAAAAAAAGAAGAAGTTATTAGAAGGAAATATATATACATCCATTTGTGTTGGTCAATGGTCAGAAAATTAGTTTAATTTAGCTATAATCAATAATTTTTTAAAATTATTAAAACCTAGAAAAAAAAGAGAAGTTATTAAAATCTTGATACTTAAAATGATATATATATACATACATATATATATATATATATATATATATATACATCCATCCCATCAATGCTCAGTCAAATATTACAGTTTAAAATTTAATTGTTATATTTTATATAATCATTTAATTAAAAATTAATTAGTTTGTGTTTTAATGCATTTGTATAGAATTTAATAAACATGTTGAATAAAATTATTTAGGATTGAATAACAAAATTTTGATTTTTTAAAGCGATTATATTTTATATTTTTAGAAACTGGCATAGTCTTTTATTTTTAATTTTGTTATCGAGTTCAATTCTGACCATGTTTAAATAACAAAATTAAAAATAAAAAAATTTATCAACTAAAATAACTTCATGCATAAAAATTAAAAATCAAAATGATATTTTCTTAAGTATTATGTAAAGTTATTTTACAATATCAATACACATTAATTAAATTATTTTATAGAAATGATTAACATTAACTTTTTTAATTACTTAAAACATAGATTAGGATAGAGTATGGTGTTTTTGTTATCTATATATGAAATTTTTTTCATCTTCTTAAAAGGAAAAATTGGGGCAAATAAGATAATTTATAAAATTGAGAAAATTATTTTCTATAAAATAATTAAGAAAAGTAGTTTTTAGAAGAAGCTAACTACTTGGTGTGAGACAGTGAAATGGAACTTTTACTTTCGAAAGAATGTTTGAGTTTAAAATATCAAACAACTTACTCTTTTTACTATAATCTTATTTTACCTTTTCTTTCTCCTATTTATTTTTTCTTTGTGTAAAAAATAAAAATTTATGATACAGATATAATTTCTCTAATTAATATATAATTTTATTACAATGTACTGTTGTTTAATCATGTGTTATATTACTATTGTATTACAAAAATCATTTTCAATAAAGGTTAAACTAATAGTTTACTCCTACTATTTATTAATTAAATCATAGTGTTAAAATATTTGTTCTTCACTACTCTTTCATTATAAAAAAATAAAAAAAAAATAGTTAAGTGTTTTGTTTGACTTTTATAACATCTAATCAACATAATTTTGCTCATGTTTTTTGTGCCTTTTCATTTTTAATAATTTATAATTTTTTTCATTAATTATTAGTCAATTAGCATGTTAAGGGATACTTATACCTCAAAACTATAAGTAGGCTAATAGGTATAACTAGCGTCAAAAAAGGGAAAATCAACAAAACATTTTCAGAAGTCTCGTATAATTATATAGATATTCTTGTCTTTTTATATTAATATGCTTAAAGAGAAAAAAAGTGATTAATAAGGGAGAATTGCGATACTTGTATAATTATATAAAATTTAAGAAAATATTATTATAATCTACTAAATTATGCTTAGCTCTTAAAATGTTTAAAATAGGATAATTTATGCAAGGTATTATTAGTCTGTCCAACCTATTTTTACCTTTATTTAAAATAAATGTATATATTTAAATATTTTTTTATTATAATTTTTATATTTAAAAAATATTTATTTAGCATAAATTTTAATTACATAAAAATAATCATGTACCTTATACAGCTAACAACATCAATTATTATTTTTAGAAATTAGAGTGTTGTATATCGATATTGTAAATTTTGAATCTTTATTATTAAAAATAAGATAACAATTTCTATGGTTAAATATATTATTTTATCTTTATAAAACAAGTAAACTTTGATTTTGATTAGTGCAAAAGTTTTTCTTATTGATTTTTCCCCATCTAAATTCAATATTTTTAGCCTTAATCGTTATGTAATAATGATTAGCTATTCATATATGCCTAATGAAAAATGTGATAATCTCACATAATGCAACAAAGCCATGCCAACATATGTCTTACATTTTTATTTCAGTTATGATATAATCACTTGTCTTTATTAATTTATTATCACGTCTTATAAGCTTTTATATCAATCAAATCTATTTTTTCTCTTTTAGTAGTTATTAAATTATAAGAGATTTAATTTTCTTTAATTATTTTAATTGATAATAACTTTTCAAGTGTTTACAAATTACAAATTATTATTAAATAATATTTAATTAAATAATTTATTTTAAAAATAAATTTTCAAATCTCTGAACATTTATGTTTTAATTTATATTTTCTCATTGTCAAAACGGAATTTTTACCTGTTTGCCATTCAAATATGAACATATTAATTTTTGGTCTTGTAATTTTTAAGGATGATCAAGGGTCCTAAACTTAAGATGTTGATCGAAGAGGCAACCCATGTTAGTAATATAATGGGGTACCATTACATTGCCAGCAATAAATCCAGAAAAGCATTCCAATATTGAAAAGAAAAAAAGGAAAAAGTGGTGAAGAAAAGGAAATACTTCGGAAATCACTTATGCCGTTTTGTGAATGTCACACTAATTATGATGTCTACGTGTTGACATTTTTCGTGCATATGTCATTGTTAGTACAGTTTTCATTAAAAATCAGAGGAAAATAAGAACAAAAAAAAACTCTCAAAGCTTCTATTACTAGCCACCTTGTATTGCTTAGTTGGCACATGTCACAATGGTTGGAAGCACGTTGGAGACTTTGAAACGCCAATTATTTCACGTTAGGGGGCAAACCCCTTGTATCTTTCTTATGCCCAAAGAAATATTCTTGTGGATCTTCATACTGTATTTTTTCCTAATTTAGTTATATTATGTATGAATTAGAATTGCCAAAATTCTAATAGAATGTAAAAATCAGCTAATTTAGTTATTGAAAGATTAAAAATAAAAATAAAACATTTAATTATGTATTTTTATTTTAATCTCTTAAATTAAAATTAAAAATAATAATAACTAATATGATTTAAAAATGAAATAATATACATTTTTTTTTATTTTTAAGAGACTATTTTATTATTTTTTAAGATTAAATTATCTGATTTACAAAAAATTTAATATTAAAATATTCACATGAATATCAAGGAAAAGAAACTTTATATAGCAACTAGGAGGAATGTTGCATGTAAGCAACTAAGATTTGCACAAGATTTTCTTATTATGGATTAATTAATTAATTTTGTTTTATCCATTGCACTTTGTAGCAGATTGGGTATCCATTGCACTGATTTGATAAGCAGTGGAGCCAGGTTTCTTTAGGAGATGCACAACAGCGCAGGCTCCACTATATTTGTCAATGAAGAGATTAATATTAAATAAATGGTTGTTTGATCATATATATTGAGGAAAATGTATTTATTAGCGTTGACAAAAGGTTTTTAGTTCAAATATTTTAAAACATGAAATCTTAGGAAGAACAATGACACATATAATTTTTATTTAACTGAATATAGTTAATTGTTGTTGTTCTATTACATCTGCCACAGTATTCTTAATATAAATTATATCACATGTTTTTTTTTATATATAAGTACTGGTACTATTCTTAACAAGGTAACACCTAAGACAATGCTCCATCATCGATTATAAATGAACTCGTACTGTTTTGTTTTTTCACATAGAACTTATACTATTTTTATACAATAATAAATCTTAAACTACACACACATTATCTATTCAAAAACCACGTTTTCCAGCATAGATGAATATTTTATGTATAATTTGATTAATAATTTATGTATTGACAATATGAATATCTTTTATACGATCTTCCCATTCTAAATTATCATTTGTGTAACTTTATCAATTTTTATAATAATTATTTTAAAATTTATATTAAGAGTATGATTTCTGACTAACTTAAGTAAAAAAAATTTACTAATAGAACAAGCTTATTATTTTGATTATTTGCATTTTATTTTCCTTAAAATCCTCAAAGTTAGAACAATACATACATTTGGATGAGTTCTGCAACTGTAAATTCACGGTCTATTGTCGGTGGGTGGTAGTTTCTGATAGAAAATAATAAAAATTAAATAAAATGGAAAAACAGTGAAAGCAGTATTCTACATAAAACAAAATACAAAAAGTGTTTAATTCTTAAAATAATATTATAAGAAATGTTTCGAATAATTTGGCTCAACTATTTGAATATTAATACCCTTTGCTCTTTATATTTTGAAAGTTTGGAGGAGAAAAAAAATAAAAACTAAGAAAAAGATATTCCAAGAAACTGTTGTGTATATTTGTTCCTCTCTCAGTAAAATAAGAGTAAAAAAAAAAAAGAAACAACAAATTTAATGTTAAATCTCTAAATCTCCATAAAAACTGAAGCCGATAAAAAGATCTCTAATTAGACACTAACTTTTGGTCAAGTAAAACATGATAAGATTAGAATAGTTATTTAATCAATTATTTTAAATTTAAATTAATTAAAAATATTTTTTTTTCCAAATAGATTAAATTTTCTTGCATCTGTTGCAATTTGCAAGGCCATGTTTTAAATGCAAAGTTCGAAAGGCCTTGCCCAGAGAACCCATACGAACAACCGCTGTTTTGGTTCTTATCTGGTCTGGGCCTCTTTTGTCTTCGCACAGCATATCTTGGGCCATAAACTGGACCCATAAGGAGAGTAACCGACAGTTTTTGTTTTTTTCCTTGTATTTCACGTTTATATAAATATTGTATTCAATTAATTATTATCTCAAACTTTTTATAATATAATTTATAAATTTATTTCAAGATACTTAAGTCTAGAAAAAATGTATAATTCTCTGTTCCATTGTAAATATAGTAAGAGCATGTTAAAATAAAAAGAAAGCAATGTCAAAGTGCATTTGATAGCTTACAATGAATTGGATGATTTGGTGTGATTTCTACCTGTAACGAAAGACAGAATCAATGTGCATTTTTTTATTCTTCTTCTTCTTTGTTCTTATAAGTTTCTGTCTGGAATCTGTGTTCTCTAATTTACAGTATAATTTTGAATAATTACTATAGAGTTTATCTATTTATAATTTTTCTTAAGCCATAATGAGATCGGGTAGCTAAAATAAATATAATCGACAACCTCGTAACTATTTATAAATGTGCGTGAAACACTTAACAAATTAGATTAAGACTTTTTCTTTATAAATGTTGTATTTTTACGGGTATGCCATGTAAATATAAATTTATTTATACTCTCAACTAATTAAGTGTAATTTTTATGTAGTTATAGTGTTATACCTACCATGAATATTAATTTATGTAAATGTGATATATTTTCATTCTTTTCGAACTTTCACTAATGTTATAATTTCTGAAGCTAATATTATTATAAAGTATAAAATTTCAACTTCCAAAATTTGCATAACTTAATAGCCAGTGATACTCCAACCTTTTTGATTAAAAGAACCAACTTTATCTCTCTTATGGGCGATGATACTGCAATATTTTTAACACAATTGCCGCGTTGCTGAAGATGATTCCTGATATGATATCATTCTACTAAATTATTCAAACACTATTATTATTATTACTGATTTAATTGTCTCATTTTCCACACATTCTTTCAGAGAGGAACTGTGAACAAGCGAGGGTGAGGGATTTACAATATCATGCATTTTACGTGCTAATCGACTGCTTGACAGGGAATTGTTCGAGGTTTAAGTAAAGTTGCTCAGTGAAGGCACAGTTAAACATGATAGTAAAAATATTTTACTTCATGTGGAAAATGGAATGAATAACAAACGATAGCTACACAGATCAGGATAGAAGACAAAGGAGCTCTAAGTGCACAAAAACAAGCCCTTTATCACACTCATTACTCATAATCCTTGGGAAAATTAATTTCCAATAGAATTATTTTGTTAAATACGATTTATAGTTATGACTAATTAAGTTTGTAGTAAAACTTAGTGTAAAATTTTTTATATAACGTAAAAATTATTCAAAATTACTTCAACTAATGGATACAAAATCAATTTTAAATCCTTTTTTGAACGTCAAATCAAACATATCAAAATTGATCAAAGATTAATTCTGAATTTCATGCACTAAGTGCATGCTTGGATGAACATTGACAAAATTGATTTTAAATGAAATTGATTTTGTAAAATTGATTTAGTCAAAGTTAATTTTAAAGTAATATACTTTATATTTGGATGTCTTCTCCATAAAATTATATTTTTAGTAAAATTCAGTATAAACTCCTCTTTAATATGAAACCAAACACATCAAAATTGTTTCAACTCAACTCAAAATCAATTATGTACACTAAATCAATTTTAACCTTTCCTTTAATATGAATTTAAAGATATCAAATTTTATTTAAAATTAATTATAGACTTGCGGAGTGAAACTAAACACTTGGGACTTAATTGAATCAACTATGAATCGCATGATTTGCTGCGTTTAGACATAGGTGGCTCTTCCAGTACAGAGGATACTATTACACTCCGAAATACACAATTAAGAGACAGACACGTACATAATACAGGACAAAATTTAGATTCAGTACCTTAGGTTACTCTTGCTAAATAAATTTTTTTGCTTCCCAATTGCGGCGGGTACGAAGAAAAGGAGGGACTCAAAAGGCAAAATAGTCACGACGAGCCAAAATAGTACTGATTTTTTTGTCCAACTATTAAAACTAAGTCATCTGTTCACACGCTTCAAGGCCTTCGGGAGGACGAGAAAGGGTGAATAGGATTCATTAGAGTTTATCTTACTAACTTAAACATTTAAAGGTCAGCAACAAAGTTCAGAGTAAGTTATCTCTAAATTTGGCAGAAGAAAAATACGAAAGTGCCTAATGCGTAATTTACCTTTTCATAACATAAAAAATGAAACCATTTTCTATAAACTGGGTGACTTGAATTTGTCTTCCATTTTCAGATATAACTTGTGTTAGGAAATTAATTAAGACATCATTGTCAAATGCAGAGTGTAAATACAACATGCATGTTGAAATAAAGGTTCAATCAGCAACGGTAAATCAGGTTTGACATGAAATGCTCAAAAGCTTTTATTTACATGACAAGTCCAACACTAAAGTGTTCCATTTTAGTAGAACATTAGAACTTAAATAGAGAGAACTTAAGTAGAGAAAACATTAGAACACAAGTGGTCTACCAGTTTTAGAAGGGAACTTAAGTAGAGAGAGAGAGAGGAGAAGATTGCGGGTCGAACCCTCCCACCACTAACTAACATTGGAGTGGGGAGAGAGGAAGGTCGCAAGTTTGAACCCTTCCACTAAAACTTAACATTTGGTGATAAAAAAAAAAAAAAAAACTAACAACAGGTTGATCATTCAACTGAAAAGCTTGGATAGGTTTATATCAGGTAATCAGAAGATTCAAAACAGAATTTATTTTCAAACCCAAGAATTAGTATTTCTTGGAAATGGTTATCTAATGAATTCAGATTTGCTGCAGTCACAAATCTGTTCAGTCACTACAATCAGGAATCCAGAGCTGTTGGATTAAGCTTGAATGCTTACATTTAAAACACAAATGCAAAATATAAGCCTTTCGATTTTATCATCATCTAATAACTCTGATTTTCTGACTGCTATTAATGTACGGACCTGTGACTGCACCGAATCCAAATTCGATATCTAATAACCATATGCCTATGGCTTTGATAGAGAGATCAAGGCAGAGCTCGTGACGCTAGCCACTCTTTCTTTCTCACATAGGCAAGTTGCATGCACTGATACCTTACAGACAGTTATTGAAATTGAACAAAGGATGTATCCATCTACCTTACAGTTATTGAAGTTGCATGCACAAATAGCCAAGGTTTGCTTGGTTGAGAGGTTGAAAGTGGGTGGGGAGGTAAAAAACTCTTGAAAATGAAAGACATTTTATTTTATACTTGCTTGGTATAGAAAAAATATGAAAATGCAGGAAAAGTTTTACGCTGAAAATAACTCCAACCAGTTTGTTATTTCCCCCCTCCCATTTTCTACCTACAAAGCCAGACAGACTCAGCGTGTGGAAAAAAAGAGAAATTGGATTGATAAACCAAACTGGAAAAAGTCTTTGTACCAAATATTAGACTTTAAGTTTAAAACAGCGTAGCAGAGGAATGGTAACAAAGTTCCATGTTACAGCAGACACTACTAGCTTTCAAGAAACATCACAAAATAATGCTATGCAATGAACAAATCAAATGGTACAGAGATCCAAATTTCAGATTAGAAAAATGTAAAACATTTACTCCTTGATCAACAAAATTTATCAGAAAGGACGAAAGGATGACCATCAAAATTATCACTATACAATATATTAACCCAAAAAAATAGACAATTTTTTACTATGGGCCTATTCGGGTAAGCTTCTCCAAAAGTAAAAATTAACTTTTTATTAGTTAATTTGAAGATGTTTTTCCTTTTAACTTTTCTAAAAGATGTGAGACTTTGTGCAAATTAGCTAATGAAAAGCTAATTTTAACTTTTGGAGAAATGTGTTTCATTTTTTTTTATTTTCTTTTTCTCAGAGCTCTTTTGGAGAAATTTACCCAACAGACCCAGAACCATCAATATTACAAAGCTTTTGGAACAAAACAGTATTTAACTCATGTTTTAGTGGTATCTCAGTAAAAAATAAATAAATAAAGCATAGGTGCTTTGATGTGATAATCACTAAAGGATCTTATCAAATAACTATTTTAATCGATTATAATGCATGATAATACTAACAAAGACAAATGTCGTAAACCAGGAGACGCGCTGGTTCTATCACATCTATATCGGGGAAAATTTGAATTAGGATATTAAAAATGTAAATTGTAAATTCTGATCTGAAGTGCTAAGTGGATCAAATTATGCTAAACTTGTGCAACTTGATAGGAATCTAGGGATTCACAAAAAACACTCCTTTGACTCTCTCATCCATGGATATAACCTGGCACTTTAGACCAGCAAAATCCTAGATACTAATCCCTGTATCTGTCATGCACTCACGGCACAACAGCAAAAGTCTACAGTCAACATATTCAATTTGAGACCAATAGACAATCTATTTCTAACAAAAAGATATCAATAGATCATCATCAAAAAATGGCACAACTTAAGAATAATAAAAGCATATAACAATCAAACAAGCAGCACCAATTTAGAAAACTGCAATTAAGAATTATGCAATCACCACCAACAATCATAACAACATGTGCAAACAAAATGTAGCCCCAAGTAATGAAATTTTTCTAATATTCAAAGTCTCAAAGACAAACTATATATAATATCCGGCAAAGTTCTAATCATAACATAAGAAGACATTATCGCTAATCATTAGATTTTAAGATGGGAATGAGACCGAAAATTATCTCAGTGACAAAACCTCAATTCCAGCTAGAGGGCCAAAACCCATGAATCCCATAACCGGTCTTCCAGTTATCCAAGTAAACAACCTGCTTCACAGCCAGAAACGAAACCAAGAGTGCGAAAATCATAACCACCCTCTGCACGCTGACATTCCCAACCTTAACAAGCCCGTGGGTCATAAACGCCAAGAGAAGGCCCACAACAGTGTACAAAAAGCCCACAGCAAAACCCTCGGCACCAAGCTGCATCCCTGAACCCTGGTAGAAATAAACAAGCTTGGAAGGGTCATTTCGGTCAACGAGAAACATGGGCATCTTCCTTATAATGTTGTGCATTGCCCCGGAAACGCTGAAGAAGTAAACGAAAACGGAACCCAAGAGCCAGATTTTCGGGTCGTGGAGCAAAGTCTGACCCGCGAGAACTTTTTTAATGAAAAACGGGATCCAAATGATGATACCAAGGGCCATTAAGATTAACTGGGTTTGTGAGAAGAGAGGAGGACGGTGAATGGGGCCCACGGAGAGTTTGGTTTTGGATTCAACGAACTCGGCCATGGACTCAGCGAGGCGGGAGAAGTCACCTTGGTCCATGGGCTCGGAGTCTTTGAGGCCCGTGTTGGGCCCAATTAAGCGAATGTGAGGGAGGGCGTTGACGCCGAACTGTGAGAAGCTGAGTTGAGACTCCTTAAACTCGATGTCGCAGAAGAAGAGTTTTGTGTTGGAAGGGTTGTTGGCCATGAATGAGGCGGAGACGATTGCGAATTCGTTGCGGAGTTCCGTGAGGCGGAGCTCCGGCTTGTCGTGGAGTTGCGCGGCGTCGAAGAAGAGGAGGATCGAGTATGGGCGAGGGGTTTTGACGGCGGTGAGGAAGCGCGCCAGGGATTGGTCGTTAAGGCGGATTAAGCCCGATTTGGATCGGGATTGAAGAGATAGCAACTCGCTCACTCGTTCGTCGTTGTCGTCGGAGGCAATTGCCGATGAGAGGAAAACCATGAGGATCATCAATGATATCTTCGATAACGGAGACATTGTTAATGGCTTCGATTGGGAGCGACGAAGAAGAAACGAATGAAGGGTTTCCAAGTCTCCGATCTAAGAGAAGACTTGAGTCTATAGACCCCAATTTCCACAGCTACGAAATAAATGTTTCGTGATATTTAGCCTCAATTACATTTTACCCCCGCAACTTTACAATATCATAATTTTTGTTTTTCAACAATTTTGCCTTCTAAGTTTGAGTAAATCACAGTTCTTGGCTGAAAGCATGTGTGTAGACTGAGATAATTTAATTTCGAAAGATTTAAAATAATAAAATAGAATATAAAATAAAATAAAATTTATAAAAATATTTATTATTTTTTTATATTTAAATTACATATAAATTATTTTAATTCATAATTTATAAAACTAAAATAGAAATTTAAGGAATTGAAATGATAAAAATATTTTTAAGAATTAAAATGATAAATAAATTAAACTTTTAAAATTTTATTTTGAATTTATTAATAATTAAATTATCTAATCAATACACTTTAAATTAATATAACTTTGTTTCACCGGACAAAATTCGAAATATTTATATATTGAGAGGTAAATTTTTTTTAAAAACATCTCGACAAAAATTGTGAGATTATTATATTTTGAGAGTAAAATATATAACTATTGCTATGGTTATATTTACGTTTATACAAGTCATTCGCTATCATATAAAAGAATACGTAATTCACTTAAAGTTCTTATATTCATAAAATAAAAAAAATATGATTAATATTATATTCATGTGCACAGTAAATTTAGAAATTTAATATAATTATTATTTACTCTTTCACGTTTAATGTGTCGCTAAAATGTTTTACTTGCATCTATGATGTGAATTATTTGTCATAAAGAAATCAAACTAATAATTCATTGACTGTTATTTATATTTTTTTCATAAATCTTAGGTACTTATATTTTTAAAAAAATTTATATAGAAATTTTTCTTTATTTTGCTACCTCAAATCTCATTTATCTTTCTTATAAATAAATTCACAACTTTTAGATCACGTTAATAATCCTTCATTTAGATGTCTGTTTCTATTTTCACAGTGACATGATCGATGAACTAAGAAAATTGTTCACATAACTTTATTTACATCACTTTCTTCAGTTCTTGCAATTTACATCACGATTAAGTGGATACCGTTCTCAAGAACCTGATACAATTAGTCCGTTTGTTTGTGGATACTTTTTTCTTTTCAGATACCTTATACTAGAAAGAATATGCCAGTCACTTCATCTACTTAAAAGATCGAAAGAGTTCATAAAATTTATTCTGCGAATCATCTAGGAAACAACTCTGAAAAAGAAAATTGCTTGGATGATGCAGATTATGATAATAACAATTGATTCTTATTTCTGCAGTATTTATTCGTGTTCAGCTTTTTTTGAACACTAGTTTTCTGCGAGTAAATTTGATTTAAAAATATTTTTCAAATAAATCCCTATTTCAGTTCTTCGAATATTATCATTTACTCTAGATAATTTTTAAAATAATAAAAATTATATAAAATATCTTTTATATATTAAATATTTATTAACTTAGTCTATAAGTTAATATAATTTGTCAATGTTCAGATACTAATTTAACTTTTAGGAAAAAGAGTCACAATTGATAAATAAAATTGAAGGTTTACTGTATTTTTTCTATTGAACAGAAATTCTTTTGTATATAAGAAATTCTTCTAGATATAAGACTTAAAACACGGTTATAATTATCTTGTGGTTGAACCTTGAATTAACTTAATTTACAATGAGTTGCGTGCGTGCATTCCTCCTATTGTTGATAATTTGATTTCCACTGTTGTACATGGCAAGTGCAAGTGCAAGTGCTATCAATTCATGAGTCCAAATACAAAGACGTAACAACAGGTATTGTCTCCTCAATCATCATCATCAGTGACATCTTTATTTTCTTTACTTATTCATTAGAAGATTTAAATGATAACAAGTAGAAAAACAGAAAAGGAAAAAAAGGTATCTAATTTAAAAGTTTAAGCATCAACAATTTCGTCTGTATCAGCAGAAGCGAAAATAAGCTCAGGTTCTTCCCTTCCAACTCCACACGTTCCATCAATTGCATTGTTCCTCCCCAACGCCTTCAACGCCAAATGAGCAGCCTTCTGCCCCGATATCATCATAGCTCCAAACGTGGGACCCTGAAAAATTCACCAATAAAATGGTCAATATAATTAAGTAAATAATAAAACATGTAATTAAGAGAAAAGTTGCATACCATTCTAGGAGCACCATCAATTTCTGCAACTTCCATGCCAGTAACAATCATGCCAGGAACAACTTCACGAGTGAAGCGAACAATAGCATCCTCAGCAGTATTCATATCAAGAGCCTTCATGCCAGGAACACTATCAATCATGCCAATACTCTTCAACCTCTTAACCCCAGTAGCACCAAAAGGTCCATCATGTCCACAAGAGCTAACAACAACCTTGGACTCCATAACGTTAGGGTCCATGCAGGATTGCGTGTCATGGTTCAACGAAACCAGCGCCCAGTTAGTAACAACACCCGCAACCCTTCCTTCCTTCACAATCAAATCTTCAGCCGCCACAGCGTTGAAGAGCTTCACGTTCGGCCTCGCAAGGAGCTTGCTCATGATGGTTGAAGTGAAAAGTGCAGCGTGTTTGATCACAACGTAGTCTTCTTGCTCATCGTAATCCACACCAATCTCGTCCAGGAAGAGGTGTGCGGGTTTGCGCACCACCATGGCGGAGAACAGTTGCCCGCCGAGCCACGCGCCGCCGCCGGGGCTCACGGATTGTTCGATTATGGCGATGCGGACGGCGGGGTTCTTGCTTAGCTCGTAGGCGCAGGAGAGACCTGCGGAACCTGCTCCGACAACGATGACGTCGGTGTCGGCGTAGGTTATCATGTCGGTCATGTAACGGCGCGTCATTTCGCGTGAGACTATTGATTCTTTGATTGGTTGGAATTTAAATGAGCTTAAATCGTAAGGGGGTTGGGTTAGGGACATGGAGATTTTGTTTTGAGAAATGGAAGATTTGGTTGGTGTGACGCGTGAGTTAATGGGCTTTCCGTGGAAGGAAGAAAGCTTGTGGTCGAAGAGTGAGAGTTTGGGGTTTGAAGACAGGGTTGTGGTGGCCATGGTTGCCATTGAAAAAAGGGGTTTAAATGGGTTTTGGATATTTGGATTGGGTTGTGTGTGTTGGGAGAGAAGAGTGAAGAAGAAAGTGTTGGTGTTGGGACTTGATGTTTGTTAGTGTAGTGGAGTGGGATTTATAAGCAAGAAAGTGGTTTGATGGGGTTGCTCTTGCATCAAATATCTCACTGAAAAATCTAAAAACTCTGTTTGCTTTTTGGGGTCAAGATAGAATTTGAACGGCTAAGGAGGCATTCATTTCGGATATTTTTCACACTGAAGTGACTGATATGTTTTTGAAATCAAAATCCATGGTCTGTGATAACGAAGCAATTGCATCAGGTTGCTGTTCGTTTCATCAAAAGCCACTTCAATTTCGAACACTCTAAGTATTATTAGTTGAATTAAAAAAATTATTTTCTTAATTTTCCTCTAGTGCCAAAAAAAAGGAGATCAATTTACTTAATTATTTGTTAATTGTTAATTTGATTGAAGATTTCTTCGGTGTTGCGCTGCTTGAATTGTTTTGGAATTTTCTGTATAATGATACTCTTTGTCAAGATAAAACTTATACATGGCATTAATGTATGAATATCTACGTTGCTTGATCATTTTCACGGGTGTTCCATCTTCCTACTTATTACGGATTTCCCTGCTGCATACGGCTTCGATATTTTCTAGAAATAATGTCCATCATTGTTTGGCTACCCTTTGTTCCCTCGTTAATCAGCTTGTTACAAGTGGATCACTTTTGCGCTTCTTACATGCACTGACCTATATTACAAAAACAGTTTTATTTACTAAACTGTCTAAACATGAACACTTTTGATAACAGAGATTTAAATCTCAATTTCTCACATAAAAAACTAATTCATTTTACTAAAGTCAGTTATTATTGATAGTTAATCACTTCAGTTATCTCTACCGATATCAGTTTTATTTAAATTTAATTTGATAATATTTTTTTTCTTGTGACAGGTTTTCCATTCGGTAATCCCGCTGCCGATACTGTAAGGGTTACTAGTTTGGGAAGTTTTTGGCATAATTAATTAGATAACATGAATGTGTTTTGTTGCCATAATAATAATATTATACAGTCAATTGGGATACTCTAAAGGGTAAAGGTTCTCTATCATTTAAAAGATATAGTGCAATAATTACTATTAATTATAAAATCAAATGGTATTATTATAATTAAATTTAAATTGTATATATTTGATTTTATTATAAATCTCAATTATAAATTTTCTGATCACTGGTCACAACTTCAAGTTAGAGTAACCACATTCAGTTGCGCTTCAGCCCATGTTACATTGTACGCTTGGGTTTAGCTCTTTTCATTGAGATTTTAGTTTGGTTGAGTGTTTACGTTGAGTCTCGGTTGAGTTGTGACTCACTTACACAACGTCTAGGAGGGGAAATGGAGCTAAAAAGAAACAAAAAATCAGTTTTTTTAAAAAAAAAATTGCGTGTTTCACTTTTTTTACACTTTACTTTAATTTAACTATTTTTATTTTTATTTTCATCATCTTTATTTCGATCCACCGAAGCAAACTAACCCCATCTCGTTTTGTTTAATTCTTCTCTATCCATCCACAGAATCAAAACTCAGCCTTGGCCCCCAGAACCATTACTAAAGTCTTCCCTTACCCACAAACTTCACATACAGAATGGTGAACACAACCCTGTCAACCTTATAAATGAAACAAACCCATCTACATAGCTGTCCCATTTTGTCCTATATTGGGCTCATAGAAAAAGAAAAAAAAAAACTCGTGACGGCATGGGCATGTCCATGGCACAATCAGTTGTGATTTAATTTTTTTGGGCTTTTAGGCACTTTTTATAAACCCAAAAAACAACTCGAACTGAGAGAAGAAAAAAAAACAGCATATTTAAATTGAGAAAATAAAAATAAAAAAAGATGACAGCTGTGGGATTTGAACCCACGCCCTTTCGGACCAGAGCCTAAATCTGGCGCCTTAGACCACTCGGCCAAACTGTCTTGAATGATATAGGGTCTCTTATTTAAGTATTTTATTATGGACAAAAGCTCAATACTCTATGTTTAATTTTCTGAATACTGTTCTATGAAAAATAGCACGCGCGTACATGTTAATTTTTTTTTAAATATTGAATAATAATCATGTATACATTCTACAATTTTTTTAAGAAAATAAATTAATGATTTAATGATTAAAAAATATTTTTGTTAACATTTAATCCCTGTTATAAAAAAACCTTCTTAGTTAGTAGTACTTTTCAAAAATAAAAGGAGAAACTACATTAAAATTTTCTCGTTGATTAAAATTAAAGTATTTCATGTTTAATATCGTCTTCTCTAAAATTTGATATGAATAAACTGAATTAACGAAGGTGAGAAACATCATTTTTTTTTACCTCTTTATTTGTCCTCCTAAAAATATTTACATTGAATTTTACTAAATATAACATACCTGTTTATCACTTAACACAGAATATTAAACAATGGTGAATTATGTTTTATCCAGCTGGAAACGAAACTAAACCGAAGATTTGGAGGGTTAAATCATCCCAAAAACAAATTTGTGCCTTAACTTAATCAGGCATTGTTGCAAATCTAGTAATAAAAGGGTTTCAAGCATAGTCAACCTCCCGCAATTTTATTCCCGGTTAAGAAAAAAAGAGGGTTAAAATATTTATTATCACAAATATATTTGAATATCTTTTATTTTTAAGAAAAGTGAAGTCATATACATATATTTTCTTTTCGCATAATAAGAAGAAGACGGAAACGTAATATTCCACGAGAATGTAAGATATTATTTCCACTATTCTCACTTTATTTATTTTTTTATTTCATTTTAATTTTTGAAATATATTTCTAAAATTATTGAACTATTATCAAATACATTTATTTAAATATATCAAAAATATTATTCTAATACTATATTTCAACGTATAACATTTCCAATAATAATAATAATAAATTGGACGAAACAAATAGCCATATATTCTAAATACTAAATACTAAATACTACTTGTTCTCGCTGGATTTTGAGGTGGCCCGAGCTCAGCTCGGTCTTGAGAAATCTGGTGACGTGAGGGTTGGAACTCTCGTTGATTTGTATGAGTAAATTAGGTTTTATTCCATGTGTCAGTTTTTTAATCATCTATATTTATAGGGATCATAATAATTAGGGTTTCATATTCGTGGATTTTGTGGGAAAGATTGTTTCAGACCCAAGAATCCTGAAATATCAAGGAAGAGATATTGTACTGGGCTGAGGATGACCGAGCTCATCCCCAATGATGCCGGATTCAGCTCACTGACCAGGCCGAGCTGAACATAAACAAAACAAATCTGGACAATATCTTTCCCTTTATATTTTGGGATTTTTGGGCCTGAAGCAACCTTCCCCACAAAATCCACGAATATGAAACCCTAATTATGATCCTTATAAATATTAATAGAGGACTAAAAAACTGAAACACGAAATAAAATCTAATTTACTCGTACAAATCAACGAGAATTCTAACCCCTCACACCGGATAGCAGTGAGAACTACTTAATTAGATTGTTTTATGGATTAATAATAATGAGCGTAGATGCTGGTTAGTCACCGGTGGCGGTGCTTTACTAGTTTGTATTATTGAAGTGGCAAGTCAGAATGATCACGTTCTTACATGTAATGCATAGACCCCACCCTGATTTTCATTCTTGTACAGCTAGCCTACACAACCATTGCAATTTGCAAGTGCAGCCTGGCTAAGGTCCCACTCCCACATTACTTTTCTCTATTCCATTGCTTCATTATTTTACCATTGCATTATTGTATTTCTTCATTCACCAATATACCCTTGCCTTCTATACATATCTGGTTGCTTGAATATTTTTTTACTATCCACAATTCTTCTTTCAAAATTTAATATAGAAAAACACTTAACAGATAAGTGTAATAAAGAATTAGTAATTAATTATAAAATATAAAGAGATATTTATCAGAAGTATTTATTTAAACTTTAATTTAATATTTTTTTAATTCACTTGATTAAATTAATTATCAAATATCTTTATATGTACCTCTCTTTTAAGGCTATACCCACATCTTCAGATTCTTTAAAGATGATGTCTGAGACCTCACTCAAGCCATGTGAGCATGTATGATAATCTCCATATCAACATTCAGGTCCGCACCTAAATACACTTAGAAAGAAAAAAAATAAAATAATATATATATATATATATATATATATATAAAAAAGTAATTATTTTGTAGGAAAATTATATAGTGTATATTGTAGATAGCTACTAAGTAAATTGTTTAATATATATGAATTCATTTAACATTTTTGCTTCCTTATTTTTTATACCGTCAAGTCTTTTATCCCTAGAAAATTTTCTGAAAACTATGTGTAAGATAAACAGTACGGATACTTTGGGTTTGGGGTCTAGTAATTCATAAAGGGCACTTCTGTACAATTGGCACAGGCAAAACAATTAAAAAATAGCGTCAATCTAAGAAACGCAGAACAAAAGCATATGATGTTACAACTGGATGTGCTAAAATCATTTCCAAAGGCATGGTCATTTAATGAAGTGTTCCCTTCTCGGTTTCTGAGATACAGCTGAGAAAACACTTCAATCTTGGGTCGTCCAAATTTTCGTCCCACCCAGAATGGATGCACCAAGGGCCTCTTCTTCAGTGTCCACTTTTCTTTTCCTTGCAGCTGTTGTTCTTGCTCATTTTCATTCATCTGATGCAGCTGTGTCAAAGGGATCTTTTGAAGACAATTTCAGCATAATGTGGTCAGAGAATCATTTTACTACCTCTAAAGATGGACAGATCTGGTATCTCTCCCTAGACAAAGAAACAGGTACCAAATGCATGACATTAAAAAATAGAGTTATAGTTGAACATGTGCATTGTGTATAGTGTATTATGATTTGGTATGGAGAATTTGAATTGTTAGCATCAAGTTTGAGAATTGAGATTGTTTCTGAAGCATTCACTGTATGATAGGATGTGGGTTTCAAACAAAACAAAGGTATAGATTTGGATGGTTCAGTATGAAGCTGAAGTTAGTAGGAGGTGATTCTGCTGGTGTTGTGACAGCTTATTATGTAAGTGTACAAATAAAAAGCATTGAAATATAGTGATTGTTTTTTTTTTCTTAAATCATTATTCATGAGTTCCTCTCTGTGTTTTTATGATTCCATTGAGATGATGAGTGGGGAATTGTTGCAGATGTGCTCAGAGAATGGTGCAGGACCAGAGAGAGATGAGCTTGATTTTGAGTTTTTGGGAAACAGAACTGGGGAGCCTTATTTGATTCAAACAAATGTGTATAAGAATGGGACCGGTGGGCGTGAGATGAGGCACATGCTATGGTTTGATCCAACTGAGGATTACCACACCTATTCCGTTCTCTGGAACAACCACCAGATAGTGTAAGTTCCATCTTACTATGCTACCAGTTATTAACTGCTCTAACCCGTGTTCTTCTCACCCAGATCTCACAACAGTATATGCTCTTCGAAACGTTTGAAAATATCCCTCATGCTGTTGTCGGCTCAAAGCTTCTCTTTTCAATAATTAAATTAAAAGTAGTTCAAGAGTGTTTGGGGTTGAGAAAACGAATATGGTCCAGTACTATTAGTACTATTTGTCACGTGATCAATCATGTGGACAGAATCAAGATCTAACTAAAGACGGTTTTTTCTTTCTTAAAAGGACCATAATTTTCAGGGGGGGAAATGGATTCTACTTAAAATGGGATGCTAGGCTTTATTCCTGTTACTTTGGGCAATTGGTATAGGTTTCTTGATATTTTTTTTTCTTCTAATTACTATATTAATTTCAATGTTAAAATGAAATTTTAAATTTGAATAATTAATATCTGTACCTATGGTATAAATTTTATAATGTCATCTAATCTAATTGCATTTTGATATAAGATAAGTTTAGAATTTACATGCTATGTATTGTTATCGTTAGACTTTTTACACTGTTAATAAAAAAAATCATGATTAATATGAGTATTAAAATATGATTATCATATGACAATTTATAATTAAATGATAGTATAAAATATTATACAAATTAGATCCTTATTTGATGGTATAAAAATTTAACACTGACAATGTACTTCTTTATGAGGTGAATTGAAATTTGGTGACTGAAAGATGGTGTTAATTGTGAACAGGTTTTTTGTGGATAGAGTTCCTGTTAGAGTGTTCAAGAACAATGGGGAAGCAAACAATTTCTTCCCGAATGAGAAGCCCATGTATTTGTTCTCCAGCATATGGAATGCAGATGAGTGGGCAACAAGAGGTGGGCTTGAGAAAACAAACTGGAAATTGGCCCCATTTGTGTCATCCTACAAGGACTTCAGTGTTGATGGTTGCCAATGGGAAGATCCATACCCTGCTTGTGTCTCAACCACAACAAAAAATTGGTGGGATCAGTATGATGCTTGGCACCTCTCTGATGATCAGAAAAAGGATTATGCTTGGGTTCAAAGGAACCTTGTTATCTATGACTATTGCCAAGATTCTCAACGTTATCCAACTGCGCCAGAGGAGTGTTCACTGAGTCCGTGGGATTAATATATGAAGGGCAAAAGTCCTTATTCTTTTGAGTCTCTCTTTGCTGCATCACGATTTTTTAGTTACACAAGAATAATGTGCAGTTTTGTATTCGTTAAGGTTTTAAAATTTATTTAATTCCTTGCCCATTCTAGTTTTCAATTTTCCCCTGCCCCGGATTCCTTCCTTTTGAACACTTTTTACACAACAATAAAATCCATAACGAGAGGGATCTGACTCCTGGAATCCACTCTAAGGATAAAATGCATGGTCAGATATTGATTTAGAGATTCATCGTTTAGATTAGTAATACGATAGCATGTATTTGGATTGGTCAAATTTCATAACAATTTATTTATTATATAAAATTGAATTATTATCTTATTAATTAATTATTTTAGATAAGTATTCAAGAGAATTTAAAATCATGTTATTTTAAAAAAAATTAATTGTATAAAATTAAAAAATTTAAAATTTTATTTAAAATATAAGTATTTTAATTTTCCGTCCTTCTCATAAATTTCTCGTTGTGTTTTTGAACGATCAAACCTCGCATTTTAAAATATTTATTTTTATTTAATATTAAAAATTTAATTTTTAAATAAATATTTAAAATAAAAAATTAAATTTTTAAAAAATTGAATTACTTTATCTAAATAAGAAAATTAAAATATAAGAAATTAAATTATTTCATTTAAATAAAATATTTATTAAATAAAAGAAATTAAAATTATTAAAATGTTATCTATTTAAATCATGAACAAATACAAGGTAAAAATTTTTGGAGGTAGTATTTGGAAAACACACTAAAAAAGAAGTTTGATAACTATTTGTTACTTTCTCCATTCCAAAGTAACTATTAGTTGAATGTCACGGAGAAATATGAATTGGAGCAGGAAGTGCATTGAAAAGTGGAAATTGAATTGTAGGAGGGAAATCTAAAGAGAAAATGAACTAATTTTTTTTTTTTTTTTTTTTTTTAACACCAGATATTTTTAGTTCGTACGTTATTGTTTTGAACATGTCGGTATTGGTCAAGGGTTAATAATATTGCAAATTTTAAATTGATTAATTTTTCTGTAAAAATGATTAATTCCACTGATTAGTGTCTATTTTTCTTTCAGAATCAGTATCTATACCAATTAAAAAATGATAAATAAAAATAATTTAAAATTATGCTAAAAAATATTTTTTATTTTCTATTTTAACGAATTTTATAAAAAAATTACCAACTCCATGCAATATCATTAGAAAATGAATTTGTTTAATTTAGACGTAAAGTTAGTGTAAACATTTTTTTACAGATATTTAATAAGAATTTATCCTATTATAATATCATATTAATGAATAAAATAATAAGAAAATTAAGTAAATTCCTATTACATATTGTTAAAAAGTTATATCAATAATATTTTTAAATTAAATTCTTAAAAAATAACAAGTAGATGTGAAAGGGTAATTTTGTCAATGCGGATTGAAAATGCTCGAATCTCTCGATATGATGACTCGGAGCATGTCGTTTTGAGAGGGCAAATAAACGATATAGATACTGAGTTGCGAGATAAACGACACGACTGAGCTGAAAGGGAAATAGGGTTCTGCTGCGGTTAGGGATCGGAATTTTGATTATCGAATCGCAAAATTCTGAAGCAACTAAAACCTCCGTAATCAGAGCCATTAACGACCGCAATGGTCTGCGAGAAGTGTGAGTTTCCTTCTCCATCTCTCCGTCAAGAATTTAATTGAATTTTGGTTTAATTTGAATTTGAATTTGGGTTTCAGGTGAGAAGAAATTATCGAAGGTGATAGTACCAGACAAGTGGAAAGAAGGTGCCAGCAATACTACCGAGGCTGGTGGCCGCAAGATCAACGAGAACAAGCTTCTCTCCAAGAAAAATAGGTCCTCTTTAACTTTTTAATTTTGCATCTTTTATTTTTATTTATGCATTTTTTTGTTAATTTCAAGATTGGGTATAAGATGCATAATTTGGCTCTGTCACTTGTATATTTTATTATAAGCCGATAGCAAGTTAAAGTGACAATTTCTAGTTTCTTAGTAGAGACTTTTGAATGTAAATTACTTGACACTTGCTCGATATAACAAAATTCTGTGATGGGGATTTTGAAATAAAAGTCTCTTTGCACCATGGAAAATTATTTTCATGCTATACTCTGTTTTCGTCTTTGAATGTCAGTGCTATTTATGCTACTATATTTCATTTATGTTGAAATAGTACTTCCCAAAGGGGGAGCGATCTTCTAAGGAATTGGCAGGGTTGATTGTTAGGACGAGACTCACGGACCAATAAGTTTTTGAATTTTTTTGTCTGTGTGCATCACTTTATGAGGTGGCATGTATGCTCTCTGATTTGGAGATGTTGGTCCCAACTTTCTGTGCACAATCATGTCACCGCAATCTTGGTTTGACGTTTAGAGTACGGTATTTTTTCATTTTCTTTGAGCAATGCTTTTTTACTTATGGATCTGTGCTAACGGGTGTGTGGTATGAGTTTATAAAGAATCGTAATGTTATCTCAGGCAGTAGTTAGTGATAGGGATCTCGTTGACTATTTTGATTGTTTTTAATAACAAAGTGAATTGATGTTTTAGTATCCCTGGGACCTGATTCTATAAGTAATTAACAAAGTAAATTTGCTTTGTCTTGATACAACTTTTAATTTTGATCACTATTGCATCATGACTTTTGTGAGTGTGTATCAGTATTGTCATCCCTCCCTGAGCTTCAACCTGGTCACTTTCTCGCTTCACAGTTTTCTCCTTCAATTTAGTTTTGTTTCAAATTTTATGCTTGTTAGTCATTTTCATTTATACATTTAAAACTGGATATCTGTTTTTCTATTGATACTGCACTTGAAAAATATTTTTTATGTAGCTAAGTTGCTCAAACTACAAAAGTAACAAAACTGCTATGACATGTGGGTCTATCTTAGCTTCTATATTCTATATCTTGTTACAGTGTATGTCAGTTTAGTATTGGACTTGTTAATGGCGCTCAATACTATAAGGCTATAATAATGATTCTTTTCTAGACTTGCACTTTATGTTAAATTGTCAGTTGATAATGTTTGTAAGTGTTGTTCTTCTTTTTGCATGGCTTAATAGTTGTTCAAAAGCTTTCAAGGTTTTGGGTTTTTGAATGAGTGACATTCTGGAAAAAAGTCAGTTCCATCCAAAGTTTATGAGCAAGTACACTTTAACTAGGGACATTTTGTGCTCTTTTGTAAATGTGTAGGAACCTAGTCTTGCACTTATATATGATTCTCGAAATTGTCAGCAAATTTCTACCTAATATTCTGTTATACTTTTGATGCTTGTGTCACATGTTCCTTTTTCTCCTTTTGTCACTTACTATTGCATTTTGTTATTTGTTCCACCATGTATGTTAATTGTCTATGAGGATTGTACTTATGCTTAAATTGATTGCTTGCAGATGGACCCCTTATGGAAATACTAAGTGCATCATTTGCAAGCAGCAAGTGCACCAGGATGCTAAGTACTGTCACACCTGTGCTTACTCTAAAGGTGTGATTTCCATGTTGAGATGTTGTTGCATTTGCCACCATATATATATATATATATATATATATATATATATATATATATATATTTTGTACACTACTTAATTCTTTCTATCATGAAAGTACATGATTCAATTTCTGGTGTTCTGTTTGGCAGGAGTTTGTGCAATGTGTGGCAAGCAAGTTCTTGATACCAAGTTTTACAAACAAAGCAATGTGTAGTGGATACTGGTACTATACTTCATGCTACATCTTCTGTCAGATGCATGAGTGTTGTCTTCCTTTCTAATTGTGTAGTTTATCGTATTGCTAACAATGTAACTGAAGCTGTAAAGAACAAATACAGTGGGGGATTTCTGTTATGTGTTTTCAGTAATGCACTTTCTGTTATGAGGGAATATTTATTCTATATCCAAGATATACTAATGGCGTTAAATCCCTATTTTATTGATGTTTAATGGGACATGCTAAAATCCTCATTCCAGCATGGATTATGCCCAAGACCTTTGATGATTGGGGGCTTGATTTGTGGTACTGGTTGTCCCCTCATAAAGGCTGTTCATTGAGTTTAGGTCAAGAATTAAACGCATGTTTTCTTGTATTAGAAGGATAGATAATACAAAAAAGAATTGGATTTATAGCATGTTTGGAAAATTTTTGAAGACGTGATATTACTTCCAGGAGCATAAATACGTGGAAGCAACAATTTTTTGCTTCAGGCTAGACGTTAAAAGCCACGTCCAATGTATCTCTAGAGTTTCCAAACATTATCAAGTACTACTAGGAAGTTTGTGTATCAAAATTGAATCCGAAATCAAACTTAGAATTTCCAATTTTTCCCAGTTTCTCTGAAAAATCAGAAGAGATTGGAAATTCTAAATCTAGGTTTCGGGTCATTCGCAAGATCATGCGACTCGACGAATTGAAAATTTTGGTTTTGGGTATCTTTGCAAATTCAGATGATGCAAAAAAAAAAAAAAAAACCGACATTCTAAATTTGTATCCTGGGTTCACATTACAAGTATTTCAGAATTCAAAACAAAAAGAAAATTAAAGGTCAAGTTGTGATTGAACTTCTTAATTAGTTAAGTCTGCTAAAATATTTAAGAAAGTTTGAAGATAGATATGCTGCAGTTTGTCGATTCGCAACAGCTTTACGACCTGTAAGATACGGGAATTCTGAGTATAAATTATATATCAAGAATTTGAATTATAAAGTTGGTTATGGGAAAATTGCAAAATTATTCTTTAAATTTGGTAAGATGACCTCGAGTATATTTTCATTATTATGTACAATCATTTATGCAGGAGAAAAACATCATGTAGCTAATTTTCTTTTCTTTAGTTTTTTGTTTTGGCTCTTCCTCCCCTTCCTCTGGTACGATGATGCGCTCCTCATCGGAATCGTGAGGAAGATTGGTGATATGTTTTTGTTTTAATAAAGAAGCCACTCCCTTGACTCTTCCCAATATGATCGTTTCTTGGTTTTAATCATTTTCTTCTTCTTTGCGTGTGTTTTTCTTTTGAACCGGTGAATTTAATTGCATAATTTTTGGTACCGTTTGGATGATTTTCTCTAATGATTTATGATTTTTCTCACGGGAATTTGCATTTGAAATGTGAGTAAAGTTGTTTAGTATTGGTAAATTCATTTCTTGTTCTTTGATAATTTAATTAAGTATATCAAAATTTTATCTCCATTTTAGTCTATGATGCTCTTCTTGTATCGGACCAAATTTCTTATGTGACAAGATAAGTGAGATTGACTTGAAAATGAGTTAAGTTCCTCAAAAATGGAGTGGTTGATGATGTTATTACTAGTTACTTAAAAATAGTGGTGGTGGTTAACGATGTCATTACTAGATATGTTCTAACGGAGTTTCGTGATTTACTTGAAAATGGAGTGGTGGTTGACGATGTCTCGGAGGTCGACAGCATGAGTTCATGGATTGTTGAGGGGTAACTTAGAAAGCAAAAGTCCCTATAAAATTCTGAGCAGACAGAACTGGTGAGGAGAACCAGAGCTATGCCATCCAAAAAATTTCTAACCTGTATTAAATTTCAAGTTTTTCAGAAATTTAGAAGAGACTATCTGCAAGCAATACATACAATAAACAAAGTGAATTGCTTGAACAAGAAATGAATATTATGACCAAAAAAAGAACACTGTGGCCTCTCAGTCAGGTTCTTAGAATTTTGGGTATCATTTGCAAAGCTGTTCATGGTATACGTTACAGTCGAAGTGAATGGATCCGTAGAGGTGAGGGGAAAAAAGAAAAAGATATCCAAACGAAACTAACAGCAGCACTTCGCCCACCATTAGAAATTCTAAAATTAAAATTTAAGATCGAAACATAGCCGCAATAAGATCACTGCAACGACTACAAACGATTATACCATCTAATCCGGCGAAGGATAATCTTCCTTTCCTCCTATAGGATCAAATCCCAATCCTACTAATGATTCCATACCAAGTCTTTGACGATTAAATACAGATTCAGAACAAAAATTCAAACACAACATCGAATACATAATCGATAATGATATATACCAGACATTCACATCACAAACAAAGGTGGGATACCAAAAGTGGTCTTATTATTCATGGGGCAACATAGTTCAACACAAACCAAACTTATTTAAAGGATCAATAGAGACCCATTACATATCACAATTGTCCAAATATTGGTTACAAACAAACATCACACAGATAACCAATCACCCCCAGCTTAAAACCCCCCACGAAGACGGAGCACAAGGTGAAGGGTGGACTCCTTCTGAATATTGTAATCAGCAAGGGTCCTTCCATCCTCCAACTGCTTCCCTGCAAAGATCAACCTCTGCTGGTCTGGTGGAATGCCTTCCTTGTCCTGAATTTTCGCCTTCACGTTGTCAATGGTATCAGAACTCTCAACCTCAAGGGTAATCGTCTTACCAGTGAGGGTCTTCACGAAAATCTGCATACCTCCCCTGAGACGCAGCACAAGGTGAAGGGTGGACTCCTTCTGAATGTTGTAATCAGCAAGGGTCCTTCCATCCTCAAGTTGCTTTCCAGCGAAAATCAACCTCTGCTGATCTGGGGGAATACCCTCCTTATCCTGGATCTTGGCCTTCACATTATCAATAGTGTCGGAACTCTCCACCTCAAGGGTAATAGTTTTACCAGTGAGGGTCTTCACGAAGATTTGCATACCTCCACGAAGACGCAACACCAAGTGGAGAGTAGACTCCTTCTGGATGTTATAATCGGCAAGGGTCCTTCCATCTTCGAGTTGCTTACCGGCAAAGATCAACCTTTGCTGGTCTGGGGGAATTCCTTCCTTGTCCTGGATCTTGGCCTTGACGTTGTCAATGGTGTCAGAACTCTCAACCTCAAGGGTGATGGTCTTGCCGGTGAGAGTTTTAACGAAGATCTGCATGCCACCACGGAGACGGAGGACGAGATGGAGTGTTGATTCCTTCTGGATGTTGTAGTCGGCGAGGGTGCGGCCGTCCTCGAGTTGCTTTCCGGCGAAGATCAACCTTTGCTGGTCTGGGGGAATTCCTTCCTTGTCCTGGATCTTGGCCTTAACGTTGTCGATGGTGTCTGAGCTTTCGACCTCAAGGGTGATGGTCTTGCCGGTGAGGGTTTTGACGAAGATCTGCATGCCACCACGGAGACGGAGGACAAGGTGAAGGGTTGATTCCTTCTGGATGTTGTAGTCGGCAAGGGTGCGGCCGTCCTCAAGTTGCTTTCCGGCGAAGATAAGACGTTGCTGGTCCGGGGGAATTCCTTCCTTATCCTGGATCTTGGCCTTTACGTTATCGATGGTGTCAGAGCTCTCTACCTCGAGAGTGATGGTCTTACCGGTGAGGGTCTTAACGAAGATTTGCATCTGCAGTAGAGATCGAGATAAGTTAGAATCAAAGGCGGTTATGAATCAAAGCAACGGATTTACGAATTTGAAGAATTCATCAGAAACCCTAGCAGAATTAACAAAGGCTGTATACGGATCTTAACAATTACTTGAAAATTACGATTCTAAATTCAACAAATATGGCGGTTATTAACCGGACTGAAAATTTTATTGTCAGAACGACAATAGAATCAACAATTAAGACATCTTATAATCAGATGTAAAGATTTATAACAAAAAAACCTAATTGGAGTTAGTTTATAATCTTAGAATCAACGGTTAAGGACGTCGTTGTAAAGATTAAGACCATGTTTGACGAATAATTTAGGATCGATTGAACTATCAAACCCTAGCAGATCAAACATCGTGCAAATACATAGGTTATCAAACTAAGAAGAAGCATACTATACGAGAACAAATAATTCATGAAACGAATGAAAGGAAAAATAGGAAAGAAGAAAAGAAATGAAAAGCGCACCTTGAAGGGAGAGATTCGGAACTGCGCAAAGAGATTGAACTATTTCGATTAGAATTGAACTACGAATGAAGAATGGGGGGATTGGGCTCTTTTTATAGCAGAGCGGTGGAAACCTTGTCTTGTCATATCGTGACACGTGTCAAGAATGGTGTCATTCGGTGCTTGTGGCACGGGTAAATTATTGGTTTAGGATGCGTTTCAAGGAGTACTTCTAGGAAATTGAGAATACCAATTTGCGGGGTGGTTGGCGGTTTCGTTATCTTGACGGAGTCACATGAGCCTTCACTCTTGGCTTTATCTGTTACGACGTCGTTACATATTGGGCCCCACGTCACAACTTGGGCCTGCGCCAGTGCAACTTGCGTGGACTGGAGCGTTCTTGGTTTTGCCGTTTGGGCCCCACTCTCAATTACCTCTGAACGGTCGGCTGCTACTTTAAGTTATTAATTAAATTATATTTATAAGTTGTCAAGTTAGATTTTTTAAGTACCAAAGATTCTTAAGTTGTCAAGTCAGATTTTTTAAGTACCAAAGAAAATACTAGAAAGGCTTTCTTATCATGTTTTCACTGAGCAAACAATTTTAATAATTAATTTTTCAGTTTTTAAATAAAATCATAATTATCCCATGTTTTTCTAATTTTTGTTCTTACTTTACTTTGCAAGTTATATTTTCAGTTGATTTTCTAGGTATTTTATTTAACATACACAGCTTGTATGTTTTTATTTACAGATCATTTATAAAAATAGTCATTTAAAAACAATTAGAAGTATTTTAAAATAAAATGATCCAAACACACTTCTAGTTTCTTAAATGAAGTTATCCTTTTCCAAATTTTGTCTTTTTGTTTATTATTAATTTGGGAATAATTTTTTTTTTCAGGTGAGGTGTGTTAGGTTATCCATATTTTAACTCTTTAAATAAATGAATTAATAAATAAATGATGCAACTTGAAGGTGACGGGTTCAACATTAAAATAAGATTAAGAGGTAGCTTATTAAAAAAAATAATAATCTGTTAAAGAAAACGTAAAGGAGATGGATACCATTCAATACAATTTGCATTTGGATAAGTTATACCGTCTGATCCATCTGTCTGACATGTTGTTATGTTATTACACATAGTGTCAGCTAGCAACATATACAAACATTTTTTAACATTCAATTTAATTTACGAGTAATTTTCATTTAATTTTAATATTTATATTTTTGAAGTTTAAATCAAATTTCTCATTTTAAAATTTTATTTCATAACTAATACAAATATGATAAAAATGTAATGTACTATTAGTTTTCATAAATTCGTAAAAGGAACAATATACCAGATTATAGGCTGAACAATATTGACAAAAAGTAGAATAAATAAACAGTCAAGATCAAATTTAAATCACGGTTAAATTTTTTTTCCGCGAATCATTTAACCTCAGATACATTTTCTTGGTATTTATAATTAAATTAGTAATTTTAAATCAAGATGAACTGAAAATTTGAAATGTCGACTTATTAAAAAAAACAACAGTTTAAAAGTGTGAATGTTATGTTTTTATTTTAAATTGAAAAAAAAGCCCAGTACACCAACTTTTGTTGGGTTCTCATCTCAATCCTAAAGTTCTTAAGCCCAGTTAAAAACCTTACTGGAAAACTAAGGCCCGAATCATTGTTAGAACATCACTCTTAGGAAAAGAACACGTAATGGATAATGAGGCGCCTTAAGCGCCTTGCCATGTTCTAGAAAATATTAGATTTAACAATAAAACATAGGTGAGTATCAATTTTTTATTCAACAAAAGATTAACATGATTGACACGTGGCAACAGTGTCACCATGCTCAACTTCGTGCCACTGAAACGACAGTGTTTCAATTATCGGACTCTGCTTATGAATGAAAAAGTAACGACCACGAGTTAGAAGACGAAATCTAACCTTGCGGTGCACCTGCTGAAGCTTATCCCTCAACACTGCCACGGTGTCCTTAGCGTTCACCTCAATTTCTATCTTATCTTTCGTGTTCGTTGGCTACACCGTCACCTTCAACTTCCTAGACTTATCGTCAGCCACCACCGTTCGTAGCAGAGGTTTTAAGTACGTACACGTTGATCTCATTGTAAGGATAATAATGTGAGACGGTTATTTTGTAGGCAATTCCTTCGGTACATGTTCTAATTAGGGGATTTAGGTACCGCTCATGAGTTGGACCAATAATGTGAAGTCAAATGTCCTCACTCTTCACTCACTACACATGATGTTGGAGCAAGGAGAATAACAAATTGCAATTAATTCTAATTCCATCAAAATCATCATCATAACCCAGAGACCACCTTTTGTAGCATCACCATTTGCGGAGCGTCAACCAGTTTGGCCCTCAGAGTGATACCGCGAAACCATAATTCTTGAATGTCGAGCAATACACTGTGATATATATATATATATATGGAGACTTATGATCATGGATGGCCATGTAGTGTTCCATATTTATAAGGCTAAAGGAAGATGCAGGGTGCATGCACAATGGAAATTCATGCTTAATTGCATTTCATAACTACAACACAAAACAGACTAGATATGGTTTCAAAATATTGAATGTTTGAGGGCCATTCCTTCAATCCCTTGAAATGTTCCTACATGACTAATTAGTGGGAAGAGATGGCTTCACATCATTGGTCCGATCCAAAGGGCACCTAAATCCCCTAATTAGAACACAGGGTGAGCCTAACCTGGTGATTTGTCCCAGCCTAAGTCAGGTGGTTAAACTCTGTCAAAAAAAGAAAATATACAAAGGAACAGATTCATTGTTGACCCGGCTAGAGTTGGGGTGAGTTTAGGTTCATTCTCGAGTTATCTGCCTTGTCTAAAAACTGCATAATTCATTTCTTCTTACTTTTGTCACCGTGATCAAGTTAATAAACCAGTAATCAAATACAGAGTATTAAAATTAAAAAAAAATTATGTATTTCTTCTTAACTTACAACTAAGTAAAGAAAACAAGTAATTTTTCTTATGATGTTAAAACAAGTTTTAGTTTAATTAATTTAGTTGGATGATTTAACTGAATTGCAACATAAATTACGAAGTGTGTATTTTGTCTTTACCGGTAATATTTTGAAAGTGCAAGGGCAACCTCAACTTAAGTCTTAATTTGTGGTTCTTATACGGTATGTCATATTTGTAGTTTCTAATCAATAGACTTATTTGCCTATTAAAAAAAATTATAAACACTATAATTTTTAAGTTAGATCCTTAGCTAAATCCAATCTTAATTTGGTCCATTAATTTTTAGATTTATTTGAGTTAGAGATGAGTTAAGATCTAATAAAATAACCTTAATAAAATTTAGGATTTACTTAGAGATGAGTTTAACTTGTCTTAACATGATCCATACTCACCCTTATCAGAACATATACCTAAATAATAAGTTACCCAAAATGTAATAATTTTTTAAACATGATGATGGTAGATATCATTTCCCCTAAATTTTTATTTGGATGTGAAGAGAAAATATATCTGGTGCAATATAATAAATATTAAAATTATTACATTAAAATAGAATAATATAATTTCTGCTTAAAAAAATATCCGTCACTTAAGTATAAGTTCTTTGTTGAAAAAAGTGAAAGAATAATAGACATTTCAATGTATTCTAATTTATCAGAAATCATTTTTTATATCTAAACATAATTGATTGAAATCATGGAACGAAGATTGTCCGGAGCCACTTAATAATAAAAGCGCAATTATACATACACACACACATATATATATATATATATAATATTTTATATTTTAAAAAACTGATTTTTTTTTTTAAAATGACTAGAAAAAATAGAACGACCAACAACTTGATTATAAAATAAATTATATTAAATTATATTAAAAGAATATTCATCCTTTTAATGTATTCAATAAAATCAATAATCATAATTTCTTCTTTCTTTTGTGAGGAAGAAAATTCTTTGATCATAACTCCTTTTAATGTTACCTCACAGATGTGACGCGTAGGTGATATACACTTGTCATAGATTTATAAATATGTTATGCATAACTCCTATAGTAAACTAATGGAAAAAAAAAAAAAAAATTGGCCAGAGAGTAAAGAAAGAAAAAAATATAGATAATATATTTGATATGATATAATAAGAACAAAGAGAAATAAAAGAAAAATTATTTATAGAAATTCAAAATGCTATTAAGGGCGAAAAGTTCAGGTTGTTGAGCAAGAATGTTTGGCTTGTTGATGATGTTCTTTGGGTTCAGCATATACAATATCTACGAATGTCAACAAAAGTTTTATTTTTAATGGCAAAAGGGTTAGGAGAACAATTTTCGGCAAACAGGTTTGGTCGTGGGGGCAACATCCTCTGTATGCATATCAGCAACAAACTCGGGAAGAACAACATCAAAAATTCTAGCTTCATATACAAGGGAAAGACCAAGCTGAGCAAAACAATATTCTAGTTGGTTATTACTGTGTTCTCCACTGAAATGGGACCAAGATGCTGTAAGAGCCCGCTCGTCTAATAACGATATGATCAAATCCACCAACTCATATTCATCATGGCCTTCCATGCATTCGTTGGATAGTAACTCTATAGCTTCAGCAGAAGCAGATACTACTTCTATGTGATAAAATCCTTTGGCTAAAGCTAATCTTACTCCATGGTAAATACCACATAGTTCAGCTCTCAAAATTGAACATTCCTCCAACGATTTGCAGTATCCCGCTTGAAAAGCATCAGAACAATCTACTAAAACCCCACCACAAGCAGCTCTACATTCCGATCTAGATATGACTCCAGCACTCTTAACTCTCACGCATCCTTCCGTAGAAGAAAATCCCGAATTCCTTGGCCCCTTAACAGTAATTTTGCTTTCTAAGGCATACATCTGATTGTACATATCATATATCACTATCCCTTTCCTGCACAAAATAGATGAATTCAGTTGCGACCTATATATTATTGAAGACTAAATCATTCCTTCTCCATATTATAAAAGTTGTTAGTTTCTTTTTGTTGGTTTGATTATGTACCATTTACAAGATGATTTAAAAAATAAAGAATAAATTTAGCTAAAGAATATCTATTATTTAAAAAACAAACAAGACGAACAGAAAAAATTGAAATGGTGCAGATTGAATAACAGGAAAGGTTGCTGTGTTTCTATTTTCAAAGTTAGCAACAACTAATTTTCCCGCCAATTATGCAACAGGTTAACCAATTAACCAAGTTAGTTAAAGTTTAACACATCTTACATTGGGTTTGGGTTTAGGTTTAGGTCGGGGATATCTATCATCGACAACGGGTCATCTTCTTCGTCGCTGAAATCATCTTTCGTAGTGTATTCATCATCGTCATCGAAGCAGCCGAAGATGTCAATGGTGTCACCGTTCTGAACTTTGTTCCATTGAAACGACATTAATTCATCCAATGTAGTATTAAGCAGCATGAAATAATAATTATCTCCACTTGGAAGACGAAACCTGTTAGATTTGCGTTGAATCTCTTCAATTTTCTCTCTCAGCACTCCGACTTTGTCTTCAGCGTTGACCTCAATCTCTATCTTTTCTTTCGAGTTCATTGGCAACACCCACACATTCAACTTCCCAGACTCAGGGCAAGCCGCCTCCGTTCGCGGCGGAGGTTTCAAGAACACGTCGATTTCATTGTCAGGGTAATCACAATCCAAAACTGGACAATCCCTCAAGATTTGACCGTCGAGCAATTCAACGCACGTTACATGCGTTTGAAGACAAATCCTTTCCATTGACAATGTGCGCATGCTTTTTTGTGCAAGAATCTCCTCCTTTAACTTCAAAACGGTGTCGGTCATGCTCAT
Organism: Hylodesmum podocarpum; assembly: GCA_026586105.1. Lineage (NCBI taxonomy): Eukaryota > Viridiplantae > Streptophyta > Magnoliopsida > Fabales > Fabaceae > Hylodesmum > Hylodesmum podocarpum. The sequence goes on along the minus strand of JALJEV010000426.1, from coordinate 702,055 downwards.
TTCTATAGGGATGCGGTGTCCGACGCCAGGCACTTTCACTTCCAGCACGATCATCGACCATCCCACCGGAGACGAGTTCGACGGCGATGGAGACGGTGACGTTGACGGTGATAAAAACTCCAGGGAAGACACCGACTCCCCCAGCGTGTTGTCGGCTGTCCATTGTCTTCTCCACCTTCTCCTCGGTGGCGTCTTTGGCTCCGGCTTATCCATGATAGTTAATCGCTTATTGACTAGTGTGACTGAATTGATGTAAATTTAGAAACTCTACTTAACTGCTAGGAGTGAAAGTGAGACGGTTAATTTCTAACTGTATCTAACTAATGTTACACGAAATGTAGCTTTAACATGGAACATCTTGATTTCATTTCGCATAAATTTTAATTTCAGCTTGGGATATAAATTTTAATTTCATTTGGGGACCAACGTTTTTTGGCTTTTGTTTCTGGAAACTTTATCTGCCACTTGCAAGAGGATCCGAGTTTGGTATGAAATAATGTCTCTCTTTCAGAGTGTCTTCATTGTTTTAATTTTACATAATTATGTTACATTTTTCTTACGAAAACTAAAGAAGAAAGGATGCATCTTGATGTAAAATATCATAATTTACGTATAAAGTAGTATTAGTCATTGAAATATGGTTTCCCTTTTATAAAGTAAAAATAACACTAGTTAATTAACATATAAGATCAATTGAATATCTTAGTCATTCTATAAATATACCAACCTCGTAGTGTGATCTCTAAAAATGGATCACGATCTTATATATACAAGAAGTTGAACTAAACATTCTAATAATGGTTTTTTAGAATCTCTACAGCGCTTACGATCATAAATATATACATATTCTATTATAGATGATTTTTTAAAGTAATTTATCTTAAATATTTAAAAAATTAATAGATTGATTGCTCAAAAATAAATATCAAGAAATTGCTAAATTGCTACTTAGCGCTTCTACATCTATCTCACTTCACTTGCAAACAATTTACCATTTAAAGCGAATTATTTGTCATATAACATTTTGTTCATCCATATTTTGATTATGCTGTTTAACACATATGATGTATATATCCATAGTTCTATTTTTTTTTTTTTGGTATACTTATACAACAACTAAACAACGATTTGTTATTAACTAATTTGCAAACAGATATACTGGTATGGTGCAAAATTATGCAAACAGATATACTGGTATGGTGCAAAATTATGCAACTACGCGTCGTTTTCCATGGGATGAGATGATTAAGTTTTTTTTTCTCGTGTAAGTAAGATTAGTTACTAATATTTTTTATTTTAGTTTCAAATTTACAAATATCAAATTGGGAAATCAATTTTCATTTGAAGTAATTTCATGTTATTTTTTTAGTATAAATTTACATATATTTTTTTAATTTAGTCAATCTTATTTGAGTGAAACAAAATTATTATATAAACAATTAAGTTTTTTTTCTCAATCTAAAGTATTACATAACAGGCATTAATTGATATTTTCAGGCTCTTTCCTTGTTAAGAGTACATTGGTAAGTTAGAATTTTAGTTTGTTCCGTTGACGAACTCCCGAAATATCATCTGTGAAAATTTGTGAAATACTATCAAATGAGTTAACAGTCAAATGCGTACGGATTAGAATTTACTGTTATAACAATGATTGGATGTTGAGAAAATTTCAATCATGATTAGTAAAACGAAAAAAAACCATGAAACAATTTACTGTATACAAATGTGAAGCTAAACACAATTCAAATATCAAAATTTAAAAAACAAAATCATTAAAGATATATGCTTTGCAAACTCTAGAATGACATCAATGACTTAGTGTTCAAATGTAAACAATAATATTGTAACGAATATTATTTATTCCAATATTGTAACGAATAATACCTGACCCTGTGTTCTGTTTGACTACCTGACTTTGTTCTTCATGCATTGACCGTCAAGAAAGAGGAATTGTCCATTTTTTACGGTTCGGTTTAGCAGGACCTTTCTGGGGTGATTTCAATGGTGTCACCGTCTTTCATCTGGTACCAGTTAAACGCATATGTTTCAGTCATGACATAGTCCTTGTTCTGGTAAATGAAAAAATAACGTCCTTTTTCGGGAACAACATGTTTGTGAAACCTCTCCAACTCATCCCTCAACTTTTCAACTCTACTAAAAACATTGATCTTCAGTGGAATCTTCTGAGTCCCTCCCTTGGGAATCACAAACACATTCAACATCTTCGCCCCCAAAATGGGATCTGCAGCTGCCACTGGCGAAATCCATTGTGGTTGTGAACCTGAACTTGAATGAGCTGCCACAGGCGAAATCTGTTGTAGCTGTAAACATGAATTCAAATGATCTGCAGCCGGCACAATCCGTCGTGGACGTAAACGTGATAGTGAACAATCTGTGGGGCTCACCCTTAGGATCAAATTTTAACCAAATTTTCGGTGAAGTAGGTGAACAAATTATCTTTCGGTGGTGCATCATGTTGTCAACTTTCGGTGCATATTTTTTTAATATCAAATAGTGCAAATTTTTCTCCTATAAAAGGAGAGAAGTGTGAGAGGCAAAATGCACCACACCAGAAGAAGAAAAATAGAGAAAGACATAGAATACTTGTTCTATAGTCTGTGTAATCTCCTATTTATAAGAGAAAGTGTTATTGTTCTTTCCTTAATAATAGAGAGGTTGTTATTTTCATACTCTGATTACCCAACAGTGGTATCAGAGCTCTTTGGTTCGGTAAGAACATTCTTAGTATGCTCTGTGGTTGCGGTTTTGTCCGAACTTCCACATTAGAAAAGAAAAATTCTTGGTCCGCTTCGGTAACGCTGGAAGATACGGTTCACATGTGTGGTTGTATACTTTTGCAGTAATTGTTAACGTAAACTAGACCGAGTCTAGTGTACGGTATAGATATACAATACTGTTCACATATACGGTACTATTCACAGTGAAAACGTATAACACTATTCACATATACGGTACTATTTACGTATAGTACTATTCACAGCATGGCGGCAAAATTTGAGATTGAGAAATTTAGTGGGAGTAATTTCTCCCTGTGGAAATTGAAGATGAAGGCTTTTATGAGAAAAGAAAATTGTTTAGCAGCAATTGAAGGTAAACCTGCTGGTATTACCGATGAAAAGTGAAAGGAGATGGATGCTATTGCTGTTGCTAATCTGCACTTGACATTGGCAGATTCTGTCTTATCTAGTGTTGCAGAAAAACAAACGACAAAGGAAATCTGGGATACGCTCGTAAAATTATACGAGGTCAAGTCTCTTCACAACAAAATTTTCTTGAAGAGGAGACTCTACACTCTTCGAATGAGTGAATCCATTTCGGTGACGGATCACATCAACAATCTGAATACACTATTTGCTCAGCTGACAACGTCAGATGTAAAAATAGTAGAAAGTGAATGTGCGGAGCTTCTACTTCAGAGTTTACCAGACTCGTATGATCAACTCATCATAAATATCACAAATAATATGATTTTCGACTATCTAAACTTTGATGATGTTGCCGGAGCCATTCTTGAAGAAGAATCCAGGCGCAAGAATAAGGAAGATAGATTGGAAAATTCCAAGCAAGCAGAGGCTTTAACGGTGGTGAGAGGAAGATCAACGGAACGAGGCTCTAGTGGGAGTCAAAGTCATGGTAGATCAAAGTCACAAAGAAGGAATAACTTCAAGTGCTACCATTGTGGCAAAAAAGGACATTTAAAGAAAGATCATTGGCACAACAAGAAAAATTCTGGAAAGTCTTCTGAAGTAACAAACTCTCAAGGATGTGTTGCTAGTACCTCCGATGATGGAGAAATCTTATTTAGCGAAGCAGCAATTGGTTCTAAAGGTGGAAAGCAGCTCACTGATGTTTGAATATTGGATTCAGGAGCAACATGGCACATGACTCCACGACGAGATTGGTTTTGCTCTTATGAACCTATCTCTGAGGGATCTGTGTTCATGGGAAATGACCATGCTTTAAAAATTGCTGGAATTGGTACTATCAAATTAAAGATGTACGATGGTACTATTCGCACAATTCAAGGGGTACGACATGTGGAGGGCTTGAAAAAGAACTTGTTGTCAATTGGGCAACTAGATGACCTCGGTTGCAAGACCCATATTGAATGTGGGATCTTGAAAATATCAAAAGGTGCTTTAGTTGTGATGAAAGCAGAGAAGATTTCTGCTAATCTATACATGCTTAAGGGAGAAACGTTGCAAGAGGCTGATATATCTGTTGCATCAGTTAGTCAAGAGGAATCAACGACAATTTGGCATCGCAGACTAGGCCATATGTCGGAGAGAGGCTTGAAGGTCCTTGCAGAACGTAAACTCCTACCCGGGCTCACATCAGTAACCTTACCTTTCTGTGAGCACTGTGTGATAAGCAAGCAACATAGATTGAAATTTGATAAATCAACTGCTAGAAGCAAACACATACTTGACTTGATTCATTCTGATGTGTGGGAGTCACCAGAAATGTCCCTAGGAGGAGCAAAGTATTTTGTATCATTCATTGATGATTATTCTAGGAGGCTATGGGTGTACCCAATCAAGAAGAAGTCAGATGTGTTTCCAGTTTTCAAGGTATTCAAAACACAGGTGGAACTTGAAACTGGTAAAAAGATTAAGTGTTTGAGGACAGACAATGGAGGAGAATATACTGATGGCGAATTTCTAGCATTCTGCAAGCAAGAAGGTATCAAAAGGCAATTCACTGTTGCTCATACACCTCAAGAAAATGGTGTAGCAGAGCGGATGAATAGAACACTCTTGGAAAGGACAAGAGCAATGTTACAAACTGCAGGATTAGCCAAGTCTTTCTGGGCAGAAGCAGTGAAGACAGCCGGTTACTTGATAAACCGATCGCCATCAACAACAATTGGGTTAAAAACACCAATGGAGTTATGGAGTGGAAAGCCAGTAAATTATTCTTCTCTACATGTGTTTGGATGTCCTGTGTATGTAATGTACAACTCTCAAGAAAGAAGCAAACTGGATCCAAAGTCCAGAAAATGTATTTTCTTGGGTTATGCTAACGGTGTTAAGGGGTATCGCCTGTGGGATCCCACTGTCCACAAGGTTATCGTCAGTAGAGATGTAATTTTTACAGAAAATGAACTGCAAAGTAAGAAGAAAGATGACAACACTTCAAAAGAGGCTACTACGGTTCAAATAGATGGCAAATCTGGAGAAGATGATTCTTCTGAAGCAGAACCTGAGCATGAGGAACAAGATCCATGTGAGACGGTCAGTGTGGAACTTCGACGAAGTACACGACCGAAAAAGGCACCAATTCATCTTTGTAGTGGAGAATATGTCATGACAACTCATGATGCATACTGTCTTCTTACAGAAGAAGGGGAGCCGTCAAACTTTCAAGAAGCTATGAATGGTTCAAATGCTTCTCTGTGGATGATGGCAATGCAAGAAGAAATGGAAGCCTTACATAGAAACAAGACATGGGAGCTTGTTGTACTTCCAAGAGGTCGGAAAGCCATTGGAAACAAATGGGTTTACAAGATCAAACGTGATGACAATGATCAAGTGGAACGATATCGTGCAAGATTGGTGGTCAAAGGATATGCTCAAAAGGAAGGCATTGATTTCAACGAAATATTCTCTCCAGTGGTTAGACTTACCACCATCAGAGTAGTAGTGGCTATGTATGCTGCATTTGATTTACATCTAGAACAATTGGATGTAAAGACTGCTTTTCTTCATGGTGAACTTGAAGAAGAAATTTATATGCTCCAATCGGAAGGCTTTGAAGAAAAAGGAAAAGAAAACTTGGTTTGTAGGTTGACCAAATCTCTGTACGGTCTAAAGCAGGCGCCAAGGTGTTGGTACAAGAGATTTGATTCCTTCATTGTTAGCCTCAACTACAACAGACTTCAGTCAGACCATTGTACTTATTACAAAAGATCTGGTAACAATGATTTCATCATTTTGCTGTTGTATGTGGATGACATGTTGGTGGTAGGCTCCAACAAAGATCAAGTCCAAGAATTGAAGGCACAGTTGGCTAGGGAGTTTGATATGAAGGACTTGGGACCCGCAAACAAGATTTTAGGGATGCAAATTCACCGAGATAGAATAGATAGGAAAATTTGGCTTTCTCAAAAGAATTATCTTCGTAAAGTCTTGCAGCGCTTCAATATGCAAGATTGTAAGCCAATTTCGACCCCACTTCCTGTCAACTTAAAATTATCCTCAAGTATGTGTCCTAGCAGTGAAGCAGAGAGGATGGAAATGTCTCGAGTGCCGTATGCATCGGCGGTGGGAAGCCTAATGTATGCTATGATATGTACAAGACCAGACATTGCACAAGCAGTGGGAGCAGTCAGTCGATTCATGACAGATCCAGGTAGAGAGCATTGGAATTTTGTTAAGAGGATCCTAAGATACATTAAAGGAACCTCAGATGCTGCATTATGTTTTGGAGGATCAGAGTTTGTCGTCAGAGGATATGTTGATTCAGATTTTGCAGGTGATCTTGACAGAAGAAAATCCACTTCAGGCTATGTGTTTACACTTGCAAGTGGCGCAGTAAGCTGGTTATCAAAGTTACAGTTTGTCGTAGCTTTGTCTACTACAAAAGCTGAATACATGGCAGCTACGCAAGCATGCAAGGAAGCAATTTGGATTCAAAGGTTATTGGAAGAACTCGGGCACAAGCAACAGAAGATTACTGTGTATTGTGACAATCAGAGTGCCTTGCACATTGCAAGGAATCCAGCCTTTCATTCCAGGACGAAGCACATAGGAATACAATATCACTTCGTCAGAGAAGTGGTAGAAGAAGGGAGTGTGGACATGCAGAAGATTCACACTAAAGATAACCTAGCAGATGTGATGACAAAGCCAATCAACTCTGATAAGTTCATATGGTGTAGATCCTCATATGGTCTTTTGAAAATTTAAAGTGGCATTGATCAAGGTGTGAAGACAGATTGAAATCAGTCTTCAAGTAGGAGAATTGTGGGGCTCACCCTTAGGATCAAATTTCAACCAAATTTTCGGTGAAGTAGGTGAACAAATTATCTTTCGGTGGTGCATCATGTTGTCAACTTTCGGTGCATATTTTTTTAATATCAAATAGTGCAAATTTTTCTCCTATAAAAGGAGAGAAGTGTGAGAGGCAAAATGCACCACACCAGAAGAAGAAAAATAGAGAAAGACATAGAATACTTGTTCTATAGTCTGTGTAATCTCCTATTTATAAGAGAAAGTGTTATTGTTCTTTCCTTAATAATAGAGAGGTTGTTATTTTCTTCCACTTAGTAAAATTTTCTTGAGTGCCAATTATTATTCCTCAACTCTATTTTAGCTGCGTAATATTTTCATACTCTGGTTACCCAACATAATTTGCAGCCCCCACCGATGAAATCTGTTGTGGATGTAACTTTGATGACTTCTTACGGATGAAAACGGTTGAAATAGTTGACATGCGACAATCTCGCAGTGTCCATTGGTCATTCAATTCCTGATCTGGTTTTAACCGCACGCTCATTTCACTCGGTGTGATGGTTCGACGTCTCTTCTTTTTGTATATACTCTCCTTCAGCTGCAAAACGGTATCATCCAGATTCATCTCTATTTTGAAAGGCCTTGTTTTGGTTTCAAGTATTTTTACCGTGAGCTCCAATCTAGTCCGCTGAGGCGGCAGCGGTGGAGGCCGAGGCAGAGAAGGAGAAACCTCTGAGTGATCGAAGTTAAGGAGTCTTGGCAGTAACGGCGCCGGGGAAATTGTTTCCGGTGGTGTTGGTGTGTCCGTACACTTGTGCAGCAACTCTTCGAACTCTTCTTTAGTTGGCGTCGTCACGTCCATCATGGATTCAAGAAACTTTTCTGAATCTTCAAGATATTCATTTATATTCTGCGGCGGTGATGAATTTTGCTGTGACTCCGGCATTTGATCTAGCCTTGTAATTATACAAAACTCTTATGTTAACATTATGGCGTTTGAGGTGGTATCTCCCTTGGTCAAGTTGGAAAAGATGAAGCAACAGTATAACAAACCCTCAACCAATTATTAACATAATTTTAATTTATAACAGCATTTTATAATTATATTATTATAAAATTATTAATTTTAATATCATAGTAGGTTTGTCCATATATTATGTATTGACACATATTTTTATATTTTATTTTAATTTTATTATTCACTTGTAGTTTTATAATTTTATATTTTATATAAAATCAACCTTGAAAGACATGGAAAAATTGATGGACAATTTTTTATTTTAAAACAAAAATAAAGAAAATATATATTGAGAAAGAGATAAACAGCTAGCTCTCTTAGATTTTTTTTTTAAAAGTATGATTCCTAAAATAAAAACTTTTAATCTAACATTTGAAATTTAAAATAGAAAATTTTTAGTTTAAATCATAAAAAATAATAACTAAAAATAAACAATATTAAATTCAAATGATTCAAATGTATACGACAACAGAAGTTATACCAAATATTTATTTCGAATGTTACAACAAATAACAACTATTTGACTATAAAATATTTATTTCAACATTACAACGAATAACAACTGTTTGACTACAGAATATTTATTTCGATATTACATCAAATAACAACTGTTTGACTACTGTTTGATTACTTGACACACAAAACTCTTATCGTTGCAGTAAAAGTGTTTGAGGTGGTATCTCCCTTTACTCGAGTTGGAAGAGGTGATTTTTAAGTATACAAAACTATTATCATTTAAATTAACTATGTTATTTTAAAAAAAACATTTAAATTTTGAAACGATAAACCCTCAACAAACTATTAACGTAATATTAATTTATAATAACAACATTATATAATTAAAAAATATAAAACGTGTAAAAATAATAATATTATTATAAAATTTAATTTTAATTCTTATTTTATAAGTAGGTTTGTCCATATATTATATATTGTCACATATTTTTATATTTTATTTTAATTTTTTTTATTTAATTATAGTTTTGCAATTTTATATTTTATATAAAATCAACGTTGAAAGACATGGGAAAATTGATGGGCGAATTTTTATTTTATAATTTTTTAAAATAAGAATACAGAAAAATATATAGAGAAAGAGACAAACAACTAGTTCTCCTGGTTCTTTTTTTAAAAAAAGTATGATTCCTAAAATGAAAACTTTTTAATCTAACCTTTGAAATTTAAAATAGAAATTTTTTACTTTTAATCATACAAAATAGTAACTGCAAATAAATAATGTTAAATTAGTTACATGTATTACTAGAGTCTTGTAACCATAAAAATATAATTCTAAGAAAATAAATAAAATAATTACTAAAATCAATCACATCAATATCATAACAACTTGTTTAAATATGATTAATGATGAAATTTTAAAAAGGAACCAGATGATTTAGAAATCACATCACAAAATTTACAAATTTATAAATTATAAATAATCTCGTGCACTTTGAAATTATTTTATTTATATCAAAACTACCACTTAAGTTATTACAACAACTTTTTCAATGTGTTTTGAAACTTTAAACAATCACCAGGAAAAATCACCTCGAGTAATGAAGTCAGCTATCGGAGAAAATCAAAATAAATTTGAAATTCAATGAAAAAAAAGAAGGTGAGTACCCAAGAGTAGATGGACAGGAAACTGATACGGCATGAATTTTATAATTAAAAATAAATGAAAAATTTTTTCTTAAAAAAAAATGAATGTGATAATTTAAGTAGTTTTAAAATTAAAAAATATATAAAATTGATGGAATTAAAATATTAAAAATAAATGTTATATTTAAATATTATTTACTTGAATATTTAAAGGAATTTGAGATTAAACCATTTAAATTTATCATCCATGTATAAAAAACTAAAAGATTCATAAAAAGCTTGGCAGTTTTATTTTTTTAAAAAATATTAATCCATATAAAGATAAAAACAAATCATATAAAATATAATATAACAAGTTGTAACCACCTGAAAGTATATCAAAATTTGAAAAGATTATAACTAAACAAATTTTAATTTGTGTAATTTTTTAAATGAGATAGAATTAATAAACAAGTGTTTCTCCTAAATTTCAAATAAAAAAATCTGATTCTCCTAGTTTAACATGCTGAAAAGCTAAGTTGGAAAACAAGTATTTCTTTTTTCCTTCACTTTTCTCATCAAACCTTTATCATTTTTCTTGTACAACAATATTTCTAAGGAGATGCTGATCATGTCATCAACATGTCATTTTATGAGCATGCAAGTAATCTAGACCAAGCATATGATTTCAAATTTCTCTTTTGTTGAACCAAAAGACATTGGTTGTCAATGAGGATTGTAAATCTCTTGCACTTATTTTATTAGACTAAATTTGATTATTTAACTAATCAAAATTCTTATACATTGGTAATTTTTTTTGTGTTAACTATGATAGTGGAGTTTAAGTTGCTGAATGGACAATTGAAAGGGTAAAACATGATAATTATGATCAAATATCTGTAAGTATTTCATTGACATGCAAATTTAGTTACGAAGATATATTGATTAGGCATCTCCAAAACAAGGATGCCTCTTACAATCCAATAGAAATAATTGATTGCAGCACTACTCTCACTTAATTTAATGTTAATTGCTAATTGCTTGCATAATCTAAAAACAATTGAGTCGTCTTGGTCGTTTTCAAAACAAGAGTAAACTTTGAGGTTATAAGATCAACGAGGTTACGTGATCAACGAGGTTATAAAATCAACATTAGTTTTAAATCGAAGTTCTTAAAATAAAATGAGTTTCGAAATATAAAAAGGAAAGATTGAAAAAAAAAACTTATAAATAAAATAATAAAAATTATTAAAGATAGATTTGAATACATAATATGAGCAGTTTTACAATTAATAAATATGTAAAATATCTTAAAATAAAAAAATAGATCATTTCCTAAAATTTTAGTTCAAAATAAAAAATAAATTAAGAAACGGTGACAAATGTTAGTAATTCTAAAAAGCTTCGAAGCTGGAATTGAAAATGAAGCTAGAAAAGCCATTAATTTTATTTTTTTGCTGATTGTGGTGGAGAATATAGTTGAAAAAAATTTGAAGATCTTTGTGAAGAAGGTATTTAAAGGGAATCCATGGTGAGAAGCCCGCTATCAAGAAGGAACATTTCAGAGAATTTACTAGTCAAGCAGTGAATTGGAGCATTCATGTGTTTACCTTTTCTGTTCAAAACATGACACCGGAGGATGATGTATGGAATGGGCGGAAACCAATAATAAATCACTTAAGAAATTTTAGTCACATCACTTATGCACAATAACAGGTTGAGATGAGAAAAGGAAGCAGCTAAATAATAAAGGTAGAAAATATGTCTTTCTTATCATAAGAGGACTTATAAATGATTCAATCCACTCGCAAAGAAGATTGTCACTGATAGTGATGTCATCTCTGATAAATAAAACACTTGGAATTAGTTAGAATAATATTTATTCACGGTAACAGTCACTTCCAGTATTTTCTTAGGGAGAAAATGAAGAAGAAAAACCGCAGAAGCAGAGACAACCTTTGCAGTAATAAACTCCGACAACAAATGTTCCCGAAAATGAATCAACTCCATTTGCGGCTGAAATTTCACCAACAGCTGTAGCTTCCACTGGTGTAGCAGCTAAATCACCTCTACGTTGAGTTCAAAAGAGGCCCAGATGGATGGATGACAGATTTTAAGATACCTAGAATTGACCAACATGAGGATCCACTTACTTTGTTCTTTTTTCAGATAAATATTTGAAGACGCTGACAAGGAATCAAAATGGTAGAAGGCAATGGATGATAAAATTGCCACTATTGTAAGAAACAACACTTTAGAGTTAACTGATCTTTCAAAAAATACAAAACCATTGGTGTCAAGTAGATTTATAAGACAAAATTAAAGGAGAATGGAGAAGTTAAAAAATATAAGGTGCGACTTGTTGCAACGAGAGAAGAATGAGGTGCAAATAGAGGGAGGTACAGAGGGAAAAATCCCCTACAACAGGTGATAGAGCCTAACTCAATCTTACAAAATCAGTTTGTAAGGTGAGGACTATTCCTCGCTTCTATACGTATAACAAATCCTATTCTCTAGGCGACGTGAGATTTCCAACATTATCTACTGTTGCCCAAAACTCATGATCTATCTATCAACTTGATACAAAGCTAGCTTTTTTGCATGGGGAATGGAAGAAGAAATGTATATTGATCAACTATCTGGACATGTGAAGTAAGGTCATGAAAATTAGTTATACAAGTTAAAAAAGGCATTATACGGACTAAAGCCTGGAAAGTTTGGTATAGTCGTAAAAATGCTTACTTTGCTGAGAAGGGTTTTCAAAAATATCCATATAAACATATAATGTTTACAAAATTTGGAATAGATGAGAAGTTACTTATAATTTGCTTATGTTAATAATGATGTAGTTATGCTCTTCAATTTTAAGTAATATATGATGAATGAATTTGATATGACAAATCTGGGCTAATGCGCTATTTTACAGGCGCCATTGAAGTAGTGCATGCAATTTTTTTACTGATATCTTTATTTCTCAAAAGAAATATGTGTTTGAAATTTTAGATCGTTTTCAAAAAGGATTGCAATCTAGTTTTGACTCTTCTAAAACTCACAAAACATGGAGCAGGAAAAAGGGTGAATGATATTCTATATGTCTTGTGTAGCTGACACCGACAAGACAAAATATTATGCTTGTGATTAGTTTGATCGGCCGACACACAGAGAATCCAACTGAAGTTACTTAAAGAAACAACAAATTGTGTCAATTACATAAGCCAAATTTGTTGCTGCTGCTACATTATCATGCAAAGCTGTCTAGTTGAGAAGATGGCATGAAACACTCTGATGTTAACAACAAGGTCCAACAACAATCCATTGTGATAAAATTTCCGCAATCAAAATTTCAAAAAATCTTGTCTGTAAATATATTGATATTAGATTCCATTGTTTGCAAAATCTTTGCAATGGTAGTATAATTGATTTAGTGTAATGTAGAAGTAAAAATCAAGTGGCTGGTACCGTTACTAAACCAGTTAAACAAACTACATTTGTGAAGCTGCAAATAATGCTCACAATATGTTCTTCAAAGGATGCTATTCAAGGAAGTACACAAGGGTGCATAAAAGTGCACAAGAGAATTGGCAAAGTTTGTACATCACTAACATAATCTCTGCATATCTCAGTGTAAGGGAGGATTTAAGGATTTATTTATATTTATATTTATTATTATTATTTAGTTCTAACTCTATATTATGGTGTTAATAGATGATAAAACAGTAAGATCATGTATTTAGTGGATATAAATAGGAAAAATATTTGGTAGACAATTGTAGTACGCAGACAACCAATTATAAAATGTGAAGAGAGAGAAGAGAAATATGTATACGAGAGAAATACGCAGATGTGAGTGAGTTGGTTGGTTGACTGCGTATTACAGTTATTAGCGTAGTAAAGTTGTATAAATAGTAATTTTAACTCTCCTGTCTTATAAGATTTGAAACTAGTTTTTCTTTTAATTTTCTTTTCTGTGTAAAGTCTATTTATAAGTTGTTTATTTTTTTTATCAATAAAAAATAGGATTTCCAGCGCGCAGTTGTCTTTTATACTAAGCTAGACCGAATTCAAATATCAAAATTTTAAAAACAAGATCAATCAAAGATATATGCTTTGCAAACTCTTCAATGACAGTAGCTATTATTCAAATGTAAACGAATGACAATGAAAGTTACACTGTTCCAATGTTGTGCAGGCTCTCTATACAATTCTTTTACTACAATAAGTAACAACCTTCCCGCGAATCTACTGTTTGAGTAACTATCTCCACTTTGTTTTCATGCATTCACCATCTACGACTGTGTAGAAGAAGAAGGAATTGTCAATTTTTTCCCGTTAGGTTCAGCAGGATCGCTTTCAGGAGTGATTTCAATGGTGTCACCATCTTCCATCTGGTACCAGTTAAACGCATCCGAATCAGTCATGACAAAGTCCTTGTTCTGGTATGTGAAAAAATAACGTCCTTTTTCGGGAACAACATCCTTATGAGACATCTCCAACTCATCCCTCAACATTGCGACTTTATTATAAACATTGATCTTGATTGGAATCTTCTGAGTCCCTCCCTTAGGAACTACAAACACATTCAACATCTTTGCCCCCAAAATGGGATCTGCAGCTGTCACTGGCGAAATCTGTTGTGGTTGTGAACCTGAACTTGAATGAGTTGCCACAGGTGAAATCTGTCGTGGCTGTAAATGTGAATTCAAATCATCCGCAGCTGGCACAATGTTTTGTGTTGAACTATCTGCGGTCCCCATGGGTGAAATCTGTGGATGTAAACGTGAATTTGAGTTATCTGCAGCCACCACCGGTAGATTCTGTTGTGGATGTAAACGTGAATTTGAATTACCTGCCACCACTTGTGAAATCCTTTGCGGAAGTAAACGTGAATTTGAATTATCTGCTGCCATCTGTGAAATCGGTTGTGGATGTAAACGTGAATTTGAATTATCTGCTGCCACCTGTGAAATCGGTTGTGGATGTAAACGTGAAATCGAATTAGCTGCAGCCATCACTCTTAAAATCCGTTGCGCATGTAAACTTAAATTTGAATTACTTGCCAGCAATGTTGAAATCTGTTGTGGATGTAAACGGGAATTCGAATTATCCATGGCCACCACTTGTGAAATCCGTTGTGAATGTAATCGTGAATTTGAATTATCTGCTGCCATCTGTGAAACTGGTTGTGGATGTAAACGTGAATTTGAATTATTTGCCGCTATCTGTGAAATCGGTTGTGGATGTAAACGTGAATTTGAATTATTTGCTGCCACCTGTGAAACCGGTTGTGGATGTAAACGTGAAATCGAATTAGCTGCAGCCATCACTCTTAAAATCCGTTGCGCATGTAAACTTAAATTTGAATTACTTGCCACCAATGTTAAAATCTGTTGTGGATGTAAACGGGAATTCGAATTATCCGTGGCCATCACTTGTGAAATCCGTTGTGGATGTAATCGTGTATTTGAATTATCTGCTGCCATCTGTGAAACCGGTTGTGGATGTAAATGTGAATTTGAATTATCTGCTGCCACTTGTGAAACCGGCTGTGGATGTAAATGTGAAATTGAATTAGCTGCAGCCACCACTCTTAAAACCCGTTGCGCATGTAAACTTAAATTTGAATTATTTGCCACCAATGTTGAAATCTGTCGTGGATGTAAACGGGAATTCGAATTATCCATGGCCACCACTTGTGAAATCCGTTGTGGATGTAATCGTGAATTTGAATTATCTGCCACCACCTGTGAAATCGGATGTAAACGTGAATTCAAAACCGGATGTAAACGTGAATTCAAATTATCAGCAGCCACCCGTGAAACCGGTTGTGAATGTAAACGTGAATTCCAATTATCTGCAGCAGCAGCCACTGGTAAAACTGGTTGTGGATGTAAATGGGAATTACCTGTGGCCAAAATCCGTTGTGGATGTAAACGTAAATTCGAATTACCTGCACCTCCGGCGGCCGGTGAAATCCCATGTGGACGTAAAGGTGAATTTGGATGATGTGAAAGTGAAGGTGCTAATGGTAACCTCCATGACTTCTTAAACACGGAAACTGTTGAACTAGTTAACATGCCACAATCTCTCAGCGTCCATTGATCATTCAATTCCTGATCCGGTTTTAACTGCACACTGAACTCGCTCGGTCTGCCGAGTCGACGTTTCTGTCTGTATATATTCTCCTTCAGCTGCAAAACGGTGTTGTCAAGATCCATCTCTACTTTGAAAGGTTTAATTCTGCTCTCAAGTACTTCTACGGTGAATTCCACTCTAGTCTGCTGTGGCGACGGTGGAGACGGAGGCCGTGAAGGAGAAACCTCTGCTTCATTGAAATCAAGGCCACTTGGCAGTACCGGCGCCGGTGAAGTCGTCTCCGGTGGTGCAGGTTTGTCCGCACATTGCTGCATAAACTCTTCAAACTCTTCTTTAGTCAATTCAAGAACCTCTTCTGAATCTTCAAGATATTCATTTATACTCTGCGGTGATGATGGAGTATGCTGTGACACCGGCATTGGATCAAGCGTTGGTGCCGTCGTGTCTAGAAACATCTCCATCATCTCACCTATCTCGGTTTTAAACTCATTGCTATTGGGCGTGTGTGATAGAGTATTTATCGCTGGAAAGTCCTCAGATGACAGCGCTGCCGCCGCGATTAATTTTTCAGGAAACGACATTTGATCAACAGTTGGAGGCGACGTTTGCGAGACCGGCAACTGATGGGTGAAGGAATCCGAAGCAACGATGAGTTTGACAGGAATGTCTTGCCTGATGTCCAGCACGAGATCTTCGTTTTGAAGAACTTGGCCATTGAAAATTAGCGTTTGATTA
Organism: Hylodesmum podocarpum; assembly: GCA_026586105.1. NCBI lineage: Eukaryota > Viridiplantae > Streptophyta > Magnoliopsida > Fabales > Fabaceae > Hylodesmum > Hylodesmum podocarpum. The sequence continues at coordinate 685,654 of JALJEV010000426.1, read as the reverse complement.
TGAACGCTAATCTTGGTGTTCTTCTCTATCATTTCTTTGATTTCTTTAACTGAATCAAAGAAACTCAATTGAATACACAGTGTGCTCTGATCCTCTCGCAAGATAGTCACATCCACATTCTCGTCAAATGTGTCATACATCATCACTCACTACCCAAACTAACGAATGGTGTAATTCTTAGGAGAGATTATATTTTTTATTTTAACGTTTTATAAACACCTCTTAGTTATCATAATTTCTTTTTCTATCCATCACTTATTAATTCTAATATATTTTTTTTGCTTAATAAATATTAATTATATGTAATATAAGTAAGTAACTTTTGCTTTTATTCCTTTCAATTTTTTTTGTCTTTATAATATATTTTGTTTTGACCGCTGCTACCGTTAAGTTTTGACGTCAAATTTAATGGAAGAATTAATATAACAATGCTTAAAGAAATAATAAATACCGAGAAAGACAGAGAAGAAAATTAAAAAGAGAAATAAATTTAAAAATTGACAATAAATTTTGAAGAATAAAATATTTCATAGAAATAAATATAAAAAATTGAATTAATTTTAAAATTTTAGTACTGTAACTGAAGACAAAAAAATAATTATTCAAACTTAGAATATAATAAATAACTTCATAAGATTAAAAAGGTAATTAAACTAGTTCATTAAAGAAGGGAAATCCAGTAAATTAAAACAAAAAAGACTAAAATAAAAAAAAAGTTATATTGGACTAAAGTAAAAATAATTTTATAAAAAATAATAATAATATAATCGAATTTATAAAATTAAGGATTTGATTATTTCAATTGTTTTTGTTTTTAATTAATTATAAAACTATGATTTTAAATTTAATTTTTATTTCTAAATACTTATACAGTAAAAAGTTGTAACATCAATTTAATTTTCTTTCTTGTTTTGAAATATTTATAAATGAAACATAAGTAAAAATACTATTTTATTTTTTGTTTTCAAATACTTCAAATATTTGTGTTCACCATTTCTTGTTTTATTTTAACGATTCTTACCATTTCAATTTTAAAAAATAAATAAATTGAAAATAATAACCTTTTAATTAATTAAAATAAAAAATAATAAATCCTTCATTTTATAAATGTAGTTATATTTTTATTTAGTCCCTGTAATATAAAATCATTTTAACTTTGTTCTCTTAATTTTTTATTTTAGTTTTTTGTCCATATAATTTTCTCTTTTTTATTTTAATCCTTTCGTTAGATTTGATAGTCAATTTTAATAGGAAGGAACAAAATCAAACAAAAGGACGAAAAGTAATTTTTTTTTAAAAGGACAAAAACTAAACACACTAATTTATAAGATTAAAAAAAGTTGGTTTAGCCTAGTTTTTCTTCTATCACCATGTGTTTAGCTCTTTCAAAAATTGAAAATTGTAAAAAATATCTACCAAACTACAATAATTACGCACAATAAATACTTATACCCCACTATATAAGTTACAGAAATAACTTTTGATGAGAGAGTTACATAATTAATGAGAAATTTATTAATAAGAAATATTTTTTTAATTATTAAAACATAACATAAAACATAACATTAATAAATACAAAATAGAAATTAAATTATATATGTGTAAAATTATTTATTTATGATTATTTATATATGTGTAAAATTAAAATATAACATTATGATTATTTATTTAAAATTATAAAAGCAAATTTATAATTTATTTAAAATTATAAAATGAAAATCATAATTATATATGTGTAAAATTAAAACATAACATTATGATTATTTATTTAAAATTATAAAACAAATTTATAATTTATTTAAAATTATAAAATAAAAATCATAATTATTTATTTAAAATAATTATTATTTATTTTTAAATTATATATAAGAAAAATTAAAAATTTTGTTAGGGAAGGTCGACTGCCCCTAGCCCACAATATGACTCCACTGCTCATAAAATATATAATACACGTATTCTCTCCCTTCTCATATTTCATTTATGTACTAAATATTTTTCTAATTAACACAGGGACAGTCGGCTTCACACCATTGTTCCGGTGTAAAGGGGCATCTAAATCCTCTCATCAGAGTTGGGGTCAGCTTAACCTAATGGCTTGTCTTAAGTATGAAATGAAACACAAGAATATGCACCGTTTGAGGTTGGAATGGGTTCGGTTTGATTCTTGAGTTATCTTACGTGTCCTGAATTATATAATTCATTTTTTTTCTATTTTTTTTACATAGATCAACTTATTAAACTAGTATTCAAATACAAACTATTAGAGTAAAAATTATGAATTTCTTCTTATATATTTTAAAAAACTGAATTTTTTTTAAAAATAAGTAGAAAAAAATAGAACGACCAACAACTTGATTATAAAATAAATTATATTAAAAAAATTCATCCTTTTAATATATTCCACAAAATCAATAATCATAATTTCTTCTTTCTTTTATAAGGAAAGAAAAATCGTTCATTATAATTCCTCTCTGTTCCTCTGGAATCTGGGTATGTCGAGCTTTTCCCGGTCTGTGTCTATTCTGAGGTTTCTCCTGAACAATACGATTCTAATCCAACTAGTTTTGAGTTTGATCAAAGGGGGGAGGTATCTACAAAAAACTCTCCGATACTAAAGTCAGTTTCTTATCATGTTGGGAAATGCTAAATTTTTAGGAATAATTCTCAAGAGGAGGGAAAGAGAGAGTTTTTCTTATTTTTTATCTGGGTCCCTTGAGAATCCGATTTTTGGGGCTTTTATATCTGACTTTGACGGCTTGGTAGGTAAGGGAAGATTCCATCAGTTAAATTTTTTTACTCTGAGGTACACATGTCTCATGAAGGACTGCTTTGTGAGTTCCAAGGACTATGATTTCCTTTTAGAGAAACTATCACATCATCCAGTCAAATCACTTTAATGAGTAAGTTTTATTATTTTGATATTTAGACCTCGACAACGAGTGCGGCCGAGTTCACTTGCAATCTTGATCGAGTTCAATTTAACTCGATCAGTACATTCTATGTATTAATCACTGTGCAATGACCAAATCCATAAGTAAGATAAAAACTAGATTTTGGCTGGATAAAGGATACAACTTAGTTATCAAATACTGGCTTGCATAACATTAACTGACAGTCCTTCAACCACATGTGTCAGTTAATGCTGTATAACTTTTTTCAAAGGGTTATTTCAATTTTATAATTCATACAAAAATTTCAACTCAATTCACATTTGAAAAAAATTTCCATTCAATTTCAAGCAAACTACGCTTCATTTGCTCACCCATATTTTGATGAGATGCGATATATTAACAATAATAACAACAATAATAATATATTTTACAATAATATTTTTTTGCATTTATCGTTATGAGATCTAATATAAATGAGGCGTAAGTGAAAAATAGATAAAAAAACATATTATCGTATATATAACATTTTTCGATTTTGATTATGTTACCTCAGATGTCGTAGGTGATATACACTTGGCATAGATTTATAAATATGTTATGCATAACTCCTATAGTATGTAGGACGACCACTAGGTGGAAGTTTGGGATAGTTTGGCACGTCCGCAAATCGCTTCATGTATTGTCTAAGTGACTCTTTGTCTCTTTGAACGATGTGGTGGAGAGATGCCGAGGTGGTCGAGATTGGCTTAGAATATGTAAACTGAGCCTAAAAATGTTCGCACAGGGTGTATTGAATGAGTCCACAGGTAGAGGAGACAACAAATAATACGCCTTCAAAGTGGTGGGAAATAGTCGGCACAGAACGTGATCGTCATCGGACAGCAGGGCGACTTGCATCAGGTAGGCTTGGACGTGGATGATGGGATCTGATGTGCCATCATGCTTATCGAGCGCCGCCCACCTCCACGATTCGGGGAGCCGGGCTTGCATGATGGCCGGGGTAAAGGGGTGTAGAGCGGACACCTTACACAGTGCTACGGTCCTCAATGGGGGATTGTTGGACTTGAAGCTGAAGAAGTCGTCTCTTGTTTTTAGTTTTGATTTACTTGTACTCTTGAATTTAATGATAGATTGTAAATAGGAGCTTAATTGTATTTATTGTTATAGAATAAGCTTTGAGTGTGGTTTTTATTCAATTTCACTTCACATAGAAGTTGAATCTACCTCGTGCTTGAGATAACAGAGGAGTCTAAAACTCTCTGGAGTAATCGATTACCACATTCTAGTAATCGATTACCCACACCAGAATTCATCTCAAGAAGTTTTTAAACTGCTTTAAATTGAAACCTCTTAGAATTGATTTTCAACAAGAGAAATCTTTGAGTATTTTCAAGAAAAAAAGGAAGAGCGAAAAACTGAGTTTACAAAGAACACAAGTTCTAAGAGCTCTCTTAAAGATTTCAAAAGATTTTCTCTAGAGATGAAGAGTGTGTGAAGGATTGAATACTTGGTTATAATCTTGATCAGATCATACGCATCAGGTGTAATCTTTACTGATCTTTATTTTGTTTTGTATTTATTTTTGTTCAAAACTCTTAAGAGAAAGTTGTTCTCTAGAAGAAGAGTTAAGGAATTTGAGAGAGGTGCTCTCAAAGGTGATTCTTGAAGGATTCAAGAATTAGAGAGATATGTTCTTAGGAGAAGAACATGTGTTTTGATTATTTTGATTTTGTTTGTGTTTGTGCAGTGTGTTTGTATTAGACACAAGAAATCATTATAGTGGAAACCGATCGCAACAGTTGTTGGGTTGGGACTGGACGTAGGCCGAACGCCGAACCAGGATAAATCTCTGTCCAAACTTTCTCTCTACCTTATCTCTTATCTTTATCTGAATCTATCGCTTTACAATTGCTTTTACTGATTCATTCTTAAGGAGTTTTGAAAAGGCGTATCAATTTCTTTCTATGTCCGCTGCTATCTCTCTGAACTGTTATTCTTAACATAGATAAAATTGAATCGGGTAAGAATTTGATAAAGGCTAAAATTGAACATAGGGAACTTGAATCTATTCACCCCGCCCTCTAGATTCAACATAGGGACCAATAGGGATCGAGGGTGATGAATGGTTGTGCTTGAGAGGGAGTTTGTCGTGCCACCGAGGAAGTGACTTACTCGTCTTTACTGGCAGTGGGGTGATAAGTAGGATCGCGCTGAGACGTTCAGACGTTCGTAAATTGGAGTTAGCCTCCTCGTCGTTTTGTGCAGAAGGGCCTCTCTCATGTTGTCCGGTAGCGGCTCTGCCGGTCATCACCTGGATCCATTGTTGTAATGCCTGTAATTCCAGATCATGGGCTTGGGCCTCGATCTCCCATTGGCTCTGGATCGCCCGTAAGTTGGCCTGGGTGGCTTGTAATTCTGTTTGGGTGTTACAAAGCTCAGCGCGATGCTGTGCCTACAAGGTTTCCATGTTCGTGTCCATCTGGATTCGTGCCCCCTCGACTGCCGCGTCCGCTTGGGCCTTGCTTCGATCATAGCGGGATCCATAGCTGTGGTTGACTGGCTGCGTGTGTAAACCATTAGACCTTAAAGGGCGTGGGGTGATTGATCACCCGCCCCACGATGGGCGCAAAAATGTTCTTGTAGGAATTTGGTGGCCCGAGCTCAGCTCGGTCCTGCGGATTTTAGGTACGTGAAGGATTGATTCCCTCGTTGATTTGTGTGTGTATGAGTTGATCCCCGTTAGTCACACACTCAAGAAAGATCAACACAAATATTTTTATACTGGTTTGTCTATTCAAGACTACGTCCAATTACCCAGCAACTACTGAGTTTTCACTACAAACTGTGAAATGGTTACAAGTATTGTTTGAACCCAACCACTTCTGGCTATTAAAAGATATTCTTTGAACACAACCTTCTCAGGCTAAACAACAAGCTCGTGTTGAATATGAAAGCTCGAATCCCCATGCTGATCTTGGAAGTATTTATGAGTAACTTAGAAGATTTGAACTTGACGCGAGTTACTCCGTCTGAACTTCACTTCCTTGACAGATGATGTGAATCTTCAGTCTTAAGGATGGCATGTAAGCTTCGTCTGAAGAGTATCGTCTGAGACTTTCGTCTGATGACTTGGCTTTGAGACAGACGAATGACTTCAACTTTGAGGGCTTATCTTCTATCTGTGCTTGTTCAGTCTGACTTTGCTTGCAATGCTTTGTCTGAGATGTTCCGTCTGTCTTGTAATAAATCAAAACTTAGAGCCACGAAACAGGGAGCAGACTTGCTCTAATTCGCGCATCGGCCATACTCATCAACACACTACTGGTGACGACGTGCATGTCGCGACCTCCGTAGCACGACATTCCCCATCCCAAGCCCAACCATTTACCGATCTCAGCCCCCTCCCAGAGCCCATGGGCTCGAAAAAGTCTCCGCCCTACACCCTTTTACTCCCACCATTATGTCAGCCCGAGTACCCGAGGCTTGGAGGTGGTCGACACAAGACAAATATGACGGAACTACGGATCCTACCACCCATGTCCAAGCCTTCCTGACACAAGCCGCCCTATTATTCGATGACGACCACGTCCTCTGTCGGATGTTCCCTACGACTCTCAAAGAGACCGCCCTAAAATGGTACTACTCACTCCCCCCTTGTCCGTTGACTCTTTTGACACTCTTTACGAACATTTCCAAGCTCGATTCGCCGATGCAAAACCAACGCCGACCACCTCGATCACCTTATATCATATTATCTAGAAGGACAGGGAATCTCTAAGAGAATATATGACACGCTTTGTCGAGGCTTGTCGAACTATACCCGATCTCCATCCTGTCGTCGCTCTATAAACCATTCAGGCCGGCCTCAAGCCCGGTCTATTCTCGGATTCATTATTTGCCGAGCCCCCAAACAATATGAACAGGCTTCGCACCAGGGCAGCCCGGTTCATGGCAATTGAGGAAAATATCGAGGCCAAACGTCGAGCTCAGGAATAGACCAACTCTCCAAGATATAAGGAGGCTCCCTACGCCGAGCTGAGAAGTCTAAGCCACGCTAACACACACGGTATACCTCATACACTCCCTTGAACGCCTCTAGGGAGAGAATCCTTAGAGAGGTGTATGCCCTAGATTTGTGCGGCCGCCCACACCATCGTGCACTCTGGTACAGGTCGACCTTGCCAAGAAGTGTGCCTACCACCAAAACTAGGGGCACACCATTGAGAACTGCCGTTAAGTCCAAGATCTCATTGAGGGACTCGTCAGATTCGAGGAGTTACGACATTTTGTTCAGGCCGAACAAAAACGTGTGGAGAAGCACGCCCAACATGATTTCGGGGCCGATTATACATCTCGTTCTCGAGAGGTAGACAACGAAAGAGAGGACCAACGATCATGGAAAAAATGAGAAGAACAAGGGCGCAGAAGAGAGCCCGACCAGAACCCCGATCAAGTTCGGGGGAAGATCAATACAATTGCTGGAGGATTTGCTGGGGTGGTATCTCCTCGTCGGCCAGGAAGAGGTACGCTAGAAGTGTGAACAGTGTGGAGTTCTCAAAGAAAAGATCACTCCCAACTATTACGTTCTCGGATGCCGACTTCAGCATCGACGATCCCTATGGTGATATCAGCCACCATCGCTAACTGGCATGTCCGAAAGTTGCTGATAGATCAAGGAAGCTCGACCGATGTCCTATATTGGATAGCTCGAGTTGTCGGACTCCATTATCCAACTTTATCCTGAGAAAGAGTACATGCCCGCAGATATGTAGAACTCCTCACCACCTTCGGAGGCAAGAACTAATACCGAACTATCAACATCAGGTATATATTGATAGAAGCGAACACCTCATACAACGTTATCATCGGAAGACGTACACTTAATCAACTCGGAGCTGTCGTATCAACTCCACACATGGCCATGAAGTTTTCGGATGAAGGTAGAAAGGTCGTCACCATAAAGGCTGATCCTAGGGTGGGCAGGGTATGTTATGTCAAGAGTCTCAAGATCGCCCCTTACTCTTTCCGACCACAAACGGACGTACAAACAAAATCAGCCACAACCATATGCTCGGTGCAGCACCACTCAGATGATGACCTAGACATCGACCCCCGAGCCGAATTCCAAGAAGAACACCCTTCATTTGCGGATCCCCTACTCGAGTTGCAGCTAGGGTCCTTACCTCACCAAACCACCAAAATCGGTTCCTCTCTGGAAACCCCCATTGTAGATAAAATAACCAAGACACTTAAGGATAATGCCGACCTGTTCGCGTGGAAGCCCTCCGACATGCCCGACATAGATCCTGCCTTAAGGTGTCATAAATTGTCTTTGCTTCCTCATGCGAAGCCTGTTGCCCAACGAAAAAGGAAGCTTGGTGAAGAGCGCCGAGCAGCCATCCAGAAAGAGGTCATAAAATTACTGGAGGCTGGGTTCATTCGAGAAATTATATACACCACTTGGATTGCAAATGTGATAATGGTAAAAAAGACTAATGGAAAGTGGAGGATGTGCACCGACTACACCGACCTTAACAAAGCCTGCCCCAAGGATACCTATCCCCTACAAAGCATTGATCGCCTAGTGGATAACACAGCCGGGTATGAGATCTTCAGTTTTCTTGATGCTTACTCAGGATATAATCAGATACCAATGTACCCCCCGGACGAGCCCAAGACGGCCTTTATGTCAGCCACTGCAAATTATTGCTATAGAGTCATTCCTTTTGGCCTCAAAAATGCCGGGGCCACTTATCAAAGATTGATGGATAAGGTGTTTGATAAACAGATCGACAAAAACATGGAAGTATATGTCGATGATATGGTGGTGAAATCAACTACCCTCGCCGAACACCCGACCGACTTGCGTGAAATATTCGCCGAGATCCGCCGACATCAGATACGTCTAAACCCAGAAAAGTGCGCCTTTGGGGTAGGTGGTGGAAAATTCTTGGGATTCATGATCTCTCAGCGAGGCATCGAGGCCAACCCGGACAAATGCGAGGCCATTCTTTCCATGCCGAGTCCGACTTGTCTCAAAGACTTATAACGTTTGAATGGTCGGCTCGCCACACTCTCCCGCTTCTTGCCTAAGTTACCTGAACACAGTAAAACATTATTCCGGCTCCTAAAGCAGTCACGACAATTCAGATGGAATGTCGAGTGCACGACCGCCTTTGCCAAACTACAAGGACAAATCTCCACTTTGCCGACCTTGGCAAGCCCATCCCCAGGTTTGTCTTTTACGTTTATCTGGTTGTTTCAGACACCACACTTAGTTCGGTCTTGGTCAAAGAAGTCGACAAGTGTCAGACCCCTATTTACTTTGTGAGCCGAAGTTTACAATCTGCCGAAACACGGTACCAAACAATTGAAAAGCTGGTTCTCGGCTTAATCTTCACAGCTCGACGACTTCGACATTACTTTCGTAGTCATGATATAGTTGTTCGCACCGATCATCTCGTCCGCCAAATCCTATAGTGTCCCGACCTTGTCGGACGTACGATAACATGGACAGTCGAGCTTTCAGAGTTCGACCTCACTTTCGAGCCCTGAGGATCGATGAAGGCGCAATTCTTGGCGGACTTCCTCACAGAGCTCCCCAAGCTCGGAGAACGAGATAGTTGGTGGACTCTGCGAGTAGATGGATCCTCCAACAAAAAAGGAAGTGGTGCAGGCGTAATATTGGAGGGTCCCGACGGACTAGTCCTGGAACAGGCCATACGTTTCTCTCTCGTGGCGTCGAACAATCAGGCGGAATATGAGGCCCTCTTGGCCGACCTCAGGTTAGCTCGGGATATGGGCGTGCGACACTTGAAGTGCCTTAGCGACTCACAGCTGATCACTTCTCAGGTAAATGAAGAATTCCAGGCAAAAGAACCACTGCTCCAACAATACTATCATCGTGTCAAGAATTTGCTTTCTCACTTCACTAAATTTGAGGTTGTCCATGTTCCCCGAGACTAGAATGACCGAGCTGACATACTGTCTAAACTGGCGAGCTCTCGAAAGGGGGATAACATCACTCTATAATCCAGGAAGTACTGGCCTCCCCAAGTTGGGACCGAGATGAGATATACTCGGTCCACACCAACCAAAGCACCTGGATGACTCCCTTATTGTCGTACCTACAGAATGACACATTACCCGCCGAGAGTTCTGAGGCCCGACGACTCCGCCGACAAGCCTCCTTTTATGTTCTACAGAACTAAGAGTTATACCGATGTGGGTTCTCCTTTCCCTTATTGAAGTGCTTGACCTCGGATCAAGCACAATACGTCATGGCCGAGCTTCACAATGGGATATGTGGAATGCACTCTGGAGCACGAAACATGGCTGTAAGAATAATCCGAGCTGGGTACTACTGACTGACATTGAAAAAGGATGCCAAAGACTATGTTCGCACTTGTAAAAATTGCCAAGAGCACAGTTTATTACCTGCCTCACCACCACAGAGAAATTCAAAGCATATCCTCCCCATGGTCGTTCGCACTTTGGGGAATGGACATCCTCGGTCATTTTCCTCCTGCAAAAAGGCAAGTCAAATTCCTCCTTGTAGCTATCGATTATTTCATTAAGTGGATAGAGGCCGAGCCAGTGGCCACCATCTCAGCCAAACAAGTTCAACAATTTGTTTGGAAACATGTTATCTGTCGACATGGACTTCCCCAAAGCATAATTACCGACAATGACTGACAATTTATTGATAGCTCCTTCCGTTCCTTTCTATCTCAACTTGGTATCTTACACCGGACCTCATCAGTTGAACAACCCCAAACCAATGGGCAGCCGAAGCCGCAAAACAAGATCATTCTAAACGAGCTAAAGAGGAAGGTCGGTCAGGTTAAAAGATCGTGAGCCGAGGAGATACCCGACATACTTTAGGGATATCATTGCACCCTCAGTCATCTACTAAGGAGACACCTTTCTGACTCACTTATGGAGCCGATGCTATGATACCAGTTGAAGTCGGTGAACCGTCCTTACGAAGGCAGAAATTCTTCGAGAATCAGAATGAAGAAGCCCTTAGAGATGAGCTCGCCTTCATTGAAGAATTCCGAGAAGAAGCTCGGGTTCGGGAACTTGCTACCAAGCTCAGAGCGGCAAAGCGCTACAACTCACGAGTTCGAGATCGGTCATTTGTCCCGGGTGACCTCGTTTGGAGAAAAACCGGGGATGCACGCCGAGACCGAGCCCAAGGTAGGCTCGCCGCCAACTGGGAAGGTCCATACCGCATTTTTGAAAACCTTCGCAACGGCTCATACAAGCTACAAGAGTTGGGCGGCCGCCTACTACTCAGCACCTGGAACGCCACCCACTTGAAGATTTAATATAGCTAGTTTACGTTTCACAGTATTTCAGATTTTCGATTATCTTTTGATTATTTTGCTAATGCCGGTGAACTCTTTTTCCTCTACTCAGATTTTGTCCCTAAGGAGGGTTTTTACAGGAGAGTTTTTAATGAGGCACCATGAAAGGCCCCGAGATAAAATTTTACATTTTTATCCACATCATCTTCTCCTATATATGGCACTTGGCCCCTTCCGAGCCTGAGGAACTTCGAGTTCCCAACTGGACTCGGCGTCCAGCCCGACTGTCAGCCCCTTCCGAGCCTTCGGAACTTTGAGTTCCCAACTGGACTCCGCGTCCAGCTCGGCACTCAGTCCATTCCGAGCCTTAGGAACTTCGAGTTCCCAACTGGACTCCGCGTCCAGCCTAGAACTTGGCCCCTTCCGAGCCTTCGGAACTTTGAGTTCCCAACTGGACTCCGCGTCCAACACGGTTCTTAGCCCCTTCCAAGCCTTCGGAACTTCGAGTTCCCAACTGGACTCCGCGTCCAGCCTGGCACTTGGCCCCTTCCGAGCCTTAGGAATTTCGAGTTCCCAACTGGACTTCGCGTCCAGCCCGGCACTCGGCCCCTTCCGAGCCTTAGGAACTTCGAGTTCCCAACTGGACTCCGCGTCCAGTCCGACATTCGACCCCTTCTGAGCCTTAGGAACTTCGAGTTCCTAACTAGACTCCGCGTCCAGCCCGACACTTGGCCCCTGCCGAGCCTTACGAACTTCGAGTTCCCAACTGGACTCCGAGTCCAGCCCGGCACTCGGCCCCTGCCGAGCCTTAGGAACTTCGAGTTCCCAACTGGACTCTGCGTCCAGCCCAGCACTCGGCCCTTCCCGAGCCTTGGGAACTTCGAGTTCCCAATTGGACTCCGTGTCCAGCCCGACACTCGTCCCCTTCCGAGCCTTAGGAACTTTGAGTTCCCAACTAGACTCCGCTTCCAGCCTGACACTCGGTCCCTTTCGAGCCTTAGGAACGCAGCGTTCTAGCCCGGCACTCGACCCAACATGCGAGAGATAGCATAATAATCGTGAAGATAAAGAATAAGAGAATAACTAAATGCAACATTCATGAAATCAAAATAGTACGACACCATACACTAGATATTAATATTCTACGCCTTGCAAGGCGGCCAAAATAAAATTAAGGCAACAAACTACTACTACCTTGCCGATCTACCCATTGGCCGTTCACAATGTCTTTCAAATAGTGGAAGGACTCAGCCATGAGCCCGGGCATTAAACGACAAGCTTGCCTTACTGCCCTGTCAAATCCCTCATAGAAGCTAGTCGCACACCCAGCCCGCAACGCTTCTATTTGCATCTTCTGCTCCTCCACAGCCGCCTTGGCCTGACCTAGCTTCGGCTCCAACTGCTGAACCTTCTCCTCGGCTTTCTGAGCTCGCTCCCCAGTCAGCTCAACCTTGGCTTCTAAATTCTCCACGGTTGCGTGCGCCTTGGTTAGCTCGGAAGTTAAAGAGCTAACGTTAAGCTTAGCCTCCTCCTTGGCCAACTTCAACTTGGCGAGCTCGACCTCCAACTCAGCCACCTTGGTGATAGCCTCTACCACCCTCGCAGCTTCATCAGATTGTTGAGCGGCCCATTGTTTAGTGTGCCGAGTCACGGCCAACATGCGACCCAACATCAACTCCAAACCATCAAGGTTCTTTTCTACTCCGACCGCGCTGAGCATGGCGACATCATGAGCATAAGGGAATGGCTCCCCCAAATTCAAATCCTTCCCGCGAAGGGACACATCCCATAAAGACCCCCCGGGGACCTTCCTCGTCGCCATATGCTCAAGCCGGGGCTCGTCCCCGACCATTTCCTGCCAAGTGAACCCAGGGGGAAGGCTTACGTCTGCCCTTAAAACGACAGTGCGCGGAGGGAGCTCGCTAGAAGCTGTGGGAATCTCTTCAGCCAAAAACTCCATAGGCACCGGGGAGCCGACTCTTGCTCTTTTGGCTGGGAGGGCTGGGGAGGAGTAGGTTGCAGAGAAGACTCTAGGGGCGGTACTAGCCTGCTAGGTCCTCCAGAAGTCGGCACTCAGATCCTGGAGCCGGAGACTTGATCCTTTGAGAATTTGGGGTTCTTAAGGATAGCCACTAGATCAAAGTTGCTCGCCATGAACTTTGCATAAAACGAGAAAGAGTTAGTAAGAAACCACTTATATAAATAGAAGCACACAACAACAATTACTTATAAATTTACCCTTCGAGTCTTTATCTCTAGCGGCATGAATCAGAGCTCGGCTGCTGATGGCCATGGAAGCCCGATCAATATACTAATAATGTTCAAATCGCCGCAGAGAGCTCATTTCGAGGAATAGAATTGAACTTCTGTGGTAGGGACCAGTGTAGAGGGTATTTGGGTGATAAGTTCTTTTTGAAAAAGAAGGCCTTTACGGCCTCATCGGTAGTCGGGCAAAGCCTAAAATATCGATACTTGAAGTTTTTAAAGGACTGTGCGTAAATAGATAGCAGAGGGTCACCAGCTTGTGAACCACAAAGGGAAGCCCAACCTACTTGGTGACCGTACTTGAGCTGGAAGAAATAAAGAAAGGAGCGCGACGTCGCCTTAAGACTGAGCAACTGACACAGAAGTTGGAAGGCCAGAAGGAACCCCAATTGTTAGGATGAAGTTGGCTAGACGCCACGTTCAGGAAGGACAAGACCGCAGACTCACACAGAGTAAAGGGAACTCGATACTAAATTCCCCGACCATGTACTCGTACACGGATATAGTAGGTCGACCTTCATTAAACATACAGGTGTGCACCCGATGATTCAGCATGCTCGCCCAATAATTGACTACATCCTCATACCGATGTCAGACTATATTACAAGCCTCAATAACCAGACACAACTTGACCGAAGTATCATACACAGATACATGGTTCAAAACTTGCCCCAAGAGCCACGAGAAGTCTGGCTCGGGGGACGTGGAGGGAACACCTAAGTTGAGCCTAGACAAGCACTCCTCGTCCTCTCTCCTCTCGGCAGGAGCGGGAGCCCGAATGCCACTTTGGCCCCTTGAAGAACCCACAACTTCTTTCGTAACCCCAACAGGGGGGACTGCGACATGAGCAGCAACACCCACATCCTCCTCGGCAGAAGAAGCTTCACAGGAAGAAGACCTAACCCCTTCCGGTGATTCAGGCTCAGAAGCCTCATTCGAGACTATACCCAAGCTATTTGTACCGCGAGTAGCAGCTGAGTGAGATGAAGAAGACATACCTAGAAAAAGGAAGATGAATGGAGAAAAAGGCGCAAACTTGAAACTCAAACGCAAGGGAGAAACTGAGTTGGCAGCGAACGCAAGGAAAACCAAACGAGACACATGTTCAAGAACTCTGGGAAGAAAAGAAAGCAAGAAGAAGGCAAGAGAGACAAAGAGAAAGCGAAGGGGCGCGCTTAGTGTTTGGGAAAAGTAAGAAATGATTAGGAGGCAAGAAAATGCTTTTAATAGGTAATAAAACCGTTTTTGGTGCAGTTAACAAAACGCTAATCATGATTAATAACTACCCACTTAAATTTAAATTAAATGCGAATGTCAATCGTTCGAATTCCCGCTTGAAATAAATGAGTATGCGTACCTCGGACCTCACCAAAACTGAGAGTAACACTTAACTCAAACCGCAACAATTTCTGCTTGAGCTAGGGGGCTGATGTACCGGACCGAGTTGGAAGCATCGAGCTTTCCCTCTGAGGTCGGTTCCGAACTCGTGTAACCACCCTTACTCGATTCCTAACCAATCCCTGAAAAATGGGGACTTATAGACTTATATAACTACCTTTGCGAAATCCATGAAAAAAACCTTAAATCTGAATCTATAAATACCATGGACAAACACGCAAAGAGGAATAATAATCACAAAAAATACACTCATATTAATGAGGGAATCAACCCCTCTCGTCACTCAAAAACTCCGGACCGAACTCAGCTCGTCTAGTCAGAATCTGGTAGGAACAATTTCCTTTTCTAAAGTAAAAATAACACTAGTTAATTAACATATAAGATCAATTGAATATCTTAGTCATTCTATACATATACCTACCTCGTCGTAGTGTGATCTCCAAAAATGGATCACGATCTTATATATACAAGAAGTTGAACTAAACATTCTAATAATTGTTTTCTAGAATCTCTCCCTCTATGTATATGCGTACGATCATAAATGTATACATGTATTCTATTATAGATGATTTTTTAAAGCAATTTACCTTAAATATTTATAAAATTAATAGATTTATTGCTCAAAAATAAATTCCAAGAAATTGCTACATAGGGCTTCTACATCTATCTCACCTCACTTGCAAAAAATTTACCCATCTAAAGCGAACTATTCACCATGTATCATTTTGTGCGTAATATATGCTTAAACTCACTTAACATCAAAATCTGATGAAAAGAAAAATAATTATTTTTGGTAGTTATACTTATACAACAACGATTTGTTATTTGTTATTAGCTACTATTTGCGAACAGATATACCGGTATGGCGCAAAACTATGCAACTACGCGTCGTTTTCCATGGAATCTTGATGGTACATCAGTAACGTATGGCGCAAAACCATGCAACTACGTCTTGTTTTGGAATCTTGATGGTACATCAGTAAGGAATCCATCAAAGGTTTCGATGAGAGATATATTGAAGGTTTCGATGAGAGATATATTGGATGTTTCATCACGTAGCTTAACTTATATATATATTCCTATAAAATTATGACTTCATGCAGTTTGATATACAATAGTTTTGAGATGACTAAGCTTTTTTCTCGTGTAAAGTAAAGTAAGATTAGTTATTAATATTTTTTATTTTAGTTTCAAATTTACCAATATCAAATTAAACTAATTTTTATTTGAAGTAATTTCATGTTATTTTTTTAGTATAAATTTATATATGTTTTTAAATTTAGTCGATCTAATTTGAGTGAAACAAAATTATTATATAAACAATTAAGTTTTTTTTCTCATTCTAAAGTATTAGATAACAGGCATTAATTGATATTTTCAAGCTCTTCCCATGTTAACAATACATTGGTAAGTTAGAAATTTAGTTGTTCCGTTGACGAACTCCCGAAATATCATTTGTGAAAATTTGTGAAATACTATCAAATGAGTTAATAGTCAAATGCGTACGGATTAGAATTTACTATTGTAACAATGATTGGATGTTGAGAAAATTTCAATCATGATTAGTATAAGAAAATAATAAAGAAAAACCATGAAACAATTTATTATATATAGATGTGAAGCTAAACACAATTCAAATATCAAAATTTAAAAAATAAAATCATTAAAGATATATGCTTTGCAAACTCTTTAATGACATCAATGACTTAGTGTTCAAATGTAAACGGGGAAGTTACAAAATATTTATTCCAATATTGTAACGAAATAATACCTGACACTTTATTCTGTTTGACTACCTGACTTGTTCTTCATGCATTGACCGTCAAGAAAGAGGAATTGTCCATTTTTTACGGTTCGGTTTAGCAGGACCGCTTTCTGGGGTGATTTCAATGGTGTCACCGTCTTTCATCTGGTACCAGTTAAACGCATATGTTTCAGTCATGACATAGTCCTTGTTCTGGTAAATGAAAAAATAACGTCCTTTTTCGGGAACAACATGTTTGTGAAACCTCTCCAACTCATCCCTCAGCTTTTCGACTCTATTAAAAACATTGATCTTGATTGGAATCTTCTGAGTCCCTCCCTTGGGAATCACAAACACATTCATCATCTTCACCCCCAAAATGGGATCTGCAGCCGTCACCGGCGAAATCTGTTTTGGTTGTGAACCTGAACTTGAATGAGCTGCCACAGGCGAAATCTGTTGTAGCTGTAAACGTGAATTCAAATGATCTGCAGCCGGCACTCTAGTCCGCTGAGGTGGCGACGGTGGAGGCCGAGGCAGAGAAGGAGAAACCTCTGATTCATTGAAATTAAGGAGTCTTGGCAGTAACGGCACCGGGGAAGTTGTTTCCGGTGGTGTTGGTGTGTCCGTACACTTGTGCAGCAACTCTTCGAACTCTTCTTTAGTTGGCGTCGTCACGTCCATCATGGATTCAAGAAACTTTTCTGAATCTTCAAGATATTCGTTTATATTCTGCGGCTGTGATGACTTTTGCTGTGACTCCTGCATTTGATCAAGCCCTGTAATTATACAAAACTCTTATGTTTGCAGTATGGCGTTTGCAGTGGTATCTCCCTTGGTCAAGTTGAAAAAGGTGAAGCAACAGTATAACAAACCCTCAACCGATTATTAACTTAATCTTGATTTATAACAGTATTTTATAATTATATTATTATAAAATTATTAATTTTAATATCATAAAAACTTTAGTATGA
This sequence comes from Hylodesmum podocarpum, assembly GCA_026586105.1. Taxonomy (NCBI): domain Eukaryota; kingdom Viridiplantae; phylum Streptophyta; class Magnoliopsida; order Fabales; family Fabaceae; genus Hylodesmum; species Hylodesmum podocarpum. The sequence continues at coordinate 668,073 of JALJEV010000426.1, read as the reverse complement.
TATATGATTTTTTTATTTAATTTTAATTCTTATTTTATACATAGGTTTGTCCATATATTATATATTAACACATATTTTTATATTTTATTTTAATTTTATTATTCAATTATAGTTTTATAATTTTATATTTTATATAAAATCAACATTGAAATACATGGGAAAATTGATGGGCGATTTTTTATTTTATAATTTTTTTAGTTTAAATCATAAAAAATAATAACTAAAAATAAATAATATTAAATGAGTGTTCAAATGTATACGACAACAGAAGTTATACAAAATATTTATTTCGATATTAAAACAAATAACAACTGTTTGACTACAAAATTTTTATTTCGATATTACAACAAATAACAACTGTTTGTTCGACTACAGAATATATATTTCGATATTACAACAAATAACAATTGTTTGACTATTGTTTGATTACTTGACACCTGGGTTCTTGTAATTATACAAAACTCTTATCGTTACAGTAAAAGTGTTTGAGGTGGTATGCTCTATGTTATATATTTAAAAAAAAACATTTAAATTTTGAAACTATTGTGTAACAAACCCTCAACAAACTATTAACGTAATCTTAATTTATAATAACAGTATTTTATAATTAAAAAATATAAAACGTGTAAACATAATAATATTATTATAAAATTTAATTTTAATTCTTATTTTATACGTAGGTTTGTCCATATATTATATATTGTCACATATTTTTATATTTTATTTTAATTTTATTATTTAATTATAGTTTTATAATTTCATATTTTATATAAAATCAACATTGAAAGAAATGGGAAAATTGTTGGGCGATTTTTTATTTTATAATTTTTTAAAATAAGAATATAGAAAATATATATGGAGAAAGAGACAAACAACTAGTTCTCCTTAAAAAATTATGATTCCTAAAATGAAAACTTTTAATCTAACATTTGAAATTTAAAATAGAAATTTTTTAGTTTTAATCATAGAAAATAGTAACTGCAAATAAATAATATTAAATTAGTTACCTGTATTACTAGATACTTGTAACCATAAAAATATAATTCTAAGAAAATAAATAAAATAATTTCTAAAATCAATGACATCAACATCATAACAACTTGTTTAAATATGATTAATGATGAAATTTTAGAAAGGAACAAGATGATTTAAAAATGACATCACAAAATTTACAAATTTATAAATTATAAATAATCTCGTGCACTTTGAAATTATTTTATTTATATCAAAACCACCACTTAAGTTATTACAACAACTTTTTCAATGTGTTTTGAAACTTTAAACAATCACCAGGAAAAAATCACCTCGAGTAATGAAGTCAGCTATCGAGAAAATCAAAATAAATTTGAAATTCCATGAAAAAAAAGGTGAGTACCCAAGAGTAGATGGACAGGAAACTGATACGGCATGAATTTTTAATTAAAAATAAATGAAAAATTTTTTCTTAAAAAAATGAATGTGATAATTTAAGTAGTTTTAAAATTAAAAAATATATAAAATTGATGGAATTAAAATATTAAAAATAAATGTCATATTTAAATATTATTTACTTGAATATTTAAAGGAATTTGAGATTAAACCATTTAAATTTATCATCCATGTATAAAAAACTAAAAGATTCATAAAAAGCTTGGCAGTTTTATTTTTTAAAAAAATATTAATCCATATAAAGATAAAAACAAATCATATAAAATATAATATAACAAGTTGTAACCACCTGAAAGTATATCAAAATTTGAAAAGATTATAACTAAACAAATTTTAATTTGTGTAATTTTTTAAATGAGATAGAATTAATAAACAAGTGTTTCTCCTAAATTTCAAATAAATAAAAAAATCTGATTCTTCTCGTTTAACATGTTGAAAAGCTAAGTTGGAAAACGAGTATTTCTTTTTTCCTTCACTTTTCTCGTCAAACCTTTACCATTTTTCTTGTACAACAATATTTCTAAGGAGATGTTGATCATGTCATCAACATGTCATTTTATGAACACTCAAATAATCTAGACCGAGCATATGATTTCAAATATCTCTTTTGTTGAACTAAAAGACATTGGTTGTCAATGAGGATTGTAAATCTCTTGCACATATTTTATTAGACTAAATTTGATTATTTAACTATAGTACGGATTAAAACAATCACCCCGAACTGAGAGATTTATCAAGTCAATGATTACTTTCGGATATCAATCAAGATCATACCTTATTTTTTAAGGAGGAAAGAGAGAAAAATTACAATTCTTATTATTTATATTGATGACATGATAGTCACGGGAGATGATCAAGAGGAACGTAATTCATTAAATGAATATTTGGCAAGAGAATTTGAGATGAAAGACATTGGTTCTTTGAAATACTTTCTTGGGATTGAGGTCTCAAGACCGTCTTAGCAGAAATATGCATTGGATTTGTTAAAAGAAACTGGGATGACAGCATGCAAACCAGCAAATTCTCCAATCGAAGGGGGATTGAAGTTGTGTATTTAAGAAGATCAAACTCCGATAAACAAAGGAAAATATCAGATACTTGTAGGGAGATTGATGTATCTCGCACACACCATACCAGATTTAGCTTATGCTCTTAGTGTGGTGAGTCAGTTCATGCACAATCCTGGTATACAACACATGGATGCGGTCATACGAATCTTAAGGTACATAAAGGTTACTCCTGGAAAGGGAATTTTGTTCAAAAAGGGATCTAACTACCAGGATATGGTGGTTTATAATGATGCAGATTGGGCAGGTGCTCTTGATGATAGGAGATCAACTTCAGGATACTTTACATTTGTAAGAGGTAATCTTGTCACATGGAGAAGCAAGAAGCTCGTTCTAGCGCTGAAGCTGAACTCAGAGGAATGATTCTTGGACTCTGTGAAGGTATGTGACTTAGACTACTTCTGCATGACTTAGACTTAGGGTATGTACATACACATCTCATTCAGTTGTATTGTGATAACAAAGCTGCGCGCGATATTGCTCACAATGCGTGTGACATTGCTCACAACCCTATCCAACACAATCATATGAAACATGTGAAAGTTGACAGATTTTTTTATCAAGGAAAAGCTTGATAAAAATATTCTAGAATTGCCAAATATTCGATCTGAAGATCAACTAGCAGATATTCTTACCAAGACTGTTACAAGTCAGACTTTTGGGAAACTATTAGACAAGTTGGGAATGTATGACATCTATTCACCAATTTGAGGGGGTGTGTTGAAAAAGTCCAATATTGGAGGGGTGAAGTCTCACATCATCTAGTGATGGGATCTGCTGCATATATATAAGTGGGGGACAAACCTCACTTCACAAGCCAATTGAAGCCAGTTTTGTGGAGTTAAGTTAGGCTCAAACCCAAATTTTTACACAAATTTCTTGTACATTGGTAATTTTTTTTTGTGTGTTAACTATGATAGTGGAGTTTAAGTTGCTGAATGGACAATTGAAAGGGTAAAACATGATAATTATGATCAAATATCTGTAACTATTTCATTGACATGCAAATTTAGTTACGTAGATATATTGATTAGGCATCTCCGAAACAAGGATGCCTCTTGCAATCCAATAGAAACAATTGCAAAAGTTATTCAATACAGGGTGGATTTATGTAAACAAACAAAGTGACTTATCGTGATGTAGTTATCTTGGTTAGAGTTACATAGATTTATTTATCTTTGTGTCATAAAACTTATATCTTTAATAATTGATTGCAGCACTACACTCACTTAATTTAATGTTAATTGCTAATTGCTTGAATAATCTAAAAACAATTGAGTCGTCTTGGTGGTTTCCAAAACAAGAGTAAACTTTGAGGTTATAAGATCAAAGAGGTTACGTGATCAACGAGGTTATAAAATCAACATTAGTTTTAAAATCCAAGTCCTTAAAATAAAATGAGTTTCGAAATATAAAAGGGAAAGATTGAAAAAAATCTTATAAATAAAATAATAAAAAAATATTAAAGATGGATTTGAATACATAATATGAGCAGTTTTACAATTAATAAATATGTAAAATATCTTAAAATAAAAAAAATAGATCATTTCCTAAAATTTTAGTTCAAAATGAAAAGGTAAAGTAAAAAACGGTGACAAATGTTAGTAATTTTAAAAAGTTTCAAAGTTGGAAAAGCCATTAAATTATTTCCTGATTGCGGTGGAGAATATAGTTGAAAAGAATTTGAAGATCTTTGTGAAGAATTCACGAAGAGAAGTCCGCTATCAAGAAGGAGCATTTCAGAGAATTGTTAGCTAAACAGTGAATTGGAGCATTCACGTGTTTAACTGAATTCCTACCTTTTCTGTTCAAAACATGACACTATGGAATAGGCGGAAACCAATAATAAATCACTTAAGAAATTTTGGTCACATCACTTTTATATATATATATATATATCCGGACAAGAAAAGGAAGAAGCTCGATAATAAAGATAGAAAATATGTTTTTTTCAACATAAGTGAAGTTTTCAAGGTTTATAAACGATTTAATCCACTTGCAAAGAAGACATGATAGTGATGTCATCTTTGATAAGAAAACACTTGGAATTAGTTAGAATAATGTTTGTTCACGGTAACAGTCACTTCCAGTCCTTTTTTATGGAGAAAATGAAGAAAAAAAAATAGCAGAAGCAGAGACAACCTTTGCAGCAATAAACTCCGACAACAAATGTTCTGAAAATGAACCAACTCCATTCGCTACTGAAATTTCACCAACAGTTGCAGCTTCCACTGGTGTAGCAGCTAAATCACCTCTACGTTGCGTTCAAAAGAGACCCGGATGGATGACAGATTAAGGTACCTAGAATTGACCAATATGAGGATCCATTTACTTTGTTTTTTTTTTTTTTTTTCAGATAAACATTTGAAGATGCTGTCAAGAAATCAAAATAGTGGAAGACAATGGATGATAAAAGAGAGCTGAGAAGTTAAAAAATATAAGGTGTGAAGTGCTCGTTCCAATGAGGGACCATGTTACGAACGGGTGATGAAGCCTAATTCAACCCTACAAAACTAGCTTATAAGGTGAGGACTGCTCCTCACTTATATACATACAACATACTCTACTCTTGGGCGATGTGAGATTTTCAACATTATTCATTATTGCCTAAAACTCATGATCTATCTATCAACTTGATACAAAGCTAGCATTTTTGCCTGATAAGAAATGTATATTGATCAACTATCTGGATATGTGAAGTAAGGTCATGAAAATCAATTATACAAGTTAAAAAGAGGTATTATACAGACTAAAGCCTAGAAAGTTTGGTATAGTCGTAAAAATGCTTCCTTTGTTAAGAAAGGTTTTCAAAAATATCCATATAAATATATAATGTTTACAAAATTTGGAATAGACAAGAAGTTACTTATAATTTACTTACGTATGCAGTTATGCTGGTCGATTCTAAGTAATCTACGATGAATGAATTTGATATGATAAATTTTGGGCTAATGTGCTATTTTACGGGGCATTTAAGTAGTGCATGCAATTTCCTATGGGTATCTTTATTTCTTTAAAATTTTAAACCATTTTAAAAAAGGATTGCAATCTGATTTTGACTCCAATTGAACATGGTCTAAAACTCACAAAACTTGGAACAGAAAAAAGGGTGAATGATATTATATATAAGCAAATTGTTGGGAGGGAGTCTTGTGTAATTGACATCCACAAGACCAAATATTATGCGTGCGATTAGTTTGATCGGCCGATATACAGAGAGTCCAACTGAAGTTCCTCGAAGAAACAATAAATTGTGTCAATTACATAAGCCAAATTTGTTGATGCCGCTACATTATCATGCGAAGCTATCTAGTTGAGGAGATGACTTCAAACACTCTGGAGTTAACAACAAGGTCCAACAACAATCCATTGTGATAAAATTTCCGCAATCAAAATTTTAAAAAATCTTGTCTGTAAATATATTGATATTAGATACCATTAACGGTAGTATAATTGATTTAGTGTATTGTAGAAGTGAAAATTAAGTGGCTGGTACTGTGACTAAACCAGTTAAACAAACTACATCTGTGAAGTTGCAAATAATGCTCGCAATATGTTCTTCAAAGGATGCTATTCAAGGAAGTACACAAGAGTGCATAAAAGTGCACAAGAGAATTGGCCAAGTTTGTACATCACTAACATAAACTCTACATATTTCAGTGTAAGGGAGGGTGTTAAAGATTTATTTATATTTATATTTATTATTTAGTTCTAATTCTATATTATCGTGGTAATAGATGAAAAAACTGTAAGATAATGTATTTAGTGGATATAAATAGTAATTTTAACTCTCCTGTTTTATAAGATTTGAAACTAGTTTTTCTTTTAATTTTCTTTTCTGTGTAAAGTCTATTTATAAGTTGTTTTTTTTTTTTTATCAATAAAAAATGGGGCTTCCAGATATCAAAATTTTAGAAACAAGATCAACCAATGATATATGCTTTGCAAACTCTTCAATGACATCAGTAGCTATTATTCAAATGTAAACTAATGACAATGAAAGTTATACTGGTCCAATGTTGTACAGGCTCTCTATACAATTCTTTTTTACTACGATAATTAACAACTTTCCCGCCAAACTACTGTTTGAGTAACTACCTGAGACTTTGTTTTTTCATGCATTCACCGTCTATGTGTTGAGAGACTTTGTTTTTTCATACATTCACCGTCTACGACTGTGTAGAAGAAGAAGGAATTGTCCATTTTTTCCGGTTAGGTTCAGCGGGACCGCTTTCAGGAGTGATTTCAATGGTGTCACCATCTTCCATCTGGTACCAGTTAAACACATACGAATCAGTCATGACAAAACCCTTGTTCTGGTATGTGAAAAAATAACGTCCTTTTTCGGGAATAACATCCTTGTGAGACCTCTCCAACTCATCCCTCAACGTTGCGACTTTATTATAAACATTGATCTTCATTGGAATCTTCTGAGTCCCTCCCTTAGGAAACACAAACACATTCAACATCTTTGTCCCCAAAATGGGATCTGCAGCTGTCACCGGCGAAATCTGTTGTGGTTGTGAACCTGAACTATCTGCTGTTCCCACAGGCGAAATCTGTTGTGGCTGTAAGTGTGAATTCAAATCATCTGCAGCTGGCACAATGTTTTGTGTTGAACTATCTACTGTTCCCATGGGTGAAATCTGTGGATGTAAATTTGAGTTATCTGCGGCCACCACAGGTGGATTTTGTTGTGGATGTAAACATGAATTTGAATCAGCTGCTGCCACCACTATTGAAATCCGTTGCGGATGTAAACGTGAATTCGAATTATCTGTGCCCACCACTTGTGAAATCCGTTGTGGTTGTGGATGTAAACGTGATTTTGAATTACCTGCTGCCACCTGTGAAACCGGTTGTGGATGTAAACGTGAATTTGAATTAGCTGCTGCCACCACCCTTGAGATCTGTTGCGGATGTAAACGTGAATTTGAATTACTTGCCACTAACGTTGAAATCTGTTGTGGATGTAGATGTAAATTCGAATTATCTGCAGCAGCCACCCGTGAAACCGGTTGTGAATGTAAACGTGAATTCGAATTATCTCCAGCAGCCACTGATGAAACTGGTTGTGGATGTAAACGGGAATTACCTGTGGCCGAAATCCGTTGTGGATGTAAACGTGAATTCGAATCTGCAGCAGCCACCGGTGAAACTGGCTGTGGATGTAAACGGGAATTACCTGTGGTCGAAATCCGTTGTGGATGTAAACGTGAATTCGAAGTACCTGCACCTCCAGCAGCCGGTGAAATCCCATGTGGAGGTAAAGGTGAATTTGGATGATGTGAAAGTGAAGGTGCTAGTGGTAACTTCAATGACCTAAGCACGGAAACTGTTGAACTAGTTAGCATGCCACAATCTCGCAGCGTCCATTGATCATTCAATTCCTGACCCGGTTTTAACCGCACACTGAACTCGCTCGGTCTGCCGAGTTGACGTCTCTTCTGTCTGTGTATATTCTCCTTCAGCTGCAAAACGGTGTCGTCAAGATCCATCTCTACTTTGAAAGGTTTAATTCTGGTCCCAAGTACTTCTACAGTGAACTCCACTCTAGTCTGCCGTGGAGACGGAGGCCGCAAAGGAGAAACCTCTGCTTCATTGAAATCAAGGCCACTTGGCAGTACCGGCGCCGGTGAAGTCGTCTCCGGTGGTGTAGGTTTGTCCTGCATCAACTCTTCAAAATCTTCTTTATTTGGTGTCTGCACCATGTTAATCAATTCAAGAACCTCTTCTGAATCTTCAAGATATTCATTTATACTCTGCGGTGATGATGGAGTATGCACCTGTGCCGCCGGAGGTGAAGTTTGCTGTGACGCCAGTATTGGATCAAGCGTTGGTGCCGTCGTGTCTAGAAACATATTTATCATCTCACCTATGTCGGTTTCAAACTCATTGCTATTTATCGCTGGAAAGTCCTCGGATGACAGCGCCGCCGCGACGAGTGTTTCAGAAAACAACATTTGATCAACAGTTGGAGCCGACGTTTGCGAAACCGGCAACTGCATCAATTCATGTATGTCTTGGATGGGAGGAGTGGGCTCCAACTTGTGGTGCAACTGATGTGTGAAGGAATCCGAAGCAACGATGAGTTTGATAGGAATGTCTTGCCTGATGTCCAGCACGGCATCTTCGTTTTGAAGAACTTGGCCATTGAAGATTAGCGTTTGATTATGAACGCTAATCTTGGTGTTCTTCTCTATCATTTCTTTGATTTCTTGAACTGAATCAAAGAAACTCAATTGAATACACAGTGTGCTCTGATCCTCTCGCAAGATAGTCACCTCCACATTCGCTTCAAATGTGTCGTCCATCACTCACTACCAAAACTAACGAATGGTGTAATTCCCAAGAGGGATTATATTTTTTATTTTAACGTTTTATAAACACCTCTTAGTTATCGTTATTTCTTTTTCTATCCATCACTTATTAATTCTAATATATTCTTTTTGGCTTAATAAATATTAATTATATATATTTTAAAATTTTAGTGCGGATAACTGAAGACAAAAAAATAATTATTCAAACTTAGAAATATAATAAATAACTTCATAAGATTAAAAAGATAATTAAACTAGTTCATTAAAAAAGGGAAATCCAATAAATTAAAACAAAAAAGATTAAAATAAAAATAAAAAAAAGTTATATTGGACTAAAGTAAAAATAATTTTATAAAAAATAATAATAATATAATCGAATTTATAAAATTAAGGATTTTATTATTTCTATTGTTTTTGTTTTTAATTAATTATAAAACTATGATTTTAAATTTAATTTTTATTTCTAAATATTTATACAATAAAAAGTTGTAACATTAATTTAATTTTCTTTCTTGTTTTCAAATATTTGTAAATGAAATATAAGTAAAAATACTATTTTATTTTTTGTTTTCAAATACTTCAAATATTTGTGTTCACCATTTCTTGTTTTATTTTAACGATTCTTACCATTTCAATTTTAAAAATAAATAAATTGAAAATGATAACCTTTTAATTAATTAAAATAAAAAATAAAAAATCCTTCATTTTATAAGTGTAGTTATATTTTTATTTAGTCCCTGTAATATAAAATCATTTTAATTTTGTTCTCTTAATTTTTTTATTATAGTTTTTAGTCCATATAATTTTCTCTTTTTTTATTTTAATCCTTTCGTTAGATTTGATAGTCAATTTTAATAGGAAGGAACAAAATCAAACCAAAGGTCGAAAAGTAATTTTTTTCAACAGGACAAAAACTAAACACACCAATTTATAAGATTAAATAAAGTTGGTTTAGCCTAGTTTTTCTTCTATCACCATGTGTTTAGCTCTTTCAAAAATTGAAAATTGTAAAAAATCTCTACCAAACTACAATAAATACTTATACCCCACTATATAAGTTACAGAAATAACTTTTGATGAGAGAGTTACACAATTAATGAGAAATTCATTAATAAGAAATAACGTTTTTTAATTATTAAAACATAACATTAGTAAATACAAAATAGAAATTAATTTATATATGTGTAAAACTGTAGATAATAGAATTAGATAATCAATGAGTAATTAATTAATGAGAAATATTTTTTAATTACTAAAAGCTAACTATTAGAAAATAATATTGTAAAATAAAATGTGAAATAGAAATCAAGTTATATAAGTACAAATTATAGATGATAAAATTAGATCATTAATAAGATATATTTTTTTATTATTAGAAAAATATTTATTTGAAGATAATATTGTAAAATAAAATATGGAATAGAAATTAAATTCTATATGTATAAAATATAAAATGCTAACAATTTTGTAATAAAAATATAATATATTGTTTTCATATTTAAAAAACCATTTACAGTTTTTAAAAGCTGTAATCACTATCTCTAAGGAGGTAAAACAGAGATAGCCACTCAATCAACAGCATAAAATGTAACCGCCCACGAATAGCCCTGGTTATTCTCTTTAAGCTGGATTCAAAACCTAATTGCCATTTCTTATTCCTTTCCTTTACCTTTTAATTAATTAAAAAAAGAAAAGATAGTTTCAATCATTTAATTTTTTAACTGGTTCCGTGGAACAAGTACGAATCACTAATTTGACATTGTAAGACAAAGATAGGATAAATAAAAAATTTAAGAGAAAAAATATATATTCTTTTAAAAAATTTAAAATTTAAAATTTAATATTTTTTAAATTTGTTTGGCTGGACTCATTGTAAGGTAAAGCGGAACAAATCAAACTCTTTATAAATAAACATACACGAACGAATTTTAGATGGGTTGAGGTGGACTTACTTACCCACTCAAAATTCAGAATCTTTTATATATATTTAAAAAAGCTGAACTAAACATTTTAATAATTGTTTTTTTAAATGTCCCCGTGTAAGTATGTATTCTACTATAGATGTTTTTTTAAAGCATTTTACCTTAAATATTTATAAAATTAATAGATTGATTGCTAAAAATAAATTTCAAGAAATTGCTACTTAGCTTCTACATCTATCTCACTTCACTTCAAACAATTTACCATTTAAAGCAAACTATTTACCATTTATATTTTTTTCACCTATTTTTTTATTATGTTGTCTAACACATGCGATGCTGTGAGTAATATATACATGGCACAAATGTGCATTGGAAACCAGATATTAAACTCACTTAAACGTATGAAAAGAAAAATAATTATAATGCAAGCAAATTAAAGCACTTTCAAGTTTCTGCTTTATTTTCAATTGAGTTTCTAGTTGCCACTTTGTCATCTCTTGGTAACTGATTCATTTTCATTTATTTTTGGTACAACAATAATTAAATTTGATAAAAAGCATTAAAAAATAGAAGATACCATTATTCATGATTTATATACGGGAGAGATAATGGATCATGTATCAATTCTATACTTTATAATGAGTATATAATGGTTTTTCACTGAGAAAAAAATTAGAGATATATTGAAAAAATACATGATAGATGTTTCATGTAAATGAGTTAACATAAAAGTCTGGTTTTTCATCATGTATGACTTCATTGCCAAAAATAAATAAATTTTGTATATATCTCCCCGTGGTCAAGTTGAAAGAGGTAATTTTTAAATTCTTATCATTTAAATTAACTAACTATTTATAGTTACATATAATATATATTATATTTTAAATAAAAAATTTAAATTTTGAAACAACAGTATAACCCACACAACCAATTAATATTATTATAAAATTACTAATTTTAATATCATACGAACTTTAGTATGATATATGCCTATTTCATTAATTTTAATTTTTTATTTTATATGTATGTTTGTCCAATATATAATATATTGACATGTATTTTTATATTTTATTTTAATTTTATAATTTTATAATTTAAGAATTTATATTTTATATAAAATCGCATAGAAGACATGGGAAAAGTGATGCACAATTTTTTATTTTATAATTTTTTTTAAAAAAATAAAATATATATGTGGAAAGAAAGAGATTAACAAGTAGTTCTTTTGAATATTTTAAAAAAAAAAAGAATAGTTCCTAAAATGAAAAATTTTAATCTAATATTTGGAATTTAAAATAGAAAATTTTAGTTTTAATCATAGAAAATAGTAACTAAAAATAAATAATATTAAATTAGTTACACACATTAAATAAATAAAATAACTACAAAAATCAATAGCATCAATATCATAACAACTTGTTTAAATATGGTTAATGATGAAATTTAAAAAACACTGTATGTTCTACAAATGACATCACAAAATATTTGGTTTGTTAAACTAAAAAATTGATACAAAGTAATTTAAAATTTATAAAATTTATAAATTATAGACAATGGTGGGTATATAAGTCAAAGTTCATGAATGAACTGGTTCAAAAATCTCCGCAGAACAATTATTTAAAGGGTTGAAAGTTGAAATTTAAATTTCTCTTTATTTCCCTACCACCTCTCAGTCTTCTCGTATTGTAAATATTGTTTGAAAGATTATGAAAGTGTGAGATATATTCAACAAACATTAAAATCCTAATTCTAATATTGGAAAAAATAATTCTTAAATATAGTGAGAGATTAATAACTAAAACTTGATAAAAAAAAATGATTTTTAAGAAGCCTTCGTATCTTAATGCATGTATTTAATTTATTCGGAGCTATTAGAGATGGATCTACTTTTTGAATGAAAATTTATTTCTAAAAAAAAACATATGTGATAATTGAAGTTGTTAAAAATTATAAAATATACAAAAATTATGGAATTAAAATATTAAAAATAAATAAAATATTTAAATATTATTACTTCAATATTTAAATGATTTTGAGATTAAAAAAGAGTGGATTTTTTAAAAATTATTAATTCATATAAAGATAAAAAAAAATAAAAAATATATAATAAAGCAATTTGTAACCATAAATCATACCAAAATTTGAAAAAGATTATAACTAAAAAAATTAATTTGTATAATTTTTCAAATGAGATAAAATTAATAAACAATTGTTTCTCCTAAATTTCAAATAAAAAAAATCTGATTATCCTAATTTAACATTGTTAAGTAAAAAAAAACTTAGCATATTGATTTTGATAATAACAAAACAGACGGAAGTATGATAGACGGATCATTGATGAGCATAGACGAAAGATGCAACCTCAAGCATAGACGTACAAGTACAAGACGAAGTGTTCAAGTCATCAAATTTCAAAGCAACTGTATCAGATGAAGAACCTTCTATGAACAAGACGAAGTGTTTATCTCAACTTAAAGTCAAGTGCCCAAGTGTGAAGATATGAAGACTGAAGTTGAAGACGACAAAGAAGAAAGAAGACAGATGAATGAGTACAACACATGACTCAGTCTTTATTCATTTGTCTATCAGAGTTTAATGAAGTTCAGACCTTTTGTAAAGAATAAAACACAAGAACAGGGGGTTGAATTGTGTTATTAATAAAAATTTTCTTATCATCTATTGTTTTTAAACAGGTTCAGACGATGTAAAATTTATCTTAAAAGATTAATTTTAACAAATGAAGTTATGCTTTAATTATCCCCGTTAGTCACAAGATTAAATAACATAAACGCAGTTATTTTTATACTGGTTCGTCTATCCAAGACTACGTCCAGTTACCCAGCAAATACTGAGTTTTCACTATCAACCGTGAAAAGGTTACAAGTATTGTTTGAACCCAGCCACTTCGCTAATACACAGGCTATTCTTTAAACAGAGCCTTCCCAGACTAAACAAACAAACAAGTATTCTTTGTAACACAACCTTTTCAGGCTAAAGTCAGGTATTCTTTGTACACATAGCCTCCTCAGGCTAAAGTACCACACAAGTGGATTTAAAAGAGTTTAAGAAAAACTTAAGGATTCCTCTACGCAGAGAGGGTTTTTACAATGAAGAATAAATTCTTTTGATTCAAGAGTGAAGACAAGAATAAGCTTATATAGCGTTTTCGCCAACTTGAAAATGTGAAGAGAAGACCTTTATATAGGCAACAGTCTTGGAAAGATCCGTTAGACTCAAATCTTGATCGTTGTCCTTTTCTTGAAGCTTTCCCATCAGTGGCAGAGATCAATCAGAATAATTAATGTTTGAGCAACGGAGTCAGCGCACATTTAGTACCTTTTTCTGACTTGATAAGATTGGATAACAAAAGCGTGATCTATTTTTCGTGTTGCAAAGGTTTTGCATAGTATCCAACAACTTTTGGAAACTTCCACGAGTAACGACTAGATTTGAAATGTGCACAAGTTACTTCGTCTATCTTCAGCTTCTTCTAGTAGACGATGAGTCTTGACATAAAACATAGTCTTCGAAAGATATTCTGAAAGAGAAGTCCGAAGATAATGTCGTCTACCATCATTCTTGTATCGTCTGAACTTTGCGACATAACCCCTTTTTGATGAAAGATGAAATGGAAACTTTTCAGATTGAGGAGTCATCTTTCGTCTGAGGTCTTCTATCGACTGATATTACTTCGTCTGAAAGTATCGTCTGTCTTGTAATTATCAAAACAAAGAGTGTTAATCATCTTGATCTAACACCTTTCATTTCAAATCAAACTGTTACTCAGAAGCTTCTAAAGGTGGAAAGGGATTTGGTCTTAACCTCTGCAACACGAAAAATATATAGTACACGAAAAATCAGTCAAAGTCTGATCTCGCGTTGACTTCTGCTGTGAAATCATTAAATGTTCTAATTGTTCACTCTGTCAGATGTTGGAGTACCCAAGACAAAAGACAAACGTTCAAATATTCAGTCTAACAGATACTTTAAGAAACTACCTATAAAAGGACTTCATTGCAACGAGTTGAATTTGGCGAACTACACTCCAAAGTTATATCATATTCAACTCTCGCTCAAAGCTCAGCATATAGTTCACTCGCCCTGAACTCAAAATAGCCCTATTTGTAAAATCTCTTTCTGCGTAGAGGATTATTCTTTTTTATCTTCATTGTAAACCACTGTTGTAGTGTTATAGCCGGAGGAGACTAAGTGTTTAAAGAATACATGATTAGCCTAAGGAGGCTGAGGTCCAAAGAATACCTGTTTAGCCTGAAGAGGCTGAGGTCCAAATAATATCTTGTTTTAGCCTAAGGAGGCTAAGTGTTGAAAAAATATCTAATTTAGCCTGTGGAGGTTGTATTCAAAGAATACCTTGTTTAGCATGTGGAGGTTGGGTCCAAAGAATACTGGTTTAACTTGAGAAAGTTGTGTCCAAAGAATATCTGTAATTAGCCAGGAGTGGCTAAGTTCAAAGAATACTCTTAGTGAAAACTTATCATGTTGCTGAGTAACTAGACGTAGACGAACCAATATATATAAAAATATTATTATCTTATCTGTTTATCTGTTAACTAACTGAGGATAATAACTTAAACGAAAATTTTCTTTAAAATCAATCTTCTAAAAAAAAAATCACTTTGCGTATACTCAAAGTTTTATGTATCAGACATAAAACACATCGTCTAAAAAGATTTTAAATAATTAACACAATTCAACCCCCTATTTCTTTTTTTCCCTTCACTTTTCACCTCAAACCTTTACCATTTTTCTTGTACAACAATATTTCTATGGGAGATACTTTATGGACAAGTCATCTATCGGCCAAGCATATGATATCAAATTTCTCTTTTGTTGAACCAAAAGGCATTGGTTGTCATTGTCAATGCGGATGGAAAATTTCTTGCACTTACTTTATTAGACTAAATTTGATTATTTAACTAATCAAATTATACGTTGTTAATTTCTTTTTGTGTTAACTATGGTTGAGTTTGGTTGCTGGATGGTCAATGAAGGTGTAAAACATGATAACTAGGACCGAATATCTGTAAGTATTTCATTGACAAGCAACTTTTAGTTACGTAAATATATTGATTAGGCATCTCTGAAATAAGGATGCCTCGTACAATTCAATTGATTAACCATTGATACAACAATGTGTTAGAGAAACAATTGCAAAAGTTATTCAATAAAGGGTGGATCTATGTAAATAAACAAAGTGACTTATGGTGATGTAATTGTTTTGGTTAGAGTTACATAGATTTATTTATGTTTGGGGTCACAAAAACTTATATCTTTAATAATTGATTGCAGCACTACTTTCACTTAATTTAATGTTAAGAACAATTGATGAGTCGTCGTCATCTTGGTCATCATTTAAGATGGGAGGTTATAAGTTCAGAGAGGTTATATGATCGAGGAGGTTATAAAATCAACATTAGTTTTAAAATCAAAGTCTTTAATTTAAAATAAAATGAGTTTTGAAATATAAAAAGGAAAGATTGAAAAAAAAAAACTTATAAATGAAATAATGAAAATTATTAAAGACGGATTTGAATACATATTCTGAGCAGTTTTACAATTAATAAATATGTAAAATATCTTACAATAGTAAAATATATCGTTTCCTAAAATTTTAGTACAAAATAGATTAAATTAAATTGGTTAAAAACACGGTAACAAATGTTAGCAATTTTAAGAACCTTCAAAAGTCATTAAAAATTTTCGCATTGGTGAAGAATATAGCTCAGAAGAATTTGAAGATATTTGTGATGAATGTATTTGAAGGGAATTCATAGCTACTTTTACAGAGCAATTGAATGGTATCTCGGAAAGGAAAAATTAAACAATTCTCAACGTGGTGAGAAGCCTATCAGCAAGAAGGAACATTCCAGAGAATTTTTAGCCACGGGTAGTGAATTGGAGTATTTATGTGTTGAATAGAAGTCCTGTCTTTTCTATTCAGAACTTGACACTCGAGGAGGCGTGGAGTGGGCGGAAATCAATAGTAAATCAATTTAGAATTTTTTTTTCATCACTTATGCACATGTCCTGCATGATATAAGAAAGAAACTTGAGAGTGCATAATGTCTTTCTTAGCACAACTGAAGTTTCCAAAGCTTATAAATTATTCAATCTACTCACGAAGAAGATTGTCACTAACAGATATGTCATATTTGATGAGAAAACACTTGAAATTGGTTGGAATAACAAACTCCGACAACAAATGTTCATGAGAATGAACGAACTCCATTTTCTGTTGAAATTTCACCAACAGCTACAGATTCCACTGATGTAGTAGCTAAATCACATCTACACATCGTGTTCGAAAGAGAGGTCCGGATGGATGACAGATTTTAAGGTACTAAGAATTAACCAACCTGAGGATCCTCTTACTTTACTCTTTTTCCTGATAAACATTTGAAGGTGTTGTCACTACTGTAAGGAACAACAATTAGGAGCTGACCGATCTTTTAAAAGGACACAAAATCATTGTTGTTAAGTAGGTTAGGTTTTCAAGACAAAATTAAAGGAGAATGAAGAAGTTGAAAAATACAAGGTACCACTCATTGCAATAGGTACAAATAAAAATTTGCATCAATTATAAAGAAGTGCTCGCTCCAATAGCATGACTTGGTACTATTCTGTTAGTATTATCCACTATTGCCCAAAACTTATAATCTTTCCATTAGCTCGATGTAAAGTTAGCATTTTTCATGAGGTTGGAAGAAGAAATGTATATTGATGAACAACTTAGATATATGAAGCATGGTCATTAAAATTAGGTATACAAGTTAAAAAGAGGCATTATATGGACTATATCAAGCAGCTCTACCTAGAGCTTGATATAGTCTAAAACTCACAAAACATGGAGTAGGAAAAATGGTCAATGATATTCTATACAAACAAATTGTTGAGAGTCTTGTGTATTTGACATCAACAAGACCTTATGTATTTGACATTTACAAGACCAGATATTATTCATGTGATTAGTTTGATCAGCCGTTACACGAAAAATTCAACTGAAATTCATCTTCTATTATCAAAGAAGATTTTTCACTATTTGAAAGGAATTACACATTCAAGAACTTTTTATAAAAATAGTCGTCAATCAAGTTTGATTGCCTTTTCCAAAAGTGACTATGCTAGAGATCAAAAAATACATCTAGCTTTGTTTTTACTATGAGTTCAAGAGTTGTATAATAGTGCTCAAAGAAATAATAATTTGTGACTTTGTCAGGAAGCCAAATTTATTGTTGTGGCCGCATTATCATGGGAAGCTATCTAGTTGAAGAGATTGCTTGAAGCACTCTCAAATCAACAACAAGGTCCAACAACAATAATTTTTTTTTTGTTATTTCCTTCTTCTTTTTTATCAATAGAAAATAGTGCTTCCAGCCCAGTTGTCTTTTATAATAAACTAGACTGAATTCAAATATCAAAATTTTAGAAACAAGATCAACCAAAGATATATGCTTTGCAAACTCTTCAATGACATCAGTAACTAATATTCAAATGTAAACGAATAATGAAAGTTACACTGTTCCAATGTTGTAAAGGCTCTTTATGCAATTCTTTTACTACAATAAATAACAACTTTCCCGCCAAACTACTGTTTGAGTAACTACCTGAGACCTTGTTTTCATGCATTCACCATCTACGACTGTGTAGAAGAAGAAGAAGGAATTGTCCATTTTTTCCGGTTAGGTTCAACAGGACCGCTTTCAGGAGTGATTTCAATGGTGTCACCATCTTCCATCCGGTACCAGTTAAACACATACGAATCAGTCATGACAAAGCCCTTGTTCTGTAATGTGAAAAAATAACGTCCTTTTTCGGGAACAACATCCTTATGAGACCTCTCCAACTCATCCCTCAGCTTTGCCACTTTATTGTAAACATTGATCTTGATTGGAATCTTCTGAGTCCCTCCCTTGGGAACCACAAACACATTCAACATCTTTGCCCCCAGATTGGGATCTGCAGCCGCCACCAGCGAAATCTGCTGTGGTTGTGAACCTGAGTTTGAATGAGCTGCCACAGGCGAAATCTGTCGTGGTAGTGAATTCAAGTTATCTGCAGCTGGCATAATCCTTTGTGTTGAACTATCTGCAGCCTCCAGTGGTGAAATCCATTGTGGATGTAACCGTGAAGTTGAATTATTTGCAACCCCCACTGTTGAAATCCGTTGTGGATGTAAACTATCCTGTTGTGGATAATGTGAATTCGAATAACCTGCTGCCATGACCGTTGAAATCCGTTGTGAATATAAACGTGAATTTGAATGATCTGTGGCCACCACTTGTGAAATCCGGGGATGTAAACGTGACTTTGAATTATCTGCCACCACCACTTGTGAAACCCGTTGTGGATAATGTGGATTCGAATTACCTGTTGCCACCACCGTTGAAATCAGTTGTGGATGTAAACGTGAATGCGAATTATCTGTGGCCACCACTTGTGAAATCCGTTGTGGATGTAAACGTGAATTTGAATTATCTAAAACCACGGGCGAAACCAGTTGTGGATGTAAACGTGAATTTGAATTACCTACACCACCCGCGGCCGGTGAAGGCTCATGTGGACGTAAAGGTGGTGAATTTGGATGATGTGAAAGTGAAGGTGCTAATGGTAACTTCGATGACTTCTTAAGCACGGAAACTTTTGAAATAGCTAACATGCCACAATCTCGTAGCGTCCATTGATCATTCAATTCCTGATCCGGTCTTAACCTCACACTGATCTCGCTAGGTGCGGTGAATCGACGTCTCTTCTGTCTGTATATATTCTCCTTCAGCTGCAAAACGGTGTCGCCCAGATCCATCTCTACTTTGAAAGGCCTAATTCTGGTTTCAAGTACTTCTACCGTGAACTCCACTCTAGTCTGCTGCGGCGGCGGTGGAGACTGAGGCGGCGAAGAAGAAGCCTCTGCTACATCGAAATCAAGGCGTCTTGGCAGTACCAGCGCCGGTGAAGTCGTCTCAGGTGGTGTCTGTTTGTCCGCACATTGCTGCATCAACTCTTCAAACTCTTCTTTAGTTGGCGTCTGCACGCTGTTCATCAATTCAAGAACCTCTTCTGAATCTTCAAGATATTCATTTATACTCTGCGGTGATGATGGAGTATGCACCTGTGCCGCCGGAGGTGAAGTTTGCTGTGACGCCGGCATTTGATCAAGCGTTGGTGCCGTCGTGTCTAGAAACATCTCCATCATCTCACCTATGTTGGTTTCAAACTCATTGCTATTGGGAGTGGGTGATAGAGTATTTATCGCTGGAAAGTCCTCGGGTGACAGCGCCGCCGCGAGTGATTCAGAAAACAACATTTGATCAACAGTTGGAGGCGACGTTTGCGAAACCGGCAACTGCATCAACTCATGTATGTCTTGGATGGGAGGAGTGGGCTCCAACTTGTGGTGCAACTGATGTGTGAAGGAATCCGAAGCAACGATGAGTTTGATGGGAATGTCTTGCCTGATGTTGGTTGCCAGCACAAGATCTTCGTTTTGAAGAACTCGGCCATCGAAGATTAGCGTTTGATTATGAACGGGTATGTTGGTGAACTTCTCTATCTTTTCTTTGATTTCTTTAATTGAATCAAAAATACTCCATGGAATACACAGTCTGCTCTGATCCTCGCGCAAGATAGACAGCTCCACATTCGTTTCAAATGTGTCGTCCATGACTCACTACCAAAACAAACGAATGGTGTAATTCTTAGGAGGGATTATATTTTTATTTTAATGTTTTACAAACACCTCTTAGTTATCATTATTTCTTTTTCTATCTCTATCACTTATTAAATCTATTTTTTTTTTTGGGCTTAATCAATTTTTAATTATATGTAATATAAGTTAGTAACTTTTGCTTTTATTCCTTTCAATTTTTTTGTCTTTATAACATTTTCTTTTTGACCGTTGCTACCGTTAAGTTTTGACGTCAAATTTAATAGAAGAATTAATATAACGATGCTTAAAGAAATAATAAATACCAAGAAAGACAGACAAGAGAATAATGATTAAAAAAAAAGAAGAGAAATAAATTTAAAAATTGACATCAAATTTTAAAAATAAAATATTTACAAAAATAAATATAAAAAAATTGAATTAATTTTAAAATTTTAGTATGGATAACTGAAGACAAAAAAAAAAATCAAACTTAGAAATATAATAAATAATTTCGTAAGATTAAAAAAGGTAATTAAACTAGTTCATTAAAGAAGGGAAATCCAATAAAGTAAAACAAAAAAAGACTAAAAAAAAATAAAAAAAAAATATTGGACCAAAAAAAAAGTTTATAAAACATAAGTTATAATATAATCGAATTTATAAAAAATTAAGGATTTTATTATTTCTATTTTTTTGTTTTTAATTAATTATAAGACTGATTTTAAATTTACATTTTATTTCTAAATATTTATACAATGAAAAAGTTGTAACATTAATTTAATTTTCTTTCTAGTTTTCAAATATTTTTAAATGAAACATAAGTAAAACTGGTATTTTATTTTTTGTTTTCAAATACTTCAAATATTTGTGTTCACCATTTCTTGTTTTATTTTAACGATTCTCACGATTTCAATTTTAAAAAATAAATAAATTGAAAATGATCATTTTTTAATTAATTAAAATAATAAAAATAATAAATCCTTCATTTTATAAATTTAGTTATATTTTTTTAGTCCCTGTAATATAAAATCATTTTCATTTTAGTTCTCTTAATTTTTAATTTTTGTTTTTAGTCCATATAATTTTCTCTTTTTTATTTTAATCCTTTCGTTAGATTTGATGGTCAATTTTAATCGGAAGGAAGGAAATCAAACAAAAGGACGAAAAGTAATTTTTTTAAAAGGACAAAAACTAAACACACTAATTTATAAGATTAAAAAAAAGTTGGTTTAGCCTAGTTTTTCCTCTATCAACATGTGTTTAGTTCTATTCAAAAATTGAAAATTGAAACAATTCTCTACGAAACTACAATAATTACACATAATAAATACTTATACCCCACTATATAAGTTACAGAAATAACTTTTGATGAGAGGATTACATAATTAATGAGCAATTAATTAATAAGGTATAACTTTTTTTTAATTATTAAAACATAACATTAATAAATACAAAATAGAAATTAAATTATATATGTATAAAACTGTAGATAATACAATTAGATAATTAATAAGTAATTAATTAATGAGAAATATTTTTTAATTACTGAATGCTAACTATTAGAAAATAATATTGTAAAATAAAATGTGAAATAGAAATCAAATTATACAAGTACAAATTATAAATGATAAAATTATATTATTAATAAGATATGATTTTTTTATTATTAGAAAAATACTTATTTGAAGATAATATTGTAAAATAAAATATGAAATAGAAATTAAATTATATATGTATAAAATATAAAATGCTAATGATTTTGTAATAAAAATAAAATATATTATTTTCATACCGAACAACTTTTCTTTGTTTTTTTTTTTTTCATTCTTAAAAAACCATGAACAGTACAGTTTTTAAAAGCTGTAATCAATCTCTCTATGGAGGTAAAACAGAGATAGCCACTTATACATTTATCAATCAACAGCATAAAATGTAACCTGAAACTGCAGATTTTCCAATCTCGACCCTGAGATTCTAACCGCCCACGAATAGTCCTGGTTATTCTCTTTAAGCTGCATTCAAATCCCTTATCCCCATTTCTTATCTCTTTCTTTTTCCTTTTAACTAAAAACAATATAATATTTCAGCTAAAAACTAAATAATTGGGGGGAAGAGACAATAAATAAGAACTGGTGGTTCCAATCCTCTTAAGCCTAAGTAAGCAGCTGAAACCAAGACCTTACAGGAAGGAGGAATATTTCACATGCATCTGCATTAAAATCATATGTCATAACTCTAGTGTAACACACTGATTTCATATAATCTCATAAAATTATGAAACTAGAAGCGCACAAAACCTCTACCACAGATGTGATTGTAGCAAGATTGAGGCTAAGTATCTGATTCATTGAAAGAATAAAGAAATAGCTAAAGCAGTATTCTATGGTATTCACTGTTACAGTCTGTCAGAGAGCAACAATAGCATGTATAAACTTAGTAAATTTCGTATATGATTCCGCGATTTTGTGATTGACATGAATAATTATGCTTCTATCAAACCCCCTCCCCCAAAATCAATTTGCAGCTTTCCAATTTTAACCATCACGTCGTGGTTCAGTTCGACTCAGAAATGAAACAAAATTTGGTACTTCAAGTAAGGTAACTAATGCAGCTATCTTCTGCGCTTTGATTCTTTCCGCATCTCTGCTACATAACTCTCCATATTTGATTTCTCCCATAAGCGTCTGAGCACAAGATCTTCCTTTGATGCTTCATCTATTAATAACAGGAACCAAATAAGTAAAATTCAACTAGTTCGGATCCATTAAGAGATCTCCTAGTAAGTTAGCTATGCTTGTAGTATCCAGAACAAGTAATCAAAACATAAAAAATCAGGATGGTTCTACGTGTGCAAAACAGATAATTCCACTATGTCCATAAGTCCAAAGAAGATAGTTCATCGTAAATAAATTACAATCACCTATATTTCTCCATCTATCATGAGAAATACCAAGGGATCTTTGTGTCAGATAAGAAGCATCTTCCCAAGAATAAGGGTACTTTTTCACTTTGTATCTCCAAAACCAACAGGCAGACCACACCAGCAGCTGAATGGAAAACAGAATTGATTAGTATATTGCACATTAAAAATATTAATTTTCAGGGCCAAGCACTATTTGTGGGAAAGAATTTCGTATATGTACATCTTAAATAAAAATGGAGCAATGAGAAGTTCATGGTGAATAATTGCAGTTTCCAGATAAAAGATTAGAACTCTAACCTTGCCTAAGGTATAAGGTAATAGAACAAAGCGGACACCAACAAGTTTCCATACAGACGGCATTTCAGCTCCACTTATCTGCAGTTCGAGTTCTTTGCTAAGGTCTTCCTCCACTACTTTCCTGTGTGTACAGATTACTCACATTGTGTCATTGTGTGCCAAAAGTAAAGAAATTGCAGTCAACAAAGCCCAATCTTACAGATGAAAGGCAAACTGATATAACAAAGGAAAGAAGAGTTTGCAAAGAGGAGAACCAATTTGAACATGTCACTGGATACTACTAGATATAGGAAATTAGAATAAAACACCAATTTGGTCCTTGAAGTATAACCCTCTCCCATAAATAGTCTTTAAACTATTGAAATTGTATAACCCCTAAAGTATTGAAAATCCATCATTTTAGTACTCTAAGGGACTAATTTGGAAGATCTTTCTAAATTTTAAGGACGATGTAGCATGATTTTTAATATTTTAGGGACTACTTATATAATTTATAATACTCTAAGGACTATCTAGGAGAGAGAGTGATAGTTTAGGGACCAATTTGATAGTTTACTCTAGGAAATTATGTACAAGAACTATAAGTAGCATTTTCTTCAAGGTACATAATTAAATTCCCAGGAATTATGTGATAACTTCCAACAATCCCAGAGAAATGTTATACTCCCACCCTTTTCCATGGGAATGAAATCTAAGCAAACTACAAAGACAATTCATTCCAAGGAAGTAACTGTGCTTGGGAATTTTTTAAAAACTTATGACATGGGAATATTATATTTGCAACTTCATATGCAGAATGATTTTGCAAAAACATGAAACAAATACACACGCTCATACAGAACAAGGATGATATACCATACTTTTCCATATTCTTCTGATTCTTCCTCTTGTTTGTAATCCCTCCACTGCGTTCAAGTTCCAATGCCCTTAGTTTATTTTTATATGCAGGTGTCCTCTTAACCATGGCTACAGCCTAAACACAGGAAAGTCAGTGAAATGAACACGAATATGTCTTAATCTTTCATAAGCATTTTTATCAAATAACAAATTAAGCAATTTGCACAAAAAGACTTGTTGTATATGTATCCTCTGAAAGGAAAACTGCACAGCCTGACCAATTTCAAATCTAATGCACGCATCTAAGACTGTAAATCACAGTAATACATTTTACTGGTAATGACAACCCTAGACTTATCAAGACCGACTTTCCTTGCTAAGAAATGTTCCACAAACAAACAAGTTAGTTCCACACCCGTGAACCAGATGACATGGTGTGTAAAATCCAAAATCCTTAACAGCATTTGGTTCAACTGCCGGGCATAAGTCAACTAAATACAACCTTTAATACAATTAGAGAAGAGTAGTATAGATACACATTTCACATAACAAAGTTCCATGGCACAAGGAAAGTTTTATAATAAAGCATATGCTACTCAATATATCACAATACCTGATTATACCTTGCTGATTGATTTAGATATTGGAAACCTGAAAGAATAATAAGAAGGCCAACCAACACAGCTCGAGTATCCTGACAGGTAAAAGAACAGAAGTAGTACAAAATGAGACATGGAAAAAACAATCATTTAGAATAAATTTTATCCAAATGCAACAAATCTCACCGTCTTGTGACCATAATAAGCCCGATAATAGCGAGCAGTATTATAAAACACCTGAAATCAAGAGATGAAAACCCAGTTCTACTTCAACAAACACTAAAAGAACACAGATTAACAACTCAGGGTTATTGACCCCAATTTTAAAAAGAAAACCAAACTTCCTATAAAAGTTAAACACCTCCTCTGGATGTGCAATTGCATAATCATATTGTTCTCGTGTAGCCTCATCCTTCAAAATCTGCAAAAATGTTATAACTCAGTCAATGGCATCAAAAGCAATTTCTCAACAAAAACAAATTGCAAAAAGCTCAATTTTATCAAAGACGCACTCCTGACTCCTACTTCAGAATCATTGAACAAAAAATAAGCCATAATTAGAAGAATAACCAAAGTACCTCGTAAGCATTGGCGATTTTAACAAACAGCTTTCGTGATTCTGGATCAGGGTTTTTATCTGGGTGGCTGAATTAAAAGGAAAACGAAGCCACGAATAAGAAGAAGAAAAAAAAGTAAATTATTTTTAAAAGGAGTTATAGTACGAGAAACACTTACTACTTCAGGGAGAGTTTATAGTAAGATTTTTTGATTTCGGAAGCATTGGCACTTTGAGAAACCCTGCAAATAAGAATAGGGTTACAACAACAAATAAAGCAGAAACGAAAAAATATTAATTGAGGGAAGAAAAGGAATGTAGCTGACCCAAGTAGATCGTAGCAATCATCTTCGTCGCAGTAGATAGCGCGTGAAGGGGAGATGCTGGCTAGAATGAGGACCACCACAATCAATGGGATTGCGGTGGTGCGCCACCGTGTCGCAGTCGCCGGCGGATTCATTACGCCGGGATTCGGCGAGGGATTTTCTTTTCCTTACTTTGTCTGTGTTGACCCAAACTCTGTAGACACGAATTGTTCTCTCTTGCTACAAATCCGATCTAAGTCGGATCTTCCATGTTACATGAGTGTTAATATGCCACCCATACAAATTTATTATTAATCAAAATTCATTAAAATTTCTACAAAATCATGAACAAAATTCATTATAAAAATTATTAAAAAAAATATAGTAAGGAATATTTTATTAGTCCTATTTTATATTTACTGTGTTCTACTTTTTATTCTATCAATAAAGGAGATATAAAAGATTTAGCGTATATATTAAATTATTAAATCTTTCTTTAAATTACATATTTAACTGTTGAATTAATAAATTTATTTTTTATTATAATAATCTATCTCTTTGTTATGATTGTTATTTTGATCATTATTTTTTTTATTTATTAAAATTTTTGGTTAGTTATTATTTTATTTCTTCTCCATGATAAATTATCTTAATCTACGTCTTATTTATCTTCCAGAAAAATAATTGAAATGCAAAATACAAACACAATATTAGTATTTATAATTATATTATGTTTGTAATTTTTTCTATTTTTATTTAAATATGTTCTTTGACTAACAAAAAATCATATTTTGTTAATCTCGAATATACATATGACAATTTTTTTTTAAAATAAAGAAACGTATATAATCCTAAGTACTTATAATAGCCGTTAATGTGTAATCACAGTTGGGTTAAACCGACATATTCTACAATATTTGATTTTAAATATTGCAAAAAGCATTTGACATATCCACGATTATTATTTAATTTAAAAAAATAAATTATTTTCTATATCATTGAGTACATTGCCAAAGGTTTAACAATAAATTAAACTCATATCCTCTATTTTTATAAACATTACTTTGATACCTCTTATACAAAGAATATCATTATTAATGTTTTTCAAAATTAAATAATATTAATATAGTGCATAAAAGGATGGTTAATTTAATATTTTTTAAATAATTACAAAGTTTAATATAAACATAAAATAAATAATTAAAATCTGGTAAAATATAAAGACGACATTTATAATTTATTTAGAAGGATATTCTCAGTAACAGTTTTTAAATTCATAACAAAGCAACTAAATAAAAATCGAAGAAGAAACAACCTTCAAATGAAGATTGAACTCGTACTCCAAAAAATCTGCCGACCCCTTTCAAAATTTTCTTAAAGTATTTATTACCAGAAAAAACTAAAACTAGTGACAAAATGATCTATATATAATTTGTAAAGGAAAAAATCTATCACTAAAATTTAGTGAACCCTCAATAATTGGGCCTATACATGATTTTTTGGTCATCGTTGGGCTAAAAATTTGGCCTGCTAAAAAGTTGGCCTTCTACAATCTTTCCTCCCATTTTCTTTTTAAATTCAGTTTTTATTCATTGTCAATTTTACATTATCAAGAAATAAAAAATTATTATAGGACAAGAATTTTAAAATAGTCTTTACAAAGCCAATACATATATGTGAAACAAAGAATGTTGAATATGTTTTTTGTTTAGTTATCAATTTTATTCTTTAACAACGAACAGGTTTATATTTTTTTCTAATTATCATAAAAGTAACATGATTCTTTTTTTTATGTTTCTTAATTTTAAATATTAATAAATATAATAATAAAAATTATTTTTTCATCATAATAAAATCATATAAATTTCACAATAAAAAATGTTTTATTTAGGCCTACTTGATGGTATCTGTATTTGTAGCAGGAGTTCCCCCCACCATGCAATGACAGTAAAAACCACCATTCAGTTACGGACTTATTTCAACATATAATTTGGGCCTAAACAAGCCCATAAGAACATATCTGTGGTTGTGTTTGTCTAGATTCCTGGCTCACGAATCTCACGTGCTAGTCATTGTTCATCAGCAAAGAAAGTGATGACTGATGAAGCTACAAGTTTTCTTATCATCCGAATTCTAACTTCTAACAACGGAGAGAATCTAAATGGACAATGCTCCGAACATAAATTAATGTCAAGAAGTAGAAACATAGCAAATAAAAATGTTCCTATGAATTTTAGATGTAAAAAAAAAAAAAAAATTAAAACATCGTGAATTAAATCGATCAAAGTACAATACTAGGAGACAGACAAATATAAGTATAACCCAAAGACTAGGTGACAAAACGGTAGGATTAGGTAGTAGCTATGCCAATTTTGCAGTTATGTCCGAACACCTGTTCCGTTTCTCAAATAGGAGCGTGCACCCGCCACGATCAAACCGGGTCGAAATCCGTTTCTGGGAGACCCAAGGTGAGCCCTCAGTTGAACCGGTGGTCCAGAGCCCGAGCCTTACGGTCCGGTCAGAAATTGGACCGGTCTAGTTTCCGGACCCAGACACCTGAACCCAACACTCCTTCACGTTCACCTCCTCTCCCGGTTGACCCAGATGACGCCGTCAGTTTTGACGGCGTAGATGTGAGGTCCATCAAGTCCATTTATATGGTCTCCGACGGAACCGGTTGGACCGCCGAACACTGCGTTAACGCCGCTTTGGGTCAATTCGATTACTGCTTGGTCGACAGTGGCTGCCCTGTCAGTACCCATTTGTTTTCTGGGGTAAGCAAATACAAAGTATATAAAAATCCGTTTTTTTTTTTTTCTTTCTAATTTTAATCATATCAAAGTATGAGTTTAAGTTTTGCTTTTACTTTATTGTTAATTAGAAATTATGTTAGATATGATTTTAAAAGGAATTTGTAGACATGTGAACAATCATAGCATACATTCATGATAATTAGCATGGATTGCACAGATCAATTTACTTTAGATTATTTCAATTTAGGTTATTTAGGCTATGTTTGAGTTATACTTAGAAAAGTACTTTTGCGAATTTTTACATGCACGTAATCTACAATTTTGAGTTTGAGTCTAGAATATGTAAGCGTGACAAATAATTAAAGAGAGTATTTTACTGTCCGTAAGATCCTTGCTGATTTGAATAAGATGTTGTGATCTTGTACCAAAAAGAAATATAATTTATATTTTATAATTGAATGATGTTTTACATATACTTAAATCGAATTCCTCAATGTACGGAGTATATAGTTTCAATTTTTTGTTACTTGTCATTTCTGGAATGTTTGAATTTTGTTTTTGTTGTTGTTAATGAGATTGATGATGCCGAGAAGTTGTTGGAGGTCACAAAGCAAGCAGCGAAGGAGGGTGCTTTGCTTGTGTATACTTTAGCTGATCCATCATTGGCTTCAGCTGCAAAGCAAGCATGTAAGTTATGGGGTGTGCCTTCCACTGATGTATTGGGACCAATTACAGAGGCCATTGCTTCTCATTTGGGTGTTTCTCCATCTGGTCTTCCTCGCGGGGCTTCTGGTCTTCCCCTCTCTGATGATTACTTTCGTAGGATTGAAGCTGTTGAGTTTACAATCAAGCAGGATGATGGGGCATCTCCCCAAAATCTCGCCAAGGCTGACATTGTTCTCACTGGTGTTTCACGCACTGGCAAGACCCCCTTGTCGATTTATCTGGCTCAGAAGGGGTACAAGGTGGCCAATGTGCCCATTGTCTTAGGTGTGGGTGTGCCAAGGACTCTGTTTGAGGTGGATCCAAGGAAGGTTTTTGGCTTGACTATAAATCCTCTTATATTACAGAATATTAGAAAAGCAAGGACTAAAACTATGGGATTAAGTTCAGATAGTAGGAGTAATTACTCGGAGATGGATTATGTTAGGGAGGAGCTTGAATTTGCAGGAAGGCTCTTTGCTCAGAACCCTCTTTGGCCAGTCATTGGTAACAAAGTTACTCTGCCGAAGTTCTATCTGTCATATTTAATGTTTGATGTTTCCTTAATTCATGAAAGGGGGTTGAAAATTTTAGCTTCAAACTAATGCTTTTTATGTATTAATTTGTCATGTAATTACAGATGTAACTGGAAAAGCCATAGAAGAGACTGCAGCAGTTGTATTGAGGCTGTACCATGACCGGAAGCACATGTGCACCATGCCAAGGATCTCAAAACGCTATTAGAGATGAGAAATTTTTCTCTTGTTGAAATACAGATTATAAATTACCAAAATGTATAGTATTAAAAAGCAGAGTTGCTCATAAATTCCATGTACAATTTACTTGTGGGGGGCATACATTAGCTAACAGGTATATTTCTTTGGTGGTTTATTGTATACCATTATATGTATATGGTGAAATGCTACTATCAAATTCAAAACTTGTATCATAAGTAATTCAATTCTAAGTAAGAGGATTGCAGTTAATCTTCAACAACAAAGTTAAACAGTATTTTGGCCCAGCCGCTGAAAAGATGTTTGGCTCTGGTGAACCTACTAATCAATTGCAAAACTGCTTTAAAATTTTTTTGGTGAGTGCTTGTGACTTTTCTTTCTATGGAAACCTCATAGAGCATAATGAATAAGAAGAAATGCACTTTTTCTTTAAGGGAAAGGAAGTTCTGTTTCCGCCAAAATAGTGAAATATTCATCCATGGGCCATGGCTTATGGCTTTATTATCTTGTTGGATCTTATTTACAGTTATTCTTATTCTGGTAATCTATATTGGTATGTACGTGATCGAGTTTTTCACCAAAATATTTGGTGGGGTCTAATATTTTTATGCTAGTTTGGTTTCGAACACTTTTTGAAAAAAATACATGTCACACTAAAAATGTTGAAATCTTATATTCCAAGCAAATATGTCATTAACTTATTTATGTAAACTTGCTGGTGTACCAAACTTGCTTACATGCACAAAAGCATGAGCAGGTGGATAGTGAGGGTTTACTTTGTTTTTCTCACCCGTTGAGAAGAAGTTAATAACTAACAAGTTTCGTTGGTTGAGTTGCTGTTATGTTGTTCACCTAACTGGGACTTGTGGAGTAATAGTTCTGCTGCAATCTTAGAATAATTGTTGGCTCATTATCTAAGGATTGCACCTAATCTCTTAATATGATTGAGGACAAAATTAAAACATAAGTTAATTAGGGGGTTGTACCTAATGGCAAACACCTGTCATAAGGAAACGGATCTAACTTTCACATGCTGCTTGCTATTTAGACCAAAGTACACAACATACAAAATTTACCAAATTAATCTTAATCCTTCATACACATAGTTTATTCCGAAAGGTTTCCCAATTATATAAACATTCTTTGTCCCTATAAAAGGCACTAGTGGATTATAGTTTCTTCCTGAAAGGAAAATGTATTTGAGCACGCATGCCGTTTGTGCCTACTTTTGTAGGTTGTAGGTTGGTAGCTCTCATGGTATTGGTTTTACTTTCACCTCCCCTTTTTCCCACTGTTAACATTAAAGTTACACACACTAGAAAAAGGTTCACTTGCCATTACATTTACATGTGTAAAGCAAAACAAAAGTTACAGGGGATAAAAATAAGAACTGAATAGAAAGAGCAAAAAGCGACTTTCTGATCCTCCAACTCCGTTATGCCTCTAAATTACACTCCAAATAAACTATAGAGCACTCTCTTACATGTGATCTTTATCCGTTGCTGTCTTCCATTCAAATAAAAGAAATATTCCTTCCCCTCTATCATAGTGTAGCATATCATTGTATTTGCCTTTAGTAACTCTCCAATAGGTATATCAAGTTGGTTGAAATTTTAGTTAGCTATTGCAAGTTCTACCGATTTGTCTTCAAACTTCTTGCTCCTGAATTTTGTTCCAAATATAGGATTTAGAATTTACACAAGCAATTATCTCATTTGTATATAAATTGTTGCCATCAGTCACTGCTGCCAGTCACCTCCATATTCATCTGCATTTTGCTTGCTGATAGTAAGAGTGAAGTATATCAGCAATATTGTTCCCATGCTGGACCTGTTTCAGCGCAAGGGAAATTAAGACACATAACATATGGTTAATTACAAAACAGAATCCAAGTATTGGAGCTAATAAGAGATGAATCTTACAAGGTGGCAAAGAAAAGAAGAATTCTTTTAGGGTCTAGGAGCCATGAAGAAGGTCTTCTAAAACTATTTCTTCGAGTTACACACTTGCTTTCGGTGGTGGTGCCACACATGTTACTGGCAGTAATAGTAATTTGATGATGAACTTGTGTGTTTGTGGAATGATGTGTGGACCCCACTGCCACCACCGCTGACTTTTCAGCTGTGCAGGACCCTGCTAGAGAAGCTGCAGTTCCATAAAACCCATATCACAATATTGTCTCAATTTCTGATAATGTGGCCCCCAAGAATGGGTTACCAACAAGAGATACTACTATTAATATCTATCTTATGATCTGTGATGTCTGTAGAGATATACATGGTTGACTCAGAACTCTATTTCAGAGAGCTATAATTAATTGACATGTTCATATAGTATGTTTTCTTTTTTTCATCCCCCAACTAATCTTCAACCACCAGGGACTAGGCCAAACAAATTTCACCACCCTCATAATTTTTAATTTACGTTATTCCAGCGTGACTCTAATCACGTTGATGTCATTATATTCCACAATTTAAATACATACGATCTGAGATTATGATACTGACATCTATACTATATTAATAACTTACATTGTTACACAGCAATAAAACCTCAGAATCAGGGGGGCACCCACTTTGACCTCATATAGATACAGGTTGGCGTTGAAATATTATATGATACCATACCATTTTAATTTTGTCACCAGTGTCCAACTATACATATCGATGGACCAAAGGTCCATAATGTTCAAACAATAGAAACAAAAGCATCTGTTGGTAATTATAATAAACTTCTTTTCAACATAGGGGAGAGAAAGGAAAATTTCAAGTAGGCGAATCATTCGATCTAGTATGGTAAAAAAAATACAAAAGGATATTTGGATCCTGTCATGTGTTCTTTGTTTTATACACATGAAAAGACTCAAATGAAGATCCAAATTCTAAATAAAGCAGAACAGACTATATTATATTTTAGATTAGATTAATTCAATGAATGAGTTCACAATTTTTTGCAAAGGCAATGGTACCTTTTGGTGAGCATGTAGTTGGGACAATATCCTTATCATGTAGTGTGACATTGCCATTCACCTTCCTGTCGCCCCCACGCTGTGATCCTTTCCTGGAAAGGTTCCTCTGCAACTATATCGTTAAAATTAATCAATCAATCAATAACTCCCAAAAAATTATCATCCCATGAAAAAAAAAAAAATCTTGAAAGAAATGATTAAGTATAATTAATATCAAAAACAACAACTTAACAAGTCAACTTGGTGGGAGTTAAGTAAGGGATACACAAAGTTAAAACTTAAATGATTATATTAAATAGCTTCATCCAATTTTCAACGTTTCATTAATTTAACATTAAAATTAAGGGTGAAGGAACTGGAAGGTGGGAAAATAATAATAATGGTCGAGAAAGACATTCGATTTCAATGGCCGCAAAGGTTTAACAACAGTTGATAACGTGTGTGTTTTCCGTCTCATTTTCATTAATGCCCCCATTCTCTGTTCCTGGCTAAGGTTTAACATTCAGGTTACTTTATCAGTGTTTCTCGTCACCCAAGTAATAACAATAATAAAAAAATATTCTAATATTTAAATAAACATAATTATTCTATAAAAAGAAAAAATAAATAAACAACAAGAAGAACGGAACAGTGAACACCACTGACCTTGTTTTGCTTGTAAGATGTGCCAAGGAAAAAAATAAAATATAAAATAATGATCGCGTGGTAAAATATAATTTAAAAGAGAATGAAAAAAAGGATCTTACTGTGATTCTGGAATTAGCGTTAGTGCCATCTTTGTTGAAGCTGGGAGAGAAGGAATCCATATCAATCACAAAGCTATCAGATTCCTCAGCCGAATACTGATACGCGTTTATGTGATCTGAAACAGAGATTCTCTGGGTACCCATGTTCTTCTGTTCTGATTCCAAAGCCTCACATGAAGAACAAGAACCACCCAAATTCTACAAAAGCAAAAAGAACCCCACAAAACAGAGCCACAAGGATTATTAATGGTAAAGGCCCAGTTTTTCAATGGAACAGTTGTAAGAGAGAAAGAACAGAACGTAAATTCTTACCAACTCTGGAATTTCCTCCATTGCCATCAGTTTCTGAGAAGATAAAAAGGGTATGTGAAAGTTGCGTATAGAATGGGGCACAGCTCAGGCCAAAACTATGCAGCACCTGATTGAACATGAACATAAACCTCGTAAGTCAAACGTTTATATATAAAAAAAAAAAAAAAAAGTTAAATAGCATACAGAAACAAACAAAAAAATCTGAACAGAACATACCCGTGAACCAGAACCCAGAATTTTATTTATTTTTCCTTTTTGAATTACCGGATTGGTTGGGAAACAAGTGAAAATCAGCAAAAGGTTGCAAAAGGACAGAGAAGAAGCCAGTTACGGAAGGTGTTAGTTTCTTCTGGTGAAAATTGCTTAGAATTGGAAGAAGAGAATGGACTTATAACCACTCTATTTTTTGTCTGATTAGAAGTGGATGATTTTTATTGGAAGAAAGCGAGAATGGAAGGGAAGAGTGTAAAAGAGAGAGAAGGACATCACCATCATCATCATGTGGGGTTTGTGCTATGAAGAAAATAATGATGAAAATATACAAACATCAACGGAGAAGTAGGAACTAGGAAGAAGGGGTTTGATTGCAAAAGAATAATAATAATAATATTAATAATAATGGACACGATCTCAAACTTGGTTTCTCACTTGGCTTTGTTAATATCTGATGTACTTGTGAAATTGTGACGTGGAGTAGATGAGTACATATTTGTAGCCACGATTGGGTGATTTCTGAAAAATTTAGAACTATAATTAAGTGAATCTAATAATTAATTTATATTACGGTAAATTTTTCCCACTTGGAATGAGTTGACTTGAATCTTAATTTTGTTGGACAGTAAAGTAAAGGATCGGATAAGGAGAATCTCGTTTATTATTTTCTGTCAATTAATTTTCCTTTTAAAAAGAATATGTTAAATCTACGCTATCATATGATTAAGGAAAATAAGTTCAATCCATCCACCTTTTTAAGTTGAATGATTTATCTTTATATACATACACATGTTTAACTAAAGAGATAATAGTTCTTGCTTTTTTATCAAAATGTCTAAAAATCAAATTAGATATATTGAATATGCTTTATTGTTAAAGTCTATTCTTATATATAGGGTTGAAATATTTATTTACTAAAATTGAATTTTATTCTCTTTAATTACTATTGATGTTTTTATTTTCTTATTATTTTCTTATTTTAATAATTTTATCCTTCTCGATTTTATATAATAATTCACCAAAAATATAGTAACGATTTTTTTTTTTTTTGTGAAAACCTAATATTTATCTATCCTTCCTTGAAAAATATACACATATGAATTGCTCTTATATTAAAATTCTAATTCTTTGTAATAGATAAAAAATCAAATATTTTTAAATTTATCATGTACATTTTAATCAGTTTTAAATATTTTTTATATATATTTAAGTTTTACTAAATAAATAAATTACATTTCTATCATAAACTTAAATCTTTTTTCTTAATTTATATTTGCTAAATTTACTTAAAGCTAAAAAGACCCTTGTGTAACCTAATCAACATGTATTATTATAAGTGATAGTGATTTATGATCCTTAAACAAGTGATCCAATGATCAAATATTAACTAACTTGAGTAGGAAATAAATTATGTTAAAAAAGAAATGCTAATATTTGACAATGATGCTCGAAGGATATTGATTAATAAATTAGGAAAAGGAATATTTAATATATAGATCAGAGGTGAATATAAAAAATATGTTGAATAGTATATTTTAAGTATTTTAATAAAAAATATTCTTCTTCTAATTCTTTGACCAGTGTCTTGGAAAAGGAAAAAAATATATTTTCAATTCTTCTGAAATGTTAAATGTTTAATTTTAGTTCCGATAGAATATTTTTATTCTAATTTAATCTTTATATCTTAAAAATATAAATTCTTAGTCTTTAAAATAGTACAAGTATTAAAAAATGCTATATAAACTATTTTAATTATAAAAATTGATTTATTTTTCAATCAAATAGACTAAAATAGGACAAAAATTTTAGAGCAATTAAATATAAAACTTTTTGAAAATTTAAAAGACAAGAAAATCACAAAGTTACTGTTTCTAACACACTAACGATAAACGAATGCTGAGTCGTAAAGTTTAAAGGTAGTTGGGTGGTCATTAAGCCTTCTCATCATCATTTTTGGTAGATTTGGTATACATTGTAAAATACCATTAGTCAAGGCGACACCCTCAGGTTTAGATGTAGATGTTTTCCCAACCAAGAAGATGATTAATTAACTTTTAAGAGTCCCAAAATTCCAGTATCTTGCATTTGCTTTTCCCAATCTTATCTCTATCATCATCTCTGTGAATTATTACACCTTCGAACTTGATGATATGATAGATGTGAAACCCTAAAAGACTTGTTTAGTTTATTTATTGTTTTCATTAGAATAGATGAGTTGGTATTAAGTTTTATATGTAAGATGTTAAACAAGTAGTAGTATTATTTACTTGAGTTATAACAATAAAATAAAAACTTGTTGAGTTTACTACAATAAAATATTATTTTTTTCATACACAATTAATTAACTTATGAATTCAATTTAAGAAACTTTAAACCGAAATAAAGTTATATATATAAATTTCTTAAATTTAAAAATATTACAAATTTAAAAAACAACTCACTTAAATAAACATAAATTAAAAATCTTCCAAGAAGAAACAAACATTTGATGTCGTAATTAGATAAAAATAGCTCAAACTGAATATGATTATAAGATATAATTTGGTTTAGGTAAGGTTTAATAATCAACTTAGGTCTGAGTTTTGTAGATGAAGAAACTTAGTTAAGAAAGGAGACTTTAGGAAAATAGTTGAATATTTTGTACTAATGTTATTATTATTAAAAAGGTTTAATATAAATTTTGCAACCAATCTAAACTGATTTTTTTTATATGATTTAATTTGCATCTATTTTTGTGAAAAGTTAAAATTATTTTTATATAAGATGTAAAATTTCTTTTAAATTCAAATAATTAACAAAATAAAGTAAAATGAAATGATTAATTAACTGATAATTAGGTATGAAAGATGACATATACATAATCATGAGTAATAAAGTAATAAAATAATCTGCGATACATCAATTTCTTATAAAAGAATTGCATTACAATTTCATATTCAATTAGTTACATACAATTTCATGAATCACATACTATTAGTATTAAAAAGAAAAAAATCAATTGCTATTATTAATGCTATGAATCAACACGTGAAGATGGTAAAGGAAAAGAGTAATACGCAAACAATATTAATCGTAAGATGTGTTGCACGGTTGTAGTGGAGGCCATTGGTTTCAACAAATCATAATAAGTCCACACATATTCGTTT
The DNA here is from genome assembly GCA_026586105.1 of Hylodesmum podocarpum. NCBI lineage: Eukaryota > Viridiplantae > Streptophyta > Magnoliopsida > Fabales > Fabaceae > Hylodesmum > Hylodesmum podocarpum. Next base: position 630,581 of record JALJEV010000426.1, on the reverse strand, counting down.
TTTCTATCTGTAAAACTTGTGTGTCAAGTTAAGCAATGCTTTTTTTTCATCGCAAGTATAATAAGAAAACATGATATGCATGAAAAGTCTAAAGATATTTTATACTATGTTATCCAGTCATAACTTAGTATATGTTTTTGTGATCTGTTTATAACTCGTACAAGTTTTATCTTTGTATGAGAAGCAATCTAAAATTTATATTTGAACAGATATATGCTCTATCTTCTCTAGGGTGAACTGACCCTTCCAACGGGACAGGACACTTTAGCCTCGAGGAAGAGGACCAACGTCCTATAATATGTCACATCATATTTGGGTCTAGAAGTGCTCTAATTCTCAGCTATAAAAATCCTTATTAACTACACTCTATAACCTTTACTCTTTTTGCCCATCCAATGACTTGGATGTAGAAGTGTTTGTAGGGGAATATCTTCCATCATACTTGATTGTTCTCACTGTCATAAAGTCACTCACCATTTCCTCTAAGACCATCACTGTCACACACTGGATAACTATATTACAATAATCTATTGGTTTTAGAATATTTACTCTTAAAACGATATAAAAGAAATTTTTTCATTAATTCACAGTTCATAATTTATATATTAATAATTCAACACTATTAAACTCTTATATATATTATTTAATTAATCGCAATGTATAGGTTCTTGATCGGAATTCAAGATCAATGTGTTTTTTTTTCTAAAATAATTAAATTAAACGGCTATGTAATAATCATACGTCACTCATGGTTTGGAATCTTCTATTTTTATATTATTTCTTACCCTGCATATATTATATATACAAAGCAGCTGAGATTCTCGTACTTTTTAAGAAATTGTCTTGTATATAATTTTTTACAGTAAAATACACACCAATGATAAAGATAGAAAAAGAAAGAAACGTGCAATTAAAAAATATATAAATAATATATTTTAGCTTAATTTTGTTAGTACATCATGGTATTGAATGGTGAGAGATAAAAAGCGTCAATATCTAGGAATAAATGCCTCGTGCATTTTGGACACGTATACAGACTCCACTTGCTTACGAAAATTGAGCAATTAATTGATTATAAATTGTAATACATCCAAAAACAGCCGAAGGAATCATCTAAATATACTAAGAGTGGTGGAGGTGCAGGGAATGAAAGATATTATTTTTTTTTTATAAAGCAGTAGACCAAATTTTGATGAGGGCTTTCTAATTTACACAACACAAATGTCGTGTCATTTTATCCATCTCACCTTAGAATTATTTATTATAGGTGTATTAATTGTTTAATTTACTTTTATTTAATTATATTTGAGTCAATTTATATTATGCAACACATTATTGTAAATTGAATATGTTTCATTATTCTTCTTTTCCTTCATTTTATTATTGTATTCTCACCGTTCATAGAAATATTCTCACTAAAATATGATTATCTGGATAATTGAATTCAACCTCTTCTTCATTAAAAACATACATAGAGACGAAACACGTGGAATCCGGTATTCCATCGTTGCGCAGTACTGCAATAGAGAGAGAACAATTTTTTAGTCCATTGTCGTATTTTACATATATATACATATTTTACTGTGACAGTGAATGCTTTTAGTTTGATCGGGTTTTCTTTCAATAATTTTAAATTGATTGCTTCTTTTCTTGATTTTTTTTAATATATGAAATAATTTTAAATTTTCTTTTTCGTCTTTGTTTATTTAATGTATGCCATAGAATAATTAAGTTTATAATGTGATTTGTTGTACCATTCTTTTAGTGTGAAACTTTGTTTGTTGCCAAAACTCCCACAAATTTTACCCTCCTTTAACACACTATAGTTGCTGAAATTACAAGATTTTAAATATAAAGGGAAGATAAATTATAAGAAAATAAAATATTAAATTGATATTAATGAGATAAATTATAGTTAATTGATGAAAAATTTATGTAACTATCATGGGTCTTATTTGTTAAGAACAAAGCAGTAATAATATAAGGAAGAGAGAAAAAGAGAACTCAAGAGATTTAACGTGGTTCGATAAATTGCTTACGTCTATGGGCACACAATATGCATTCTCTTTTGTGTTGTGCATTAGTGCACTTTGAAGCTTTACAAGAAGTTGTTTATATAGACACATAAGAGCAATTCCCTCATCGTTTATTCGATGTAGGACTAAAATTATGTATTGAATAAAATCAAACTACATATTCCTAACAATCTTCTGCTTGGAGTTTGGTTTACGTTACCACTTAGTATAATGTCTTCCACTCTACTACCCAGTCTACTAACGGGTCTTCTGCCCTGTCCACCAACGGGCTTTCTGCAAAGCTCCCACTGTTTCTTTTATTCTCTTCTTCCAATGTCACATTCCTCCTCAATTGTCAATGATGGCAATTAGAGCTTCCATCGCCGCGACAATTCTCGTACTTCACATTGTCGTCGATATGTCCTAGTCTTGTACCGCTGTTCTGATAGCTCACATCAACGGAACACGCAGTCTAGCCACTCCTGCTAGATAGACTTTCGATACAAGGGATCTCCACAAGCCGCAACCATAGAGCATACTAAGATATTGGCTCTGATACCAATTGTTAAGAACAAAGCAAATAAAAAGGAAAATAAGGAAGACAAAGAAAAAAAGACTCTTAGGAATTTAACGTGTTTCGGCAAATTGCCTACGTTCACGGGCACACAATATGCATTCTCTTTTATGTTGTGCACTATGCTGCACTTTGAAGCTTTACAATGAGTTGTTTATATAAATACATAAAAGCAATCCCCTCATCGTTTATTTGATGTGGGATTAAAATTATGTATTGACTAAAATCAAATTACATATTCCTAACATTATTATTTAAAAAAAAAATTGCTTTTAAGATTGAATCACTGATAAATATAAAAAATTTACTTGACTAACAAGTGTTAACCTACGTATATGTATTTTTCTACATGTATGGCCCTAGATATTTGACCTTCAACATCAACATCAGAAGTGAACTTAATCTTTAATAGGTAGATTCTCTGGTAATGGATTATGTTTTTTAATCTTTAAGGATTCTTCCAAAGAATAAATGTGAGCAAGTTAAAGTACTATAAGTTCTTTAGAATTTGGAGTCATAAAAACTCTAGTAGGGTGGAGCCACCATAAAGTACTAGATAATGGACTTTAAGAGTGTTTTATCTCTACGAGCAATCCTGATGAAGACGTCTCTATAACTATGAATAACAAAGTGAGAACGTAATGGTAAAAGAGATGGTTAAAGACATGAGCATGAAGACGATTGAAATGTTAAAAAATAGGTCAAATATAAAAAATATAAAATAAATTGGATAATATAAACTGGATCAAATATGATTAAATAAAAATAAATTAAATAACTAATATATTTATTGTAATTCTGTTGAACCAAAATAACCCGAATTTTCATGGGGTAAATTAGAAAATCCTTTTATTTTACATTGCATCTTCCACTATGATGGATTGATGAAGAACAGCACAACTTCGGGTTTTCATATATTTTTTGTCTTTTCTTTTCTTTTGGACTTTGAAAATAATTTTAATAGAGTGAATATAAACTTGAAAATTTGTTTAATTATAAGTTAAAGCGTTTCAATATTTTCACTTTTTTGTTTTCTTTTTTACTTTAGCTGTGGACCAAGGAAAGGAAGTCTAAGGGGATACTCATGTCAAAATGTTCATAACTTGCTTGAGTGAAATTCATGAGAAGAAGAAAGCTATTTACAGGAGTCAAGTAGAATAACAAGAAAGGAGATAACCGTACCGGAGAATCAAAAAAATACTAATAAAAGGTTTTAAAAAAATATTGAATTGACAATCCAAATATGAAGTACATTGGTGCAGGAGAAAAAGAGGTGGAAAGAAAAGGAAAAGGAAGAGGCAACGAAAAAGTAAAAGATGCGATAAGTACGAGAGAAAATAGGTTTCATAGTTTAACATACGTAAGATCTTTCTTGTTTATTAAAAAAAATCAAATTTATTTTTCTTAAAAATATTTAAGTATAAAAAAAATAACTTTTAGAAATCTAATGTCAGATAAGATATATATAATTATAAAATAAATCTGTTCTAGAGTTTTTCTTTTCAAAACTGTTATATTCATTAGTAATAATGGTAAAAATTATTAAAAATAAATTCATAAATCAGTTGTTAGATTCTTCAAGCTGATATGATCAAATTATTGAAGCATAAAGAAAAGTTATTTGAAGATATCTTTTGTTATATCAAAATTTGTATGCTAATTTCTAAAAACCAAATTAAGTAGCTAGGTTCGTTTAATCACGAAATTCGCTTCTGCGCGGCTGAAACTTCTCATCCATTAGTAGTAAGGGACAATGCGGAATTCTTTTTCTTTTGGTTTTTATTTTACAAATGAAACTACGTCGAGAGTAATCACTTGTTTTATGTTTCACTGATTTTTTCTCTCTTTAATCATCAAGCCTTTTTGGAAATGGCTGACAACCCCTAATATTATTATAACAATTTTAATAGCAAAAGATATTATTGAGTAATCTAATTAAGAAATTAAAAGTATACTTTTTTCTATTAAAAGCATTATTCCCAGTAAAACGAGAAATTGTTGCTAGGCTAATGGAAAAGTATGCGAAGGATATATTATCTTGCTCTGCGATTTGGTCGGTCCAATTCCCACCTTACAAGGTTATCGTGGTCACATTCCTATCCCCATGTTTTCCTTGCCACATACTATTTTTATTCTATTAATTTTCCTGTACCTTTATCTTGATCTGCGAATACCATGTATAAAATTTTCTATGGTTCGTGATTATATAATCAGAAAGACCATAACCAGAATCAGAACAAAGTGGGTGCGGTTAATGATATATACCATCTAAACTCCACAATTAATTAATATATATGTATGGTGACATATGCATCACCCACCAACAAATGTAAAACATATATTAGATCATATGGGAAGGGACGAAACCCGTGCTTAATTATTTGCTAGAAAGAAGAAAAAAGAGTTATTAATTGTTGTCCAAGTTGCATAAATAAGTTTTGAGTTCGGTATATAATTTGTGATCTGAAACATGTTAAGCTTCATTCCTAACGAAATCCTGTCTCTTCTATTGTGATTAAGTTACCTGGTTTAGCTGAACATTTGAGATGTCCATTTCATATAAGCAGTGGTCTATGATGAACATGAACAAGGTTTTGATGTTAGACTACACATATGAGCAAAATAGACAAAAGAAAAAGGAGCATGCATGATGTTAGAATCATCGTTCTCTTATGATAGCGGGAAGGTTGAAAGCGAGAGCACCGGAATAATTTCACTTTGATGACTTGAGGACCTCGATCTGTCTTTTAAATCAATAGAGACAGAATTTTTAACCTCTATTTTTAAGAAATCAAAAGTACGTGTCAACTAGATTTTCATAAATGACAACAGGACAGTTTGCATAAAGATGAAAGGATTAAGATTCTATAATAAAGAGAATAACTTTGTATATTTTGTTGAAACTAGCATTTTTCGGCTAAAATTCAAAATTAATTTCTCAAAAAATAAACATCTATTTAAGTGGCTAACCTCTTCTGAAAATACTTTTTTTTATTCACATATTTGGATAAAATTATTTACCATTTTTTTGGTATCATATTGGTTAGCAACTTTATGTGTGTAGATTTGGACCATGATATGATATACTCTGCCAGCATTCGCTGCAATATAAGCCATGCAAGAGCAAAAGCTACGACAGAGAAGAGAAAATATTAATGGAAGCAAAATTTCTCTCTCGATTTGTTCCATTCAATTCAACTTGCCCTCTCAATTATGAGCCATATATTCTTTTTTTGTTCTTTCTAAACAACATTTCAATATCGTAATGTGATATATGTTGAATTATACTAATAGTAACTTATTTTCTCATATTTAGTTATAAAGAAATTCACCTTTCAAATGGCACCAAAGAATTAATCCAGAAGAAAAATAAAATAAAATCCGTGTTTACACCAATCTTCATACAAGTTGGAGGCAACCACTCATTGTCTATCCTTAATCAATCTTGTGGCGTGTAACAATCTAACCATAGCGTTGCATGAGCCTAAAAACTATAGAACAAGTAGTCGCTAAATGATAAAAACTTTCATTGCATTCCGGAAAAGAAAATATAGCTCGTGACCATTTTGCATAGCTTAGCTTGATGACAAGCATTTAATACTGGATTGAAAGTAATGTTTTGTATGTAGCCTTAGGAATACTTAGGATATTGCACTAACCAACAAAAATGTAGAAACTAAATTGGATTTTTCTCTTATGCTATGATAATTATCCCATATAGCACCGCAGAATTACGTATTGTTAATAAGTGTGGTGTATATTTTGTGGGTTTCTCATAAATTTCAACTAACAATTGTGTTATATAGCAAGTTGTTTGTATTTCTTGCTTTCACTAGTTCTTTTAACCATCATCACAATATTTCACTGATACCATCATCTGCAGTACTAGTGCTAATATTATTTTGTGCATTAAACATCGTCAAAGAAATTTTTATTTTTTTATCAGAAAAAAATAATTTTTATTAAGGTATAAGAAATACCCAATATAAAAAATATTTTTGATCACATCAAATAAAAAATTAATGTATGTTACAAAATTTATTGATATTTATAATTATATCTAACATGACTATAACCTTTAATTAATTATAATATAAAATTATTTTATATTTCTCAATACATAATCATTAAATTCACGATAAAATCTATCATGATCACGATCCTCTCATGGACTATTTTCTAGTTTTCTTAAAAATCAATTTGTGGCTGAGTTGACGCCATAAAGCTGTAATCAAATTTGGGTTAAGTGTGATTCCATCGGGAGTTTTTTTTCTTCCATTCTCCTTTTTTCTTCATCGTGCACCTTCTCTTGTATAATAATGATAAAATTGTCCTTGCTCCCTGTGCTTTATATTTCACTTTCATTATCTATTCTCAACGCTCTCAACCTCACACTCTTACCTTCACTGCCACTCTTACCTTAAGTTTAAAATAGGATGCTGGAAGAAAAGAGGGTGAGGTATGGTGAGGTGTAGCGAGAAAAATTGCTCCATTGGTATGCTACTAAATCCATAGAACAAGTTCCCCTTTTTCATATTTTTGTAGCCCACCATTATTGGCCCAACAACATTCCTTACTCACATATGCTTGTTTCTAATTAGTTTTTGTTTGTGCACCTTTCTTTTTCTTCATACACCCTCCATTTTTTATAATGTCAAAATTGTCCTTACTATAATATTTTACTCAAATTTTTTACCTGTAAACTTTTTTATAGCTACGAATTTGTTCCATCACATTGTTCACAACAACGGATCCGTAGGCAAATCACAAATTTTTTTGCCTTCTTGATTTATGGATGCGTAAGTTAACTTTTTTATTTACTTAACAAAATATTACTTATAGTTTATAAATTAGTAGGTTAAATTTTTTGTTTATTATGCAAATTTAATTTTTATTTTTTTATTTATAAATTTTTCATTGTATTAAAATTTTAATTTATGAATTTATGAAATTCGTAAGTTAAATTTTAAATTTGTAAGTTAAAATTTTTTAGAAAAAAATTAATTTAAAAATTCAAATAAATCTGTAAATAAAATTTTAACTTATGGGTTTAACAAATCAATAAACATAAATTTTTAACTTATGGATTTTATAAGATAAAAGTACAATACACATACCTGTGTCAAATGAGTTAAGAGAGTTGAAGCATTATATATATATATAAGATGCGTGAAAGAAACGTGGGAAGAAAAACTTGTTTCTAGATTGGAATTTAAAACTGGTTCTTCCATGTGATTTTCTACACTGTACACTTAACCTTCCAATTATTCATGATTTAAAGTTGTAACTTTTCAAAATATTTAGATTGTCAACTTCATAAATGATGAAATGTTGGCTCATTAGCCTAACTTCTGCAACAACCAGAACAAAACCTATCAATCAAATCATTTACCAATTATATGACATTCAAGAATGTCCTCTCTTTTTCTTGAATTTGATATTAATTAATGATGGTATTTTGTTCCATGAATGCAATAATGATGGTATTTTGTATCTTGATCGAACGTCGTTTGTTTATAATTCTATCTTTTTTTTTTTTTTTTTTATATATATAAAAGTAAATCTCTCTTACTGAGGAGGTAAACATATTTTTGTTCTACCCCAAGTTTAATATTCTAGAATTATTCTATCTTATTTTGGGATCTCATATGCATACACATTTCACCGGGTATTGAGATGAATAATTCTAGAATTATTGAAAGGAAAATATATAGTTCTAGATATCAAAATTATCTTATACTTTAATTACCATCGATGACTTGGGAGTTAGGCAAGATACAAAATATAAAATTAGAAAAATATATATCAATACGAGACTCACATAAAAAGGAGAAGAAAATAAAAAAAAAATAAATTATTTTTCTAAAAATTAAAATTTTTATTAATTAATTTACAAAAAATATCACATATTTTAAAAATTAAAAGAATAAACTTCACAATTAATCAATAAAAAAACAAATTAATTTTTAAATAAATAAATTTTACTGTTTTCTTTTATTTTCTTCTTTTAAGACTCTATCTTAAAAAACTTATCCAATCATATCCTCTATTTATCATGTGTACCTACGAGTCCCAAATACATGCCTTGATCTCCTTACATAGAATTCGTATATATACCTTATTCAAGATTATACGAAACCTTTATACCTTATGCCAAGCCGAATAATATATAATTTTTTAATCATATGCTTTCCTATACATCTATCATGCATATTTCTTCTTTAACCTTGGCTATAAATAAATTAAAGTCTCTGGTCTCTATCACTTCATAATCATAGTCCTCTAAGTAACAAGATTAAAACATGCTCAGAGTTCATAAACAAAAAGTAAAACTATATCTACATCTGAGTGCGGATTTATTCCAACTAACATCATAAAGGATAAAACCTTTGGATCTTGACTAATGGGAAGTAAGTTCATATGAAAGTGATAACTTTTGAAATAAATTTAAAAGTTAAAAAGAAACCGAGTTCATACGAAATTTCAACCTTAGTTGATAGTCCATGATGTTAATCAGTTAACGTTAGTTCTGTTCTCAAACTTAACCGTGGGTTTTACGTTGTATGAGTAGCTACTTTAAAAGTAACACTAAGTATAAGTTATAATCCCTCAAACGTGATGCGAAAAGCAAAAGCAGTAATAAAGAAGTGTTTTCTTTTCTTACTAACGAGGATATGCACCGCAAGAGACAAAGCTCTGATTCTTTTCTTCGCCATTTACCAAACCCAAAATCCCTTTTCTCCAATCTCTGCAACTTCACTACTAGAACTCTACAAAACCACAAACACAAACACAAACGTAGCTCCTCTCCCAAACGCAACAAGTCCCACATCGCAGAAATCACAAAATGTACAACAACGACCACATACCCGTTCACCACGTCCCGGGTTCGAACCCGAGACCCATGAAACTGAAACGACACCACACGGTTCGTTACTACGTCCATCGGGTCCAAGAGAGCTTAACAACGCGGGTCTCCAAGATAATTTGCGCCACATTTTTGGGCCTCCTCGCCATAGTGGGCCTCATAACCTTCATCCTCTGGCTCAGCCTCCGGCCCCACAGGCCCAGGTTCCATATCCACGAGTTCAACATTCCGGGCCTGGCCCAAGATTCCGGTTTCGAAAATGCCGTTGTAACCTTCAAAGCAAGCGCCCGAAACTCGAATCAAAACATCGGTGTTTACTACGAGTCCGTGGACGGTGCGGTTTATTACCAGGACCAGAAAATCGGTTCAAAGCCGTTACTTTCTCCGTTTTATCAGGAGCCCAAGAACACAAAAGAGGTGAACGGTGAACTCAGTGGAGCCACGTTGACCGTTAGCAGTCAGCGCTGGGCGGAGTTCCAAAGCGATAGGGCTGATGGTAGCGTGGTGTTCCGCTTGGAATTGACGTCTGTGATCAGATTCAAGATATCCACGTGGGACAGCAAGCGCCACACGATGCACGCTAACTGTGAAGTGGGCGTGGGACCCGATGGTTCCCTCTTAGCCATTTACAAGGACAAGAGGTGCCCCGTTTATTTCTCTTGAGCCTGCCTAACCATGTTTTATTTTCACTAATTTGTTCTTAATTAATTTATTAACTTTGTCTTACCAACAACATTTATGTTTATTTTTCTTTGCCACTTCTTATGATCTCTCATTTTTTATTTTTTTAGAAAAAATTCATTGCTGTATTGGATTTGTTGTTACTTTGTTCCCCCGTGTAATCTTCATAATTTTCTTATGTTGGGATTTATTAAGATGCTGAAAAAGAATAAAAACTTTGTTTGAGTTCAATACATGACATGAACGTATTTATCTTCTATTATTAAGTAATTTTCTATTACATGACATGAAACAATATTATGCTTTATTTATATCTACAATATAACTCTGTTTTATTAACGAATTTGATAAAATTAGTAAGATGGTATTTGTTTTTTATTTTGAAGCTTAAATATTGTTATAAATAAAAAATATATTATTAAAATATATGATAGTACCGAGTAGTTATATAAGCTTAAAATGAATTTTGGTTGATAAAATATTGTCCCACTAAATATCAAATAACACTTACCATACAAGGAATTTGATTTTGAATTTAATTCTATAACCTATGCTCGTGGCATGACATACAAAGAACATCTTACATTTCGACTAGCACTTATTATAAATAATTTAATTGATACAGAATAATAGATTAATATTTTTTTAATTATTAATCAATTATAAAACATTGTATCTTTAAGAAAATTTGACTGTTATCTAATTATTTTAAAATCACATATATTATAAATTATAATCAAGCGATTTTGTAAAAGAATTTTACTTTAACGATAAATAACATTTAACCTGTATTCCATCATTTTTTTTTCCTCACATGAGTTTTATATAAGTAATAAGAGTTTACTATAAATGAATAATCATTTGTAGAAATTGGCAAAGAGAATATGCAAAATAATTCACAGCAAAAACTCTTCAAGTCTATATAAATATATATAAAAAAAGATTCACCAGAGTCATTCATCTCCATTAATCCTTTCTTACGCTTTTAATCTCACTGGAATAACTCATCGCTCTAGTGGACAACATGACCACAAGGATTTGGGCAAGATATGTGATGACATCAATGTGTGTAAATTATTATAAATCGCCTTAACAACATTTTCTATTCCTACATATATAAAAAACATAATAATTATGGAAGTGATATAAACTTGATTAATGATAAATATAATGGAAACAAATCCACCAAGATTTGAAAATCCAAGATTTCAACTATAATGGATTCTCATTCCTCAAGATATACAACTTACAATGAAATAATAAGGACATTATGAACATTGGCGTTGAAACAGCAAAGTTTTAATTAAATATTCCGTAAATGAAAAAGTAATTAAGTTAGCAGATTCCTTGTACATATATTTCATGAATAAATGGTAGGGGAGAAGGCATGGTCGGCAAAATGAACACAATGATTACAAAAAGGGAGGACCGCGGAAATGTTGGGTCCACCCTTAAGGAAATGGACTTACAATAATGCTCATCACTTCCTCAATGTCACGACAAACCTCAAAGCCACCTTACTTCTCACACACTCAGAAATGAATTGAATATATTTGCATTTTGAAGCTGAACGAAACTCTTTTTTGGAGAATGGGATGGGTAATCATGTTCATGTGCATATGTACCTCCACTATTGTAAGAGCATACTCCAGCAGCCATCCATTTTAAAATGAAAATTATAATATCTATATGTAGCTTTTGTGTAAATTAATTTGGATGTTAATTGGCTAACATGAAATTCAAAACAACAACAATTCTTCACCTATCCCAATTAATCATCTATTTTTTTCCCCACTTATGTAGTCTAAAAGCACTCAAATGTTTCATTTAAATGAATATAACTATACAATGAAGTCCTTACATTTAAGTCAATTTAATCTAATTTCATGGACAAAGTCAGAAAGTTGGTCTCTAGGAAGGAAATTAGATATAGTTTATATTTTTGATATATTTTTTTTTGTGAGAATTACTCAGCAATAAACAAAGGTTTGAAATTTTTGAAAATAAACCTATTCTACTTGTTTAAGTTAGAACCTACTTGTTTATGTGAGACCATCTACCGAAGAATTACTTTTGATGTTTGTTTAAGTGAGAACCTAGCTACATTTAGAGAAAGACCACTTTAAATATTTGCTTAAACAAGACCTGCTCATTTAAGTAAGAAACCACCTTAGATTAAAAATAATTTAAATTTAAATCTTATTTAATTTAAAAGGATAAAAAAAAAGAGACGTGAGAATCATTAAACATTAAGTAGAAATCTAACAAAGGAGAGTAGGAAGACCATAAGAAATTTAGAAAGACGCTTTCCATCAATTGATGTGAGGGTTTCTAGTTCTACTAAATCAACTATATTTAATCTTTTTTTTTTTTTTTTGTTGGTTTGAATATACCAAACTCATGTAAATTAGCAACTTAAATTTTTTCTACATTACATTTGAGTAAATTAAATACTCAAGGATAAACAAATCAATTAAATAAGTGAATAATGAAGTGAAGAAAAATTAAACAAAGTTCATTCCTAATAAGTTTCTTCAACTTAAACTTAATTAAATTTATAATCTTCTCTCTCTAAATTCATTTTTTTTATTAAATTCTCTTAAATTCTTAATTTACTACTCTTTACTTTAAACATCCTTTCTATGATTTTTCTGAATGAAAAAAATTTAATTTTATAAGTATTACACAAACATTCTTGAAAGAAAATTTTGGATACAAATCCAATTATTACTATGGTATCCGGTTACACAAAATTGCAAATTAAATTCAATAGTACCGTCTCCTTGAATTCTTTACATTCCTTGAAAATAATATTTATTATATTAAACTAGATATGATATTAACAAAACAATTTTCCTTAACAACAAGCCAATTAACTCACTTGCAGAATATATATATATATATATATATATATATATTTCTTTCTTTTTACATCTTATAACTTAATTATGATTATTTATTTATTGTAGTTGTCTATCGAATATTTTTCATAACAAAATTAAAAAAGTTAGCTCCATTCAATGTTCTATGTGACTATGGAAATCTTAAAATAATCAGCCAAGGTTGTCTATATGATTGCAGAGCGTGAAGATGGCGGGTTGTTATTACTTTTTATAATTGCTATAATATTTATTGGTTCACGTGGTTTTTGAAGGTGGAGTAGAATATAATATTACTGTGTGGACATATGAGAAAGGTTGAGTTTGATATAGTGCGTTCTGGGGAGGACTTAAGTACAAGTAAGTGCGTTGAGCTACATCCAAACTATATTTCAAAAGATCGCTGCTAGTAAGTTCGAATAACATAAAAAAAAGACGGTGAAACATGATTTGACATAACTTTTTTTAAATAAATAACAATTATATAAATCAAAAACATAAAAAGGTTTTTAAAATAAATATGATTTGTACCAAAAATAAAAATATATTATAATGATTCTTCAACTCTAACTTCAAAGATTATAAAGCAAGTAAATGCCATAGCCAAATCTAGAATCGGTTGCTAATAAGCAGATCCATCTTCACCCTCTATATTCCGAGCTCCTTGTTCCCCTTGCGAAAATATGAGTTCTTTTCATTTGTTCATTCTGCTCTCAACTTTCTTTACCCTCTTTGTTCATTGCTCTCCTTCACCTATCGTCCAAGCAGCTATACATAAAGGTCCTGAAGCTTACTATAACTGCACAAGAAATATCACTTCTGCTGCATATAACAATTACCGTTCTAACGTAAAAACACTTCTAGACTGGCTCTCCTCCAATGGAACTAATAATGCCAGATTCTACAACACTACAGTTGTTGGTGAAGACTCTGTGGACACAGTCTATGGAAGCTTCTTTTGTAAAAAAGACGCCGACGCAAAATTATGCCAAGTGTGCGTGACACGAGCTTCCAAACTTATATTATCACTGTGCACCAATGCAAAGGAAGCATTTTTGTGGTACCTAGTATGCTATGTGCGCTACTCTGATCGTGATTTCTTCTCCACCGTGGAGGAGAGTCCTAAACTTACCTTTATGAATGATCAGGATTATGTGGGTGAGGCTGGGCTTGGGCGCTTTAACAATATTGTTTGGGACATGATGAACGCTTTGAGAACTGAGGCAGCAAGTGCTTCTAGTAAATTGGCTGATAAGTCTTTGAACATCACGGACAAGGAAAAGGTATATGGCTCTGCTTGGTGCCTTTCTTACATGTCCAAAGATAACTGCAGTTGGTGTCTCAGTGATGCAATAGCAGAAATTCCAACTAGTTGCTGCAAAGGAAAATCTGGGGGAGCAATATTATATCCCAGTTGTGGTGTTAGATTCGAATTATATCCATTCCATAATGCAGATACCAGAGCTGGTTGGGTATCACCGCCACCACTTCCCAACAGTCCTTCCCCTTTTCCTTCACCAGGTTAGAAAGCTATGATTATCTCTCTTTTCTTTTGCAATCTTAACACAATTGGACCGATCATTGACTTGATAAGGTTACTGATTCAGTGAGTTACTAGTCGAATCAGTGGATCAGTTGTTGAACCGCATGAACTAGTACAGTTATTATCAGTTGTGTATAATATAAATCATTACTATTATCTTAATTTTGTAACTACTTAATAATTTTCATAGACAATGAGAGATAGGATGCACTAGTGCTTTATGCAAAACAGTGTAGGGTAAGATCGTGAAATTATATCGACCACTTGTGCTATTCTTGCTCATCATATGTTACTATCAACCAATGACTATTATATGGCAAAAGGTATATTTCCCACGACAACATGAGTACATTGAGAACATATCCTGACAGGAAGTTGAATAAGTATCATTCATCTAGTAAATAGTGGCCTTTATCAATAATTGCACGTATATTCTAAACACTTTCTGTCAGCCATTCATTGTGCATCTTACTGTCAGCCAAACTCTATTTTCTTTCCCTCTTCGTCATTCAAGAGCAATAGCTAAAAACATAAAGCTCCCGCCAGTTAAGAGAAATATATTGTTTAGCTGTGTAATTGTTATCTAATACTTCTTGCTGCAAAGTAGAAATGACGCAAGGTACTGAAATCTGTGCAGGGAAGAAAAAGCAGAAGACACGTCCAATAATTATGATTGTTGTTCCAATTGTTGTTTCACTGGTGCTTTTGGCTTTGGGCTGCAGCTGTTTTCTACGTAGAAAAGAGACAAAGAATCAACATGATATTCTTAAAGAAAGCTGTAAAGTGCAAAAAAAAAAAAAAAAAAAAACACTTTTTTTTCACAACCTCGAGAAGCATTTCCTTTAGATAAATAACTCAGAGTTCAAATTTGTTTGATGCAGTTGGGAATGACAGTACAAATCTGGAGTCCTTACGATTTGAATTAGCCAAAATTGAAGCTGCAACAAACAGATTTGCTAAAGAGAACATGATAGGAAAAGGCGGATTTGGAGAAGTCTATAAGGTTAATATATTACCTAGTACCATGTTAAAAGAGAATATCATCTGTTGTCTAATTTGTTTCACCATCTTGACCATTACTATATGTTCTACAGGGTATTCTTTCAGGTGGACAAGAAATAGCTGTGAAGAGGCTTACTGGAAGCTCCAGGCAAGGTGCAGTGGAGTTTAAAACCGAGGTTCAAGTTATAGCCAAGCTTCAACACAGAAATCTAGTGAGGTTACTAGGATTTTGCTTAGAAGATGATGAAAAGATACTAATTTATGAATATGTGCCAAACAAGAGCCTTGATTATTTTTTATTAGGTATAGTACTCGGACTATATATTTAGACATGATGCAAGCGATATGTATCTTCTAAAATGAATAACTTTTATAAATCCATTCTGTTTTGAACTGAATAAATGACTTCAAAATAATTTGACTTATTTCTAGATGCCAAGAAGCGAACACTGCTATCTTGGTCTGAACGCATGAAGATCATCAGAGGAATTGCACGAGGAATTTTATATCTACATGAGGATTCTTGCCTCAAAATAATACACCGTGATCTAAAACCTAGTAATGTTTTGTTAGACAGTAATATGAATCCGAAAATCTCAGACTTTGGCATGGCTAGAATTGTTGCTGCTGATCAAATTGAAGAAAGTACGGGCAGAATTGTAGGGACGTAGTAAGTTTTTCATTCCTACTTCATTTACTTTCTCATATGTCCAGTTTTACCTATCTGTTATTGCATTTACACTCACTAAAGAAATTTTGTTATGTTTTATATACAGTGGTTATATGTCCCCAGAATATGCAATGCATGGACAATTTTCTGTGAAATCTGATGTGTTTAGTTTTGGAGTTATGGTTCTAGAGATAATCAACGGGAAGAGGAAAGGTTGTTCTTCTGAACCACAGGGTACTGATGATATCCGGAGACACGTGAGTACAAAACTTATTCTATTTCTATTTTGTAAATAGAATATACGGAGATGAGAGTATGATCTGATAAGTTGACAAATTGAGAATATTGTAGGCATGGATGAAATGGACAGAGCAAACACCATTAGAACTATTGGATCCTAACATAGAAGGACCTTATTCCCAAGAAGAAGTCATCAAATGCATCCACATTGGTTTGTTGTGTGTTCAGGAAGATCCAAATGATAGACCTACAATGGGAACTGTTCTGTTTTATCTCAACAGTTATTCAGTCAACTTGCCTCATCCTCATGAACCAGGATATTTTAAGCCAAATATAAACAACAAGACCAGCAACAAAGAATTGGATGATGTCACTGATTCCATCAACGGAATTACTCTAACTAAATTTTTTCCGCGTTGATACTTATGGTGACAGTCTTACTGTCTTAATTGTTGTCAATGAAATATAGGATTTAACCATAGACATTCCCTCTGTTGTTGCGTTATTTACTCTAGATTCCCTCACAAATAGATCCTTATTCCCATTTGTTCTATCTTTTCCATTTTCAGAGAGATAAAACTGCAACAGACTTGTAATACCCACTTACTATCCCTGCTGCTATAACTTTTACAAAAATCTTGAATCAGGACTGATTCCTATAACAACAAGTCAACAAGTAAATTCACCAGACTCGCCGATAAAACACTCACTACACAAAATTGAACCATCCAGTGATTTCACAAACTACCAAAATTTCAATCCCACTAATACTTGAAAGAAAAAGATCACTAGCAAGTAATGATTTTATCCTTTTTCAGCTTCTCCTTTCTATAACCTTTCATCTGAAGGATTTTCCTTTAATGGCAGTGGATAGCTTCCGTGATCATGTTAACTTACACGAGGAGTACACGAGGATGACTTTACATACACACGTCTCCACAATGGTAAGATATTGTCCGCTTTGCACCTAAGTCCTCACGGTTTTGTTTTTGAACTTCCTCCAAAGGCCTCTTACCAATGAGTAACTCCCATGAGAGGCCATTTGGAAGAAGTCCAAAAACAAAACCGCGAAGACTTAGTACAAAACGGATAATATCTTATTATTGCTGGAGATATGTACGTGTGAAGTTCTCCCTTTCTTATCCACAGATCAACCTTGAGATATGTATGTGTGAAGTTCTTCCTTTCCTCCACAGGTCAACCTTGAGATCTATTTCATTGTAATAGCCCAAAGATGATAATTTTTACCATTAAACATTAGAATTGTTGGAATTAGACATAATTGCACCACTATTGTTAAAAATAAATCTCTCAATGATTTGCACTCAACCTCTCTGTGTTCAGCTCGGTCAATAAGTTTTTAGACGTGGTCTTGTGGATATAAGCTCTGTGTTGGAAATATTTAGTAAAATAGAATCAACAATATTGAAGTTTGCTGCGGAAATTGAAAGAATAAAATTGAAGAAGGAACATTAATATTAAATTCATCAATTAAAATGCCTATGTATAGACTTATAATTAATTTCAAATTCTTAATCAATTTTATTTGTTACCAGATTTATTTGAATAACATTAGCTAATTAATTATAAAAGATAAAATAAAAATTGCAACCATTGTATTTTATTTAATATGGCTTTCTTTGTGAAACATTGGTCCCTTCCTGGTACTTGAAGATCTTCTTTTATTGACTATCTCTCTCTCACTATATTCAATGTAACAATTCATAAAATAATTTGTTTAACAATATATTTTTATTTATATTTCTTTCCATCTCATTTTCATGTACAAATATATAATAAGATAGATGAACAAAAGAACAATATTTAACCAATCCTTGTATGGATTATTGCACTAAATAGTTGTCTTTGGAATTTGCGGAGTCATTCCAATCAGTCGATATATATTCTTATCGATCTTTACCAGGAAATTAATCATTTGTCTACACCATTAATTAATTTAGTAATATATGTAATGACTTTTATAAACATATTTTGATCATTGGTCAGCATCACCTTTTTCTTCCCCGTGTTAGAAAAATCGGGATTCTAGTGATAAAGAAATAGGCGAATTCAACGAAACATGAAAAATAGAATAAAATAAAAATTTCCAGTTGTGCTAGACCAGCAAATTCAACGAAAAAATAAATGCTGGGAGTACATCTTAACGCCAACAATAATTGACTCGAAAGTCATTTGGAAATTGAAACCTACTCGAAAATGAACATATATGATTTTGACTTACTGCTCCATTGACTTGTGTCTACCAGATACATTACAATAGATGGAACTACAAAAATCATAGCATATATTGTATGCATCCATGGCATACTAACGCGTCTAAGATTAACAAAAAAATCTATGGCTTTCTTCAAGCTTGTATACCTCTTTATCCTTGTCAATTCCGTAACCACTAAAGCACAGGACGACTCTGTTATGTTGTACTCCTCATGTTCATTGGACAAAACCACTCCAAACAGCGCCTACGAATTGAACTTGAGGAGCCTCCTGTCATATTTATCTTCGAATGCCACCACCAAGCAATTCTACAACACAACAGTTGCCACCAGAGACCACTCCGATACTGTCTATGGAATGTTTTACTGCTCGGGTGACGTTCCCCCTCAACTTTGTACACCCTGCGTCGCAAACGCATCAAAAACAATATTCTCAGATTCAGATTCAGATTCCTACTGTTCCATGTCCAAAGAAGCAGTGCTTGAATACGATGATTGCATGATTCGCTTTTCCAACATTTCTTTCTTTTCCATCCCTGAGTTAAGTCCAAGCACGGCTAACTGCGGCTCTGCCAACAACCAGATAAACTTGACGAGATTGTTCTCCAAAACGATGAACCAAGCGGCAGATGAGGCAGCAAATTCAGCTATTGGTGCCAAGAAGTATGCCACAAAGCAAGCAAGGATATCTGGATTTCAAACCCTTTACTGTGAAGCTCAATGCATACCTGACCTCTCACCCCAAGATTGCAGAAAATGTCTAAATGCTACCATAGCTTTAGCTCAAATGACCTGTAATGGAGTTACAGATTATAGAAATCCCACCTGCAACATGAGGTGCAATGTGTACCCTTTCTATCGCCCCAGTACCGCTCCAGCACCAAAAGAAATCATTCCAGTCACAAATTTTTCCAACAAATACTCACAAGATCCTGCTTATATTTCCCACAATTGTTCAAAAAAGGAAGCAACCAACAGTGTTTTTATATCAAATCTCAGGACACTCCTCTCTTCCTTATATTCCAATGGTGACACCAAAACCGGTTTCTTCAAGACCACGGCCCATGGCAGAAATCCCTCCCACACTGTCAGTGGTCTCTTCATGTGCCGCGGCGACCTAGTTTCCTCTACCTTGTGTCAGCAATGTGTTCTGAATGCAACCCAACGAATATCCTCAGAGTGCCCCACTTCCCAAGAGGCTATCATTTGGTACAATCACTGCTTGCTTCGGTATTGGGAAGGCTCATCTCTCTCCACACTCGACACAACTCCTACCTATCACGACTTCAATATTCTCAATACTTCCAATCCCAACCTCCAGCAAAGCTTTTTCACTTGGATTTTGGCAAATACTTTATCCCAATTGAAGACCATGACAGATGACAGTACCATTAAGAATTATGCAACAAGAGCAGTGAAACTGAATGATCGCCAAAAACTCTATGCTCTTGCTCAATGTACGCCAGATCTTTCTAATCTTGATTGCTTCGGCTGTCTGGATACTATTTTCAACAAGGAAATTCCGTGGTGTTGTATGGGGAGTCCAGAGGGGAAAGTACTATATCCAAGCTGCTTTATAATGTTTGGACTGTCCCAATTTTACAGAGATGAATACCAACTTGACGCTTACAGGCCAGCTATAGCTGCTCCCTCTCACACAATTGCAGGTGATGTCCCGATTCAGGCTACATTTATCACCTAAGCAATATATAAACTGTTTTTGCTAAAGAGGTAAATTATGATTTTATTACTTACAAAAATTTCATAATTTTCGCATTAGTCTTTCAAAATGGTTTTGCCCTGTTTTAATCTTTCTACTTTGATAATATCATTTTTTTATTATCAGAGTAATTTAAAAAAATGTTTCATAATATATATATATATATATATATATATATATATATATATTACAATTTAAATTACTTGAAAGACTAAAACTATTTTATATCTTAACCGAACGCGTATGCTCGCTTTTTAACGTACCTAGTTCTTTTGTTTTCTTTCAACAGTGTTTTCTTTTACTTACAACAATGTTTGAAGCTAGCTAGGATTTTTTAACCCGTCATCTCAAACTTCAACAACAACACTTATTGAATTAGTTAGTGATTATGGTTTGTTTTACTCACACAATTAATTATTTAGTTATTTTATTTAAATATTTAATCTTATTAAAAATACCATAACAGAGTCAGAGAACAAGGTAAAATATTGTACTTTACGATCTTTGTTTCCTGTTTTTTATATATTTTCTTCCAAAGGAAAGGTATTTCTAATATTATTACCATCACTCCTAACATTTTTTTTAGGTTACCCGTGCCTTGTTATTTTTTTATGCAGGAAACAAAACAGGTAAGTCACAAACAATTATCTTAATTGTTGTCCCGAGCGTTATTTCGTTGGTACTCCTTTCCTTTTGCTGTTATTTACGAAGGAGAAAAGCAAAAAAAATAAGCCATAAGATTCTTCTCAGAAAAAACTGTACGTATTATGATTAAATTAAACTTCAATCCATATTTACTTATTTTATAAATTTAAGTCTTTTGAAAACTTTATTCAACAATTTAGATTAATATTCTGTCCTAGTTGGTCGGCAAAGTATGACTTTAGAAGGGCTGCAGTTCGATTTCACAACAATTAAAGCAGCAACGAATAATTTTTCTCATGAAAATAAGATTGGTAAAGGTGGATTTGGAGAAGTTTACAAGGTGAGAAAATGTGATAATTGTTTCCTGTTGTTATCATGTTTTCGATTCAAACAAATAATGATTTATACTTTCAGGGTATTCTTTATGATGGACGATATGTAGCTATCAAGAGGCTTTCAACAAGTTCTAAACAAGGTTCAATTGAGTTCAAGAATGAAATTTCATTAATTGCCAAGTTACAACACAGAAATCTTGTTACACTTATAGGTTTTTGCCTTGAAGAGGATGAGAAAATTCTTATTTATGAATACATGTCCAATGGGAGCCTTGATTATCTTTTATTTGGTTAGACCCCTTTCACTTCAAACTTTTTAACTACATATTTATGTTTTTCAGTACATTGTATCTTAAACTAATTCAACTAGTAATTAACCACAAAACATGCTTCATTTGTTTTTCTCATTCATTCAAGAAATATTGCAGGCACCCCAGAAGAAAGGTTAAGTTGGTTCCAACGTTACAAAATTATACGTGGAACTGCTTTGGGAATTCATTATTTACATGAATATTCTCGTCTTAAAATTATACATCGTGATCTTAAACCTAGTAACGTACTATTGGATGAAAATATGAATCCTAAAATATCAGATTTTGGCATGGCTAGAATTGTTGAAATTGATCAAGATCGTGGAAATACCAGTCGAATTGCTGGAACCTAGTAAATTTTCCTCCCTATATATATTTTCTTCTTCATCTCACTTTGCCTATGTTATGTTTTAGTTAAATGTTTTTTTTTTTTTTTTTTTTGTAGTGGTTATATATCACCAGAATATGCTATGCTCGGACAATTTTCTGAAAAATCAGATGTTTTTAGTTTTGGTGTCATAGTTCTTGAGATCATTACTGGAAAAAGGAATTTAAATATTTATGAATCGCGCAATGTTGTGGAAGGCCTCATGGGTTATGTGAGTATGATCATCTATAATTCTTAATATTTACATACATTTATATATACATACATTTATATATATATATATATATATATATATATCTTTGGACTTCCAGAGATCTTTCACCATAAACCCATGTTTATCTATTCCTTTCGGAAGTGAACTTTGATCATTTGGTGTAGAACTTCTATTTTAATTTAGTAGTTAGGATTAGTTGTTAATTGATTTTAATTAGACGTTATGATATGAAATTTATTTTGATAAACTATTATAGGTTTGGAAGCAATGGAAGGATCAACAATCATTAAGCATCTTAGACTCAAATATAAAAGAAAGTTCTTCACAAATGGAAGCTCTCAAATGCATTCATATTGGTTTATTATGTGTTCAGGAAAATCAAAATGTTAGACCTACAATGGCAACAATTATTTCGTATCTTAATGATCACTCTCTTGAATTGCCATCTCCACAAGAACCAGCATTTTTTCTGCACAGACATAGAATAAATCAAGATATAGTTACACAACAACAATTTAATTCCAATGAAGTTGTCAGTCGTTCTACATTATTCTCTATCAATGAGATGTCTACTAGTAATTTTTATCCTCGTTAGTTCACAATTTTTAGGAACTTATGTAGGTAGAGACTGAGTTGTATTTTTTTTTTGTTCAATAATGTACTTCTTCAATATGTTTCATTGGATTCGATCCTTAAATTTTGAATGTGTAATGATAACACTAGGAATTAAAAATAAAACCCCGTATATATTATATGCTCCTAACAAGTTGCGGGTGTGCTGATGTGGGTGATGTTAGGAATATGTAGTTTGAATTTAGTTTCACATTATATAAACAATGAGAGTAGTTTAATTTTAGTCCTACATCGTATAAATAATGAGAGAGATTGATCTTATGTCTCTATATAAACAACTCTCTGTAAACGTTTCTTTGTGCACAAAAAGGAAATATATATTGTGTGTCCGTGGACATAGACAATTTGCCGAACCACGTTAAATTCTTGAGTCATTCTCTCTCTTCCTTGTTCTCTTTTTTTATTATTGCTTCATTCTCTTGATTTCTCTTTTCCTCTCTTCCTTGTATTTTTCTTTTATATTATTGCTGCTTTGTTTTTTAACAACTGGTATCAGAGTCAATTTCTTACTATGCTCTGTGGTTGCAGAAAAGATTAGTTTATCCTCAGGTAGAGAAGCAGTGGGAGCTTTCTTGGAAAGCAAGAACAATGACATTGGAAGTGTCAGACGAGTGACGCAATGATTGGAGTGGATCTAAGTGAATGTTGGACCTACTTTGTGGAGATCTCTTGTATCGAAAGTCTATCTAGAAGGAGTGGCTAGGTTGCGTGTGCTATTGATGTGAGTTATCAGAACAACGGTGTAAGACGACCCCGTGCACCTTAACTATAGCTTCGCAGTGACAACCTTGATCGAATGTGTAGGATAGGTGGGAGGTGATGACACAGAACGACCAATCCCTCATATCGACGATAATGTGAAGCTCAAGAATTGTCGCGTCGAGGAAGCTCTAATGACCATCATTGACATAGGAAAGGAATGCAACATTGGAAGAAGAGAAGCAATGGGAGCTTAAGAAGAGAAGCGGTGGGAGCTTTCCGCTGGAGACCCGTCAGAAAACCCGTCGATGGACTGGACAAAAGACCCATCGGTGGACTGGGCAGAAGACCCGTCAATAGACTGGGCACTGGAGTGGGAGACATTACACTAGGTGGTGATGTAAATCAAACTCCAAGTGGGAGATTGTTAGGAATATGTAGTTTGATTTTAGTCCCACATTGTATAAACAATGAGATTAGTTTGATTTTAGTCTCACATTGTATAAATAATGAGAGAGATTGCTCTTATGTCTCTATATAAACAACTCTCCGTAAAAGCTTCTATGTGCACAAAAAGGAAATACATATTGTGTGCTCGTAGACGTAGGAAATTTGTCGAACCACATTAAATTCTTGAGTCATATTCTCTCTCTTCCTTGTTCTCTTCTTTTATTATTGCTTTGTTCTTAACAGGAGGTATGACAAGCTAACGTGTCAAGCTTGGGTTAGTGTATGGAGTAAGTGTAGGGCTTTAGGTGAATAAAAAGAGTCTAAAAGAACTTCCTGAGGAATAATCCCCTATTTATAGCTGGTAGGATCGACCTCTGTAAGTAATGATTATTTAGGAAGGGTTGGTGACGGTTACAGGTTTAGAGGATATGTATCCTTTTCTAATTAAATGTCATAATTGAGTCTATGCTTTCACATGCCGGTCTCTGACTCCACATTAAATGCTAATGAAAGCAGGTCTGTCACATCAATTCGATGTATTAATGATGATGTGATAGAATATTTAATGTGAGGTGATGTGGCTTTTCATGTCACTCCGATACAATACATTATCCATTATCCAACTCTCCCCCTTCTCTGTTCATCATCGGCATAGACAAAACTTGCTAAATGGGAGTATCATGTGCTTATTGCACAGTAATATAACTTCAATTTTAATTCTTAATATTTTTATTCAATGATTCAGAGGCTTTTACAAAGAGCCTTGCTTATCTAGTACTGAGGTGGAATATTATGGCACTGGAAAATAAGTTTTATAGAATGCTTTAGTGATTTTTCTTTTAATACTTGTTTTTTATTCTTCTTTGTAATGATATTGTCAATTCTTCTGCGGATCCTTTGCACCACCTGGGGCTACTGGATATGATTTTCTAACTTTAAAATGTGATCATTATGATAATTTTCACTTGAGTTAGTCATATAATCTTCTTTATCTTCAATATGCGCACCCATTATAAATCTATGATTTTGTATACTTTTATAATGTAATGATTTTCCATATCTAAATATCTATTGACATTATGTGGCTTCTGTAGAGCTTGTGTTTCTGGTAGTCATAGATAGTTTTTCGCTTTGACTTTAGGAAGATGTGTGATTTAAATTATGTGTTTCTGAAGTGCTTTGTGATTTTGCAGTTTTAAACTATTGGTTAGAATACGAAGGTTATAATGGGAAGATATGTGTTAGCCAAATCAGCTTACGTTGAACCTTTTATTCATTCAACTAGGAGAAATGTTTGGTCGCTAATCCAATACCCAACTAACCCGCTACCTCACAAACGTGTAGATGTTTCTTTTATTAATTTTCTTCTCTTCCTTTTTTTACATTTTGTGAAGTAATTGGCTGATTGAATTATATTGCAGTTTATCACCAAACATTTCTTTCCAAGTGGCACTAAAAGTTAGCCAAAATCTCTCATTCAGCTACTACTTGATGCAACTGAACTAGTCTTCTACTCATTCTGCAAACATTAACATTGGCCGAATTCTGCCATTCGGCTTACTTTGTAGGTAGTTTGTATTGACCTTGTTCATGTTCAACTAACCTTCTTATTTGGCTAATATTAATCAATTCCGCATTTAATCGGACAAGCCTCCTCCTCCTCCTCATTTAGTAAACATAAAAAGGTTTTTTTTTGGTGCAATCTGTGAATAGAATCCACCAATACATTCTCTGATGTGTACATATCAAATTGGTCCAAGTGGCTTGAGTGTCCAAGTAGGTAGAGGTCATGTTAAATTCATAAAATACTAAAAATCATATATACTACTGAGTCACCGAATCATTTTTTTTCCTAAGATTTTTTGTTTTACACATTTTATTTGGTGTTGAAAAATGACACAAAACCGTGGGGATTCCATGTAGATTGTAAACGGGTTAAAACTGATCCTATTGAAGGTTGAAGAAGACTTCTTTTATCTAACAATTTTTACTAAAATATTATTTTTTAACAATTGATAATAAAATTTGTAAAAATATGAATGAAAGTAAATATATAAAATGATAGAAAATATGAAAAAAATTACTAGATAGTACAAATAAAGTGAAGATAAAAAATGAAAATTATTATTAATTTTCATTGAAATTTTTGATAATTAATTAATTTAAGTTGTTGATAAATAAATTCTTATATCTAATTTGAAGTTTTTTCTCATTAAAAATATTTTCATAATAAATATTAAGATTATTAGTAATATAAAAGAGATAAATATCAAATGAGATTGAAAATATTAGAAAAAGATAATAACCGTCTAAAATAAAAATAAATTTTATGATAAAGTGAATGAAAATTTTAATCACGTTACAAGAGTGTAATTACACTTTATTGAATAATAACTTTACTTCGCTACTACCTGCAATATGCAGCCAATCAACTAACTCACTTACAGAATTAATATGTATTTCTCTCTCTTCACATTTTATACACTATATAATTTTCTCTCTTTACAATTTATAATTGATTGTCTAGTTGTCTGTGTATTACAGTTGTATACCAAATATTTTTCATTGAATTGAATAATATTCAAATAAGAATGAATGAAAAGAGTGGAATAAATGTTACAAGAGTGAAATTACACTTTTATGTAGTATTTAAAGAGTGGAGATAGTGAAACTTGTGTTGCAAACTCAGACTGCACTGAAGGATCAATCACATAAAAATTAGTTGACTTCCAAGTTAGCCAGAGTCCATTCTCTTGGATCCTCAATCGCTGACTTATACTCGGTATAGCTGACTTTTACCACTTGCAATAAATTTGATCAGTATTGACACATGTTTCTGCTGACTTTATACATTTTGAAGTTTTGAGTTGTAACACACTGTACACTGATGAATTTTTATATATGCTATTAATAAGTATTTACCCTTGTCGGTAAATTTCAGTTAAATTTGAAGCTTTTGTAAGTGATTTTTGAGCTGGCATATTTTCTCGCTTGAACAGAGACGTTATTTTCTGTTTCTGAATTTGTTTGTAATCGAAAGAAAGATCTTCGACACTTTCCAACAGGGACAGTTATTTAGATATACATATATATCATTTAGACCTGTTCAACTGAATTTGAGGTGGAAAAATCACTTTGGTTTTGAATACTTAAGTTTAAAACTCAAATTTGATTGTTTTTAAAAAAAGTGTCTAGTTAACTAACATGGATTCCATTTTATTGCACAACCTCCTTCATGTGTTTATTAGGTACTCTTAGAGTACCCCGAGTTCATGTATTATAATCTAATTTTAAATGACATATTTTAAATTTTTAATTTATCATAAAAAATTAACAATACTTAATTATATATCATATGAAGATTAATGAAGATCACTTGACCGAGAACCACCTAATTAATATTTTCTCCTCAACAACCCATCCATGATTTCCTTTGTTTACCCTTTATCTTTTTTTATATCTCCTTTAATGTACTGTGACTTACTGAAGCACAGGGCATTTCTCTGCAATATCAAGTTTGCTCGGAATATAGATTTATTCCCAATAGGGCCTATCAAATTCTCCTTCTAGTTATGTAATTAATGTTTTTTTAGTTGTCTATTCGAGACCTAGTTTAATGTAAGATTACGTTAAAGACAACTGAAAAACAATTATTAAATGTGTTATGAATCTACATCTAGTAGTCTGTAATGATCATTCAAACACATTAATAGTAATTGCAATATATGGAAACGCAACCTATTAGGGACTATATATTCACACAAAGACACCCAGACTGCTCCTTGTCTATAGCAGTAGTGGTATATTACTCCCTTCATTGCAATATTGATGTCTTAATTTTTACTGTATTTTGTAATTTAAAATTATAGATGTTTATAGTTTTCAAGTCTGATTAATTATTTATTAAATAAGTACAAATTAAGACTGGATTGAGTTTTGGTTTAGAAACTCACCGAGTTAGATTGAATATACTTACTTATAAATAATATTAAATACTTTTTGTGGTGTATACGTTAAAAATAATTTAAAAACGGAGAGAGTACGAAAGAATGCACAGTTTGAAATTCCAACTACTCATTTTTCTTCGTATTAGCTATGTTAGCTGGCCACGTCTTAGATAGCTCCATCAATGTGTGAAACCAAGAAAGCTTCAAGATTTTAATGCACAATTCCATCACAAATGACTTGGTTTAGATTTTTGGTTTCTTAGAATCAGTCCAATCGAGTCAACACTCTTACTTTTAGCTCGAAACTTTACAGCTGTCCACTTCATTAATTAATACTCCTTGGACCACTTTTTCCCTGACTGGTGTTAGAAAAATTAGAATTCTCTTGTATTATTAAAAAGAAATAGCCAAATTCAACGATGCTTTAATAACTACTCAGGCAATGTCAACGATGCCTTAATAACTACGCAGGCAATGTCAACGATGCGTTAATAACTACGCAGGCAATTTCAACGATGCTATAGGAGTACCATAAGTCCTAAACGCCCACAGTTGTTGACTGAAAAGTCATTTGGAAATTGAATACACCTACAGTAAATGAAAACAAATGATCTTGACTTACTGTTTCACTGACTTGTTTCTCATGTAGTTACTTTCCTCTGCTACGCCATGAGAAACTTCAAATTTCAAGTTAAGTCCATATATAGCCATTACAGAAGACAGAACTGAGGAAACAATAACAGCACTACATCGATCCATGTCATGGTAGTGCTACTGCTATCAAAAATTTAAAATTTAACAAACAAGTCCATGACTTCCTTCAAGTTCATCTACTTCTTTACCTTTCTCAGCTTAATCAATTTCGTAATCACTAATGCACAAGACGACTACGGTTCGTTGGGCTCTCGATGTTCAGGCAAGGACACTACTCCAAACAGCTCCTTCCAATTAAACGTGAGGAGCCTCCTGTCTTATTTATCTTCGAATGCCACCACCAAGCAATTCTACAACACAACTGTTGCAACCAGAGACCACTCCGATACTGTCTATGGAATGTTTTGCTGCTGGGGGGACGTTCCCCCTCACCTTTGTACACACTGCGTTGCAAACGCAACGAAAACAATATTCTCAAATTCAGATTCACTTTCTGACTGTTCCTTGTCCAAACAGGCAGTGTTTTGGTACGAGGATTGCATGATTCGCTTTTCCAACATTTCTTTCTTTTCCATCCCTGGCTTTAGTTTATGGTGGAGACAGAGCAGCTGCACCTCTGCTTTTCTGTCCAACAACCAGATAAACTTGACGAGTTTGTTCTACAAAACGATGAACCTAGCGGCAGATGAGGCAGCGAATTCGGCTATTGGTGCCAAGAAGTATGCCACAAAGCAAGCAAGGATATCTGGATTTCAAACCCTTTACTGCCAAGTTCAGTGCACACCTGACCTGTCACCCCATGATTGCAGAAAATGTCTAAATTTTACGATAGCAGATTTTCATAACTACTGTCTAGGAAGTGAGGTAGGGAGTTTGACAAATCCCAGCTGCAATTTGAGGTATGACGTGTACCCTTTCTATCGCCCCAGCACCACTCCGGCACCATCCGAGCTCATTACCGTAACAAATTCTTCCAGTACAGGTCTACAATACTCACAGGATGCTGCTTATCTTTTCCATGGTTGTTCAAGCAACGAAACAACCAACAGCATTTTTCTTTCAAACCTCAGGACCCTCTTGTCTTCCTTGTCTTCCAACTCCATTACAAAAACTGGTTTCTTCAAGACCACGGTCCATGGCAGAAATCCCTCCGACACAGTCAGTGGTCTCTTCATGTGCCGCGGCGACCTAGTTTCCTCTACCTTGTGTCATCAATGTGTTCTAAATGCAACCCAACGAATATCCTCAGAGTGCCCCACTTCCCAAGAGGCTATCATTTGGTACAATCACTGCTTGCTTCGGTATTGGGAAGGCTCATCTCTCTCCACACTCGACACAACTCCTACCTATCACGACTTCAATATTCTCAATACTTCCAATTCCAACCTCCAGCAAAGCTTTTTCACTTGGACTTTGGCAAATACTTTATCCCAATTGAAGACCATGACAGATGACAGTACCATTAAGAATTTTGCGACAAGAGCAGTGAAACTGAACGATCGCCAAAAACTCTATACTCTTGCTCAATGTACGCCAGATCTTTCTGAGGTTGATTGCGGCGGCTGTCTACTAACTATTTTTGAAAAGGAAATTCCATGGTGTTGTATGGGGAGTCCAGAGGGGAAAGTACTATATCCAAGCTGCTTTATAATGTTTGGACTGTCCCAATTTTACAGAGACGAAGACCAACTTGACGCTTACAGGCCAGCTATAGCCACTCCTCCTCCAACAATTGCAGGTGATGTCCCCGTTCAAGCAATATATCAAACTTATTTAACCAATAATAATTTTATTATAAAAACGGTCATATATTTTATAAAATATTTTTTACATAATGAATTAATATAATTTACTATTTTTTTTAATGCTATACTTCTAAATTTTGATAATAAAATATTTAAAATTTTACAAGATTTAATTTATGATTAATTAACAATACATTCCCTTGTTAATTTTTTATGCAGGAAATAATACGAATAAATCACAAAAAATTATCTTAATTGTTGTCCCGAGCGTTATTTCGTTGGCACTCCTTTCCTTTTGCTGTTATTTAAGAAGGAGACAAGCAAGAAAGAGAAGTCATAAGATTCTTCTCAGGAAAAACTGTACGTATTGTGATTTAATAAAATTTCAATCCACATTTACTAATTTGTAAATTTTTAAAATTTGAAACTTTATTCAACAATTTAAATTAATATTTTGTTGCAGTTGGTCATGAAAGTATCACTTTAGAAGGATTGCAATTCGATTCGACTGTAATTAGAGAAGCAACAAATAATTTTTCTCATGAAAATAAGATTGGTAAGGGTGGATTTGGAGAAGTTTATAAGGTAAGAAAATATGACATTTTTTCTTCTTTTTTGTGCATGTTTTCAATACAAACAAATAATGATTTATATTCGCAGGGTATTTTATATGATGGACGACATGTTGCTATCAAGAGACTTTCAACATTTTCTAAGCAAGGTTCAGATGAGTTCAAGAATGAGATTTTATTAATAGCCAAATTACAGCACAGAAATCTTGTAACATTTATAGGTTTTTGCCTTGAAGAACAAGAGAAAATTTTGATTTATGAGTTCATGCCAAATGGGAGCCTGGATTATGCTTTATTTGGTTAGACTCTCTTATCCCTAAACTTTTTAATTTGTTAAAGTTCCTTACACATTGAGCTTAAAGTTTATGAACAGTCACCTAATCATAGATATGATTTTATATAATTTTTAAAAATTTTATTATCAAACTAAACAAATTTACCATACGTGATAGAATGTAATTAACTAATCATTTAAAAACTTTACAATATCATCCATTCTGATGGTTAATTAGAAAACATGTTTCACTTGCTATTCACATTCATGAATTTTCTTCTTTTTTTCATTCATGAATTTTCTTCTTCTTTTTTTTTTTTTTCAGATAATACTCAAGAACAAAAGTTAAGTTGGTCTGAACGTTATAAAATTATAAAAGGGATAGGTTTGGGAATTCATTATTTACATGAATATTCTCGGCTTAAAATTATACATCGAGATCTTAAGCCTAATAATATTCTATTAGATGAAAGTATGAACCCCAAAATATCAGATTTTGGCATGGCCAGAATTGTTGAAATGGATCAAGACCACAGAAATACCAATCGAATTGTTGGAACATAGTAAGGTTTTTCGCATTAATATATTTAATTTCTACTTAATCTCACATTTGCACATGTTTTGTTTTAGCTAATTGTTTTTTTCAGTGGTTACATGTCGCCGGAATATGCTATGTTCGGACAATTTTCTGAGAAATCAGATGTCTATAGTTTTGGTGTCATGGTTCTTGAGATTATTAGTGGAAAAAGAAATACAAATACCAACGAATCATGCAATGGTGAAGAAGGCTTCGTGGATTATGTGAGTATGATAATCTAGTTAGTATGTATAATATATATATATATATATATATATATATATATATATATATATATATATATATATTAAATTCAAATCAATTTTAAATTAGAAAAATGTTATGATATGGAATTTAATTTGATAAATTGCGATAGGTTTGGACGCAGTGGAAGGATCAAGAACCATTAACAGTCTTGGACTCAAACATAAAAGAAAGTTATTCAGAAACAGAAGTTTTCAAGTGCATTCATATCGGTTTATTATGTGTTCAAGAAAATCCAAATGTTAGACCTACAATGGCGATTGTTATTTCATATCTTAATAATCTTTCACTTGTGTTGCCATCACCAGAAGAACCAGTATTTTCCTTACACAGACGGAGAATAGATGATCAAGAGATGGTTAGATAACAAGAATAAAGCTCCGATGAAGTGGTCAATGGTTCTATGCTATTCTCCACCAATGAGATGTCTCCTAGTGATTTTTATCCTCGATAATGATAAATAAAATTGGAATGAAACATTTTCTCTAAACATACATGGATGCATCACAATGACATATTAAATTATCTAATGGTTACTCAGTCAAAAAGAAGATGTATGTGGACTGTCCATGACAACTTGTTTCTTGTATTTGATTTCGGGATGTGAGAAATAATTGTTCTCTATCTGGTAAAATACTTAAAATGAATCGATTATTTGATGATGATGAACATCATAAATATAACTTGTCAGAACCGCATAATGGGTTTTAGTAAATTTAATAAACTGTATTAATGTGTATAATATATATGTCACAGATAAATTAATATAATTAATAATTATAATTGTTCCACCGACGTCCTGGGCTTGGCCGTGCTCTTGCTAATGGAAGGGCGAGGTCCTCATTGCCAAGTCCGAATTGGTCCAGAACATCCAAAAAGAGGGGGGAGGCCCTGCAAAGACACTCCGATGCTTAAGTCAGTATATGTTCTCTTTTTTAGAGGATAGTAGAGAGGAAAATATGCGTATCATTTAGAGTTAGAATTACCCCCCTTTGTTGATCATTTCGAAGGGTTCTTATACCTTGTGGGTGACGGCGAGTAGGTGAGGGGAAAATCCCTTGATATCCGGTTTTGCACAACTCGAGGCACACGTGTCGGTCAGAGGGTATTTCTCAAATTCCGATGGTCATCATTACTTAAAGGGAAAATGTCACGTCATCCGTCACTTCTCTGATCGTTCTGGACGCTGACGGGACAGCCCCTTTTTGACTTTGGCCGAGCTTATCCGAGTTCTTCTGCCGAGTTCGGATATTCTCGGTATACACATAAGCCCCCAAAATCCGAAGGCGAGATGCATTTTTGTTTCTTGAAAGAGGATTTTTTCTCTAAAGCTTCCTTAATAAGCTGGGCCTTTTAGTGAGTGGTAGACGAAACGTTCCTTCCCTTTTAAACTTCCCTCACTCCTTGGCGGGGACAGCTTGCAACGGCTGGCCTTCCTTATTCTTTTCTTTAAATACCCCCGCGTCGTTTGCGTTCGACCTTTCTTCCTTTATTTGAAACCTAGCCCCGCTCCGTCACGTCTTCTTCTTCTTCTCTCTCTGTTTCCTTCGTTTTTTGATTGCTAACCCAGCATTGTTTATCTCGTTGCGGTGGTTCAAGCTTGCCGGAAAGCCTATTCTTCGCCAGAAATCATCTTCTTCTCCAAGTAAGTTATCATGTCTCTTCCTTCTTCCTCAGATTCTTAAAAAGGTGAGACCTTTGGTTTCTAGGGAAATATCCCCTGTAGGGGGATCCTTGTCTTCAGAGGGGACTCCCAGTCCCCCGCCGCGACTGCCGCTAGGGTGGGTGAAGGCTCTTCTCGAGCGGCCGCCGCGACGGTGGCTGCTGAGGATGCTGCAGGGATGGCTCTTCAAAAGAAGGGCAAGGCAGTTAGGGCCCCTAGGCCCAAGAAGGTTTATCCTCCCGCTCCTGCCGAGTACTCTTGGGTCTCGGCGGAGATGAACTCTTACTCGCCTGACCTGACGACAGCTCAGGTCGGCACTCTGATCAACATGTTTCCCCCTGTCGCCCCAGGCCTAGAAAAATTCGTTAAGGTAGAACTGTGTCTTTCCTCCGAGAGGGTTTTTATGAAGCCTCCTACCGATGGGGATGATTTCATCTATGTGTATGAGCACATGTTTCGTGACTTCAGTGTCGTCTTTCCTTTGAGCACGTTTATTTGCCAAGTTTTCCGGCTCCTAAACGTTGCCCCTTCTCAACTCCACCCAAATAGTTGGGCCTTCTTAAGGGCCTTTGAAGTTTTGACCAGCTTCCTTGGCATTACCTGTTCAGCCAAGGTTTTCCTCTATTTTCACCAGCTGAAGTTAGGTCAGAAAATCGGTTTGTGCTCGCTGAATGGTGCCCAGTTTGGGTCGGTATTTACTTTGTACCACCAGTCGTTTAAAAACTTCAAAACCAAATTCTTTAGATTGAGGCCCATGCCCCATACCGAGGGCGAGCAAATTCTCTTTGACGACAAACGAATTCCTCACTTTCCTCTATATTGGAGTGAACGCCCTATAAAATTCACTTCTTGGAGAGAGAGCGACCTTCTCCCCGAAGAAAAGGAGAGTGTTGAGAAACTCATGGCTCTTGATCGTCCCTTGGATGTTCGTCGTGTCTTGAGGTTGTTAGATGTCGAGGACCCTCAAGCCGACTTCTTAGGTATTGTCATACTAAAGGTTTCACTTAACCGCTTTCATCAAAGATTTTTCTAGCTGACTTTGTTGCTTTATTTCAGATCTAATGGCCGATCAGGGAAGGTCTTCTCGTGTCAAGT
Source organism: Hylodesmum podocarpum (assembly GCA_026586105.1). Taxonomy (NCBI): domain Eukaryota; kingdom Viridiplantae; phylum Streptophyta; class Magnoliopsida; order Fabales; family Fabaceae; genus Hylodesmum; species Hylodesmum podocarpum. Next base: position 595,689 of record JALJEV010000426.1, on the reverse strand, counting down.
TAACTCAAGCTCCTCCCTCCCAAAACAAACCTCCTATCAAGCGCTTCAAGAGAGTTTCTCGCCCGAGCACTATCGTTCTTTCTTATTCCACCACAGCTGGCGAGGTGGAGAGGACTCAGCCTGGTCATCAACCTCATCCAGTGGACGAAAGTGCAAGTCCCCGGAAGGATGCTCAGCCTGCAGCTGAGATTACGAGGGCCAAGCCCCTCACTGTGGTTCCTCCTATCACCGAGGCGCCTCAGATCGAGCCGACCTTTACCTCCACCGCCGGTGATTCTGTCCCCGCCCCCGAGAGCCGTCCTCCCGAGACTTCCACAAGTTTTGGTCGGTTAGCCCCTAGGGGAATAATTTTTCATGATGGGTGCACCTCTGTCGCGCCTAGGCTAGAACACATGTCATGTCGCCAACCCGGTCCTCTTTCTTTGTGGGGTACCGAGGTGCGTATGGGGGACATCGCTTTCGAGGAGGGTCTTCCTTCTTCATACGATGCGGAGCTCATTCGTTATGTCGGTGCGACCGCGTCGGCAGAGGGAGCATACTTGATGTTGCTGCGAAGTATAGCAGTTTTTCACCACCTGAGGTATGTGGTAATCGTCTCAGCTTTTGCGTCTTCAAGTTTACTTTTTGATTTTAAACTTAGGATTTCTTTGGTTTTTAGGGATGACATGATTGGAGGTATAGAAGCTCGTCGTCATCTGGCTGAGCTGAGGGTCGCCCACGAGGGGCTCCAAAGAACCCTTCAAGAAGCCAGGTCTTCCGAACTGAGGCTTCAGGAATCCCTCCATGAGGCTCAATCTTCCAACACCAAGCTTCAGGGAGCCCTTCAAGAAGCTCATTCCTCCCTGAGTATTCTCCAATCCTCCGAACAAGAACTTCTCAAAAATAAGGCGGAGACCGACCAACAACTCCAAGTCCTAAGGTTGGAGGTCGAGCAATCTCGAGCATTATTGAAGATGGCTATTGATCAAAAGGAGGCCACTGAAGAGTTTGTTCAAGAGATTTCCAAAAAATATGAAGATGGGCAAGCAATAGTGGGGGAAAAATGGCTTTTTTTCATTATGGGCAGGGCCGTTTATTTTGCGGCTGGAATTAGATACCGACACAGGACTAACGGATGGAGCAAAAGGCCTTCCCTGTCTTTTGTTGTCATCGGTGGGCAATCTTTTTTGTTGGATGATGTATGGAATGAAAAGTTCTGGTTTCGCGGCTCCATCGCCGGGTCCCGACCAGTCAAGGTGTTTTCGGGTAGTTTCTTTGCGTGTCTCTGCCCGTTCCCTTTCCCCGAACACCTCGGCTCCCCTGGTGCCGGATAAGGACTCGGAAATTTCCAAGCTGATAGCTTCTAGCGACAGGAAAAAATTCAGGAGCTAAGCTTGAAGAGTGAGATTTGGTTGTCCTCTTGAGGGGACTTCTACCTTGACTCCTCTCAATGCTTTTCCTCTCCTTTTGTAATGTCGTTGGCATCATAATTAGGATCTTCCCTACTCGTTGTGTAAATAGTACTTTTGTAAGAAACCGAGATGTCCTTCAACTTTATTAACTTTAAATAATTTCTGTGCTCATTCTGGAGCTTTTATAGTACCGGGATGTTCTTCGGCTTTATTGACTTTGAATAATTTTATGAGCTCGTTTTAGAGCTTTTGTATAGTACCGGAATGTTCTTCGGCTTTATTAATTTTGAATATTTTCCTGAGCTCGTTTTAGAGCTTTTGTTTAATACCGGGATGTTCTTCGGCTTTATTGACTTTGAATATTTTTCTGAGCTCGCTTTAGAGCTTTTGTTTAGTACCAGGATGTTCTTCGGCTTTATTGACTTTGAATATTTTTCTGAGCTCGTTTTAGAGCTTTTGTTTAGTATCGGGATGTTCTTCGGCTTTATCGACTTTGAATATTTTTCTAAGCTCGCTTTAGAGCTTTTAGTACCGGGATGTTCTTCGGCTTTATTGACTTTGAATATTTTTCTGAGCTCGTTTTAGAGCTTTTGTTTAGTACCGGGATGTTCTTCGGCTTTATCGACTTTGAATATTTTTCTGAGCTCGCTTTAGAGCTTTTGTTTAGTACCGGGATGTTCTTCGGCTTTATTGACTTTGAATATATTTCTGAGCTCGTTTTAGAGCTTTTGTTTAGTACCGGGATGTTCTTCGGCTTTACTGACTTTGAATATTTTTCTGAGCTCGTTTTAGAGCTTTTGTTTAGTACCGGGATGTTCTTCGGCTAAATTTTAAATAACTCATAGCTCAGTAAATAATTTGTAGCTCAGAAATTTTAAGGATATTCGAGACATAAACAGTGTGTGGCACATAATATTCATTAATATTCATTGTCGTTCATGCATCAAACCAAGTATAAAGACAAAAAACTCTTTCATAATCTTACCCACGTTAACTGTAGTAAGCTTTCAAATGGGTGACGTTCCACGTTCTTGGGACAGCTCTTCCCTCCAAGGTTTCTAAACGATACGCCCCATTTGCCAATGCTTCGATCACTCGAAAGGATCCTTCCCAATTGGAGGCGAGTTTACCTTCTTCTCTGTCCTTCCGAGCTTCTCCCACCTTGCGCCACACTAGATCTCCTTGGTGAAAACTTCTCGGCCTCAACCGGCTATTATATTTTCTTGTTGCTCTGAGCTGTGCTGCTTCATTCTGTATTTTAGCCATGTCCCTGATTTCTCCTACTAGATCAAGTTCTGCCCTTAAACCCTGCTCCTGATTGACGTCTAAAGCTAACTGTCTCCTTAGCGAAGTCTCGCCAATCTCAACGGGTATCATTGCATCCGTGCCATAGGTTAGGCGATAAGGGGTTTCTTTAGTGGACGTTTGCGGAGTGTAATGATACCCCCAGAGGATGCCAGGAAGCTCCTCGGGCCACCACCCCTTGGCTTCTCCTACTCTTTTCTTTAATTCTCTGAGAATGACTCGGTTTGCAGCTTCTACTTGGCCATTGGTTTGGGGGTGTTCCACCGACGTCAGCTTATGCTGAATGTTGAGATTTTTTAAAAACGTTTTGAACCTAGCGTCGATGAATTGGCGACCGTTATCGGTAACGACCGAAAGTGCGACTCCATGTCGGCACACAATATTCTTCCAGCAGAACTTCTCCACTTGCTGAGCTGTTATCTTGGACAGAGGTTCTGCCTCAATCCATTTGGTGAAATAATCTATTGCCACTATCAAGAACTTAACTTGTCCTCTTCCTCGAGGAAAAGGTCCTAGAATGTCAATTTCCCAACTCATAAAGGGCCAAGGGGACATTATAGTATGGAGCTGTTCTTGAGGGATGTGGGGGATCGGTCCATGCTTCTGACATTGCTCACATCTCTGGACTATCTCCCCCGCGTCCTTTCTCAGGGTCGGCCAAAAATAACCTGCTCTCAAAACCCGGTGTGCTAGAGTTCGCCCTCTAGTATGCATTCCGCATATCCCTTGATGCAACTCCCTTAGTACATACTCAGCTTGTTGGGAATCAAGGCATTTAAGCAGTGGGGTTGAGAATCCTCTTTTGAATAACTCCCCGTTTATTATTGTTAAAGCAGCGGCCTGACGACATACCTTCTTGGCCTGTGCCTCATCTTCAGGTAGGTCGCCCTTTTCTAAATAAGTCCTAACTTGATCATACCAAGGGGAGGGAAACAGAGGTTGAGGCACTTGGGTGATACATATGACTTCCTCAATGGAAGGTCTCACCATTGTTTCTTGGATCAGAGTGCGGTACTGACCAGTTTTCTTTGTGCTGGCCAATTTAGATAGTACGTCGGCTCTTTCATTTGCCGTTCTGGGAACATGCACCATGCTAAACTCGGAGAATAAAGCTATGCTCTTTCTCACCATCTCAAGGTATTGGGCGAGTAGAGGCTCTTTAGCTTGGTAAGTTCCGTTCACATGTCCGGTGACTAGCTGTGAGTCACTATGACATCTCAACCTTTTCACGTCCATTTCTTGAGCTAAGCGTAGTCCTGCCAGAAGGGCCTCATACTCTGCTTGGTTGTTTGAGGTTACAAACTCAAATCTTACAGCTTGCTCCAAAATTAGGTTTGAGGGTCCCTCGAGGATCACTCCGGCTCCACTCCCTCTCTTGTTGGAGGATCCGTCCACACTAAGTGTCCATAGGTGATCCTCCCCTTTGGCGTGATCAGATAAGGCCGGAGGGAGCTCGGTCAAGAAGTCAGCCAAAAATTGGGCCTTCATAGGTCCCCTACTTTGGAAGGTCAAACCAAATTCCGATAACTCGATGGACCAAGCCGTCATTCATCCTGCCAGGTCAGGCTTTTGAAGCACCTGCCTAAGTGGATAGTTTGTCTTGACTGTGATCTTGTGGCTTCTAAAGTAGTGTCTCAGGCGTCGGGTTGAGAAGATTAGTGCTAACACGAGTTTTTCCACAACTTGATATCTTTCCTCGGCAGGCTGTAAAGTTCTGCTGATGAAGTAGATGGGATATTGCTTTCCATCAGCCTCAAAAGCGAGAACCGAGCTAATTGTCGAGTGAGCTGCTGACAAATATAAACTCAACTCGGCTTTCGGGGAGGGTTTTCGCAGAATGGGGAGAGATGCTATTACCTCCTTCAAGTCGACGAACGCTTTCTCGCCCTCTGAGTTCCATTCAAATTTGGAGGTTTGCTTCAACACCTTAAACAGCGGTTTGGCCTTCTCGGCCGACCTTGGCAGAAAACGGGACAATGCAGCTAGGCTCCCGTTCAGCCTTTGCATTTCTTTCAAGGTTGTCGGGCTTTTCATGTTCAGAATAGCTTTGCATTTATCAGGGTTAGCCTCAATCCCTCTTGCTGTGATAAAAAACCCTAGAAATTTTCCTCCCTAAACCCCAAAAACGCACTTTTCAGGATTCAGCCTTAAGTCATGTTGCCTCACTTTGCTGAATAGTTTCTGGAGGTTAACTAGATGATCGTCAGCCCCCCTAGACCTTACTACCATATCATCGATGTACACTTCCATGATCTCCCCAATCTCTTCCCTAAACACCTGGTCCATCAACCTTTGGTATGTGGCCCCAACATTCTTTAATCCGAACGGCATGACTTTGTAGCAGTAGTTGTGAACGTCAGACATGAATGCCGTTTTGTCCTCATCTGAGGGGTACATAGGAATCTGATTGTAGCCCGAGTATGCATCAAGAAAACTCAACATTCCGCTGCCCGCAGTGGCATCGACTAGACAATCGATACTTGGTAACGGATAGGTGTCCTTTGGACAAGCCTTGTTTAGGTCTGTGTAATCAGTACACATTCTCCACTTTCCGCTTGCCTTTTTTACCATCACCATATTAGCCAACCAGGTGGTATACCTGATTTCGCGGATGAAGCCTGCTTGCAGGAGCTTACTCATCTCCTGCCGAACTGCAATCAATCTTTCTTCTCCCAGTTTTCTCTTCCTTTGGGCTATAGGGCGAGCACCTGGCATCATGGCCAACTTGTGGCACAAAAAGTTGGGATCTACCCAAGGCATATCACCAGCACTCCATGCAAACAAGTCGGCATTGTCGAGCAACACCTTTTCCATGCTCTTCCTGGCCTGTTCTTCTATTGTAACCCCAATTTGGACTACTTGTCCAGCTCGGCTGCCAATCTGAAAGGGAGTAGTTTTTTCAGCAGGCTCTGGTCGGCATTCTTGGAAATCCGACCTAGGATCCAGATCCAAATCTTCCGACTCTATGTTTAGACAGTGGGTCGACGCTTCTCTTGTCGAGGTGGTCTTCAAGGTATATGGCTGAATCTTTAAACTCTGAGCATAACACTGGCGGGCCATTTTGGGATCGGCCTTGATGGTAACCACTTTGCCTTCTGCCGGGAACTTCATTGCAAGGTGCAAGGTTGAGACTATAGCTCCCAGCTGATTTAACGTCCTTCTGCTGAGAATGACGTTATATGACGTCTGAGCATCTACTAGCAGATATCTGACCGAGATGGTCTTTCCTCCCTCGTCGTCCCCGAAAGTAGTGAGGAGATCGACGTATCCACGGATGTGAACCCTTTCTCCAGCAAATCCAACGAGGGGCTCGGCATGATCCTTTACCATACCAGAGGGGAGGTCAAGTTTCAGGAAAGTCCCCCAGTAAAGGATATCTGCCGAGTTTCCTTGGTCGACTAACACCTTTTTCACCCTCCAGTTAGTAATAATAGTGGTAATGACCATGGGATCATCATGGTTAGTGTGTGCAGTGGAGAAGTCTTCGGCGGTGAAAGTTATCGGTGGGAATTTACTGGGAGAGGGGTCACTGGTTACCACATTCACACTTCGCAAGTAACGTTTCCGGGCACGGGATGTCCTTCCTCCTCCTCCGAATCCTCCTGATATGGTATTAATGGTTCCTCTGACTTCCTGCCCCTTGTTCTTCCGAGAGGTTTCTTTTTTATTAGACCGGGACTCACTTTTGTTGTTATATGAAAAGTAGCCCTGGCGTCTTCTATAGGGTTCCTCCCTCTGGTCTCCTGCTCTACCTTCTTCCCTTTTGACAAACTTCGAGAGGGCTCCTGACTGTATTAATTCCTCAATAATGTCTCTTACCTTATAGCATTCCTCAGTGGTGTGGCCATGGTTTTGATGGAAGCTACAGTAGCGCTTAACATCGGCATTACGGGGTGTGGGGCAGGGCTTCGGAGGTCGGATCAAATCTAAGTTAAAAGCTTCTCTCAGCACAACTTCTCTGCTTGCATTCAAGGGCGTATACCGCGTATGCTTCGACGATCCCGTTCCTCGTCCGCCATCCGTCGCCGAGGATTTCCCTCTGGGTGGATATTCCTTTAGCATGGATGAGGAGTGGTGATCATATCGACCACATTGCTCTTTTCCTTTCATTTGAGCCTCATCATTCTCTTCCATATTAATGAACCGAGCCGCGCGCTCCCTAAGCTCATCCATATTTCGAGGTGGCTCGGAGAATAGTGACCTGGAGAAGGATCCTGAACTTAATCCGGCTTTGATCGCATGCATGGCTACGACCGGATGAAGATCGGGAATCGTCATGCTTGCCTGAGCAAACCTCGTCATGTAACTTCTCAAGGGTTCCCCCTGGCCTTGACGAATTCTTGTGAGGGAAACTGAATCCGTCATGACCGGCTTGCAATCGGCAAATCTCGCCACGAACTTAGCGCAGAGGGATTCGAAAGAGCTTATGGAAAGGGGCGGCAAAGCATAGTACCAGTCTAAGGCCACACCCTTCAAAGTGGTAGGAAATAATCGGCAGTGTACCCTCAAGTCATCAGAAACTAAGCTAGCTTGGGTAAGGTAAGCTTTGATATGTGAAGTCGGATCAGCTCCTCCTTCATATTTTTCGGTGGTAATTCCTTTAGTGTTTTCCGGGAGTTTACATCTCATGATCTCCGGAACAAAGGGGTGGAAAGTGGTTAACCTCTGCAACGCCGGATTCTCAAAGACTCGTGTGTCGTGGAAAAGCATTTCCTGCTCGATGGGAGGAAGGTTTGATGGATCCCTCCCCCCTCTAAGTCGCTCTGGGTCGTGTCCCTCTGCCTCGTGGTTGTCATTCTTTTTCTCACCACCTTTATGCTCCTCTGGGCCCGGCCTGCTCCGCACGGACTCAGCTCCCCCTCCGCCATCGCCGGCGGCATCTTCGTCGTGGACAACTTTCTGTCTTTTCTGTCTTTCTATCTTTGATTAATAATGCAAATCTAAATTATTAAATTTATATACATAAGTAAATCCAGAAGATAATTCATTAATTCTTATTTAGTAACATTATTTGCAAATTGATGAATGTTAAGATAGTTCCGGACCGCACCACAACAAGAATTATATTGGCGTGTTAAAAATTTCGGCAAATTTCAGAATTTTATTGATCCGTGTCAATATTTTAAAAAATTCTTTTATTTATCTTTTTTATTAATAAAAGAGTATTATAACCTTGATATTTTCAAAATTAAAAGATACACCTAGAAAAATTTGTTAGTAACAATTATGTCAATAATAAATCATTAACAAGTAATAGAGAGTGAGAATGCACAATATATGGTGGTTCACCTTTATTAAAAGGTTATTATATATCTAGCCACTTCTTTCAAACCTAGAAATAAAATAAGAATTCTAAATCTTATTGAATCTTTAAATGAATCAATAATCCCTTTAATCATTTAGGTTAGAAATATTTATCCTAGTTTTGTTTAAATAAAAGATTAATAAAAGATTCAGAATGATAGCACTTTATGCATGTGGTGTTTACAGTAAACTATGATACACTATGTTTCTAAGCAAAAGGTTCTTTAAGGCAAATGATTTTATCATTGATCAATGCACAAGATTTCTAAAAATTTCTTGAAAAATCTTTAAATGAGTAAGCAAGTTTTTTTCTTCATAAGGGAATGTAAAGAATGAGATACTCTCACTTTTTATAAGGTTTCTTGCAAAGTTTTATAAAGTGTAAAAAAGTAAAGACGTGATACAAGTGAGAATGAAACATTTCTCTTTTATAAAAAATAATTTTAATTATCAATTATGCTGTTCTTGTAATTGATTATTTTAATATTGTAATAAATTATATTATTTATATAATTGATTAAAATATTTCTGAGTTTTTTAGGTTTGAGTTCAACGAATACGGTAATCAATTACAATGAAATTGTAATCGATTAAACTCGCAAATACATTTTGACTTTGATTTATTGTAATCAATTACACTAGAAAGTCTATTTCTTAATTTTTTAACTCAACGTCCAATAATCAATTATTAATTATTGTAATCAATTAAATCAATTAAGAATATTTTTTCTTTAATTTTTAAAATATCAACGATGATATATATGACTTCTATTTTAAATATCAAAATTATTTTTAATGTTTCTCATATGAAATCATTTTATGTATGTCAGGTGGATTTTTATTTAAATCTTAAATTAAGACACATTAAAAGATATCTTAAAATTTAGAAATTACAAGATAATAAAAGACTTTTAATGTAACAAAGTCAAAACTTCATAATTGAAATTGATCATCAAGTTTGATTTTTTTTTAATCTAAACACGTGTTTCTAACGTATGCATGTTAAACTTTCATTTGAACTTAGGTTGGTAAAGATTGAAATTTTGTTTTTTTATAATGTACTTTTGCAATATTGTCTAATTAGAATATTAGGATGATCCTTAGTCAGTCTAACAAAAAGAAAGAAATTTAGGCTGCGAAACAAGATTATGAAGATCGTGAATACAATATATTATGTGTGTATACCGAGAATGTCCGAACTCGGCAGAAGAATTCGGATGAGCTCGACCAAAGTCGAAAGGGGTTGTCCCGTCAGCGTTTAGAACGATCAGAGAAGTGACGGATGACGTGACATTTTCCCTTTAAGTAATGATGACCATCGGAATTCGAGAAATACCCTCTGACCGACACGTGTGCCTCGAGTTGTGCAAAACCAGATATCAAGGGATTTTCCCCTCACCTACTCGCCGTCACCCACAGGGTATAAGAACCCTTCGAAATGATCAACAAAAGGGGGTAATTCTAACTCTAGATGATACGCATATTTTCCTCTCTACTGTCCTCTAAAAAAGAGAACATATACTGACTTAAGCATCGGAGTGTCTTTGCAGGGACCTCCCCCCTCTTTTTGGATGTTCTGGACCAACTCGGACTTGGCAAGGAGGACCTCGCCCTTCCATTAGCAAGAGCACGGCCAAGCCCAGAACGTCGGTGGAACATTTTGGCGCCCACCGTGGGGCCCCGGTAAAATTGTCTTCCTAGGGACCACGACATACATGGTGAGAACGCGGAGTCAAGTGCAATCACTATCCGAAGAAGTATCAATGGATCCGGCGTTGGTGGAAATGTTAAAGAACCAGATGCAAAACACAATGGAGATTTTAAAGCAGCAAATGGAAGAAGAAATGCGTCAATGGAGGGCGAAGCAGGAGGAGGAAATAAGGAAGCTACGAGAACAGCACAGGGAGGAGATGGTGGCTTTGAAAAGATAGAAAGTTGTCCACGACGAAGATGCCGCCGGCGATGGCGGAGGGGGAGCTGAGTCCGTGCGGAGCAGGCCGGGCCCAGAGGAGCATAAAGGTGGTGAGAAAAAGAATGACAACCACGAGGCAGAGGGACACGACCCAGAGCGACTTAGAGGGGGGAGGGATCCATCAAACCTTCCTCCCATCGAGCAGGAAATGCTTTTCCACGACACACGAGTCCTTGAGAATCCGGCGTTGCAGAGGTTAAACACTTTCCACCCCTTTGTTCCGGAGATCATGAGGTGTAAACTTCCGGAAAACACTAAAGAAATTACCACCTAAAAATATGAAGGAGGAGCTGATCCGACTTCACATATCAAAGCTTACCTTACCCAAGCTAGCTTAGTTTCTGATGACTTGAGGGTACACTGCCGATTATTTCCTACCACTTTGAAGGGTGTGGCCTTAGACTGGTACTATGCTTTGCCGCCCCTTTCCATAAGCTCTTTCGAATCCCTCTGCGCTAAGTTCGTGGCAAGATTTGCCGATTGCAAGCCGGTCATGACGGATTCAGTTTCCCTCACAAGAATTCGTCAAGGCCAGGGGGAACCCTTGAGAAGTTACATGATGAGGTTTGCTCAGGCAAGCATGACGATTCCCGATCTTCATCCGGCCTTAGCCATGCGATCAAAGCCGGATTAAGTTCAGGACCCTTCTCCAGGTCACTATTCGCCGAGCCACCTCGAAATATGGATGAGCTTAGGAAGTGCGCGGCTCGGTTCATTAATATGGAAGAGAATGATGAGGTTCAAATGAAAGGAAAAGAGCAACGTGGTCGATATGATCACCACTCCTCATCCATGCCAAAGGAATATCCACCCAGAGGGAAATCCTCGGCGACGGGTGGCGGACGAGGAACGGGATCGTCGAAGCATACGCGGTATACGCCCTTGAATGCAAGCAGAGAAGTTGTGCTGAGAGAAGCTTTTAACTTAGATTTGATCCAACCTCCGAAGCCCTGCCCCACACCCCGTAATGCCGATGTTAAGCGCTACTGTAGCTTCCATCAAAACCATGGCCACACCACTGAGGAATGCTATAAGGTAAGAGACATTATTGAAGAATTAATACAGTCAGGAGCCCTCTCGAAGTTTGTCAAAAGGGAAGAAGGTAGAGCAGGAGACCAGAGGGAGGAACCCTATAGAAGACGCCAGGGCTACTTTTCATATAACAACAAAAGTGAGTCCCAGTCTAATAAAAAAGAAACCTCTCGGAAGAACAAGGGGCAGGAAGTCAGAGGAACCATTAATACCATATCAGGAGGATTCGGAGGAGGAGGAAGGACATCCCGTGCCCGGAAACGTTACTTGCGAAGTGTGAATGTGGTAACCAAGTGACCCCTCTCCCAAAAATTCCCACCGATAACTTTCACCGCCGAAGACTTCTCCACTGCACACACTAACCATGATGATCCCATGGTCATTACCACTATTATTGCTAACTGGAGGGTGAAAAAGGTGTTAGTCGACCAAGGAAGCTCGGCAGATATCCTTTACTAGGAGACTTTCCTGAAACTTGACCTCCCCTCTGGTATGGTAAAGGATCATGCCGAGCCCCTCGTTGGATTTGCTGGAGAAAGGGTTCACACCCGTGGATACGTCGATCTCCTCACTACTTTCGGGGACGACGAGGGAGGAAAGACCATCTCGGTCAGATATCTGCTAGTAGATGCTCAGACGTCATACAACGTCATTCTCGGCAGAAGGACGTTAAATCAGCTGGGAGCTATAGTCTCAACCTTGCACCTTGCAATGAAGTTCCCGGCAGAAGGCAAAGTGGTTACCATCAAGGCCGATCCCAAAATGGCCCGCCAGTGTTATGCTCAGAGTTTAAAGATTCAGTCATATACCTTGAAGACCACCTCGACAGGAGAAGCGTCGACCCACTGTCTAAACATAGAGTCGGAAGATTTGGATCTGGATCCTAGGTTGGATTTCCAAGAATGCCGACCAGAGCCTGCTGAAAAAACTACTCCCTTTCAGATTGGCAGCCGAGCTGGACAAGTAGTCCAAATTGGGGTTACAATAGAAGAACAGGCCAAGAAGAGCATGGAAAAGGTGTTGCTCGACAATGCCGACTTGTTTGCATGGAGTGCTGGTGATATGCCTGGGGTAGATCCCAACTTTTTGTGCCATAAGTTGGCCATGATGCCAAGTGCTCGCCCTGTAGCCCAAAGGAAGAGAAAACTGGGAGAAGAGAGATTGATTGCAGTTCAGCAGGAGGTGAGTAAGCTCCTGCAAGCAGGCTTCATCCGCGAAATCAGGTATACCACCTGGTTGGCTAATGTGGTGATGGTAAAAAAGGCAAGCGGAAAGTGGAGAATGTGTACTGATTACACATACCTAAACAAGGCTTGTCCAAAGGACACCTATCCGTTACCAAGTATCGATTGTCTAGTCGATGCCACTGCGGGCAGCGGAATGTTGAGTTTTCTTGATGCATACTCGAGCTACAATCAGATTCCTATGTACCCCTCAGATGAGGACAAAACGACATTCATGTCTGACATTCACAACTACTGCTACAAAGTCATGCCGTTCGGATTAAAGAATGCTGGGGCCACATACCAAAGGTTGATGGACCAGGTGTTTAGGGAAGAGATTGGGGAGATCATGGAAGTGTACATCGATGATATGGTAGTAAGGTCTAGGGGGGCTGGCGATCATCTAGTTAACCTCCAGAAACTGTTCAGCAAAGTGAGGCAACATGACTTAAGGCTGAATCCTGAAAAGTGCGTTTTTGGGGTTCAGGGAGGAAAATTTCTAGGGTTTTTGATCACAGCAAGAGGGATTGAGGCTAACCCTGATAAATGCAAAGCTATTCTGAACATGAAAAGCTCGACAACCTTGAAAGAAATGCAAAGGCTGAACGGGAGCTTAGCTGCATTGTCCCGTTTTCTGCCAAGGTCGGCCGAGAAGGCCAAACCGTTTTTAAAGAGTCATTGAAGCAAACCTACAAATTTGAATGGAACTCAGAGGGCGAGAAAGCGTTCGTCGACTTGAAGGAGGTAATAGCATCTCTCCCCATTCTGCGAAAACCCTCCCCGAAAGCCGAGTTGAGTTTATATTTGTCAGCAGCTCACTCGACAATTAGCTCGGTTCTCGCTTTTGAGGCTGATGGAAAGCAATATCCCATCTACTTCATCAGCAGAACTTTACAGCCTGTCGAGGAAAGATATCAAGTTGTGGAAAAACTCGTGTTAGCACTAATCTTCTCAGCCCGACGCCTGAGACACTACTTTAGAAGCCACAAGATCACAGTCAAGAAAAACTATCCACTTAGGCAGGTGCTTCAAAAGCCTGACCTGGCAGGACGAATGACGGCTTGGTCCATCGAGTTATCGGAATTTGGTTTGACCTTCCAAAGTAGGGGACCTATGAAGGCCCAGTTTTTGGCTGACTTCTTGACCGAGCTCCCTCCGGCCTTATCTGATCACGCCAAAGGGGAGGATCACCTATGGACACTTAGTGTGGACGGATCCTCCAACAAGAGAGGGAGTGGAGCCGGAGTGATCCTTGAGGGACCCTCAAACCTAATTTTGGAGCAAGTTGTAAGATTTGAGTTTGTAACCTCAAACAACCAAGCAGAGTATGAGGCCCTTCTGGCAGGACTACGCTTAGCCCAAGAGATGGACGTGAAAAGGTTGAGATGTCATAGTGACTCACAGCTAGTCACCGGACATGTGAACGGAACTTACCAAGCTAAAGAGCCTCTACTCGCCCAATACCTTGAGATGGTGAGAAAGAGCATAGCTTTATTCTCCGAGTTTAGCATGGTGCATGTTCCCAGAACGGCAAATGAAAGAGCCGACATACTATCTAAATTGGCCAGCACAAAGAAAACTGGTCAGTACCGCACTCTGATCCAAGAAACAATGGTGAGACCTTCCATTGAGGAAGTCATGTGTATCACCCAAGTGCCTCAACCTCTGTTTCCCTCCCCTTGGTATGATCAAGTTAGGACTTATTTAGAAAAGGGCGACCTACCTGAAGATGAGGCACAGGCCAAGAAGGTACGTCGTCAGGCCGCTGCTTTTACAATAATAAACGGGGAGTTATTCAAAAGAGGATTCTCAACCCCACTGCTTAAATGCCTTAATTCCCAACAAGCTGAGTATGTACTAAGGGAGTTGCATCAAGGGATATGCGGAATGCATACTAGAGGGCGAACTCTAGCACACCGGGTTTTGAGAGCAGGTTATTTTTGGCCGACCCTGAGAAAGGACGCGGGGGAGATAGTCCAGAGATGTGAGCAATGTCAGAAGCATGGACCGATCCCCCACATCCCTCAAGAACAGCTCCATACTATAGTGTCCCTTTGGCCCTTTATGAATTGGGGAATTGACATTCTAGGACCTTTTCCTCGAGGAAGAGGACAAGTTAAGTTCTTGATAGTGGCAATAGATTATTTCACCAAATGGATTGAGGCAGAACCTCTGTCCAAGATAACAGCTCAGCAAGTGGAGAAGTTCTGCTGGAAGAATATTGTGTGCCGACATGGAGTCCCGCACTCAGTCGTTACCGATAACGGTCGCCAATTCATCGACGCTAGGTTCAAAATGTTTTTAAAAAATCTCAACATTCAGCATAAGCTGACGTCGGTGGAACACCCCCAAACCAATGGCCAAGCAGAAGCTGCAAACCGAGTCATTCTCAGAGAATTAAAGAAAAGAGTAGGAGAAGCCAAGGGGTGGTGGCCCGAGGAGCTTCCTGGCATCCTCTAGGGGTATCATTGCACTCCGCAAACGTCCACTAAAGAAACCCCTTATCGCCTAACCTATGGCACGGATGCAATGATACCCGTTGAGATTGGCGAGACTTCGCTAAGGAGACAGTTAGCTTTAGACGTCAATCAGGAGCAGGGTTTAAGGGCAGAACTTGATCTAGTAGGAGAAATCAGGGACATGGCTAAAATACAGAATGAAGCAGCACAGCTCAGAGCAACAAGAAAATATAATAGCCGGTTGAGGCCGAGAAGTTTTCACCAAGGAGATCTAGTGTGGCGCAAGGTGGGAGAAGCTCGGAAGGACAGAGAAGAAGGTAAACTCGCCTCCAATTGGGAAGGACCCTTTCGAGTGATCGAAGCATTGGCAAATGGGGCGTATCGTTTAGAAACCTTGGAGGGAAGAGCTGTCCCAAGAACGTTGAACGTCACCCATTTGAAGGCTTACTACAGTTAACGTGGGTAAGATTATGAAAGAGTTTTTTGTCTTTATACTTGGTTTGATGCATGAACGACAATGAATATTAATGAATATTATGTGCCACACACTGTTTATGTCTCGAATATCCTTAAAATTTCTGAGCTACAAATTATTTACTGAGCTATGAGTTATTTAAAATTTAGCCGAAGAACATCCCGATACTAAACAAAAGCTCTAAAACGAGCTCAGAAAAATATTCAAAGTCAATAAAGCCGAAGAACATCCCGGTACTAAACAAAAGCTCTAAAACGAGCTCAGAAAAATATTCAAAGTCAATAAAGCCGAAGAACATCCCTAAGATTAAACAAAAGCTCTAAAACGAGCTCGAAAAATATTCAAAGTCAATAAAGCCGAAAAACATCCCTAAGATTAAACAAAAGCTCTAAAGCGAGCTCGAAAAATATTCAAAGTCGATAAAGCCAAGAACATCCCTAAGATTAAACAAAAGCTCTAAAACGAGCTCAGGAAAATATTCAAAATTAATAAAGCCGAAGAACATTCCGGTACTATACAAAAGCTCTAAAACGAGCTCATAAAATTATTCAAAGTCAATAAAGCCGAAGAACATCCCGGTACTATAAAAGCTCCAGAATGAGCACAGAAATTATTTAAAGTTAATAAAGCTGAAGGACATGTCGGTTTCTTACAAAAGTACTATTTACACAACGAGTAAGGAAAATCCTAATTATGATGCCAACGACATTACAAAAGGAGAGGAAAAGCATTGAGAGGAGTCAAGGTAGAAGTCCCCTCAAGAGGACAACCAAATCTCACTCTTCAAGCTTAGCTCCTGAATTTTTTCCTGTCGCTAGAAGCTATCAGCTTGGAAATTCCCGGGTCCTTATCCGGCACCAGGGGAGCCGAGGTGTTCGGGGAAAGGGAACGGGAAGAGACACGCAAAGAAACTACCCGAAAACACCTTGACTAGTCGGGACCCGGCGATGGAGCCGCGAAACCAGAACTTTTCATTCCATACATCATCCAACAAAAAAGATTGCCCACCGATGATAACAGAAGACAGGGAAGACCTTTTGCTCCATCCGTTAGTCCTGTGTCGGTATCTAATTCCAGCCGCAAAATAAACGGCCCTGCCCATAATGAAGAAAAAGCCATTTTACCCCATTTTCGCAAGTATGAACTATGGTTATTTCCGGCAATGAAAAGAAAACCCATGCTAGCAAAGGGAGAAAGTAACCATATTCTATTTATAGGCAAAGTTATGTGAACAAGAAACTGTTGCGTTAATTAATGAATATCAAACTCCCAAGGCTAAACAGTCAATTCCTGGCAAACTACTATTTACGGTAGCGTCAGGTCAAATCAAAGGCAGTTCACGAGACAAAAGGCGCAAGTTACAAGAAAGGAACATAGGTAACCGACAATCAATAACAGGGAACAAATACCAACAAGATAGAAAGGCATTCATAGCAGAAACCATTGTTAAAGTTTGGAAGAAAATCCCGAGAGCAAGATATTACAAACAAGTAAAAAATAATTTATTCATCAACGAGCCTTCCATCAACCACTATTTTCTTCTCGTCCAATTGAGAAATATCCACGTCGGGATGGAAGAGCTTGATTTGCTCCTGAGCACGATTGAAACCATCGGAAAACGCCTCCAGACCGAGTTGCGATCGCCTAACCACCTCGGCTTCAGCCTCTTCTGCCCTGTCGGCCAATGTTTCATTATAATCTACCACCTCGGTCAAAGAGGCTTGAAGTTTTGCTACTTGCTCTTTTAAACTTTGGTTTTGGACATCGGAGGCCTCAAGCACCTTCTTCAAAGCATCCTCTCGGGCGAGGCTGGAGGCCACTATTGCTTGCCCATCTTCATATTTTTTGGAAATCTCTTGAACAAACTCTTCAGTGGCCTCCTTTTGATCAATAGCCATCTTCAATAATGCTCGAGATTGCTCGACCTCCAACCTTAGGACTTGGAGTTGTTGGTCGGTCTCCGCCTTATTTTTGAGAAGTTCTTGTTCGGAGGATTGGAGAATACTCAGGGAGGAATGAGCTTCATGAAGGGCTCCCTGAAGCTTGGTGTTGGAAGATTGAGCCTCATGGAGGGATTCCTGAAGCCTCAGTTCGGAAGACCTGGCTTCTTGAAGGGTTCTTGGAGCCCCTCGTGGGCGACCCTCAGCTCAGCCAGATGACGACGAGCTTCTATACCTCCAATCATGTCATCCCTAAAAATCAAAGAAATCCTAAGTTTAAAATCAAAAAGTAAACTTGAAGACGCAAAAGCTGAGACGATTACCACATACCTCAGGTGGTGAAAAACTGCTATACTTCGCAACAACATCAAGTATGCTCCTCTGGCGGAACGCGTCGCACCGACGTAACGAATGAGCTCCGCATCGTATGAAGAAGGAAGACCCTCCTCGAAAGCGATGTCCCCCACACGCACCTCGGTACCCCACAAAGAAGGAGGACCGGGTTGGCGACATGACATGTGTTCTAGCCTAGGCGCGACAGAGGTGCACCCATCATGAAAAATTATTCCCCTAGGGGCTAACCGACCAGCACTTGTGGAAGTCTCGGGAGGACGGCTCTCGGGGGCGGGGACAGAATCACCGGCGGTGGAGGTAAAGGTCGGCGCGATCTGAGGCGCCTCGGTGATAGGAGGAACCACAGTGAGGGGCTTGGCCCTCATAATCTCAGCTGCAGGCTGAGCGTCCTTCCGGGGACTTGCACTTTCGTCCACAGGATGAGGTTGATGACCAGGCTGAGTCCTCTCCACCTCGCCAGCTGTGGTGGAATCAGAAAGAACGATAGTGCTCGGGCGAGAAACTCTCTTGAAGCGCTTGATAGAAGGTTTGTTTTGGGAGGGAGGAGCTTGAGTTAACTTGACACGAGAAGACCTTCCCTGATCGGCCATTAGATCTGAAATAAAGCAACAAAGTCAGCTAGAAAAATCTTTGATGAAAGCGGTTAAGTGAAACCTTTAGTATGACAATACCTAAGAAGTCGGCTTGAGGGTCCTCGACATCTAACAGCCTCAAGACACGACGAACATCCAAGGGACGATCAAGAGCCATGAGTTTCTCAACACTCTCCTTTTCTTCGGGGAGAAGGTCGCTCTCTCTCCAAGAAGTGAATTTTATAGGGCGTTCACTCCAATATAGAGGAAAGTGAGGAATTCGTTTGTCGTCAAAGAGAATTTGCTCGCCCTCGGTATGGGGCATGGGCCTCAATCTAAAGAATTTGGTTTTGAAGTTTTTAAACGACTGGTGGTACAAAGTAAATACCGACCCAAACTGGGCACCATTCAGCGAGCACAAACCGATTTTCTAACCTAACTTCAGCTGGTGAAAATAGAGGAAAACCTTGGCTGAATAGGTAATGCCAAGGAAGCTGCTCAAAACTTCAAAGGCCCTTAAGAAGGCCCAACTATTTGGGTGGAGTTGAGAAGGGGCAATGTTTAGGAGCTGGAGAACTTGGCAAATAAATGTGCTCAAAGGAAAGACGACACTGAAGTCACGAAACATGTGCTCATACACATAGATGAAATCATCCCCATCGGTAGGAGGCTTCATAAAAACCCTCTCGGGGGAAAGACATAGTTCTACCTTAACGAATTTTTCTAGGCCTGGGGCGACAGGGGGAAACATATTGATCAGAGTGCCGACCTGAGCTGCCATCAGGTCAGGCGAGTAAGAGTTCATCTCTACCGAGACCCAAGAGTACTCGGTAGGAGCGGGAGGATAAACCTTCTTGGGCCTAGGGGCCCTAACTGCCTTGCCCTTCTTTTGAAGAGCCATCCCTGCAGCACCCTCAGCAGCCGCCGTCGCGGCGGCCGCTCGAGAAGAGCCTTCACCCACCCTAGCGGCGGTCGCGGCGGGGGGACTGGGAGTCCCCTCTGAAGACAAGGATCCCCCTACAGGGGATATTTCCCTAGAAACCAAAGGTCTCACCTTTGAAGAATCTGAGGAAGAAGGAAGAGACATGATAACTTACTTGGAGAAGAAGATGATTTCTGGCGAAGAATAGGCTTTCCGGCAAGCTTGAACCACCGCAACGAGATAAACAATGCTGGGTTAGCAATCAAAAAACGAAGGAAACAGAGAGAGAAGAAGAAGAAGACGTGACAGAGCGGGGCTAGGTTTCAAATAAGGGAAGAAAGGTCGAACGCAAACGACGCGGGGGTATTTAAAGAAAAGAATAAGGAAGGCCAGCCGTTGCAAGCTGTCCCCGCCAAGGAGTGAGGGAAGTTTAAAAGGGAAGGAACGTTTCGTCTACCACTCACTAAAAGGCCCAGCTTATTAAGGAAGCTTTGGAGAAAAAAATCCTCTTTCAAGAAACAAAAATGCATCTCGCCTTCAGATTTTGGGGGCTTATGTGTATACCGAGAATGTCCGAACTCGACAGAAGAACTCGGATGAGCTCGGCCAAAGTCGAAAGGGGGCTGTCCCGTCAGCGTCTAGAACGATCAGAGAAGTGACGCATGACGTGACATTTTCCCTTTAAGTAATTGTGACCATCGGAATTCGAGAAATACCCTCTGACCGACACGTGTGCCTCGAGTTGTGCAAAACTGGATATCAAGGGATTTTCCCCTCACCTACTCGTCGTCACCCACAGGGTATAAGAACCCTTCGAAATGATCAACAAAGGGGGGTAATTCTAACTCTAGATGATACGCATATTTTCCTCTCTACTGTCCTCTAAAAAAGAGAACATATACTGACTTAAGCATCGGAGTGTCTTTGCAGGGACCTCCCCACTCTTTTTGGATGTTCTGAACCAACTCGGACTTGGCAAGGAGGACCTCGCCCTTCCATTAGCAAGAGCACGGCCAAGCCCAGGACGTCGATGGAACATTATGCTTTTGTAATAATCTACCACTCTTGCTTGCACTATAATGAAATATATTATGCCAATATACACAAACAGTTTTTTTCTAAGATAAGTAAATAAACAAAAACAACATGAGTAATACAAAAAATTACGTTAACACTATTTAGATTTTGTCAAAAATTCATTTGACATGTTCTTTATCCCAATCTCAAATTAATATCTTTAATGTTGTTTGAAAAACATAATGATAACCATACTCCTGAATTGCTTGAAAAAAGTAGAGAAGTGTTGGGGGAATTCAGCTTGCTTAAAAATATAATACAAGGGAGAAAGAAAAAGAGCATACAAAAAGGATTAACGTGATTCTCAAGACTCTGTCCACGATCACACTCGAATAAAATTCACTATTTGTAATTTTTGGACGGAAAAATTACAAACCCTCGCAACAGTGTAATTTTTGGATGGAAAAATCGCAAACCCTCGCCGCATATAGTTTTTGAATAGAAATCGCAAACCCTCGCAGCATATAGTTTTTGAACAGAAAACTACAAACTCTCGCCACATATAGTGTAATATAATACACAACAAATCTCCCCTTAATTCAAAATCCTACACTTTTACAATAATCATTTCTTACATCAAAATCTTTTAACTAGCAAAACTCTTCTGGAGCAATCTTCCAGCAGTAGAATCTTTTGACTTCTGGAGCAATCTTCCTTTGCAAGAATCTTCTGAATTTTGGAGCAATCCTCCCTTGCAACAGCGGAATCTTCTGACTTTCTGGAACAATCTTTCCTTGCAGCAGAATCTTCTTCTAACTTGCAAAATTCTTTTTCTCCTTCGAGCTCTATGTTATTCTTATAATGTGGGACTTGATTGCATCCCAACTTGAAGAATATAAGGTAAGATGATATTATTATATAATTGAAAGTGTGAGTTGAATAATTTAATACCTAAAAGATAAAAAATAGTAGAATAATTCTTGAAAATGTAATAATAAATATCTTTTAATGAAATAATTTATTTTGTATAAAGACCAAAATGATGTTTTACTCAGATATCTATGAGTATTTTTTTAAAATAAAGTGTTTTTAATCCAATGTCAACTAGTCTGAACAAATAAAGAATTAAAAATACAGTTTAAAAATAACTTGAAATTACTCCTATCACACTCGTTGATTAAGTGAAAAGTTGTCGGATTACCAACATGATTATAATGTAATAAATGTGATTACTCGACAATAGAAACTGAAAGTGTTAAGAAGGAAAAATCACATAAGAATAAAAAAAATTAAAAGTATACAAAATCATAGATTAATAATGAGTGCGCATATTGAAGATTATCTGACTAACTCAAGTGAAAATTATCATAATGATCACATTTGAAGTTAGAAAATCATATCTGATACCCCTGGTGGTGCAAAGGATCCACAGAAGAATTGACAATATTATTATAGAGAAGAATAAAAAACAAGTAATAAAAGAAAAATCACTAAAGCATTCTATAAAAATATAAAGAATTAAAATTGAAGTTATATTACTATGCAGTTAGCACCTGTTACTCCCATTGTAGGAGGTTTTGCCTCTGCCAATTCGCTGATGAACAGAGAAGGATAAGAGTTGGATAGATAATGAACAATAAATACGAGGTTTTATTTTTAATTCTTAGTGTTATCATTACACATTCAAAATTTAAGGACGAATCCAATGAAACATGTACTGGTCCAAACATTATGACCGACTTCACTCATTGTACCGGCCCAGACCCAATTCCTTTGTAGGTTACAATTATTTATGTACCCTTAATGACTTATTCTTATAAATAGGGTGTTCACCAACCAGGTTTGATAAGACAAAAAACCCTAATTTTAACCTAGCTTTACTCTGATTAATACTGACTTAGTCATCGGAGTCTCTGCAGGTACTCACTGCCTGTCGCACGGAGCTTGGAATGAGGCCTGCGTCATCATCAACATCACCCGCGATTGAGGAGCCGACCTTAACTCGGCTCGCCAGAATTCGGTAAGAACAAAACATATTGAAGAAGTACAATATTGAAAAAAAAAATTAAAACTCAATCTCTGCCCACATAAGTTACTCATGGAATGGAATGAGATTAACTCCCCTCTTCATTTCATTAGAATAATCTGTTTATATACACTAAATACAAGAGTAAATTAGATTATAATTAAAAGAAGCTAGAAAATTAATTAAACTATAATCAAGAAAATTAAATGGATAAGTAACAAAAGATAACATACATAATTTGTAACACACACCCTGCAGTTGAAATGGGAGGTTGCTGAATGCAAAGACTTTCCCAAATCCTCAAATAATACACCAACGGAAGACCCTGGTGAATATATCTACCGTCTAATACTGCGAGGGAACATGTAACACTCGAATTTGGCCACAAATCACCTTTTCCCTTACAAAATATATATCCATCTCAACGAGCTTAATACATTAATGTTGAAAAGGATTACCAACTAGATAGCTAGAACTAATATTATCACAGTACACACCAATGCAACCTTCTCAACAGTGGCAGAGCCCTATTTGACGGAAAGGGGTCATGACCCCTCAATTTCTTTTTTCATATATATATATATATATATATATATATATATATATATATATATATATATATATAATTATTTTAAATAAATAATTATGATTTTAGTTTTGTAATTTTAAATAAATTATAATTTTAGTTTTATAATTTTAAATAAATAATTATAATTATATTATTCTTAAAATAATTATTTTGAATAATAATTATATATATAAAAAATAATTTACAATAATAAATAATATGTATTATATATAATAATAATAATAATAATAATTTAAATTTTTGATGATTTTCTATCTTTGAATTTATAATTTTATATCTAATTTTGAAAACATACAAGTTTAAAACTCGTTTAAATGATTTTAATTTTAAAATTTTTCATATTCATATTTAGTTTTAAAATTCCATCTAAATGATTTTTGGTTTTAAAATTTTTAATATTCATTTTTAGTTTTAAAATTTTACTGTCATATTATATATTTATTTAAGAAATTCTTAATCATAACAACAATTTTTAACCATTGATGATGTATTTTTTATTACTTTACACAGAAATTGTAAATAAAATTTTTAATATTCATCTTTAATTTTAAATTTGTATTATCATATTATATATTTATTTAAGAAATTTTTGATCATAATAATAATTTTCAACTAGTGATGATGTATTTTTTATTACCTTACCCAGAAATTATAATTAAATAACTAAAATAACTTTAACTTACTTTTCACAAGTACACTATCTCATTCTAAAGAAATTAAATAAAAAAATATAAAAAATAATAAATTAAAATAAAAAAAAGTGAAATGAAAAAATAAATAAAAATAAAAATAAATAAAAATAAAAATAAAATAAAAAATAAAGAAAAATACAATTAAAATGAAAAAAAGAATTTCGACCCTTCCTATCTCAAAATTTTGGCTCCAACCCCAGCTTAAAAAGGACAATGAAGCTCTAACAACAAATTTCTCAACC
Organism: Hylodesmum podocarpum; assembly: GCA_026586105.1. Taxonomy (NCBI): domain Eukaryota; kingdom Viridiplantae; phylum Streptophyta; class Magnoliopsida; order Fabales; family Fabaceae; genus Hylodesmum; species Hylodesmum podocarpum. The sequence goes on along the minus strand of JALJEV010000426.1, from coordinate 572,174 downwards.
AACAAGATTCAGAAACCACATTGGCAACCCCGTGGTATTCTACCTCTGCACTAGAACAGGATAAAGTAGCTTGACATTTAGTGGACCAAGATATCAAGCTATCACCCAGAAAGACACAATAGCCCGACGTTGAACGCCGTGTATCGGGGCACCCACCCCAATCAACATAAGTATATGAAATAAGAGTGGATGTGGAAGATGGATAAAGGTGAAAAATAAAATCCATAGTACCTTGTATGTAGCGCAAAATGCGCTTAAGAGTGTGCATGTGCTCCTCTCGCAGGTCATGCATGAATAAGCATACTCGTTGCACAACATAAGTAATATCGGGTCTCGTGATTGTAAGGTTCTAAAGTGCCCTGCAAGACTCCTATAAAGTGATGGATCCTCAAAAGGTTTGCTCATAGTAGCGCCAACCTTTAGTTATGTATCAATTGGAGTAGGAGATGGCTTACACGATGGCATATTTTTTTTTAGATAAAAAATAAACCACCTGTATGACGAGTGACTGCAATGCCCAAGAAATAGCTCAACGGGTCCAAGTCCTTCATAGTGAATTTCGAGCTAAGAAGAGATATGATAGATTGACGGAGCTCATAAGAGGAAGCAGTCAAAATAATATCATCGACATACAATAAAAGATAAGTCAAAGAAGGGTCGCGGTGATAAATGAACAAAGAATGATATGAAGTATTGTGAGAAAACCCAAGAGGATGGACATAGTCAGCAAACCTCTTATAGCAAACCTGCGGAGCCTGTTTCAATCCATAAAGAGATTTCTTCAGCAAACACACATGATCAAATCTATCATGATTAGCATATCTAAAGTTTTGATTATTACAAGACAGATGGAACACCAAGTCAGACGCAACGATCACAGACAGAAGATGACTCCTCAAAGTTGAAGTCATTCGTCTGTCTCAAGTCAAGTCATCAGACGATAGGCTAAGACGAAAACTCTTAAGACTGAAGAAGTTCATCGTCTGCCAAAGAAGTGAAGCAAAGTATGAGTCACTCGTGCCAAGATTTCAAATCTTAAGAAGTACTCATTAGAAGCATCCAATATCAGTATGAGGATTCACGCTTACATATGAAACTCGAAAAGGTCCTCACCTTTTTGTCAAAGTCTTTGTACAAGTTAGAAAAAGTACTGTGCACGCTATCTAAATCCGCTGCACACGCCATCAATCACTCAAGTACTCTCTGACACCTTTTTGGACTTCACTTGGAAAACGCTCAACGGCTTTCTTCTGTGTCTAACAGACATCTGAAGATTTTGCCTATTTAAAGACTTCACTTCTTCAAAGTTCAGTTGGTGAACACGCTTCAATATTCTATCTTATTGTGAATTCGCTCTCTGTTACTTCTGCTCTTCATTGTATAACCCTCTCTGTGAAGATGAAACTTTCTTTTTAAAGAACTCTTTCAAATCCACTTGTGTGGTGTTTTAGCCTAAAGAGGTTGGTTGTTCAAAGAATACCCTTGTTTTTTTAGCCTGCGAAGGCTGTGTTCAAAGAATATCGTGTTATAGCCAGAAGTGGCTGGGCGCAAATAATACTTGTAACCCTTTCACGATTTGTAGTGAAAACTCAGTTGTTACTGAGTAACTGGACGTAGTCTTGCATAGACGAACCAGTATAAAATACTTGTGTATTTGTTTTATTAAGTATTTGACTAACGGGGATAATCAAACTATAACGTCTGTTCATTAAAATTAACCTTTGAAGATTAAGATTGTTTCGTCTGAACATATTTAAAAGCACAAACGAAAGGAACAAATTTTTTTTAAGTAACATAATTCAACCCCCCTTCTTGTGTTCTATCTTTTACAGAGGAGGATGTACCTTTTCAAAGGGAAATTGTGTCTCATCAAATAGGACGTGACAACTAATAATGATTTTTCTATATGACAAATCAAAACATTTATACCCACAATGATGTGAAGGATACCCAATAAAACACAAGGAGTTGACCGAGGTTGAAGTTTATGTATGATTGTGGAGGGAATAAGAGAATAACATAAACACCCGAAGACGAGAATAAGACAGATCTTTTTGATAAAGAATGCATTGATAGTTTAATAGCTTATGGGGAAGGATATTGAGAAGGTAAGTTGCCATTTGCAAAGCATCATGCCAAAAGGAAGGAGCAAGGGAAACATGGGCCAATATGGTACGAACAATGTTGTTGAGGGTTTGGATTTGTCTTTCAGCTTTCCCATTTTGAGGGGATGTATAAGTACATGAAAGACAAAATGAAAGACCATTTGCTTTACAAAATGAAAGATCATATTGTATATTCTTTATGTCCCTCTCAAATTGGGTTCGAATAAAGGTCTTGAAATTCAAAACAGGTGACGTCTAAAGATTACTATGTATAATATCAAATGGCATAATAGTGCTAGAATTTGAAGTATAAAATGGAAACTTAATATGTTTTCCAAGAGGACAAGAATGACAAATATGAGTGTTTTTAATTTGATTACATTCAATCAATTCATTCTTCCTAAGGGAGTTCAAAATAGGTGCTCCCGGATGACCCAAACGATCATGCCAAAGGGGTGGTGCCACAACAGCAAAAGTAGATTGAGACAGGACTAGATTGGTGATGGGATAAAGCTCGCCTTGACTTTCACACATCATTACCAGCCTCCCCGTCTGAAAATCCTTCACAAAATACCCAAAGGGATCAAATTCAATAGAGACAAAGTTGTCAGTTGTAAATTTTCTGACTGACACCAATTTTTCAACAAGGTGAGGGGTATGAAAGACATTATTTAATTGTAAAGGAGGACACGAGAAGGACAATTTAGTGTGACCGTAGTTATGGATTGTAACTGATTGACCGTTACCAACAACTATACCACGTTTATTTCTCATATTGAAATAAGACGTGAGATTACCTTGTGCGGATGTCATGTGAGAAATGACACTTGTATCCATGTACCAATTTGCATCAGGAGGAGTAATACCAAGAGTATGCATTGCGGCTTCAATGTCGGTTGGAGTTGGAGCTGTCGTGTAGGCCTGCTAGGGTTTGAGCCTAAGTATACCATGCTATGGTTTCTGTTGCTGTCCATAAGTGGACTTAGCCCATGAATTAGACAGATATGCATAAGGAGGTATAGCCCAAGGAACCCAAGATGCCATCCGGGTCCATGACTGCACGCTAGACCATGGAGTATTGGTCGAAGGGTGCCGACCGGCTGACTGCTGCCCACCACTGCAGTTGTTGCCACCGCTAATCGGACCACCACCTCCAACATTACCACCGCTGGCACCCCCCTTTCCACTTCCACAATCACTATTGTTGCTGCGATTTTTCCCTCCATTATTACTGGGGTTTTGGTGACTCTTCCAACCATGAGTATAGCGGTTGGAAGAGGAATAATAAAAAATATAATTAGCAACCATGGCTGATGAAGAACTATGTGCCGCCTTCTTAGCAAATCCAGCCTCTTCAATAGTGAGCATCGAATGTCTAATAGAATTGGGGTAAAGGATTACTTTGACGAGTAAGAGTGACCACACCTTTGTAGGGCTCGTGAGATCGAGACTAGTTGAAAAACAAGTTTATTGTTGTCCACAGGAGAGCCGACATTCTTAAGTTGGTTCGACAGAGATTTGAGATGTTGACAAGAGGAAAAAACATTTGGAAAATTTGTCATATCTACATGAGTGAAGAAAAATTAAAAAATTTTGGGGAGCCACAACCGCTCTAATACATAACGTGGCTCCGTCGTTGATTCTTATCTTTACCCGGAAGTTAATCATTTGTCTAAACCATTAATTAATTTAGTAATATATGTAATGTCTTGTATTAACATTTTGATCATTGGTCAGCATCACCTTTTTCTTCCCCGCGTTAGAAAAATAAGGATTCTAATGATAAAGAAATAGGCGAATTCAACTAAACATGAAAAATAAAATAAAATCAAAATTCCCAGCTGCGCTAGTCCGGCAAATTCAACGAAAAAAAATGCTGGGAGTACATCTTAACGCCCACAATAATTGACTCCAAAGTCATTTTGGAAATTGAAACCTACACGAAAATGAACATACGTGATTTTGACTTACTGCTCCATTGACTTGTGTCTACCAGATACATTACAATAGATGGAACTACAAAAATCATAGCATATATTGCATATATGGCATGCTAACGCGTCTAACATTAACAAAAAAATCTATGGCTTTCTTCAAGCTTGTATACCTCTTTATCCTTGTCAATTCCGTGACCACTAAAGCACAGGACGACTCTGTTATTTCGTATTCATGTTCATCCATCAATATAACCACCCCAAACAGCGCTTACCAATTGAACGTGAGGACACTCCTGTCTTATTTATCTTCGAATGCCACCACCAAGCAATTCTACAACACAACTGTTGCCACCAAAGACCACTCTGAAACTGTCTATGGAATGTTTTACTGCTGGGGAGACGTTCCCCCTCACCTTTGTACACACTGCGTCGCAAACGCAACGAAAACAATATTCTCAAATTCAGATTCATATTCCGACTGTTCCTTGTCCAAAGAGGCAGTGTTTCAGTACGATGATTGCATGATTCGCTTTTCTAACATTTCCTTCTTTTCCATCGCTGACAGTTCACCCGGTGTTAACTGCCACCCTGCCAGCAACCAGACAAACTTGAAGAGTTTGATTTCCAAAACGATTAACGAGGCCGCAGATGAGGCAGCGAATTCTTCTATTGGTGCCAAAAAGTATGCCACAAAACAAACAAGGATATCAGGATTTCAAACCCTTTACTGTGAAGCTCAATGCACACCTGACCTCTCACCCCAAGATTGCAGAAAATGTCTAGATGCTACCATAGCTTTAGCTCAAATGACCTGTAATGGAGTTCCAAGTTCTAGAAGTCCCAGCTGTAACATGAGGTGCGATGTGTACCCTTTCTATCGCCCCAGTACCGCTCCGGCACCAAAAGAAATCATTCCAGTCACAAATTTTTCCAACAAATACTCACAAGATCCTGCTTATATTTCCCACAATTGTTCAAAAAAGGAAGCAACCAACAGTGTTTTTATATCAAATCTCGGGACACTCCTCTCTTCCTTATATTCCAATGGTGACACAAAAACTGGTTTCTTCAAGACCACGGTCCATGGCAGAAATCCCTCCGACACAGTCAGTGGTCTCTTCATGTGCCGCGGCGACCTAGTTTCCTCTACCTTGTGTCAGCAATGTGTTCTAAATGCAACCCAACGAATATCCTCAGAGTGCCCCACTTCCCAAGAGGCTATCATTTGGTACAATCACTGCTTGCTTCGGTATTGGGAAGGCTCATCTCTCTCCACACTCGACACAACTCCTACCTATCACGACTTCAATATTCTTAATACTTCCAATCCCAACCTCCAGCAAAGCTTTTTCACTTGGATTTTGGCAAATACTTTATCAGAATTGATGACCATGACAGATGACAGTACCATTAAGAATTATGCAACAAGAGTGGTGAAACTGAATGATCGCCAAAAACTCTATACTCTTGTTCAATGTACGCCAGATCTTTCTAATGCTGATTGCACGCGGTCCTGTTTAAAAAACATTTTCGAAAAGGAAATTCCATGGTGTTGTATGGGGAGTCCAGAGGGAAAAGTACTATATCCAAGCTGCTATATAATGTTTGCACTGTCCCAATTTTACACAGATGAAGACCAACTTGACTCTTACAGGCCAGCAATAGCTCCTCCTCCTCCTCCTCCAACAATTACAGGTGATGTCCCGATTCAGGCAATATTTATCACCTATATATACAATATATAAACTGTTTTTTTTGTGAGAGAGGTAAATTGTGATTTTATTACTTAAGAAATTTCATAATTTTCACATTAGTCTTTCAAAATAGTTTTGCCCTGTTTTAATCTTTCTACTCTGGAAATATATCATTTGTTATTATCAGAGTAATTTAAATAATGTTTAATAATATTTATAAAGTACAATTTATATTACTTGAAAGACTAAAATTACTACATATCTTGACCGAACACGTTTGCTCGCTTTTCAACGTACCAGTTCTTTTGTTTTCTTTCAACAGTGTTTTCTTTTTCTTACAACAATGTTTGAAGCTAGCTATGATTTTTTAACCCCTCGTCTCAAACTTCAACAACAACACTTATTTAATTAGTTAGTGATTATGGTTTGTTTTTCTCATACAATTAATTATTTAATCATTCAATCTTATTAAAATGACCATAACAGAGTCAGAGAACAAAGTAAAATATTGTACTTTACTATCTTTGTTTGCCTGTATATTATATATTTTTTTCCAATGGAAAGATATTTCTAATATTATTACCATAACCCCCTAAACTTATAACCCGTGTCTTGTTAATTTTTTATGCAGGAAATAATACAGGTAAGTCGCCAACAGTTATCTTAATTGTTGTCCTGAGCGTTATTTCGTTGGCACTCCTTTCCTTTTGCTGTTATTTACGAAGGAGAAAAGCAAAACGAAGAAGCCATAAGATTCTTCTCAGAAAAAACTGTACATATTATGATTAAATTAAACTTCAATTCATATTTACTAATTTTATAAATTTAAGACATTTGAAAACTTTATTCAACAATTTAGATTAATATTTTGTCTCAGTTGGTCGGGAAAGTATGACTTTAGAAGGGCTGCAGTTCGATTTCACAATAATTAAAGCAGCAACGAATAATTTTTCTCGTGAAAATAAGATTGGTAAAGGTGGATTTGGAGAAGTTTACAAGGTGAGAAAATATGATAATTTTTTCCTGTTGTTATCATGTTTTCGATTCAAACAAATAAATGATTTATACTTTCAGGGTATTCTTTATGATGGGCGATATGTAGCTATCAAGAGGCTTTCAACAAGTTCTAAACAAGGTTCAATTGAGTTCAAGAATGAAGTTTTATTAATTGCAAAGTTACAACATAGAAATCTTGTGACACTTATAGGTTTTTGCCTTGAAGAGGATGAGAAAATTCTTATTTATGAATACATGTCAAATGGGAGCCTTGATTATCTTTTATTTGGTTAGACCCCTTTCACTTCAAACTTTTTTAACATTGTATCTTAAACTAATTCAACTAGTAATTAACTACAAAACATGCTTCATTTGTTTTTCTCATTCATTCAAAAAATATTGCAGGCACCCCAGAACAAAGGTTAAGTTGGTTTCAACGTTACAAAATTATACGAGGAACTGCTTTGGGAATTCATTATTTACATGAATATTCTCGTCTTAAAATTATACATCGTGATCTTAAACCTAGTAACGTACTGTTGGATGAAAATATGAATCCTAAAATATCAGATTTTGGCATGGCTAGAATTGTTGAAATGGATCAAGATCGTGGAAACACCAGTCGAATTGCTGGAACCTAGTAAATTTTTCCTCCCTATATATATTTTCATCTTCATCTCACTTTGTATATGTTATGTTTTAGTTAAATGTTTTTTTTTTTCTTGTAGTGGTTATATATCACCAGAATATGCTATGCTCGGACAATTTTCTGAAAAATCAGATGTTTTTAGTTTTGGTGTCATAGTTCTTGAGATCATCACTGGAAAAAGGAATTTAAATATTTATGAATCGCACAATGCTATGGAAGGCCTCATGGGTTATGTGAGTATGATCATCTATAATTCTTATATATATATATATATATATATATATATATATATATATATATATGGACTTCTTCCCAGAAACCTTTCACAGTAAATTTATCACTTAATGAAGGAATTTTTTTTATTTCTTTTTTTAGGATCGACGAATCAAATGATATTTTAATTCTAATTTTTGTTTCTTTTCTTTCTCTGAATCACACTTTTTTTTGCCATAATAATTCATTTCCTATTAGTATTAATGATAGATGTTGTATCCCTTGTCCTTTCGACAAAATCTTTGCTTCTAGTCCAACATTTGGTTCAAAACTTCTATTTTATTTTAATAGTTAGGATTAGTTGTTAATTGATTTTAATTTAGACGTTATGATATGAAATTTATTTTGATAAACTATTATAGGTTTGGAAGCGATGGAAGGATCAAGAACCATTAAGCATCTTGGACTCAAATATAATAGAAAGTTCTTCACAAATGGAAGCTCTCAAATGCATTCATATTGGTTTATTATGTGTTCAGGAAAATCAAAATGTTAGACCTACAATGGCAACAATTATTTCGTATCTTAATGATCACTCTCTTGAATTGCCATCTCCACAAGAACCAGCATTTTTTCTGCACAGATATAGAATAAATCAAGATATAGTTACACAACAACAATTTAATTCCGATGAAGTTGTCAATGGTTCTATACTATTCTCTATCAATGAGATCTCTAGTAGTAATATTTATCCTCGTTAATTCGCTATTTTAGTAGGAACTTATGCTGGTAGAGACTGGGTTGTAATTGCTTTTTTTTTTCAATAATGTACTTCTTCAATATATTTCATTGGTTTCGATCCATAAATTTTGAATGTGTAATGATAACTCTAGGAATTAAAAATAAAACCTCGTATATATTATCCATTATCCAACTCCTCCTCCTTCTCTGTTCATCAGCGAATTGGCAGAGGCAAAACCTGCTACAATGGGAGTAACAGGTGCTTACTGCATAGCAATATAACTTCATTTTTAATTCTTTATATTTTTATTCAATGATTCAGAGGCTTTTACAAAGAGCCTTGCTTATCTAGTACTGAAGTGGAACATTTGGCACCGGAAAATAATTTTTATAGAATGCTTTAGTGAATTTTCTTTTAATACTTGTTTTCTATTCTTCTCTGTAATGATGTTGTCAATTCTTCTGTGGATTGCACCACCTGGGGGTATTAGATATGATTTTCTAACTGTGATCATTAGGATAATTTTCACTTGAGTTAGTCATATAATCTTCTTTATCTTCAATATGCGCACCCATTATAAATCTATGATTTTGTATACTTTTATAATGTAATGATTTTCCATATCTAAATATCTATTTTCATTATGTGGCCTCTGTAGAGCTAGCTTGTGTTTCTGGTAGCCATAGATAGTTTTTTGCTTTGACTTTAGCAAGATGTGTGATTTACATTATGTTTTTCTGAAGTGCTTTGTGATTTTGCATTTTTAAACTATTAGTTAGAAAGAGAAAACTATATCGGCAAATTTCAGTCAAAGATGAAGCTTTTGTAAGTGTTTTTTGAGCTGGACATATTTTCTCTCTTGAACAGAGACGTTATTTTCTCTTTCTAAATTTGTTTGTAATCAAAAGAAAGATCTTCGACACTTTCAAATATGGGTAGTTATTTAGACATACATATATATCATTTAGACCTGTTCAACTGAATTTGAGGTGGAATAAACACTTTGGTTTTGAATACTTAAGTTTAAAACTCAAATTTGATTGTTTCTTAAAAAATTGTTAGTTAACTAACATGAATTCCATTTTATTGCAAAACCTCCTTCATGTGTTTATTAAGTACTCTTCGAGTACCCCGAGTTCATGTATTATAATCTAATTTTGAATGACATATTTTTAATTTATCATAAAAAATTAACAATACTTGATTATATATCATATGAAGATTAATGAGATCACGTGAGGAAGAACAACCTAATTAATATTTTCTTCTCATCAACCCATCCATGACTTCCTATTTCAAGCATGCTATACCCTTTATCTTTTCTATCTCCCCCAATTTACTGTGACTTACCAAAGCACAGGGCATTTCTTTGCAATATCAAGTTTTCTCGGAATATAGATTTATTCCCAATAGCGCCTATCAAATTCTCCTCCTAGTTGTGTAATTAATGTTTTGTTAGTTGTCTATTCGAGACCTAGTTTAATGTAAGCTTACATTAAAGACAACTGAAAAACAAGTATTAATTGTGTTATGAACCTACATATAGTGTGTAATGAGCATTCAAACGCATTAATAGTAATTGCAATATATGGAAACGCAACCTATTTAGGGACTATTCACACAAAGACACCCAGACTGCTCCTTGTCCATAGCAGTAGTGGTACATTACTCCCTTCTTTGCTATATTGATATTTTAAATTTTTTTACTGTATTTTGTTTTAAAATTATAGATGTTTATCATTTTCATGTCTCATTAATTATTTTTTTTTCATATATTCTTATTTAACAATTATGTCTTACTCAACAATTAATTTCATAATAAGTATAAAGAGTGGATTGAGTTTTGGTTTAGAAACTCACCGAGTCAGATTGAATATACTTACTTATAAATAATATTAAAAATACTTTTTACGGTGTATACTACCGTAAATATAAATAATTTAGGAACGGAGAGAGTACGAAAGAATGCACAGTTTGGAATTTCAACCACTCATTTTTCTCGATGTTATTAGCTATGTTAGCTGGTCACGTCTTAGCTAGCCCCATCAATGCGTGCAACCAAGAAAGCTTCAAGCTTTTAATGCACAACACCATCACAATTGACTTGATTTAGATTTTTGATTTTTTAAAATCAGTCCTTCCGAGTCAACACTTCATTAATTAATACTCCTTGGACCACTTTTTCCCTGACTGGTGTTAGAAAAATTAGAATTCTCTTGTATTATTAAAAAGAAATAGGAAAATTCGACGAAACATGAATTTTTTTATTTTTAATACATAAAAACGAAACATGAAATTTAATAACTAGGCAAGCAATTTCAACGATGCTATAGGAGTACCATAAGTCCTAAACGCCCACAGTTGTTGACTGAAAAGTCATTTGGAAATTGGAATACACCTACAGTAAATGAAAACAAATGATCTTGACTTACTGTTTCATTGACTTGTTTCTCTTGTAGCTACTTTCCTCTGCTACGCCATGAGAAATTTCAAATTTCAAGTTAAGTCCATATATAGCCATTACAGAAGACAGAACTGCGGAAACAATAACAGCACTACATCGATCCATGTCATGGTAGTGCTACAGCTATCAAAAATTAAATTTTAACAAACAAGTCCATGGCTTCCTTCAAGCTCATCTACTTCTTTACCCTTCTCAGCTTAATCAATTTCGTAATCACTAATGTACAAGACGACTACGGTTCGTTGGGCTCTTCATGTTTAGGCAAAGACACTACTAAAAACAGTGCCTTCCAATTAAACGTGAGGACCATCCTGTCTTATTTATCTTCGAATGCCACCACCAAGCAATTCTACAACACAACTGTTGCCACCACAGACCACTCCGATACTGTCTATGGAATGTTTTGCTGCTGGGGGGACGTTCCCCCTCACCTTTGTACACAGTGCGTCGCAAACGCAACGAAAACAATATTCTCAAATTCAGATTCACATTCTGACTGTTCCTTGTCCAAACAGGCAGTGTTTTGGTACGAGGATTGTATGATACGCTTTTCCAACATTTCTTTCTTTTCCATCCCCGAGTTAAGATTAGAGTGGACACAGAAAGGCTGCACCTCTGCTCTTGTGTCAAACAACCAGATAAACTTGACGAGTTTGTTCTCCAAAACGATGAACCTGGCGGCAGATGAGGCAGCAAATTCAGCTATTGGTGCCAAGAAGTATGCCACAAAGCAAGCAAGGATATCTGGATTTAAGACCCTTTACTGCCAAGTTCAGTGCACACCTGACCTGTCACCCCATGGTTGCAGGAAATGTCTAAATTTTGCCATATCCGATGTTCAGAAGGAGGACTGTCTAGGAAGTGAGGTAGGGAGTTTTACAAATCCCAGCTGCAATTTGAGGTATGATGTGTACCCTTTCTATCGCCCCAGCACCACTTCGGCCCCATCCGATCTCATTCCCGTAACAAATTCTTCCAGTACAGGTCTACAATACTCACAGGATGCTGCTTATCTTTTCCGTGGTTGTTCAAGCAACGAAACAACCAACAACACTTTTCTTTCAAACCTCAGGACCCTCTTGTCTTCCTTGTCTTCCAACTCCATTACAAAAGCCGGTTTCTTCAAGACCACGATCCATGGCAGAAATCCCTCCGACACAGTCAGTGGCCTTTTCATGTGCCGCGGCGACCTAGTTTCTTCTACCTTGTGTCAGCAATGTGTTCTAAATGCAACACAGCGAATATCCTCAGAGTGCCCCACTTCCCAAGAGGCTATCATTTGGTACAATCACTGCTTGCTTCGGTATTGGGAAGGCTCATCTCTCTCCACACTCGACACAACTCCTACCTATCACGACTTCAATATTCTCAATACTTCCAACCTCAACCTCCAGCAAAGCTTTTTCACTTGGACTTTGGCCAATACTTTATCTGAATTAAAGACCGTGACAGATGACAGTACCATTAAGAATTATGCAAAAAGAGCAGTGAAACTGAATGATCGCCAAAAACTCTATACTCTTGCTCAATGTACGCCAGATCTTCCTGATTATGATTGCGGCGGCTGTCTGGATGCTATTTTTGAAAAGGAAATTCCATGGTGTTGTATGGGGAGTTCAGAGGGGAAAGTACTATATCCAACTGCTATATAATGTTTGGACTGTCCCAATTTTACAGAGATGAAGATCAACTTGACGCTGACAGGCCAGCTATAGCCGCTGCCCCTCCAACAATTGCAGGTGTGTCCCGATTCAGGCAATATTTATCACCTAATCAATTTATGAACTGTTTTTGTGACAGAGGTTAATTATGATTTTATTACTCACAAAATTTCATAATTTTCGCATTACTCTTTCAAAATGGTTTTGCCCTGTTTTAATCTTTCTACTTTGATAATATCATTTTTTTTATTATTAGAGTAATTTAAAAATGTTTAATAGTATTTATAAAGTACAATTTAAATTACTTGAAAGACTAAATTTAATATATATCTTAACCGAACACGTTTGCTAGCTTTTTAACGTACCTAGTTCTTTTGTAAGTGATCCCCGTTCAAGCAATATATCAAACTTATTTAACTAATAATAATTATATGATAAAAACGGTCATACATTATATAAAATATTTTACATAATTGATATAAAATTAATCACTTTTTATAATATATTTCTAGATTTTGATAAAAACATATCAATTTTTAAAAAAAATTTAATTTATGATTAATTGACTGCTTAATTTTTTTTATACTAAGTGTATAAATTTTAAACTCCAATTTTAATACTTATATTGTTTTGGGAGGTCTAATTATGTTTTTAACAAACTAAAATTAAATAAAGAAATCATTTTTAACAGATTTTGATTCTTCGACATATTTAATATTTTTTAATCATTGCTAATCATGTAATTATCCTAACAAGTTATTTTTTCAAAATCTTAAATACCTAAATATTTTATAATTTTATTTTTTATATTTTTATTTTTGTTTAATTTTCATATTTTTATATTATCAAATTAAAATTAACTTTATATTATAATTTGAATTATTCATAATAAATTCAAAATATAATCTATATATTTTAAATATTTTCTGTTATAAATTTTATTGGTGGATTAAAAAGTATCTATTTATTATAAATTTTTAATTACATAAAGTAAATGCTTAAGCTAAAGTAAAAGTTAAAATTACAATTTAACAAACATATACCATTGAAACTTTATTCTATCTTCCAATTTTATTATCATAAAAATGGTTCTGATTGAAGAAAACATTCTCTTCACTCTACTTACGGTCCCTTATTGAGCAAAACATTCCCTTGTTAATTTTTTATGCAGGAAATAATACAAATAAGTCACAAACAATTATCTTAATTGTTGTCCCGAGCGTTATTTCGTTGGTACTCCTTTCCTTTTGCTGTTATTTACGAAGGAGAAAAGCAAAAAAAAGAAGCCATAAGATTCTTCTCAGAAAAAACTGTACGTATTGTGATTTAATAAAATTTCAATCAACATTTACTAATTTGTAAATTTATGAAATTTGAAACTTTATTCAACAATTTAAATAAATATTTTGTTGCAGTTGGTCAAGAAAGTATCACCTTAGAAGGATTGCAATTCGATTCGACTGTAATTAGAGCAGCAACAAATAATTTTTCTCATGAAAATAAGATTGGTAAGGGTGGATTTGGAGAAGTTTATAAGGTAAGAAAATATGACATTTTTTCTTCTTTTTTGTGCATGTTTTCAATACAAACAAATAATGATTTATATTCGCAGGGTATTTTATATGATGGACGACATGTTGCTATCAAGAGACTTTCAACATTTTCTAAGCAAGGTTCAGATGAGTTCAAGAATGAGATTTTATTAATAGCCAAATTACAGCACAGAAATCTTGTAACATTTATAGGTTTTTGCCTTGAAGAACAAGAGAAAATTTTGATTTATGAGTTCATGCCAAATGGGAGTCTGGATTATGCTTTATTTGGTTAGACTCTCTTGTCCCTAAACTTTTTAATTTGTTAAAGTTCTTTATACATTGAGCTTAAAGTTTATGAGCAGTCACCTAATTACGGATATGATTTTATATAATTTTTAAAAATTTTATTATCAAACTAAACAAATTTACAATATCATCCATTCAAATGGTTAATTAGAAAACACGTTTCACTTACTTTTCTCATTCATTAACTTTTTTTTTTTTCAGATAACACTCCGCAACAAAAGTTAAGTTGGTCTGAACGTTATAAAATTATAAAAGGGATAGGTTTGGGAATTCATTATTTACATGAATATTCTCCGCTTAAAATTATACATCGTGATCTTAAGCCTAATAATATTCTATTAGATGAAAGTATGAACCCCAAAATATCAGATTTTGGGATGGCTAGAATTCTTGAAATGGATCAAGACCACGGAAATACCAATCAAATTGTTGGAACATAGTAAGGTTTTTCGCATCTATATATTTTCTACTTAATCTCACCTTTGCACATGTTTTGTTTTAGCTAAATTTTAATTTTTTCAGTGGTTATATGTCGCCGGAATATGCTATGTTCGGACAATTTTCTGAGAAATCAGATGTTTATAGTTTTGGTGTCATGGTTCTTGAGATTATTAGCGGAAAAAGGAATACAAATACCTATGAATCATGCAATAGTGAAGAAGGCCTCGTGGATTACGTGAGTATGATAATCTAGTTAGTAATATATATATATATATATATATATATATATATATATATATATATATATATATATATATATATATATATATGTTAAATTCAAATCAATTTTAAATTAGAAAAATGTTACGATATGAAATTTAATTTGATAAATTGTGATAGGTTTGGACGCAGTGGAAGGATCAAGAACCATTAACCGTCTTGGACTCAAACATAAAAGAAAGTTATACAAAAACAGAAGTTTTCAGATGCATTCACATCGGTTTATTATGTGTTCAAGAAAATCCAAATGTTAGACCTACCATGGCGATTGTTATTTCATATCTTAATAATCTTTCCCTTGTGTTGCAATCACCAGAAGAACCAGTGTTTTCATTACACAGACGGAGAATAGATGATCAAGAGATGGTTAGATAACAAGAATCAAGGTCCGGTGAAGCGGTCAATGGTTCTATGCTATTCTCCACCAATGAGATGTCTCCTAGTGATTTTTATCCTCGATAATTCATTAATTCTTATTTAGTAACATTATTTGCATATTGATGAATGTCAAAATAGTTGCAGACTGCACCACAAAAAGAATTATATTAGTGTGTTAAAAATTTCGGCAAATTTCAGAATTTTATTTAATTTGTATCAATATTTCAAATATTCTTTTATTTATTTCTTTTAGTAGTAAAAGAGTATTATTTCGAAATTGAAATATCGAAATCTTAAATTGCACAATTAGCAAAAGATGCACTTAGACAAATTTGTTAATAACAAATTATATCAATAATAAATCATTAACAAGCAGTAGAGATCGAGAATGCACAATATGAGAATCACCTTTTAATAAGGGTTACATTCACTTCTTTAAATACTCAACTACTAAGTAATGGAGTAAATGTAATAATTTAAAAAACAAATATTGACCATGTACTCCTTTCAAACTTAAAAATAAAAGAAGACTTTTAAATCCTACAGAATCTTTAAATGACTCAAGTTAAAAAGAATCAACTATCTCTTCAACCATCTAGACTAGGTCGTAATTTTGTTTGAATAAAAATAAATTTATGTAATTATAGAACCATCAAGTAATCAACAAAAAATTTGTAAAAGATCAAGAAAGATAGGACCTTATGCATGTGGTTTTTGTAGTAAACTATGATACACTATGTTTCTAAATAAAAAGTTCTTTAAGACAAATGATTTTCTCAATCATCAATGCAAGATACTTCTAAAAAATTCTTGAAAATATACGTGTGAGGATTATTCCCCACTTATATACGTGTGACAGACTATATATCTAAATGATGTGGGACTTCTAACAACAAAAAGAAAGAAATTTAAGCTGCAAAACAAGATTAAGAAGATCGTGAGTACAATATATGCTTATGCTTTTATAATAATCTACCACTCTTGCTTGCACTATAATGAAATATATCATGCCAATATACACAGACAGTTTTTTTTCTTCTAAGATAAGTAAATAAACAAAAACAACACGAGTAATACAAAAAAATTACTTTAACACTATTTAGATTTTGTCAAAAGTTCATTAGACATCTTTGTTTATCCTAATCTCAAATTAATATCTTTAATACTGTTTGAAAAACATTATAATAACCATATTCCTTAATTGCTTAAAGAAGTAGAGAAGAATATATGGTAAGATGATATTATTATATAATTGAAAGTGTGAATAGAATAATTTAATATCTGAAATATAAAAAATAATAAAATAATTCTTGAAAGTGTAATATCTATATATTTTAATCTATAAAAAATATTTATTATTATTTTAGTTTTTAAATATGAACTAAAATAATAATAAATAATTAAATTCAAAGTTACAATAACAATAAATATCTCTTAATGAACTCTTTTGTTTCGTGTGAAGACCAAAATGATGTTTTACTCTCATGGTTATGAGTATTTTTTTTTCGGCATAAAGTGTTTTTAATCCAACGTCAACTAGTCTGAACAAATAAAGAATTAAAAACACAGTTTAAACAAAGCTTGAAATTACTCCTGTCAAACTCGTTGATTAAGTGAAAAGTTGTTGGATTACTAACATGATTATTATGTAATAAATGTGATTACTCGACAATAGAAACTGAAAGTGTTAACAAGGAAAAATCACATAAGAATAACAAAAATTAAAAGTATACAAAATCGTAGATTTTTAATGGGTGCGCATATTGAAGATAAAGAAGATTATACGTGAAAATTATCATAATGATCACATTTTACGTTAGAAAATCATATCTAATACCCCTGGTGGTGCAAAGGGTCCACAGAAGAATTGACAATATCATTATAGAGAGGAATAAAAAACAAGTAATAAAAGAAAAATCACTAAAGCATTCTACAAAAATATAAAGAATTAAAATTGAAATTATATTACTATGCAGTTAGCACCTGTTACTCCCATTGTAGCAGGTTTTGCCTCTGCCAATTCGCTGATGAACAGAGAAGGAGGAGGAGTTGAATAATGGATAGTATATACGAGGTTTTATTGTTAATTCCTAGTGTTATCATTACACATTCAAAATTTAAGGATCGAATGCAATGAAACATATTGAAGAAGTACATTATTGAAAAAAAAATTACAACTCAGCTCTACCAACATAAGTTCTTAATAAATTAGTGAATTAACGAGGATAAAAATTACTACTAGACATCTCATTGATAGAAAATAATGTACAACCACTGATAACTTCGTCGGAATCAAATTGTTGTTTTGTAACTATATCTTGATTTATTCTATATCTGTGCAGAAAAAATGCTGGTTCTTGTGGAGATGGCAATTCAAGAGAGTGATTATTAAGATAAGAAATAACTGTTGCCATTGTAGGTCTAACATTTTGATTTTCTTGAACACATAATAAACCAATATGAATGCATTTGAGAGCTTCCATTTGTGAAGAACTTTCTTTTATATTTGAGTCCAAGATGCTTAATGGTTCTTGATCCTTCCATTGCTTCCAAACCTATAATAATTCATCAAAATAAATTTTATATCATAACACTTGTCTAAATTAAAATCAATTAACAACTAATCCTAACTATTAAATTAAACTAGAAGTTCTAAACTTTCATATATATATATATATATATATATATATATAGAGAGAGAGAGAGAGAGAGAGAGAGAGAATTATACATAACCCATGAGGCCTTCCACAACATTGCGCGACTCATAAATATTTAAATTCCTTTTTCCAGTGATGATCTCAAGAACTATGACACCAAAACTAAAAACATCTGATTTTTCAGAAAATTGTCCGAGCATAGCATATTCTGGTGATATATAACCACTGTAAAAGAAAAAAAAAACATTTAACTAAAATATAATATAGGCAAAGTGAGATAAAGAAGAAAATATAAATAAAAGGGAGGAAAATTTACTAGGTTCCAGCAATTCGATTGGTGTTTCCACGATCTTGATCCATTTCAACCATTCTAGCCATGCCAAAATCTGATATTTTAGGATTCATATTTTCATCCAATAGTACGTTACTGGGTTTAAGATCGCGATGTATAATTTTAATACGAGAATATTCATGTAAATAATGAATTCCCAAAGCAGTTCCACGTATAATTTTGTAACGTAGAAACCAACTTAACTTTTGTTCTGGAGTGCCTGCAATATTATTTTGAATGAACAAGAAAAACAAATTATGAAGAATGTTTTGCAGTTAATTACTAGTTGAATTAGTTTAAGATACAATGTACTAAAAAACATAAATATTGTATGTAGTTAAAAAAGTTTAAAGTGAAAGGGGTCTAACCAAATAAAAGATAATCAAGGCTCCCATTGGACATGTATTCATAAATAAGAATTTTCTCATCCTCTTCAAGGCAAAAACCTATAAGTTTCACAAGATTTCTATGTTGTAACTTGGCAATTAACAAAATTTCATTCTTGAACTCAATTGAACCTTGTTTAGAACTTATTGAAAGCCTCTTGATAGCTACATATCGTCCGTCATAAAGAATACCCTGAAAGTATAAATCATTATTTGTTTGCATTGAAAACATGATAACAAAAGGAAAAAATTATCACATTTTCTGACCTTGTAAACTTCTCCAAATCCACCTTTACCAATCTTATTTTCACGGGAAAAATTATTCGTTGCTGCTTTAATTATTGTGAAATCGAATTGGAGCCCTTCTAAAGTCATACTTTCCGGACCAACTAGGACATAATTGAATAAAGTTTTCAAATGTCTTAAATTTATAAAATTAGTAAATATGGATTAAAGTTTTATTTAATTATAATACTTACAGTTTTTTCTGAGAAGAATCTTATGGCTTCTTTGCTTCGCTTTTCTCCTTCGTAAATAACAGCAAAAGGAAAGGAGTGCCAACGAAATAACGCTCGGGACAACAATTAAGATAATTGTTTGTGACTTACCTGTTTTATTTCCTGCATAAAAAATTATCAAGGCACGTATAATTGCCAGGGGTATCCTAAAAAAAATGTTAGGGGGTGATCTAATAACATTAGAAACACCTTTCCGTTGGAAGAAAATATATAAAATACAGGCAAACAAAGATCGTAAACTACAATATTTTACCTTTTTCTCTGATTCGGTTATGGTATTTTTAATAAGATTAAATAATTAATTATATGAGAAAAAAAATCATAATCACTAACTAATTAAATAAGTGCTGTTGTTGAAGTTTGAGAGGAGGGGTTAAAAAATCCTAGCTACCTTCAAACATTGTTGTAAGAAAAAAAAAAGACATTGTTGAAAGAAAACTAAAGAACTAGGTAAGTTAAAAGAAAAATAATTGATAAACAATTACATATAACTTAGTTATAAAATGTAAAATATATATATATATATATATATATATTTATTGGCTGATTGATTACAATTATAGTTAATTGGATGCAAATTAAAATTGATATATATTAATTGTAGTCTTTCAGGTGATTTGAATTGTACTTTATAAATCTTATTAAACATTATTTAAATTAGTCTGATAATAAAAAAATGATATCTTCTCAGTAGAAAGAGTAAAACAGGGCAAAACCATTTTGAAAACTATGAAATTTTAGAAGTAATAAAATCATAATTTACCTCTTTTACAAAAACAGTTTATATATTGCTTAGGTGATAAATATTGCTTGAACGGGGACATCATCACCTGCAATTGTTGGAGGGGGAGTGGCTATAGCTGGACTGTAAGCGTCAAGTTGGTCTTCGTCTCTGTAAAATTGGGACAGTCCAAACATTATGTAGCAGCTTGGATATAGTACTTTACCCTCTTGACTCCCCATACAACACCATGGAATTTCCTTTTCGAAAATAGTATCCAGACAGCCGCTGCAATCATCATCAGAAAGATCTGGCGTACATTGAGCAAGAGTATAGAGTTTTTGACGATCATTCAGTTTCACTGCTCTTGTTGCATAATTCTTAATGGTACTGTCATCTGTCACTGTCTTCAATTGGGATAAAGTATTTGCCAAAATCCAAGTGAAAAAGCTTTGCTGGAGGTTGGGGTTGGAAGTATTGAGAATATTGAAGTCGTGATAGGTAGGAGTTGTGTCGAGTGTGGAGAGAGATGAGCCTTTCCAATACCGAAGCAAGCAGTGATTGTACCAAATGGTAGCCTCTTGGGAAGTGGGGCACTCTGAGGATATTCGTTGGGTTGCATTTCGAACACATTGTTGACACAAGGTAGAGGAAACTAGGTCGCCGCGGCACATGAAGAGACCACTGACTGTGTCGGAGGTATTTCTGCCATGGACCGTAGTCTTGAAGAAACCGGTTTTGGTGTCACAATTGGAATATAAGGAAGAGAGGAGTGTCCCGAGATTTGATATAAAAACATTGTTGGTTGCTTCCTCTTTTGAACAATTGTGGGAAATATAAGCAGTATCTTGTGAGTATTTGTTGGAAAAATTTGTGACTGGAATGAGTTGTTTTGGTGCCGGAGCGGTACTGGGGCGATAGAAAGGGTACACATCGCACCTCATGATACAGCTGGGATTTCTATAATCTGTAACTCCATTACAGCTCGTTTGAGCATAATCTAGGGTAGCATTTAGACATTTTCTGCAATCTTGGGGTGAGAGGTCAGGTGTGCATTGAGCTTCACAGTAAAGGGTTTGAAATCCAGATATCCTTGCTTGTTTTGTGGCATACTTCTTGGCACCAATAGCTGAATTTGCTGCCTCCTCTGCCGCTATGTTCATCGTTTTGGACAACAAACTCGTAAAGTTTGTCTGGTTGTTGGCAGAGCCGCAGTGAGCCGTGCTTGAACTTAACTCAGGGATGGAAAAGAAAGAAATGTTGGAAAAGCGAATCATGCAATCATTGTATTCAAACACTGCTTCTTTGGACAAGGAACAGTAGGAATCTGAATATGAATCTGAGATTAATGTTTTTGATGCGTTTGCGACGCAGTGTGTACAAAGGTGAGGGGGAACGTCACCCGAGCAGTAAAACATTCCATAGACAGTATCGGAGTGGTCTGTGGTGGCAACAGTTGTGTTGTAGAATTGCTTGGTGGTAGCATTCGAAGATAAGTAAGACAGGAGAGTCCTCACGTTCAATTCGTAGGCGCTGTTTTGAGTGGTTCTATTGAGGAGTGAACATGAAGACCAAATAACAGAGTCGCCCTGTGCTTTAGTGGTTACGGAATTGACAAGGATAAAGAGGTATACAAGCTTGAAGAAAGCCATAGATTTTTTTGTTAATCTTAGACGCATTAGTATGGCATGGATGCATGCACTATATTGTATGATTCTTGTAGTTCTATGTATTGTAATGTAGGTGGAGGACACAAGTCAACGGAGCAGTAAGTCAAAATCATGTATGTTCATTTTCTAGTAGGTTTCAATTTCCAAATGACTCTCGAGTCAATTATTATGGGCGTTATGGTGTACTCTCAGCATTTATTTTTTCGTTAAATTTGCCGGTCTAGCGTAACTCGGAATTTTTATTTTATTTTATTTTTAACGTTTAGTTGAATTTGCCTATTTCTTTATCATTAGAATCCTGATTTTTCTAACACGGGGAAGAAAATGGTGATGCTGACCAATGATCAAAATATATTTATATATGTCATTACATATATTACTAAATTAATTAATGGTGTAGACAAATGATTGATTTCCTGGTAAAAATAAGAATATATATCGACTGATTGGAATGGCTCCATAAATTTCAAAGACAATTATTTAGTGCAATAATCCATACAATAATTAGTCAATATTGTTTTTTTGTTCATCTATCTTAATATATATTTATATACGAAAATGAGATGGAAAGAAATATAACTAAAAAAATATTGTTATACGAATTATTTTATGAATTGTTACATTGGAATATATTTCATTTCAAAATATAAATTAAATTAATTAAATTAGTATGGTTAAATATATTTTTTTTTTTTGCTTTTAAATCTCAACCAAATCAATTATAATGGTGTTAAATAATTCTGGTATTTTGTTTAGTGAGAGAGGGATAGCCAAGAGAAGGAAATCTTCAAGTAACTGGAAGAGACCAATGTTTTATATAGAAAGTCATATTAGTCAGAATTTCGTTATGGGGTTACGAAATTTTGCGTTATTTAAAATTTAAGTTTTGAATGAATTTTATATAGAATCGATTACAATAGTCTGCAATTTTTATTTTATCTTTTATGATTAGTTAATTGACATTATTTAAATAAATTAATTGAATATTTAGCTTATTGATAATGGCTGCACCAGCCACGTGACCAATTTTTACCTCTATTGACAAATCAATTCAACCGAAGATCAAGTTAGGAAATGATGAATTTGTGAAAGTCTAAGGAAAATGGGCAATTTTCCTGCCAACCAAAAAAGTTATAATAATTATTAGAGATATTTTTTGTATTCCAGATTTAAATTAAAATCTTCTTAGTGTTGAATAATTGTTAAGGAATGGATATAGAGTCTCTTTCATAGAGAGTTATTGTTTCATTCTTAATGATCATGGAGTTCAGATTGAAATGGATGGAAACAACTTTTTATTTAAAGTTTGAGTTAATTGAAGATTATGATTTTAGTGTCAAAATTGATAAAAGTGATGTTTGACATGAAAAATTTGCATCAACTTAAAGTCTTTTGAATAGAGGATAAATTAACCTAAATAACTACGGTGACAAATAATTTAGGCCAAGAAATTGACATAAAACTTGTTAACATGCTTCTATAATCAAACTCGACGTTCATAATATTAAAGTTAGATTTTCTGTGACAAATCTCATGGAGGAATGTCAAGAGTTACAAAATTTTACCTTTTTAAAAATTGAAGTTTTGAATAATTTCTAGTTAAAATCTGTTATAATAGTTGCAGTTTTTATTTTTACTTGTTATTCAAATAAATCTAGTAACATCTAAAATTGGTTAGGAATTTTAAATTAATTCTAAGTCTATACATAAATGGATGAATTTTAATTTTAATGTTCCTTCTTCAATTTTATTCTCTCTATTTTTTTAAGCTCTAATATTTTTAATCTTATTTTACTAAATTTTTTCAATATGCCAACAAAAATGAATTTAAGAAAAAGGAACATTAATTTGGTGGATAATGGGAACCATTGTGTAGAATGCAATTCAATAGAGGAAGATGCAAATCATGTTTTGATCTCTTGTTCATATTCTCATGATACCTGGGAAGATCTTGGAGACAAAGGAGCATTTATTCCAACATGTAATACTGAATCAAAATAAAAATACTAATGTGAGGTGTAAGGTGATTTGGGGGTCGTATTGTGGGTGTCGTGAACAGAGGAGGAAAACAATGGTTAACTACGAATGCATTTCGTTCCTTTCAATTCTAGGAATATTGCATTAGAAAACTTTGAATGATGTAACATATATCAATTGTAATCAATGATGCAACGTTAATCAATTATTTGATTTTTTTTAAAAGAATTTTTAAGTAATTCTACGGTGCCGGCAATGATTGAAGGGGTCTTGGTGTTGTCATGTACATGAATTGTTTAATAAATTATTTTATATAAAAATGACAACGATTATTGAATATAAGATTTTATATAAACTGTTCAATTTTTTTTTTATTGGGCAAGTGGTAAATGGGAATGATTAAGACTTGGATATAAACTGTTCAAATATTTGACAGCCGTGCAGTATGCTTGGATTGGAATATACATAGCAATAAGACTTAACTCTCAACAGTATGCTTACAACTTTGGGGTCTCATTTAATATATTTATCGAGGAATTAAATGTGATGGCGGGTTATAGAGAGTAGTGATCTGTTTTTCTCTGTTTTGGGGCAAGACCATGCCACATACATTATTTGTATTAATCAGTAGCGCAGGATGTAGCTGTTACAGGCTTGTTACAATCTAATTATATTGTGGCTGTTTCAATCATATGCAGTATTAGCCAATTTAAGGGTACACAAAGCCATCATGTAGCAAGTATCACTGTTGCACCTATTATTTTATTTATGTCTTGTGTTGCACCTATTTTTGTTCTAGTTTTGGGTTCACGGGTACTTCTTTTCTCATTTTCTATTCAAATTAAATAATGCATGGAGAACAGATCAAAAATCATATTCTCTCCCTGTTTTATTTATTTAATTTTCATTTAATTAACAGAAACAAAGTGTCATCAGGAGTACGTAATAGATGAAGAAAATATAATAAACACCATTCTTTAGTAGTCTTTTACTAGATATTTATACAGGCATATAGTCAGAAGACTAATTAATTGGTTGGGATCTTTGCCATTTCAAAAAGTTTCTTTAGGAGCGGAAGTGCAAACCTGTGGTCATGTTAATTAGATTGGAGCCTACAAAAGTTAATTCAACTAGTATGTTTTGCCACAAACTCATGATAAAACTTCCATTCATCACATAAATTTTACCAGCAAATAAAGGGCTTTTACTAGCATTCATTACAATTGATGTTAAAATTTTACTGACCCTGGATACACTTGCAATACTTAATTACCGGTAAATGTTTAGCGCCATTTTAAAGGCCGCTAAATCTCAAAATTAAAAAAAAATATGCGGTCATATAAGTAACTCCAATCATCTTCATTCCTAAATGTAAACGTCATTTCACTACTCCATTTTTTTGGATATAAAATGCAAATGTCATTTTTATTGTATCCTAATTTTTTTTCTTTCCATAGTTTACTCATTCTTACGAGACTATTTGGTCAGTCATCCTGCTTCTGCTTCCAATTATTCTCCGCGTTACACCTCACAATTTCATCTCTTCTAGTTATCTTTTTTTAATACATGTCCAACATATGACGCAAATCATTACAAGTTGAAAAAATTAATTATTTATAGAGGAATTTACCTCCACAACCAAAATGACGTGTTAGAGTTATAAGATTTTATGATATTTTGTTTTATTTAAAGTTTAAGTTTTGAATAAGTTTTATATAAAATCAGTTATGCTTGTTCTTACTAAAAACTAAATATTGACTTGGGTGAAGGATGATGACTGACATAATTGTGTCGAGATTCTAAAGATAATTCCACTGTCGGAGCTGAACTGTTAAATAGAATCTAAATTAAGGAAATAATATTTATAAAAATACTTCGATGTTAAAATTAGTGTATAATTAATTAGAAAAATTTAAGTAATGTAAGTCTTAATGTCTGAGAGTGCTCAGGAACGATCCCCTGTTTATAAGTTGAAGTGATTTGTCTTAGCTGATGAGTTAATCTTTTTAGTTAATGATTCCTTATGTGAATTTAGTAGTGCTTAAAGACATATGTCTTCTCTTCGAAGAGACCTTCATTAGCTTAGCTGGGTCTATACTTTTATTGGCCGCCTTTTGCCTTCGTATTAGGAGTTGTATGTACTTTCAGTTCGGTGCATTAATGTCGACAGGACAAGGTCTTTATTAAGAGGTGACGTGGTTATAGGTTTATTAAATGAGGGGTGATGTGGACCCTTGTATGATGCAATAAAGGTTGTAGTTTTATTTTAATTTATTTTTATAGTTAGTTAATATTATTCAAATAAATTTTGTTAAGATAAAATTAGTTAAGAACTTGAAATTAATTGTAAGTCTATACATAGTAATTTTCATTGATGAAGGTTAATGTTCCTTCTTAAATTTTATTCTCCTTATCTTCTCTGCAAGCTCCAATATTTTAATTTTATTTTACTAAATATTTCCAACCGTGATATCATAATTTATATCTTACGGGTTGTGAGGAAAAAATTAAGCGCTACACATATAGAGGTTGAGAGCATTGAGAGATTCATTTTTTAAGCAATTCTAGTATAATTATTTTTATTTCCTGCCATTGCTTTGATGAAAGATTACCAGGAGGAAAAACTAAAGAAAGATACAGTTATTACTTGCTTGGATGCAGGACTTACGGACCATGTTTTCACAAAGACCATGTATTTGGAAACACCTAAACAGGTGTGGTAAAGATCCAAGATGAATTTGAATGCAATGACAGAGTTGAATTTGTTAGGCTTATCACCGTGAAGAGAAAATTTAAATTGATTGATATTAAGCCAAAATGGCGATGTATCAGACGCGCGAAGGTACAATGACCAGATGAACCATTGTTTAAGCATAAATAAAGAAAGAATCTGCAAGGATAGATGTACAAGAATTTTAAGACGAAGTGTTCAAGACGAAGTGTTCAAGTCATCAAGCTTCAAAGCATCCACATCAGATGAAGAACCTTCACATATCAAGACGCAATGGCTATATCAACTTCAAGTCATGGGTCTCAACTATGAAGATATGAAGACTGATGTTGAATACAAAGAAGACAGACGAATGATTGAATTATAAAGTTCAGTCTTAAATTCATTCGTCTAGTGAAGTTTAATGAAGTTCAGACGAAAAGTAACACGTGTCTTAATTCAAAACAAGCCATTATTCAGAAGCTTCTAAAGGTGGAAAAAGATTCGGTTTTAACTTCCGTAACACGAAAAGTAAATGGTACGGTGAAATCTCTGACCAAATCAGTCAAAGTCTAGTCTTGCGCTAACTTCCGTTGTGAAATCATTAATTGTTTTGATTGCTCACTCTATCAGATGTTGAAGTACCCAAGATAAAGGACAAACGTTTAAATCTTCAGTCTAACGGATATTTCAAGAAACTATCCATAAGATGACTTCTTTGCAATAAGTTGAAGTTGGAGAACTACATTATAATACAAGCTATTATTCTTATTCACTCTCAATGCTTCGCTCGAAGAAACTTCTTGTGTTTTTATGTTTTACAATTGAGACGAGGGATAATGAATCAGTTAAAGATAATTTTGACAAGTTAATGGATGTTGTGAATCGATGAAACATTATTTACTAATCAAAATGTTGTAGAAAAAATCATGATTTTGGTACTTGAAAAGTTTGAAGACAAGATCTTTACCGTTAAAGTGTCTTGTGATTTGCAAATCCTTGTTATTACATAATTAACCAACAAGCTTCGTGTACAAGAGCAAAGGATCTCAATGAGAAGTGATGAAGTTGTTGAGGGTACAATTCGAACAAAGCGTATGAGAGACATTCGGGAAACCTACACTCTTTTCATGGCAACAATGGGAAAGTTGAAGGTTTTTCAAATAAAGGAAAGTTTTTGCTTTGCTCTTGTTGCCAAAGAACCAACTATGTTGAAAAAAGTGGTTGGTAGAAAGATAAACCACTTTTTCACTAATTTTTTGCAACAAACATGGTTACACAGTGAAAAGTATTGTAAAATCAAGAAAAAACAATCTCAATAACCACCACAAGAACATGCAAAAATTGATTGTTAAAGAAGAGAAACATGAAAATGAATATCTATTTATAGTATCCCTAAATCTCAATCACATAAATTGAATACTTGGCTCATTCACAGCGGCTGCACTAGCCACGTGACCAAATATTTTTTCAATTTTTACCTCAATTATAAATCAACTCAATCAAAGATCAAGTTAAGAAATGGTGAATTAGTGAAAGTTAAAGGGAATAAAGGACAATTTTTATGCCAATCAAGAAGTGTATAATAACTGTTAAAGATGTTCTATACATTCTAAATTTAGATCAAAATATTCTTAGTGTTGCACAATTGCTAAGGAATGGATATGGAGCCTCTTTTTACGGAGAAGTAATGTTTCATCTTTGATGAACATAAAGATGAGATGAAAAAGATTTAAATGGTTTGAAACAATTTTTATTTGAAGTTTAATTTAGTTGAAGATCATGATTTTAATGTCAAAATTAATGAAAGTGATGTGTAGACATGAAAAAATTGCTCAAATCAACTTAAAGTCTTTGAAGACATGAGTTAAACTAAATGGCTTTGAAAATATGATTTAAGCCAAATAAAAAATAAAAAAATTGATGTACAACTTAATGACATGATAACTAATATGTTTCTAAAATCAAATTTGAAGTTCACAAGGTTAAAGTTCGACACTTACTTGACAAATCTCAAGGACAGGTGTTAAAGTTATGAGATTTTTTCTTATTTAAAATTTGGGTTTTGAATAAGTTTTAGACAAAATTTATGATAACAGATGCCGTTTTTATTTTTATCTTTTTGTCATTAGTTAGCTAGTATTATTTAAATGAATTGTGTAACAGAAAAATTGGTTTGAAATTTAAAATTAATTATAGTCTATACATAGATATGTTGATATTAATATTAATGTTCCTTATTCAATTTTATTCTCCCTATCTTTTTCCTATAAGATTCAATATTATTAATTTTATTTTACCAAATATTTCCGACATGAATAAAGACCCAAGAAAAAGGTTAATTTACCCACTTCATGCGCTTGCATGCATCCATATGTCCCTCCGTCCCTCTCTGCCATGTAAAAACTAAGGATAATTAATCAACAAAGATTTCAAGTATATAACTCCCAAATGTCAAATATACACGTAATATCCGATAGGCAAATTTTGTTAGGTAATCAGAGTATGGAAATGGAATATTACGCAGCTAAAATAGAGATGAGAAAATTAGGAATTGACACACAATATTTTACGTGGAAAACCTTTAACAGACAAAGGAAAAACCACGGGCAAGATCAGAGAAAATTTTTACTAAGTGGAAGAGAATTACAACCTCTCTCTATTATTAAGGAAAGAACAATAACACTCTCTCTTATAAATAGGAGATTACACCTCTCTATATTCAAAAGACTATAGAAGATTACACCCTCTCTTATGTTTGGTGCTACTGTGGGTGTTGTGGGATGAATTTCCTTCAACCGAAGCTTTCAATTTATAGAAGAAGGAAACCACTGTTCATCACCGAAAATTTCCAATTTTTTTACTATTCATGGTTGCAAATTGTGACACTGTGCAGCCAATTTTGATTTCACACTGTGCAGCCAATTTTGACTATGCTGTACTGTTGATTTGCTTTCTTTTCTAAAGTCCACAAAAGTGGCTTTATTATTTGTGTTCACAATCTCCCACTTAAAGTCACTTTTGTAAGCTTTCAAAACCTTTCTCTTCTTGCCAGTTCCATGTTGCTTATGTTTTCGATAGACCATAAGAGGATCTACTCCATGCAAACTTGTCTACATTTATCGGCTTCGTCATTACATCTGCTAGGTTATCTTTCGTGTGAATCTTCTGTAAGTTCACAGTCCCTTCTTCTACCACTTCTCTGACGAAGTGATATTGTACTCCTATGTGCTTCGTCCTGGAATGAAAGGCTGGATTCCTTGCAATGTGCAAGGCACTCTGACTGTCACAATACACAGTAATCTTCTGTTGCTTGTGCCCGAGTTCTTCCAATAACCTTTGAATCCAGACTGTTTCCTTGCATGCTTGCGTAGCTGCCATGTATTCAGCTTCTGTAGTAGACAAAGCTACGACAGACTGTAATTTTGATAACCAGCTTACTGCGCCACCTGCAAGTGTAAACACATAGCCTGAAGTGGATTTTCTTCTGTCAAGATCACCTGCAAAATCTGAATCAACATATCCTCTGACGACAAACTCCGATTCTCCAAAACATAATGCAGCATCTGAGGTTCCTTTAATGTATCTTAGGATCCTCTTAACAGTATTCCAATGCTCTCTACCTGGATCTGCCATGAAACGACTGACCGCTCCCACTGCTTGTGCAATGTCTGGTCTTGTACATATCATAGCATACATTAGGCTTCCCACTGCTGATGCATACGGTACTCGAGACATTTCCATCCTCTCTTCTTCTTGCTAGACACATACCCGAGGATAATTTATAATTGACAAGTGGGGTCGAAATTGGCTTACAATCTTGCATATTGAAGCGCCGCAAGACTTTCCTAAGATAATTCTTTTGAGAAAGCCAAATTTTCCTATCTTTTCTGTCTCGGTGAATTTGCATCCCTAAAATCTTGTTTGCGGGTCCCAAGTCCTTCATATCAAATTCCCTAGCCAACTGTGCCTTCAATTCTTGGACTCGATCTTTGTTGGGGCCTACCACCAACATGTCATCCACATACAACAACAAAATGATGAAATCATTATCATCAAACCTCTTTTAATAAGTACAATGGTCCGAACTCGACTGTTGTATCGAGGCTAATAATGAAGGAATCAAATCTCTTGTACCAACACCTTGGCGCGCTTAAGACCGTACGAGATTTGGTCAACCTACAAACCAAGTTTTCTTTTCCTTTTTCTTCAAAGCCTTCCTATTGGAGCATATAAATTTCTTCTTCAAGTTCCCCATGAAGAAAAGCGGTTTTACATCCAATTGTTCTAGATGTAAATCAAATGCAGCACACATAGCCAATACTACTCTGATAGTGGTAAGTCTAACCACTGGAGAGAATATTTCATTGAAATCAATGCCTTCTTTTTGAGCATATCCTTTGACCACCAATCTTGCACGATATCGTTCCACTTGATCATTGCCATCACGTTTGATCTTGTAAACCCATTTGTTTCCAATGGCTTTACGACCTTCCTCGGAAGTTCAACAAGTTCCCATGTTCGTTTCTATGCAAGGCCTCCATTTCTTCCTGCATTGCCATCATCCACAGAGAAGCATTTGAACCATTCATAGCTTCTTGAAAGTTTGACGGTTCCGCTTCTTCTGTAAGAAGACAGTATGCATCATGAGTTGTCATGACATATTCACCAAGCATTTAAGATGAATTGGTGCTGTTTTTTCGGCCGTGTACTTCTTCGAAGTTCCACACTGACCGTCTCACATGGATCTTGTTCCTCGTCCTCAGGTTCTGCTCCAGAAGAATCATCTTCTCCAGATTTCCCATCTATCTGAACCATAGTAGCCTCTTTTGAAGTGCTGTCATCTTTCTTCTTACTTTGCGTTCATTTTCTTCGCAAAATTACATCTCTCTTGACGATAACCTTATGGACAAGGTGGGATCCCACAGTGCGATACCCCTTAACACCGTCCGAACCCCCAAGAAAATACATTTCTGGACTTTGGATCCAGTTTGCTTCTTTCTTGAGAGTGGTACATTGCATACACGTAACATCCAAACACATGTAGAGAAGAATAATTTGTTGGCTTTCCACTCCATAACTCCATTGGTGTTTTTAACCCAATTGCTGTTGATGGCGACCGGTTTATAATGTAACAGGCAGTCTTAATAGCTTCTGCCCAGAAAGACTTGGTTAATCCTGCTGTATTCAGCATGGCTCTAGTTCTTTCTAGAAGCGTTCTATTTATTCGCTCTGCTACACCATTTTGCTGAGGTGTATAGGCATTTGTGAATTGCCTTTTCATACCCCCTTGCTTGCAGAATGCCAGAAATTCGCCATCAGTATATTCTCCTCCATTGTCTGTCCTCAAGCACTTAATCTTTTTACCAGTTTCAAGTTCCACCTGTGCTTTGAATTCCTTGAATACTGGAAACACATCTGACTTCTTCTTGATTGGGTAAACCCACAGTCTCCTGGAATAATCATCAATAAATGATACAAAATATTTTGCTCCTCCCAGGGACATTTTTGGTGATTCCCACACATCAGAATGTATCAAGTCTAGTATGTGCTTGCTTCTTGCAGTTGATCTGTCAAACTTCAATCTATGTTGTTTGCTTCTCACACAGTAGTCACAGAAAGGTAAGGTTATTGATGTGAGCCCGGGTAAGAGTTTACGTTCTGCAAGGACCTTCAAGCCTCGTTTCGACATATGGCCTAGTCTGCGGTGCTAAATTGTCGTTGATTCCTCTTGACTAACTGATGCAACTGATACATCAGCCTCTTGCAACGTTTCTCCCTTAAGCATGTATAGATTAGCAATGATCTTCTCTGCTTTCATCACCACAATAGCACCTCTAACGACTTTCAAGATCCCACCTTCAATATGGGTCTTGCACCCGAGGTCATCTAACTGCCCAATAGACAGTAGATTTTTCTTCAAGCCCTTTACATGTCGTACCCCTTGAATTGTGCGAACAGTACCATCATACATTTTTAATTTGACAGTACCAACACCAGCAATTTCTAAGGCATCATTATTACCCATGAACACAGATCCCTCAGAGATAGGTTCATAAGAGCAAAACCAATCTCGTCGTGGAGTCATGTGCCATGTTGCTCCTGAATCCATTATCCAAACATCAGTGAGCTGACTTTTGCCTTTAAGATTGACTGCAACTTCGCTAGTTAGGATTTCTCCATCACCAGAGGTACTTGCAATACATCCCTGAGATGTACTGGCCTTAGGAGACTTCTCATCATTTTTCTTCTTCCAACAATCTTTCTTTAAGTGCCCTCTCATGCCACAATAGTAACATTTAAAGTTCTTCCTTCTCTGAGATTTTGATCTACCATGACTTTGACTCTCACTAGAGCCTCGTTCCGTTGATCTTCCTCTCACCATCGTTAAAGCCTCTGCTTGTCTTGAACTCTCCGTTCGATCATCTCTATTTTTCCGCCTGCTTTCTTCTTCAAGAACAGCAGCAGCAATGTCATCAAATCGGAGGTGCTCAGAAATATTGTTATTTGTGATATTAATGATGAGTTGATCATACGAGTCTGGTAAACTCTGAAGAAGAAGCTCAGCACGTTCATTTTCTGCTATCTGACATTCTATGGCTGTCAGTTGCGAAAATAAGGTATTCAGATTGGTGATGTGATCCGTTACTGATGTGGATTCACACATACGAAGAGTATACAATCTCCTTTTCAAGAATATCTTGTTGTGAAGTGACTTGACCTCATACAATTTGGTGAGTACTTCCCAAATTTCCTTTGCCGTTTTCTTTTCAGCAATGCTTGACAAGACTGAGTCTGCCATTGCTAAGTGCAAATTGGCAACTGCACTATCATCCATCTCTTTCCACTTTTCATCAGTAATTCCTGCAGGTTTACTTTCAATTGCAGCTAGACAATTATCTTTCCTCAAGATTGCCTTTATCTTCAATTTCCACAGGGAGAAATTTTTCCCATTGAACTTCTCAATTTCAAATTTTGCCGCCATGCTGTGAATAGTACTATACGTAAATAGTACCGTATATGTGAATAGTGTTTATACGTTTTTCACTGTGAATAGTACCGTATACGTGAACGGTATTGTATATCTATACCGTATTCTAGACCCAGTCTAGTTTACGTTAACAATTACTGCAAAAGTATACAGCCACACATGTGAACCGTATCTTCCAGCGTTACCGCAGCGGACCAAGAATTTTTCTTTTCTGATGTGGAAGATCAGTTTAAACTGCAACCACAAAGCATACTAAGAATATTCTTACCGAACCAAAGAGCTCTGATACCACTGTTAGGTAATCAAAGTATGGAAATGGAATATTACGCAGCTAAAATAGAGATGAGAAAATTAGGAATTGACACACAATATTTTACGTGGAAAACCTTTAACAGACAAAGGAAAAACCACGGGCAAGATCAGAGAAAATTTTTACTAAGTGGAAGAGAATTACAACCTCTCTCTATTATTAAGGAAAGAACAATAACACTCTCTCTTATAAATAGGAGATTACACCTTTCTATATTCAAAATACTATAGAAGATTACACCCTCTCTTATGTTTGGTGCTGCTGTGGGTGTTGTGGGATGAATTTCCTTCAACCGAAGCTTTCAATTTATAGAAGAAGGAAACCACTGTTCATCACCGAAAATTTCCAATTTTTTTACTATTCATGGTTGCAAATTTTGACACTGTGCAGCCAATTTTGATTTCACACTGTGCAGCCAATTTTGACTATGTTGTACTGTTGATTTGCTTTCTTTTCTAAAGTCCACAAAAGTGGCTTTATTATTTGTGTTCACACATTTACCCACAATTCTCTGTCAAAAGAATCACAAGAGTTTATATGGCTTCCTACATCAACCATGCCATCCTCTTTATCCTTCTTGTCTTCTTCAAATTTCCAATTACTAAAGTGCAAAATCCAAATTTCTGTCCAAGTTTGTTCAAACATCAGTTTCACTCCCAATACTACCTACCAAGTGGACCTTAGGACCCTAAAAGTTATTTGTGTATGTCTTTTTTATTAATTTCTTTTAAACTAAGATAATTTAGATAAAGATTAAGTTATTTTGAATGAATTATAATATTGCTGCTTCCAAGATACCTTGTTGTATTTGTTCAAATATTTTAGTGTCAAACAATGAAGAAATTGACTGAATTAAAATATTAAAAACATCTCATAGGAGATAAATGAATTATAATATTGCTGCTTCCAAGGTACCTTGTTGTATTTGTTCAAATATTTTAGTGTCAAATAATGAAGAAATTGACTGAATTGAAATATTAAAAACATCTCATAGGAGATAACAAGAGAAGAGACTCGAGAGGGTCCGGAGCTTAAAAAATCTTATCTTTTACAAGTAAAGCTAAAATAGTTTCATTTATGAAAAGGGAAACTCAAGGATGTTTTTATTTATTAAAAACAAAGACCTAAAGAGAGAAAAATTAGAGAATAAAAGCCTACAGAAAAAGAAGGCATTTGAAGGACACTGATCACCTATCCATCAATTTAGAAGCCAATTTACTATATATTTTATTTCTTGTTTTATTTTTTTTTGTTATTTTATGTCTCTCAATAATTAAATAATTAAATTTTTATTTGATTGGGAGAATGATATTTTTTATTAACTGATCAATAATGATCAAAACTAAGCCTAAGGAAATTAGGAGAAATAACCATCACACTTATTTATTATGCCTTAAAGTTAAGGATAAAATTTGGTGTGAAATTATAACCTCACACAAAATTCATGAAACTTTAACTTTAATTGATTTAATTTAATTTTAAAAGATAGATTAATCAAGTTATTATTAAAAACATATTTAATCCCAAGAGATTAGATTATAATTTTATAATTCAATTACCTAATCATAATTCAAATCCAAGTCACCTTTCTACTCTTAACACAATTTGATTTAATTTAACGGTCCTTATGCGATTGATAATTATGATTTTTATATTTATTATTTAACAACTGTAATATATTTTTAACTAATTTGTTTGAGTGTATTTACCGCTTTTGCACATGATACATCAAATCCTCTTCTCTTCATTATTTTTAAAGCCACTGGTACATCCAATTCTTCAACAACACCATCAGAGGCCGCACAAACCCCTCTGGCACGGTCCATGGACTATTCATATGCAGGGGTGACATTCCCTCTAATGCTTTGGAAACGCTACAAAGCGATTATCCCAACACACATGCTTCCTATCAATTGTAGCAGTGATTTATTACGCCAAGTGCATGGTTCGATATTCCAACCGTTCATTCTTCTCCACCGTTACTATGGTAGCCAACTTGTCCAGCTCGACCAACATGACTGATCAAGAAAAATCCAGAAATAGGAAAAATATAAAATCTTATAGAAATAGCTATAGAAAAAAATTGAGAAAAATAATGAAGAAAACGCATGAACATTTTAACTCTAGCTTGCATGTCTATAAATAGGCTATTAGCCATCATATGTAAATTGAAGCTCTTCTCTAGGAAATACAATTACTAGTGAGCTAAGCGGCCACTTTAATAACTTCTCATTTTGCATTAACTTTAACCAACTCTTCTATTAAACAATAAACATTTTATCTTTCTAAAATTGAAGAGTAGTATCAGAGCTGCACTCGGTCCTTGGGTATAGATACATCACTCAACTAATTGTAAAGACAATTCTATTATATTCTTACACTAGTCCCAAAATTATTTTTCAACCTGTGTCTAAACATCATCTACTCTTGTCCCTATTATTAAAGGAGAAATTATAACTATTGGAGCATTAAAATGAGAATTTTTCTGCTTCCAGGATTTAATGGAAATCATAGAAGATGGTTTATTGTTGGTAAAAAGATTCAGATACATTATTTATACTACAAAATGTGGTTTCTTACACAAATTTTCTAAGGATAATGGGCATCAAGAGTGCTAAAGAAGCATGGAGTATTCTTCAAGAAAAGTTTCAAGAAAATATTAAGGTACGCATGATCGAACTTCAAACTCTGAGATGTGAGTTTGAGATGATTAAAATGAAGGAATTGGAGAGAGTTAAAGACTACTATTCCAAAATAAAGGAAATAGTGAATCAAATGAGTACCTAAGGGTTAAAATTCTCAACAAGAGAATGGTTAAAATTCTAATTCCCATTCCCCCTAAATATGATCCAACCGTAACCACAATTGAACAAACAAAAGATTTGTCCAATACATTTACTGGCTTTCTCTTAGCATATAAGCATAGGTTAAATAGACATGACGAAGACTCAATTCAAAATGCCTTTTCAATCAGAAGGTATCAAAATAAAGGTTACGAAATAAAGAAAAATGATGGTGAAACTTTTAGAGACAGAAATTTCTAAAAATTTCTTGTAAAATATCGAGAAAAATATCCTTAATGTGGCATGTGAAAAAAGACAAGTCACGAAGAAAAGTGAGTGGACAACTTTCTAGTTGTACGGTATCAGCGTTTACTGTGGTTTCTATGTCCATTTAATAAAAAGTGGGGAACACTTCTGAAAGCTTTCCTTAATTTTACAATGACAGTAAACATACTATATACTCCTTCAGTTTTATAAGGTTAGATATTATTCGAAATTTTATAAAAAATAAATACAAATTTAGGCTCAGTATAAAAATATCTATAACCATGAAGCTGTTTTGGGAGGATCCGCTCAACGCAGAGCGTCTCCGGCAAAGGACCTGCTAAATGGCTTAGTGGGCTCAATACCAAACTGAACTTGTTTAATCCATTAGCGTTACCAAGACTGGACCTAGCTTAGTGGGTCCAATATGAAATTGAACTCGTTCAACCCATTAATGTTATCAAGATCGGACCCAATTACATGTATAGTGGCTCCAACTCTGATTAGACAGCTCACCTGACACTGAGCGTGTCTAATGTTGACAGGATGGGGTTCTTTGGGCCAACGTGGTGCAGGACTTAATTAATCCAACCTGTTATATATATCTTATCTTCTTATTCACAACCCAACTTTAATGTTAATTTTTAAATAAATATTAAATATAATTAAAATTCTAAACACTTTTCCTATATTAACAAAGTTCTCTGCAATCTTATTTTTGCCTATACTATAATTTTTCTAACCACCTATAATTTTTCTAACTAACACTATATACTAAATCCCTAGACTATCACCATATATAAAATTACAACAATATTAAAATTTAAATCAAGTTA
Organism: Hylodesmum podocarpum; assembly: GCA_026586105.1. Lineage (NCBI taxonomy): Eukaryota > Viridiplantae > Streptophyta > Magnoliopsida > Fabales > Fabaceae > Hylodesmum > Hylodesmum podocarpum. Next base: position 534,620 of record JALJEV010000426.1, on the reverse strand, counting down.
CGTTTAAGAAATCATACCTCTTAAATTAACCGATCTATATCAATTGGGGACTAAATTATAAATAAGTGGGGACCAAAATATGCCAGTAGTAACTAATTTTGCAAAGAAAAAATGATGGATTTCGAATGGAGACCAGAGGAAGAAATTTGAAATAAAGAAGAGAAGTTATGGGGGAGTGAAAGTGAAATGGGGAAGGAAGAGTCGTGGTGAAAGTGACATTAGATCCGCTACACTATAACGTCTCTGGATCCGGTACAAGGTTAGACAGATTCAATGTGAGCTTGACTCGTGGCACAACCCAGCAAATCTGCTCCAGGGTTGAGCGTCGCCTACTACACTAGACACACTAATTGGCTGGGTGTCTCCTAAAGCGTGTTGAGTCCCGCTAACGAGCTTAACGGGTTGGTCTATGGCTATAATTTTTTTTACAAACAGCCTTATTTCTGTAAAATAATAATGAAAAAGCTCCAACCCATGACCATAAATGTTTTGAAGCCGAGCCCATATGGGAGCCTTGATTACTTCTTATTTCCCTACGAACTTTCAACCTTAAACATAAAAAGTCTATTCTTAATGAAAACTAGGAGTTTAATTGAAATAAATATGGAGAAAGTAGGAAAAGAAATCCAAGTTGAGCCATTTTAATTAATTTTTTACCAAAAAATATCCACATTGGTCATGTATTAGTTTTGGAATAACTAATATAAAACAAGAATGAAGAATAAATTTGATGAAAAACAACGATTTTTACATCAATTAGATTTTCGTTCTTTTTTACGTCGATTAGATTAACTTATTTTAGATTTTTTTCAGAGTCTGAACTATCTACAGATTTGTTTCGTGTTTAATTTGGTTCTTTCATTTATAAAAATTTTCATTTAATTTTATTTATTTATAAATATTTAATATATGTACATTTATTTCATTGACGTTAATAAAAATAAAATGTGATACATCACATCATTATTACATAATATATATTTTTTAATTTCTCTTATAATATTAACTTTTAATATTTATTAAATATTTAAAAAAATTAAAGACTAAAATAAAAAATTTTAAAATATAAAAATAAACAAAACATAAAAAATAACATAAAAATAAAAATATATACTATACACCTAAAATTTATTGCGACTTGGAGAATTTAATATAAAACTAAAACTATCAAAATAATCTTATTCTATTTAAAGAGAATTCTCGTCAAAAAAAAAAAAAAATCTATGAATTCCTGTGGTTTCAAATTGAACGATGTGATAACAGTTAAACTTTTAGTTTTTAAATATTTTATAATTTTAATTATAACTTTGTTTGAGCAAAATTTTAATTAATTGCAGCTTTCCTCTTATTTTTCATATTATAATAAATATAGTTTATATTCATTTACCTTTTAAAGTGATGATTTTCGTTTATACAATTTAAAAAGTAATATTCTTTTTGTTTTTATAGTTTTTAAATTAATTCTCTTTTAATTCTTATATATTTCATGACAAAGATTTAAAAGTAATAAAAAATAATTATAAAAATTAAAAATTATACATCAAACACTAAAAATCTAAAATGATTAATTTTAAATTGTAGAAATTAGAAATAAAATTATGAAAGTGTAAATACCAAATAAATAATTAATTAAATTAAATTTTTAAAATGAAATTACATAAAACTAAATCTATCATTATCACTTACCACTTGCCCAAAAATAAATATATTTGAAAAGTTTATACAAAATCTTATACTCAATAATTGATGTCATTTTTTTTTATAAAAAAATATATAAAATAATTTATTCTAACAATTCATATGCATGACAACACAAAGACTCCTTCAATCAGTGCCGGCACACTAAAATGAATTAAAAATTATTTTAAAAAATCAAATAATTGATATACATTACATCATTGATTCACCGTTGATATATGCATGCTACATCATTCAAAGTTTTCTAATGCAATTTCAATCAATGCCAGCGCCGTAAAATTACTTAAAATTTTTGATTCACAATTGATATATTATATATATATATATATATATATATATATATATATATATATATATATATAGAGTGTGTGTGTGTGTTACATCATTCAAAGTTTTTTAATGCAATATTCCTAGAATTGAAAGGAACGAAATGTATTCGTAGTTAAAGCATTTTTTTCCTCCTCTAATTAGGGAATATACTTATATACAGGATGAAATATTTCCTTTTCATATATTTCATTATTAATAGTTTTTTTCAACCGTATATCTTCTGTTGTTAATAACTCAATAATGGACACCACTTTTACAGGAAAATGAATATATATTATTAATAGACCTCATAAGTGATTATAAATAAAAAAGAAATTTAGCAATAAATTTTTTTAAAAGAATCCTATATATAAATAAGATAAAAGAATAATTTTCATATATATAAATGTACAATAAGATAGATGAACAAAAAAACAATACTTTAGTAATTATTATATGGATTATTGCACTAAATAATTGTCTTTGAAATTTATGGAGTCATTCCAATCAGTCGATATATATTCTTATTTTTACCAGGAAATTAATCATTTGTCGTCACCATTAATTAATTTAGTAATATATGTAATGACATATATTATCATATTTTGATCATTGGTCAGCATTAGCTTTTTCTTCCCCGTGTTAGAAAAATCGGGATTCTAATGATAAAGAAATAGGTGAATTCAACGAAACGTTAAAAATAAAATAAAATAAAAATTCCCAGTTGTGCTACACGCAAATTTAACGAAAAAATAAATTCTGGGAGTACACCTTAACGCCCATAATAATTGACTCGAAAGTCATATGTAAAATGAAACCTACACGAAAATGAACATAAATGATTTTGACTTACTGCTCCATTGACTTGTGTCCTTCAGCTACATTACAAGAGATAGAACTACAAAAATCATAGCATATTGATATATTGCATGCATCCATGGCATGCTAACGCGTCTAACGTTAACAAACAAATCTATGGCTTTTTTCCAGCTTGTATACCTCTTTATCTTTGTCAATTCCGTAACCACTAAAGCACAGGACGACTACGCTATTTGGTTCTCCGCATGTTCACTCGACAAAATCACTCAAAACAGCTCCTACGAATTGAACGTGAGGACTCTCCTGTCTTACTTATCTTCGAATGCTACCACCAAGCAATTCTACAACACAACTGTTGCCACCACAGACCACTCCGATACTGTCTATGGAATGTTTTACTGCTCGGGTGACGTTCACCCTCACCTTTGTACACACTGCGTCGCAAACGCATCAAAAACAATATCCTCAAATTCAGGTTCATATTCCGACTGTTGCTTGTCCAAAGAAGCAGTGCTTCAATACGATGATTGCATGATTCGCTTTTCCAACATTTCTTTCTTTTCCATCCCTGACTTAAGATTAGAATGGACGGAGAGCAGCTGCATCCCTGTTCCTGTGTCCAACAACCAGATAAACTTGACGAGATTGTTCTCCAAAACGATGAACCTAGCGGCAGATGAGGCAGCAAATTCAGCTATTGGTGCCATGAAGTATGCCACTAAGCAAGCAAGGATATCTGGATTTCAAACCCTTTACTGCCAAGTTCAGTGCACACCTGACCTCTCACCCCAAGATTGCAGGAAATGTCTAAATTTTGCCATAGCCGATGTTCAGAATTTCTGTGAAGGAAGTGAGGTAGGGAGTTTTACAAATCCCAGCTGCAATTTGAGGTATGATGTGTACCCTTTCTATCGCCCCAGCACCACTCCGGCACCATCCCAACTCATTACCGTAACAAATTCTTCCAGTACAGGTCTACAATACTCACAGGATGCTGCTTATCTTTTCCATGGTTGTTCAAGCAACGAAACAACCAACAACACTTTTCTTTCAAACCTCAGAACCCTCTTGTCTTCCTTGTATTCCAACTCCATTACAAAAACCGGTTTCTTTAAGACCACGGTCCATGGCAGAAATCCCTCCGACACAGTCAGTGGCCTTTTCATGTGCCGCGGCGACCTAGTTTCCTCTACCTTGTGTCAGCAATGTGTTCTTAATGCAACACAACGAATATCCTCAGAGTGCCCCACTTCCCAAGAGGCTATCATTTGGTACAATCACTGCTTGCTTCGGTATTGGGAAGGCTCATCTCTCTCCACACTCGACACAACTCCTACCTATCACGACTTCAATATTCTCAATACTTCCAACCCCAACCTCCAGCAAAGCTTTTTCACTTGGACTTTGGTCAATACTTTATCGGAATTGAAGACCGTGTCAAAAGCAGATGACAGTATCATTAAGAATTATGCAACAAGAGCAGTGAAACTGAATGATCGCCAAAAACTCTATACTCTTGTTCAATGCACGACAGATATTTCTGATGCTGATTGCAGCGGCTGTCTGGATACCATTTTCGAAAAGGAAATTCCATGGTGTTGTATGGGAAGTCCAGAGGGAAAAGTGATGGGAAAAACAACAACTAACAACTAAATTTCCAAAGTACGCAGCGGATATAATTTTTCCCCACTTGCAAGAATCTGTGAGGAGCAACAACAATAGCAATTGACGGCAACAAATAATAATCACCTCAAGAAACACAACAATTATTTACGTGGGAAAACCCTCTCAATTTGAGAAGTAAAACCCACGGGCACAAGCCAGTAATCAAGCTCCACTATGATCAAAATCAGGGTACAAGAGAGTCTCAAAATCTGTACAAATTCGTACAAACAGCCAGCCAATACAACAAACCAACAAGGTTTTCAATAGAGAACAAGAAGCTGAAAAACTCACAAATTCGTGCTACTGTTCTTGCACGATTACTCCCAGTATCTACCACATAACGAAGATCCGAACGGTCAAAACCTTGAACCACATCTTTGAAACATCATATTGAAATTTAAGCCCGATCTAACGGTTAATGAATCAGAAATGACAGTTTTCACTAAGCTGGTCAGGATTCCTGTGAATTGGAACAGAGTCACGGTCTGGGCTCTATTTCTCCACCTACAGATGTCAAAATGAAAAACTGAACGGTTAGAATTTAGATGATGACGTCGTGAACACACTCTCCAATTTTCAGGCCAATCCGATGGTGGAATTGACGGCGATCTGGACTAGAAGGTCGCTGGTTCTAGAGAGAAAAATCTCCACTCTTTCTCTCTTCTTTCTCTCTAAAAAATACCCTTCCTAACCCTAATTTTCAGATCCCTCACTTAAGTGTCTTTGGACTTGAAAATATTGGGCTTTGGCACATAGTTGGGAGCCCAACCCAATATTTCTCCCCCCTCACAACTATGTGGAGGTGACCGCCAATCCGGCGATCTCACAACAATGCTCAAACTTCCCTCTTGGTAGTACCTTAGTCATCATATCCGCACCATTTTCATCAGTATGAACTTTAGCCAACTCCAATAGTTTAGCGTCCAAAGCATCACGTATCCAATGATACCTCACATCAATATGTTTGGATCTAGAATGGAAAGTTGGATTCTTACCAAGATGGATAGCACTTTGATTATCACAGAACAACAAGTATTTATCCTGCACAAAACCAAGCTCTTGCAAGAGTTTCTTCACCCATAGCAACTCCTTGCATGCTTCGGTAAGTGCAATGAACTCTGCCTCTGTGGTAGACAACGCTACACACTTTTGCAATCTTGATTGCCAAGCCACAAATTCCCCTGCAAACAAACTTAACCAAATAGCCGAAGTGGACTTTTCGAATCAATATCTCCAGCCATATCAGAATCTGAGTAACCCACCAAAGTAGGTTTATCACCTCCAAAACAAAGCTTTAAACCACTAGTACCACGAAGATACCTTAAAATCCATTTCACAGCATTCCAATGCTCTCTACCTGGATTTGATAAAAATCTACTTACTGTACCAACAAAGATGTGCAATATCGGTCTTGTACATACCATTGCATACATTAAACTACCCACTTGTAGATGCATAAGGAACTCGCTCATATATGCCTTCTCGGCTTCATCGAAGAGCTTTGATTAACACTCAATTTAAAATGAGCTGCAAGAGAGAGTACTCACTTTGCTTTAGCATTTTCCATGTTGAATCGCTCCAACACCTTCTCAATGTAATGTTCCTGTGATAGCCAGAGCTTCTTCTCTTTTCTATCACGGGTGATGCTTATACCAAGAATCTTCTTAGCTGCTCCCATGTCTTTCATGGCAAATGACTCGCCCAGTTCCTTCTTTAGCCTGTCAATCCTGGAAATATTTTTCCCCACAATAAGTATGTCATCAACATACAATAACAGGATAATGAAGTCATCATCAAAAAACTTTCTGACAAAGACACAATGGTCGGAAGTAGTCTTCTTATAGCCTTGATCATGCATAGAAGACTCAAACTTCTTATACCATTGTCTAGGAGCCTGCTTCAAACCATATAAGCTCTTTCTGAGCCTACACACATAATCTTCCTTGCCTTCAACAAGAAAGCCATCAGGTTGCTTCATGTAAATCTCTTCCTCCAAATCACCATGAAGGAAAGTTGTCTTCACATCCATCTGCTCAACCTCCCGGATCAAGAGTAGCGACTAAACTCAAGACACGATTCGATGGATGACATTCTCACCACAGGTGAGAAAATTTCATTGAAGTCAACACCCTTTCTCTCGCCTCAAGCCTTTCACCACTAATCGGCTTTGTATCTAGGAGATGTAGAATTACTTTCTTGCTTCACCTTGAAAACCCACTTGTTCTCTAAGGCTCTCTTACCCTTAGGTAACTTCACCAAGTTATAAGTGTGATTATCATGCAAGGATTTTATCTCATCTTGCATTGCATCCAGCCACTTTTGCTTTTCTTTACTTTCAATAGCCTCTTCAAAACACTCAGGTTCTCCTTCATCAGTCAACAACACATATGTATCAGAAGGATACTTCTTAGAAGGTTGTTTTGGCCTGGTAGACTTCCTGAGTTGAACTTGTAGTGGTTCAGGTGCATCATCAGGATCATCTTCATGTTGAGCATCATCAACTGGATCCTCTAATCCATCTCCAACCTCTGATCATCAACATCACCATGTTGCTCATCATTTTGAGCATCGATCTCAACATTGTCCAGTTGTGAGTAGGCAACCGTACAGATCATCTTGATCAAATTGTTATCTTTCATAGGTGTAGTCTTCTCCACTTTGTCAATATCTTCAATGGTTTGGTCTTCCATGAATTGCACATCACGACTTCTAACAAGCTTCTTCTCAACAGGATCATACAACCTGTAGCCAAATTCATCCTCACCATAACCAATAAAGATACACTGCCTTGTCTTTGCATCCAACTTAGATCTTTCATCCCTTGGAACATGAACAAATGCCTTGCAACCAAAAACACGCAAATGATCATATTTTACATTCTTACCAAACCAAATCTTGTTTGGCACTTCACTGTCAAGAACAACAGTAGGAGTGAGATTAATGACATGCACTGCCGTGTATAGTGCCTCACCCCAAAAGTGTTTAGGCAATTTAGCATCTGAGAGCATACACCTCACTCTCTCAAGTAGTGTCCTGTTCATCCTCTCCGCTAAACCATTCAGCTGAGGAGTTTTAGGAGGAGTCTTCTCATGTGCAATACCATGCTGCTTGCAGTAAACATCAAAGGGTCCACAATACTCACCACCATTGTCAGTACGAATGCGTTTCGCTTTTTTCGACGTCTTTCAACCAAGGCATGAAATTCTTTGAACTTCTCCAACACTTGGTCTTTTCTCTGCAAAGCGTAGACCCATAGTTTCCTGGAACAATCATCAATAAAGGTAACAAAGTAAAGTGCACCACTCAAGGTTTTAACCTTTAATGGACCACAAACATCAGAATGTACCAATTCAAGCAACTCTGACTTCCTTGTGGGAGGATGCTTCTTGAAGGATACTCTGGTTTGTTTACCAACCATGCAATGAGAACATTTCTCCAATTCTGCACTCTTCAATCCTGAAAGAACATCCTTTTTAGCTAAGCAATTAAGTCCCTTTTCACTAATATGACCAAGCCTTCGATGCCACAAAGATGCCTCCATATCTACGACATTCACACTGTCTTTAGCAACCAAAGCTTTTGTCCAATAGAGTTTAGAAATTTTCTGTCCTCTTGCTACAACCAAGTTACCTTTGGTGAGTTTCCACTTTCCAGAACCAAAATGGTTATCATAGCCACCATCATCTAGCATCTGCACAGAGATCAAATTAAAGCGGACATCAGGAGCATATTTGACTCCTCTAAGAAACAACTGCATTCCCATGTTGGTTTGTAGGCAAACATCACCAACACCAATCACCTTAGACATCCCATCATTACCCATCTTCAACATTCCAAAATCACCAGAAGTGTAAGATGTGAAAAACTCTTTCATGGGTGTAACATGCAGTGTAGCACCACTATCCACTATCCACATACTCTCATTTGATACAAGATTAACTGACTCGTGGTCATTGAGAATAACAAGATCACCACAAGTAGCAGTAGTAACACGATCATCATCATGCTCATTCTCTTTCTGCTTACTCTTCTTGTCTTTATTCTCCTTCTTCCACCGAAAAACAGTTCTTTTTTATGTGCCCTATTTTGTGACAATAATGACACTCTACATTCTTGTATCCGGACTTGGACTTACTCCTCGCTCTTCTCTCTACCACCCTTCGTTCCTTTTTCCGACTTCTCCCCCTATTTTCTCAGAAAAGTACCTCGGCCGAGATGAAGAACCCCGTGCCTTCCTTCTCATCTCTTCATTAGAGCACCACTCTTTGCCATTTGCAAAGAAACAACACCATTAGGGGCTGAATTTGTAATTGAAACCCGAAATGTCTCCCAAGACTCGGGTAGAGTATTCAAGAGCCATAATCCCAAGACTTCATCATCAAATTTGATACCCATTCCAGGATAATTGATCTAGGAGTCCTTGAAACTCATTCAAGTGATCGAAATGGAAGAACTCTCCTCGTATCTCAAATTCATCGAGACAGTTCAACAAATACAATTTATTGTTCCCGACTTAGAGGCATACAAGGACTCAATCTTCTCCCACAAAGTTCTCGCATGTGTCTCATTTGCAATGTGATTATAAACATTGTCTTCTACAAATTGCCGAATAAAACCACATACATTTGGTGTTCAAAATCCCACTCTTCTTCGAGATATAGAATCGGCTTTTGTGTAGCAAAGACTGGAAGATGCATTTTCTTCACAAATAGCAAGTCTTTCATCTTGCCCTTCCATAAGTGATAATTAGTACCATTCAAAGCAACCATTTTTGTATTTGCCTCCATCATTCAAGCTAGTGATATATATACTGGCTCCAACCTAGGAGCTCGATACCACACTGATGGGAAAAACAACAACTAACAACTAAATTTCCAAAGTACGCAGCGGATATAATTTTTCCCCACTTGCAAGAATCTGTGAGGAGCAACAACAATAGCAACTGACGGCAACAAATAATAATCACCTCAAGAAACACAACAATTATTTACGTGGGAAAACCCTCTCAATTTGAGAAGTAAAACCCACGGGCACAAGCCAGTAATCAAGCTCCACTATGATCAAAATCAGGGTACAAGAGAGTCTCAAAATCTGTACAAATTCGTACAAACAGCCAGCCAATACAACAAACCAACAAGGTTTTCAATAGAGAACAAGAAGCTGAAAAACTCACAAATTCGTGCTATTGTTCTTGCACGATTACTCCCAGTATCTACCACAGAACGAAGATCCGAACGGTCAAAACCTTGAACCACATCTTTGAAACATCATATTGAAATTTAAGCCCGATCTAACGGTTAATGAATCAGAAATGACAGTTTTCACTAAGCTGGTCAGGATTCCTGTGAATTGGAATATAGTCACGGTCTGAGCTCTATTTCTCCACCTACAGATGTCAAAATGAAAAACTGAACGGTTAGAATTTAGATGATGACGTCGTGAACACACTCTCCAATTTTCAGGCCAATCCGATGGTGGAATTGACGGCGATCTGGACTGGAAGGTCGCTGGTTCTGGAGAGAAAAATCTCCACTCTTTCTCTCTTCTTTCTCTCTAAAAAATACCCTTCCTAACCCTAATTTTCAGATCCCTCACTTAAGTGTCTTTGGACTTGAAAATATTGGGCTTTGGCACATAGTTGGGAGCCCAACCCAACAAAAAGTACTATACCCAAGCTGCTATATAATGTTTGGATTGTCCCAATTTTACAGAGATGAAGACCAACTTGACGCTTACGGTCCAGCTATAGCCACTCTCCCTCCAACAATTGCAGGTGATGGTGTCCCCGTTCAAGCAATATATCAAACTTATTTAACCAATAATAATTTTATGATAAAAACGGTTATATATTATATAAAATATTTTTTACATAATGAATTATTAAAATCTACTGTTTTTTTTTTAATGTCATACTTCTAAATTTTGATGATAAAATATTTAAAATTTTACGAAATTTAATTTATGATTAATTAACTGTCTGAAACTTTTTTTACACTGAGTTTAAACTCTAATTTTAATACTTACGGTCCCTTATTGAACAATACATTCCCTTGTTAATTTTTTATGCAGGAAATAATACAAATAAGTCACAAACAATTATCTTAATTGTTGTCTCGAGCGTTATTTCGTTGGCACTCCTTTCCTTTTGCTGTTATTTACAAGGAGACAAGCAAGAAAAAGAAGTCATAAGATTCTTCTCAGGAAAAACTGTACGTATTGTGATTTAATAAAGTTTCAATCCACATTTATTAATTTGTAAATTTTTGAAATTAAAAACTTTAATTATTCAACAATGTAAATTAATATTTTGTTGTAGTTGGTCATGAAAGTATCAATTTAGAAGGATTGCAATTCGATTCGACTGTAATTAGAGCAGCAAGAAATAATTTTTCTCATGAAAATAAGATTGGTAAGGGTGTATTTGGAGAAGTTTATAAGGTAAGAAAATATGACATTTTTTTTTTCTTTTTTGTACATGTTTTCAATACAACAAATAATGATTTATATTCGCATCGCAGGGTATTTTATACGATGGACGACATGTTGCTATCAAGAGACTTTCAACATTTTCTAAGCAAGGTTCAGATGAGTTCAAGAATGAGATTTTATTAATAGCCAAGTTACAGCACAGAAATCTTGTAACATTTATAGGATTTTGCCTTGAAGAACAGGAGAAAATTTTGATTTATGAGTTCATGCCAAATGGGAGCCTGGATTATGCTTTATTTGGTTAGACTCTCTTGTCCCTAAACTTTTTAATTTGTTAAAGTTCCTTACACATTGTGCTTAAAGTTTATGAACAGTCACCTCATTATGGATATGATTTTATATAATTTTAAAAAATTTCTTATCAAACTCAAAAAATTTACCATACATGATAAATGTAATTAACAAATCATTTAAAAAACTTTACAATATGATCCATTCAAATGGTTAATTAAAAAACATGTTTCACTATTCATTAATTATCTACTTTTTTTTTTTTCAGATAATACTGCACAACGAAAGTTAAGTTGGTCTGAACGTTATAAAATTATAAAAGGGATAGCTTTGGGAATTCATTATTTACATGAATATTCTCCGCTTAAAATTATACATCGTGATCTTAAGCCTAATAATATCCTATTAGATGAAAGTATGAACCCCAAAATATCAGATTTTGGCATGGCTAGAATTCTTGAAATGGATCAAGACCACGGAAATACCAATCAAATTGTTGGAACATAGTAAGGTTTTTCGCATCTATATATTTTCTACTTAATCTTACCTTTTCACATGTTTTGTTTTAGCTAAATTTCATTTTTTTTCAGTGGTTATATGTCGCCGGAATATGCTATGTTTGGACAATTTTCTGAGAAATCAGACGTCTATAGTTTTGGTTTCATGGTTCTTGAGATTATTAGTGGAAAAAGGAATACAAATACCAATGAATCATGCAATGGTGAAGAAGGCCTCGTGGATTATGTGAGTATGATAATCTAGTTAGTGTTTATATATATATATATATATATATATTAAATTCAAATCAATTTTAAATTAGAAAAATGTTATGATATGAAATTTAATTTGATAAATTGCGATAGGTTTGGACGCAGTGGAAGGATCAAGAACCATTAACTGTCTTAGACTCAAACATAAAAGAGAGTTATTCAAAAACAGAAGTTTTCAGATGCATTCACATCGGTTTATTATGTGTTCAAGAAAATCCAAATGTTAGACCTACCATGGCGATTGTTATTTCATATCTTAATAACCTTTCACTTGTGTTGCAATCACCAGAAGAACCAGTATTTTCCTTACACAGACGGAGAATAGTTCATCAGGAGATAGTTAGATAACAAAAATCAAGGTCCGGTGAAGCGGTCAATGGTTCTATGCTATTCTCCACCAATGAGATGTCTCCTACTGATTTTTATCCTCCATAATTCATTAATTCTTATTTAGTAACGTTATTTTCATATTGATGAATGTCAAAATGGTAGCAAACCACGTCAAGAAAAATAGTTGAACCCGTGTGTTAATTTTTTTGCGTTCTAGTGTTTTAATCGGATCATATCAATATTTCAAAAGTTCTTTTATTTACTTCTTTGATCAGTAAAAGAGTATTAAAATCTTAATATTTTTGAAATTGAAATCTCACTGTCTTAAAGTACACGATTAGTAGAAGGTACACTCAAACAAACTTTTCTATGTGATTTAACTTTCAATAAAAGCTACATCTACTTTTTTCAGTAACGTCGTTTTACTTTTTCTTAGAAAAAAAAATAAAAAAATGGATCTACTGTTGAAATCGTTTTCTATTCAAAGTTCAAAGTAAAGTAGTACTTCCCTACTTTTATACTTTTAATTTCCCTGCGGGGCACGTAAACCATCATCTTTGACAAACTGAATGGCCCAAAAGTGTTATATCTTCTTGGATAAGGTTATTAATCTTTTTATTTATTTGATTCAACAAAAACCAAAGTGAATGACCGTGTTGGTATGTCTTTGCTCATATACCTTCTCTTACTCGTTTTCTTCAATTTTTCCATAACAACCGAAGCCAGAGACCTTAACTACCTGAACCACAGTTGTTCAAGCGACAAAACCTTCCCTCCAAATAGCACCTACAGTTCCAACCTCAAAACCCTCCTTACATCCCTATCTTCCCATGCAACCACTACACAATTCTACAACACCACAACCGGTGGAAGCGAAACCATCTACGGCTCCTTCATGTGCCGCGGCGACGTCACCAACGACACGTGCCTAAAATGCATCAAAACTGCAACTCAACAAATAGCCACAGTGTGTCCCCACTCCAAAGAGGCTTTAATTTGGTACCACGAATGTTTGGTTCGTTATTCTAACCGTTGTTTTTTCTCCACCGTGGACGAACGGCCTAGCTTCAACTTCGTGGATTATAACGTTACAACGAATACAACAGAAGGAAAGTACGGTTTCTGGTTGTTATCGAAAACTTTGAGTGATGCAGTGGGTGAGGCCGCGAATGCTGGTCCTGAGGGAACCAAGAAATTTGCAACAAAAAATGCTACCTTGTTTGGATCTCAGAGAGTGCATACTCTTGTTCAGTGCACGCCGGATCTATCAAGCGAAGATTGCAACAAGTGTTTGGGTGATATTATGAGCGAAATTCCTTTTTGTTGTCTTGGAAGGAGAGGTGGAATGATTCTATATCCAGTTGCCATTTGATGTTTGGGATTGGACAATTCTACAGAGACGTTGCTCTTGTAACGAGGCAATCCCCATCACAACCTTCAGGTCAAACTCTCCTACTTTCGGTTCTTTATCTTGCCAAAAAGGGGTTGAAATTTTTAAATATTTACAGGAAAAAAAGAAATATGTACCTGGTAACTCGCTCTGTGGGTTGGATGAAAATTTAGGCGATAGAGTTGTGTGATTTTCATTGGCTTAATTGTTATTATTAGATGTATTGCTGTTTTGTTCTTAATCAAGTGTTGGTGGGAGAATGTTGAGTTAGTTATTTTTAACTCAAACTTGTTATCTCAATGTAATGGAGAAAAAAATTATAATTTGATGAGATATTCTACTTTTGAGTGCATAGAGATTAAGTGTGAGAAAACCAAATTTTATAAAGTTTTGTTATTTAATACAAAGATCAAAAATATTTTTAAGAGTGGATGTAGGATTTAAATCTGAACCACAGTAATTTTTATATTTTTCTTATTTTCTTGTTATGGATTACTTTCTGCATCTTTTGACTGTTGCTGCCCAACATAACATACCCTGTACTGCCCCCGATCACACCTGTAAGAGTACCATGTAAAGTGGATATTTAGGAATTGAGTTCAATATCTTTTGTCTTTTATGTGGTGAACTTCATAAATATTTTGTTAAAATATAAACTTATTCATTAATGTAATTCTGCTTAGGACCTTTACATATTGTATTTCATGACCAATATATATCTATACTAATTACTATAATTCTGCATATAGGAGCGCCCTTACAAAGACATTTATCCTATATTTGATTCGGTGATTTCTTAACAACTGTTATTGACACTTGAGTATGTTAATTTTCTAATGTAGAAGATAAAAAGGGCTTGCTACGAACAATTATTATAATTGTCATCGTTCTTGTTGTTGTTCCGGCAATGCTATTCCTTTTTAGCTATCGTTTCATACGGAGAAAAGCAAGAAAGAGCAATTACAGGATTCTTCTAAGAGAAAACTGTATGTATTGTCATTATAATAAATATATATTTCATTCTATAAGTTGTAAGCCATGCATATGTTTGCAAACTTAATTTAACTCTTCAGGTGTATTTGTTCAGTTGGTAATGAAAGTGTCACTTTGGAGGGGTTGCAATTTGATTTGGCTATAATTGAAGCAGCAACAAACAAATTTTCGCAAGAAAACAAGATTGGCAAAGGTGGATTTGGAGAAGTTTACAGGGTAAACAAATGTCATGAATTATTTATTTTATGACTATGGTTTTCATTTTAATAATGATTCATATTAATCTTAGGGAATTCTTCCTAATGGACGACACATAGCTGTTAAAAGACTATCAACAAATTCATCACAAGGTTCGGTTGAATTCAAAAATGAGATTTTATTGATAGCCAAACTACAACATAGAAACCTTGTGGAGTTAATAGGTTTTTGCCTGGAAGTGCAAGAGAAGATTCTTATTTATGAATACATGTCCAATGGGAGTCTTGATAACTTTTTATTTGGTTTGTTTCTTGACTTTGAACTCTTGAATAATACCAATGCATTTTACTTGCTCTCACTACATTATGTCTTTAGAAACATATTTTACTCACTTCTCTCAGTTTATTTAATGAAAATTGTAGATACTCAACAAAAGAAGTTAACTTGGCTTGAAAGATACAAAATTATAGATGGGATTGCTCGAGGAATTCTTTATTTACACGAATATTCTCGCCTTAAAGTTATACATCGTGACCTGAAACCAAGTAATATTTTATTGGATGAAAATTTGAATCCTAAAATATCAGATTTTGGCATGGCTAGAATTGTTGAAATAAATCAAGATCGTGGAAGAACCAAACGAATAGTTGGAACATAGTAAGTATCAAATCTTTACCCACGCTTCTCTGTTGCCATTTCTTCACATGACATATTTTAGCTGATTTGTTTTTCTTGTTTCTACAGTGGTTATATGTCTCCAGAATATGCAATGCTTGGACAATTTTCTGAAAAGTCAGATGCTTTTAGTTTTGGAGTTATGGTTCTAGAGATTATTACAGGAAAAAGGAATATATATTCAAAAAGGAATATATATTCACGTGAATCACAGTATATTCCTGACAATCTTATGAATTATGTAAGTACAATAGTTATTTTTTTCAGATATGATGTAAATCAAATTAAATTGATTTAAACGTTGCAAAACATAAATTCCGATTCCTAATATCAAAATATTACAGGTTTGGCAGCAATGGAAAGACCAAGCACCGTTGAGCATACTGGACTCTGAGTTACAAGAAAATTATGATCAATATGAAGTCATTAAGTGCATTCAGATTGGTTTACTATGTATTCAAGAAAATAAAAATATTAGACCTAATATGGCAAAAGTTGTTTCATATCTTGATGGTCATACACTTGAATTGCCATCTCCACAAGAACCAGCATTTTTCTTAGGAGACAAGCTGGATAACAAAATAGCTACACAACAATTTTCTCTTAACAATATGTCTATAAGTATATCTTATCCTCGCTAATAAATTAATTCCATTTTTATAGAGCTTGTTACTTATGTTTCTAATTTTTAAAATTTCATTTTGGCATTCTGCTTATATCCCAAAAATATATTTATGTTGTGAAAATGCACGTGTAGGATTTTTAATGCACTGTCTGCTAATAATAATTTTCACTTTTAACGTGTGTTATTACCTTGTTGGCAAGTTTAGGTTAAGCATAAGAGTTTTCAATGCAAAATGTAGAGAGTTTAATTATCCGTTTACTTGTTGGTTTCACTGCCCTGCAGTATGCTTGGATGAGATATACAGAGCAATAAGACTTACCTCTCAAGTCTCAACAGTATAGTCACTATTTTGGATTCTCATTTAATATATTTATCGAGGAATTAAATGTTATGGTGGGTTGTAGAGAGTAGTGATCTGTTTTCCTCTGTTTTGGGGCAAGACCATGCCACATATTAAGGAAGTTTTACTTTGCAGTCAATTGTAATACGCAATCAACCAGCTAACTCACTCGTTGATGTATTCCATTTGTTTATCAAATATTTTTCAGACGGTAGTTGCAACTGTCGCAGGCTTGTTACCATCTCGTTATTTTGTGACTGTTTCAATCATGTGCAGTGTAAGCCAATTTAAGGGTTCTCAAAGCCATCATGTACCACGTATCTGTCTTTATTTATTATTCTATTTATGTCATGTATTACACCTATTTTTGTTCTAGTTTTGGTAGGTGTTAAGGCTAGCTGTCAACTGGGACGGGTTGTATTCATTTTCATTTTCCTTTTCCTTTACTGATCACTCTATAATGACTAAGCCCTTTTGCTAAGCGAGAATTTCTAAATTTTTAATGCTCCTACTTAGCTTAAAATTTCTTACAGCTTATTAGAAAATGAAGAGATATTCATTCTACCATTACATTGATTTTACAAAATTAATTAGCATATATACTTTTCGCACGTTGACATATATGTTTTGTGGAAACACTATTATTGGTAATACTCATGTGAGGCTATTTAGTCAATCTGTCTCTCTTTTAAAAGTTACCTACAAAATTCATGGGTATTTCTTTTCTCATTTTCTATTCAAATTAAATAATACATGGAGAACAGATCAAAAATCATATTCTCTCTCCTTCTTTTTTTTTTTTTTCCAATTTAATTAACAGAAACGAAGTGTCATCAGGAGTACATAATAGATGAAGAAAATCTACAAGACACCATATCTTTATTAGTATTTTACTTGATATTTATAAAGGCATATAGTCAGAAGACTAAATAATTGGTTGGGATGTTTGCCATTTGACAAAGTTGTTTTTGGAGTGGAAGTGCAAGCCTGTGGTCATGTTAATTACATTGGAACCTACAAAGGTTAATTCACCAAGTATGGTTTGCCACTAGTATGGACTCAAGATAAAACTTCCATTCATTACATAAATTTTACCAGAAAATAAAGGGCTTTTATCAGAATTCATTACAATTGATGTTAATAATTTTACTGACCCGGGATACACTTTTCAATAACTTAATTACCGGTAATATTTTATCGCCACTTTAAATTGCAGCTAAATTATGTTTTTGGATATAAAATACAAAGGTCATTTTAGTGTAACGTGTTTTATGTTCTTTCCATAGTTAACTCATTCTTACGAGACTTTTTGGTCGGCCATTTTATCGTATTCTGCATCCCAACTATTCTCCGTTTTACACCTCACAATTTCATCTCTTGCTATTTTTTTAATACACGTTCAACATATGACGCTAATCATTACAGGTTGAAAAAATTAATTATTCAAAAGGAATTTACCAACGTATTGAAAATGAAAAAAAGACCAAAGATAAAGGTTGACTTACCACTTCATGCGCTTGCATGCATCCTTATATCCATCAGTTCCTCTCCACCATGTAAAAACAGGTATTCTCCGTGCATTATATTCAAATTAAACAATGCGTGGAGAACAGATCAAAAATCATATTCTCTCTCTGTTTTGCTATACATTATATCTTAATACATGTGGTTCTTAATGAAATGTATATAACTAATTTTTATCCTCGATAGAAGTTCATGAGCTTCTTGAAATAGTATATATATCTACTTAAATTTTAATGTGTGATAAACTTAATTGTAGTTAACATTTATACTAGTATAGATTGATAATTGTGTATTTAATCTTTTGTTTATAAGGATGAAGAGACACATAATATTATTATTTAAATTATGATATGATTGTTATATCTTGTATTACTTTTAAAAACTTTCACATGTGGTTTGACTTAATTTTTTTTACACCTTCATTAATTATATGTCGGGACTGTTATGACTTTAATCTTTTATGAGTTGCTTTTAATGTTGAGAACTTTTCCTTCTAAAAAACAATCAATTACTGAACTTCAATCAATAAAAATTGATCGGGTATCAAATAATTTTGATTTTTTTCATCAGTTACTTAACTCTGTCTTCTTTTTTTATCAGTTATTAAAATATACATGCACCTAAATCAAATTATCCACTGATAAAAAATATTTTTAATTTAATTATTTTTTTCATATTTTGTGGCAGTCAATTAAGTACTTTATTTTAACAAATAAACTAAATTATTTAATTTGATTTAACATATTTATATATATTTTAAAAATATATAATATATAACGTCAATACATTAAATAATTTTAAATTAATATAAAATTTTATAGATTATTTTTTTTGATGAAATAAAAGGGAAAAAAAGCCCAAGAAAACCACCACTGCGTTGGATAAGTCACGAGATCTTGCAAACCACGATTCCGCGTCATCAACATTAACCTTTATCACTTGCCCAATAAGAAAATATTTGAACAGTTTATATAAAATCTTATATTCAATAATTGTTGTCATTTTTATATAAAATAATTTATTTAACAATTCATATGTATGACAACACCAAGACCCCTTCAATCAATGCCGGCACCGTAATATTAATTAAATATTATTTTAAAAAATCAAATAATGATATACGTTACATCATTCATTCGCAGTTGATATATGTTACATCATTCAAAATTTTCTAATGCAATATTCCTAGAATTGAAGGAACGAAATGCATTCGTAGTTAACCATTTTTTTTCCTCCTCTAATTTGGGAATAAACAGGATGAAATATTTCTTTTTCATATATTTCATTATTAATAATTTATTTCATTATTAGTAAATAAAATTTAATATTAAAATCATGTTCATAAAAAAAATTGTATTTTCATATAGAAAAAGTACTTTTCGCTTTCAGATGATATTATTATATTATAATTTACCATAAATTAATGTTTAAGAAAAAGAATTTTATACTATTACACTAAATACATAATTTATCAAAGATTAACAAAAGTAGTTAAATTGATTCATTTATCATAAATATTAATTTTATTTCAGATTTATTTCAGATTCTCCATTACATTAAATGTCTAAAGGATGATTAGTTTCTAAAAAATAATAATTTTTTCAACCGTATATCATATTTTGTTAATAACTCAATAATGCACACCACTTTTACAGGAAAATGAATTTATATAATTAATAGACCTCACAATTAATTATAAACAAAAATGAAATGTAGCAATAAAAAATTTGAAAAGAATCCTATATATAATTAAGATAAAAGAATATTATATTTTGTTTATATATAGGTAATACTTTATTTTCAATTTAGTTTTAAATGCGAAGAAAGTCAGACTCAACTGACTGATGAACTGTATGTTATAAATAATATTAATTTTAACACTCATTTTAAATTCTTTCATATAAAAAATACTGAATTTAAAATTTATAACTTTAATTTTACAAGTTTCTCGTTCAACTACTGCATGAGTACGACATATGAAGATTCCACCAGCAACTATTTAATAGCCATCAAAGATCCTTGACTTTGGAAAATTTTCCTTTGGTAGTTTACTTGTCGTGATGGTAAGAAATTAATAATAATAAAAAAAAATTACAGTAAAATTAAAAATTTTAAAAAAAAATATCTGCACCTTCTCATATGAAGTGCCACTCTGCATCCTCACAAAGAACCCGAATCTAGACTGATAAACCAATCCATGGCTTCGTATATAAAATATGTCATATCCTTTATCTTCTTTATCTCCCTCAAATTTACATCGACTAAAGCACAGGCTCTTTCTTATCAGTACAAAGTTTGTTCAGAAAACAGATTCAGTGCCAATAGCAGCTACCAAAGGGACCTCACAACCCTCTTCTCTACCTTCGCTTCTAAGGCCTCCAGCAATGTCCAATTCTTCAACAACACAATCAGAGGAACAAACCCCTCCGACACAGTGTACGGACTATTCATGTGCAGGGGCGACATACCCTCCGACCTATGTAATCAGTGCGTCGGAAACGCAACACAGAAACTATCGACAGACACAGACTGTTCCTTGTCGAAAGCAGCAGTGATTTATTATGATCAATGCATAGTTCGCTATTCCAATCGCTCTTTCTTCTCCATGGTAACAATGACAGCCGGTTATGCCCTGGGGAGCCCAATCAATATGACCAACCAAGAAAGTTTCAAGCGTTTGGTGTATGTGACGTTGAACAAAACTGCAGATGAAGCGTCCGATTCACCTACTGGTGATAAAAAATTCGCCGTAATGCAAACGGACATAGATTTGTTTCAGAAGGTTTATTGTCTTGCTCAGTGCACACCAGACCTCACTCCCCAAGACTGTAGAAGCTGTCTCAGTAGTTTGATAAACTCGGACCTTCCACGGTGCTGTGCAGGAACGCAGGGAGGAAGAGTTTTGTATCCCAACTGCGTCATCAGGTTTGAAATTTACATTTTTTATAGATCCCCTGCATCCGCGCCAACGCCAACACAACCAGGGGTCGTTCCTGCACCAAAATCTGGAGGTAAGTTCATTTCATTGCTTGTAAGAATGGGATAATGAAATTGTATACAATATATCTAGAATAAAATTCAGCTCATCCAGTTAGAGATTACAGGGAAACTTATCTTAGTTAAAGAAGATTTTTTAGGATTTTTTTTTGTAATTATTTAAATCATTTTTGCTAAAAATATTCAATTTTGACCTGCAACATTTGTTATTTTTTTCATAAAATCCTAGTCCTCCCCATGTGTTCCATTTTACCAATTGTGTTATACTTATATTGTGTGATCTGAATTTTATATTAATCGATTCTAGTAAATTTCATGATAATTTTTTTTGGAGGCAAGTTAATTTCATCAGTCAGGAAAAAACAAAAAGTCCAAACAACTTTGAAAAATGAAAACTATAAATCCCTGCTGCCACCACATGGCTAACGTAAACAACGTTAGGAATATAGTAAAGCAGCTGAAGGAAATCTCTGTTGAAAAGTGTTCATGTGATCTATATAATACATACTAACATGTATACTTCACACATGTATAGTTTCACACAATAGACATCAAAAAAGCTTGCGTAACAACAATAGCATTTCCATTTTCACAAGTACAGAAACGTAGCAACACAGGTTAATCTACTCTTATACATAGAAAATATTTGATCTAATTAATAATGACCATACTCATAAATTTTAAAGATATAAGTTCAATTTTGCTATGAGAATTTTATTAGTAAGTAATATGTAAATTTAATTTACTTAAATCTTTTTGTCTTAAAAAATTGAGTGTAGAGACATTCATCACTACTAAACATAAGTATATATAAAAAATATTACTTTTTGTTTCTAATTTTTTATTTTTATTTTTTTGACCCATTTTATAAGATTACTTTTTTAATTATTTCTTATAATAATTAATATTTAATCAAAATATCCTTAATCACTTTATAATAAATGCTATAAATTAATAAGATGAAATATTTTACCTTTTATATCATATATGGACGGGAAAAAGTCATTAACACACGTTAATTAATTTGAGTGAGACGATGAGTCCCAATAATTTTAAGAATAAGTTTAGAAAAAAAATACACATTATTAAGTAATTAAATGAACTAAATTTTATGAAGAATTAATTAAAAAATATTAGATTCAAAGAAATTAATAATTAAATAAAAATTCTTATTCTTTACATATACGCTTGAATGTAAATATTTATTATTAATATAATATCGATCATTGCCATGTTTTTTTAACCATCTTTGCATACTTAATTTACAAATTTCAATCATTTTTATCTTATACCTAGACATTTCTATATATTATATATCCACAACAAATAATAACCATCTTTATTTTTCTTGTCTTATGTATAGCAAGGCATTTTTATTTGTTACTATCCGCACTCAATAACAATTCTACATTATTTGTATATGAATGACGCATAAATTTCTTGTGCAGCTAATAAAAATAGATCACGAACAATTATCTTAGTTGTTGTCCCCATTGTTATTTTGGCGTCTCTCTTTACTCTCTGCTACTATTTGCTAAGGAGAAGAGCAAGAAAGAGTCGTGAGAGCCTTCTTAGAGAAAATTGTATGCATTGTGATTTTAATTATTGATTTGTAAGCTTCAAGTAGTTCATAGACTTATATTTTAATAATTTAAACATGTTGGTCCAGTTGGTGAAGAAAGTTCTATCCTAGAAGGGTTGCAATTTGATTTGGCTACAATTAAGGTGGCAACAAATAATTTTTCACCTGAGAACATGATTGGAGAAGGTGGATTTGGAGTAGTTTATAAGGTAGGAAAATGATCAAATTTATATATACTTTTAATGATCATTACAATTTTGTAAATAAGGATTTATATTTGTAGGGTATTCTTTCTGATGGACGAAATATAGCAGTTAAGAAACTATCAACAAGTTCTCGACAAGGTTCAGTGGAGTTTAAGAATGAGATTTTAATGATAGCCAAGTTACAACATAGAAATCTTGTGGCACTTACAGGATTTTGCCTAGAAGAGCAAGAGAAGATTCTTATTTATGAATACGTGCCAAACTGTAGTCTTGATTACTTTCTATTTGG
Organism: Hylodesmum podocarpum; assembly: GCA_026586105.1. NCBI lineage: Eukaryota > Viridiplantae > Streptophyta > Magnoliopsida > Fabales > Fabaceae > Hylodesmum > Hylodesmum podocarpum. Next base: position 511,490 of record JALJEV010000426.1, on the reverse strand, counting down.
TTTGATACTTTACCTTACACTTCATAATTAATTAAATTCACTCATGTATATGCTTCATTTTTGTTTTGAAATATATTTATTTAATATGTGTGATTGGTTATAAAATATCACTTACTTTTTTCATTTATTTGACATTGCAGATACTCAACAACAACATAAATTAAGCTGGTACGAGCGTTATAAAATTATAGGAGGAACAGCTTCGGGAATTCTTTATTTGCATGAATATTCTCGACTTAAAGTTATACACCGTGATCTTAAACCATCTAATATTCTATTAGATGAAAATATGAACCCTAAAATATCAGATTTTGGTTTGGCTAGAATCGTTAATATAAATCAAAATCGTGGAGAAACTAACCGAATTGTCGGAACACAGTAAGTTTCAAAGTTTAGTTCATTCATATCCATTGTTTCTATCACTTTTTCGCATGATATATGGTTTAGCTAATTTTTAATGTTGTCTTTTCTTTCTTTTTTTTTTTGTTTTGCCAACAGTGGTTATATGTCTCCCGAGTATGCAATGCTTGGACAGTTTTCTGAGAAGTCAGATGTGTTTAGTTTTGGAATCATAATTCTAGAGATTATCACTGGTAGAAAGAATGCAAATTCCTATGAATCGTCACACCATGCATACGTTGACGGTGGCTTCATGAGTTATGTGAGTGTGATAATTTACCATATATTGTGTAAATGCAAAGAAAAATAATAATTTCAACATTTAATTATTTTGATATTTGTTGCAGATTTGGAGACATTGGCAGAATGAAACACCATTAAGCATATTGGATCCAAATATGAAAGAAAATTATTTCCAAATTGAAGTTATTCGGTGCATTCAAATTGGTTTATTATGTGTTCAAGAAAATCCAAATATTAGACCTACAATGGCAGAAGTTGTTTCGTATCTCAATAATCACTCGGTCGAATTACCATCTCCTCAAGAACCAGCATTTTTCTTTCATGGAATAGATCAAAAAGTAGTTATGCAGCAGGCATCAGGTTCTACCACATCTGGGATAAGTTCCACTGCCTTCTCTGTAAATGAAATGTCTACTAGTGACTTCTATCCACGATAATAGGTTAGTTAGTTTTATTATAAATATTCTTACTTTGAAAGGATACTTCAGACATAACTATGAAAAAACTTCTCTAATATTGTTCTTCCATTCATGGAAATGAAATATTAGACCTCTCTTTTCTGTATTGTCTCTCGTTATGAATTTACTCTAACTATTTAAAAAAATTATATTAATATCTCTTAATTATTTTTTAAAAAAAAAATTACACTACGTGGTGATATCAGAAGAAATTTGTTGTAATCATTAAAAATGAAAGAAATTACGTGTGATTTTTTAAAAAAGTAATAATATACTTTACTCTTAAAAAAAGTTTGATCAAATAAGAAACAGGACGTTGCTGCACTCCAATCATGTATTTACTTATTTACTAATTCAAAACTTCACTACCTGCAGTTATTCCATTTTTGTGGTTTCAAATTGTGACCAAAATTTGGGAGTTAGTATTACATATCCAAAGTTTAAAATACAATTAATACTCCCAGAATCTAATTAAAATAACTATGTAAATATAATATAAACAAATGAGAAATCAAATAAAACCAAAATCTGGTGCTTTTTCTTAAAAGGTGGAACAAATATCTGACCACTAAGCGTCAAGATATTCACGTTGATATTTGAAGATAAATTAATCAGTATATATAATTTAAACCAATTAAACTTATACGCCAATTTAATTACTAATTGCTTAATTTTCCAAAAATAATACTAATTACTTAATATAACACTCATCTACTGATTAAAAATTCTTACACTCATCTTATTATTAATTTTTAATTTACTTTCAACCAATTTATTTCACACGCATATTTAATATATATATAACTTCTATAAATTCTTAAGTTTAAAGTTCATGCATTTTAATTTATTAAGCAATATTTTCAATAATTGATCTTTATAATTATATTTTTCCTGAACTACTTATCCTTTAGCTATCTTAACATAATTCAAATATAACTGTAAACACAATTCTTAAACTATTAATTAAAATATATAACAACCAGTGGAAAATAAAATAATATACTAATTTAATTAAATTTTGTCCACATTTAATGGACGACATATAGCTGTCAAAAGACTATCAATAAATTCTACACAAGGTGCAATTGAATTCAAAAACGAGATTTCATTAATAGCCAAACTACAGCACAGAAATCTCGTGGCGTTAATAGGTTTTTGTTTAGAAGTACAAGAAAAGATTCTAATTTACGAGTACATGTCCAATGGGAGCCTTGATAACTTTTTATTCGGTTTGATCCTAGATCTTAAGCTCTTTAATAAGATTAGAGTGATTAATTCATTTTGCATGCAAGATTTTTACAAACATCTTTTACTAAGTTTTCTCATTCATTTAATAAACATTGTAGGTACTCAACCAAAGATGTTAAGTTGGTCCGAGCGTCACAAAATTATAGACGGGACTGCTCGAGGAATTCTTTACTTACATGAATATTCTCGACTTAAAATTATACACCGTGACTTGAAACCTAGTAATATTCTATTAGATAAAAATATGAATACTAAGATATCATATTTTAAAATGGCTAGAATTATTGACATACATCAAGATCGTGACAAAACCAAAAGAATTGTTGGAACATAGTAAGTTTCGAATTCTTGTTTATATCTTAACTTAATTACTACTTCTTTTCATGATGTGGATTTTTTTTTTCTTGGTACAGTGGTTATATGTCTCCGGAATATGCAATGCTTGGACAATTTTCTGAAAAATCAGATGCTTTTAGTTTTGGAGTTATGATTTTAGAGATTATTTCTGGAAAAAGGAATATAAATTATCTTGAATCAAATGGACACATGAATTATGTGAGTATAATATTTTACTTTTTCCGGTTACTATACAAACATTCAGTATAATTAAATCAATTTAAATGCCAAGAAATATTAAAATTCTGTATATTTAATTTCATAAATTTTTACAGGTTAGGAGACAATGGAAAGAGGGAAAACCATTGAGCATATTGGACCCAAATTTGAAAGATTATTCTCATAATGAAGTAATTAAGTGCATTCAAATTGGTCTGCTGTGTGTTCAAGAAAATCAAAATATGAGACCAACTGTGAGAAAAATTGTTTCGTATCTCGATGGTCACACACTTGAATTGCCATTTCCACAAGAACCGTCATTTTTCTTGCGGGATAAGATAGACCGTAAAATAGTTACACAGGAGGTTTCTATTAATGAGATGTCTGTAATTACATTTTGTCCTCGATAAAAAGTTAATTCCATTTTTATATCCTTGTGTACTTATCTTATAATGTTAATAAAATTTCACCTGACATTTATATCTATGCTAATCTCTCAACAAGAAATTTAAGCTCCAAACATGCATATATAGGATCGTGAATGAGAATTAGTTTGGTTGCAAACTCTGGTTAATAGTATTTATATTTTTGTCTTTTTTGGGAAATTGATTTCACTATTTAAACATTGACTAGAAAAGAAAAACAAAAAAAAAAATACACAAGAAAGTGAGAAACTTTCAGGCCCAAAACATCACGTAAACAGCGAAGCCCATACAGCAGAAGGAAGGAAAGAAAAAAATTAAAATTTAATAAAATTAAAATATTTTTTATTTTATTTTAATTTAAACGCACATCGTTTTATTTTGTTATTTTGCTACAAAATAGATCAAAACAAGGTTTGGCTAGCTATATCGACTCCCATTTTGCAAATTCATCCCCTTTAATGTTGTTCATTTTAAACCCTAAAAAGAGTTCCAATTTCATTTATTTATACATTTAACAGAAGCGCAATCCACTGGACCAATCAACCAAGGCATAAATATTACATATGCTGACAAAAATTTATGTATATATATATATATACACTAAGTGCAACAAAATAAATAAATTAGATCGATTGGTCGGATTAAAATAATTTATATTTTATTTTGATTTATTAAAAGTTTAACTAAATATTTTTGATCCATCAGTCTATTTGATAAAAATTCATTAAATATACCCGGTAATAATTTTTAATGAATGGATATTCATTTGTCCACCAGAATAAATTTAAATATAAAAATTACAATATTTTAATTTTAAAATATTTTTTTTATTTTTTAACTCCTTATTCTTTCTTGATAAAGAATTTTTTTTAAAGATTAACCTTATTAAAAAAAATGAATTTTGAAAAATTTAGCCTAAAATTCTTTTAGAAAAATGAGATCAAGATATTTGTTATTAAAATTTTATTTTTAACTTAAAATAATTTTGACATGATAAGTATTTATTAGATGATTCATTGTGTTTTTTTAAAAAATAATGTATAGATTATAACCAATTTGGGTAGATTTCCTTGCTAACTATTGGGAACTCAACCTCCTGAAACACAAGTATACGGAGAAAGAAAAAGAACACATAGCAAAATTAACGTGGTTCGGTTCAAGACCTAGTCCGCGAGAACAAAATTTACTATTTATAATTTCAAAAAAATTATAAACCCTCCTTACATATAATTCTCCTGGCAAAAATTATAAACCCTTATCATGTATAATTTTTCTGACAAAAATTACAAACCTTTCTCATGTGTAATTTTTTGGCAAAAATTATAAACCCTTATCATGTATAATTTTTCTCACAAAAAGTACAAACCTTTCTCATGTGTAATTTTTCTGGCAAAAATTGCAAACTTTCCGCATGTAATTTTTCTGGTAAGAATTACAAACCTTCCTATATGTAATTTTTTCTAGCAAAAAGTTACAAACCCTTTTGACACACACTACCTAAAACCTAATACATCAATTTACTAGACCTAAAGATTTGGTGCAAGTGAAAAATCTATCACTCTACCATATATATATATATATATATATATATATATATATATATATATATATATATATATATATATATATATATATATATATGTCTTCACCTTTCTCTTTTACTAATGTTTTCCGATGCGAGACTTTGAATTAACACAGACTCAACAAATCTCCCCTTAATTCAAAGTCCTATACTTCTATAATAATCTTTCTTTATATCAAAACTAACAAAACTCTTCTAGAGCGATCTTCTCTTGCAAAAAGTAGAATCTTCTGACTCCTAGAACAATATTTCTTTGTAACAGAATCTTCTAACTTCTGGAGCAATCTTACTTTACAGCAGAATCTTCTGACTTTTGGAACAATCCTCCCTTGCAACAAAATCTTCTAACTGACAAAATTCTTCTTCTCCTTCAAGTTTTGCATCATCTGATGTGGGACTTTGATTGTATTCCAACAATCCTCCCTTCAAACAAATGACCACTATACTTTCTCCCTCCCCGCAACAGTAGACTTTCAACAAAGGGAATCATATCAAGATAGTTCCACCTACTTTCATGAATCCATCTCTTGTCAAGTTCTACTTGACCTTCATGGATCCATCTCTCACCATATCATACCATCAGCTCTGATATCAGTTGTTAAGAACAAAACAATAATATTATAAGAGTATAGGGAAAAGAGAAAAGAAAAATGAGACTTAGGAATTTAATGTGGTTCAACAAATTACCTATGTCCACGGGGCACACAATATGTATTTCAAAGTCGTACACTTCTATAATAATCATTCTTTACATCAAAACTAACAAAACTCTTCTAGAGCAATATTTTCTTGCAACACAATAGAATCTTCTGATTTCTGAAGCAATCTTTCCTTGTAGCAGAATCTCTTGACTTCTGGAGCAATCCTCCCTTGCAGTAAAATCTTTTGACTTTTGGAGCAATCCTCCCTTACAACAAAATCTTCAAACTAACAAAATTCTTCTTCTCCTCTAAGTTTTACATTTTCTAATGTGGGACTTTGATTATATTACAACACTAATATAAAGTGGTTAATTGAGAGATAATCTTTATATATATATATATATATATATATATATATATATATATATGTATATATCTTGTCCACAATGTTTTTATCATGATAGCCAAAAATCACTTTTTTAAACATCGAATCTTCCAATTTTGAAACAATGCATGAACGAGTCAACACATGTAAATTTTACTTGAGCAATCCAAATCTAAGTCTTTGCCCATTGTAAATTAGACATGGTCAATTTTTACCTTGATTATGAGCTTTAAAGAAGAGAAAAAAAAATATGGATCATATTTTTATTTTCTAATTTGTTATGCATAGGTTTGTCAAAGTTTTAAAAATGTTAAAAAATATAAATTTAAATCAATATATTTTATATAACATGATAATATTTTTATGTTAATATAAATTATTTTATAATATGCATTAAATTACATCCTTTAATTATTTTTTGTTCTTTTAAAATTTTATCTAGTTAATATAAATAACGTCTGAATTCGTAATTTATAAATTTAATTTAAATATTGACCACGTAACTATATTCAGGGTAAAAGTCCTACCAGGGGTAAATTTGGAAACAAATTCCCTGGATAGACTAAGTTTGAAACAAATTCCCTGAGGGGGGTTGTTTTTTGAAGACAAAAGGAGAAGTTCGACTTCAGTTTACGTAGAAGACGACCACCACAATTCGACTTCACAGGGAAGTGCCACGTGGCAAAATTTAAGTGGCGGAAGATGAAGTCGACCAACAAGTTTCAACTTCACCCAGGTGATGACACGTGTCAATTTTTCATTGGAGGAGAGTGAAGTCGACCAACGAGTTTCGACTTCGCCTAGGTGATGACACATGTCGAATTTTCATTGGAGGAGAGTGAAGTCGAACGCAAACCATCGTCTTCAAGGGGGATTTGACACGTGGCAAATTTTAATTGGATGGGTGGAGTCAAAGCTTAGGGGTCGACTTCAAGTTGAAATGTTTCTCCCCCCGGGACCACTATATAAGGACTCGACGTAAAAAGCATTTTTTACTTCTTCACTGTCTCTTCTTGTCTATTCTTGTCTCTCTGGCTGTTTCCTTATTGTCTGTACTCAGTTGTTTATTTTATTCTTTTTGTCTTTTAGTAAAATATGGCTTCGTCATCATCTGCAACTGGTATAAGATTAGAGTGTGGTCCTATTGAGGAAGATGTTTTGTGGCTGCAAAAATCTCATATTTCGCAGCACGTGTGGAATGGAGGGGAAACAAGAAAGTTAAAACTACGTCGATCAGTTCCACTATATATGGGAGGGACAAATTTTCTGGAGGCTATAGCGGGATATCTCCAAGAAGCAGGCTTTTTCTATGTTTGTAGGATTGGGCAGATGAAGTTATTTGATGTTTTTAATTTTTTATGTTTTATTTAATATATAACATGTTATTAGTAATAATTTAAATTGTATAATGCCAAAATAATTTTTAGTAACTTAGTTAGTCTAGATAACGTTTCGTAGTTTGATGAACATTCATAAGATAACGTTTCAAGCCCCTTTGCACACTGACTTTATCGTCAAATTCCAAACCAACAAAAAAATCTTGACCTGACTCCCAAATTGAAGGGGCAATGAAACCTAACAACTCTTCTTGATCAAGGTGATCCCAATTGATTTCAATGTAATGTGACGTATTATGCCAAAATGGTTCTTCGGTTCTTCCTACAACATTATTAATTATAAATATTTCTATATTAAATTGGAAATCATGGATAGTTAAAAATAATTTTATTAACCTGATTCAGTCACTGTCACCGCATTTGGCTGCACATTCAAACTTAAGTTGTTTATTTCATCATCGTCTGATTCAGGAAAATGACCTTCAAAATCTTCCGAATCAGAAGACGACTCAACAAACGAATCGACACAAGATAATCTTCATCATCGTCGCCGCTTGAAAATAATCTTGTACATCCTCCATCGCATTTAGCTACCGTCCGTTTCTCAAAAACACGATCATTATTATATGACGAAGTAGTACCTGCAACAACTACTTCTACACACAATTCTATATGACCCTTGCCCGATTGTTCAAAATGAATAATCATAAGATTCACATCAGCGTCATCAACTACTTCAAATGCTGCATATTCGTTACCTATTAGATACCTACTTATAATGGATCCTATTACTTGATTCGATTGTAATTTAAATTTATGTTTTATGGTTGTTTTTAATTGTTGGAAACTTATATTTCTTTCAATTTGTATAAACCTTTTTGAACCTTCAAATTTTATTCCTTCTTCACAATCAACAACTCTACCATTAATGTATACAACAATTACTATTGTTGGCGCCATTACTTTATAACTTTAATCTTAAAAAAAATAAAAAATGAATCAAATATACTATATATATAAAATAAAAATAAAAGACAAAACAAATCAAATAAAACGTACCGCTATTTTTCTTCAGAAACTCAACTTCTGCGTGAATTGAAACTGAAGCGGAGCTGTTATATATAGACTAGAAATAAAAGACGAAAAATGGTATTCGACTCATGAAGACGAAATTTGTAGTTCGACTCCACCCATCCAATTAAAATTTGCCACGTGTCATCACCTGGGCGAAGTCGAAACTCGTTGGTCAACTTCACTCTCCTCCAATGAAAAATTGACACGTGTCATCACCTGGCCGAAGTCGAAACTTGTTGGTCGACTTCAACGAGGGCCAACGAAAAATTGACACGTGGCGGCACCAGGGTGAAGTTGAAAGTAGTGTTTCATCTTCATCTTCCGCCGCTTAAATTTTGCCACGTGGCACTTCCTTGTAAAGTCGATTTGTGGTGGTCATCTTCTACGTAAACTGAAATCGACATTTTCCTTTCGTCTTAAAAATAACCCATAAGGAAATTTATTTCAAACTTAGTCTATCCAGAAATTTATTTCCAAATTTACCCTGGTAGGACTTTTACCCCTGTATTCATTAATTGAAAATTGAGCCTAACGAAAAAGATAATCCACGTAAAACATCATATCAAATTATTCACCCGACAAACACCTGTACAATAAATGAGGGCAGGAATGCCTTGTCCACTAATTCTTTTTGGGTGAACAGAACTTTATTCGTAGAAACCTCCAGGAAAATCATTACAATGCCTAGTCCACTTTGATTATAGTTACAGTAACTTATTTTAAAAGAAATATTTAAAAGAAATGAGTGTCAAACTCTAATACGCCAGTTAGTCAATTAACTGTAAAGAAAAAAAAATTAATAATATATATATATATATATATATATATATATATATATATATATATATATATTTTTGTAAATGAGTGGCTATTCAACTTCAAGTGTTACCAAAAATTTATCCACAGTAGGTGCGGCAAATTGCATCGTCAAATTTTGTTGGTGGTGGAGTCCGCACTGGCATGTGATTGCGGAAGCCAACTTGGCTATGTATGGACCCGAATCATTATTGTCTTTTGTCATTTAATTAAAATAATTGAATCACAGGGACATGGCCATGTCAATCATGAAGGAGAATATTAATAACATTTTCAATCAATTTCACGTGCCCTGGATAATGGCTACACTTAAGAAAAAGATCCAGTATAAGAATATCAAGCTAGGTAGGTTAAAATAAAGAGAAATATCTGGCTGTAATACAAGTGAATTAAAGGTAAAGAAAGTGGAAGAAAGAAAAAAAAAGTTTAATAAAAGATAACATTTCCTAATGATGAAAGTTTACGAGATAATTGAATGTTTATAATGAGTCGCAGTTAGGTGATTATAAACTAGTCAACTTTTCCTTCGTTGACTAATACTCAAACCATAATCACATTCATACACTGAGCCGTCTCTGATTACACCCTTTTACGCATATTTGCATGTCCATTGCTCATTTCTTTTTCCCACTGAAGAAATTTTGCAGCATAACGGAATCATGATTGCCATGTACAAAACGGTCATGATAGTACAACTAATCCTACTTTGCACCCTTGTCTTCACCGTTACAGAAACCTCGGCATCGATTTTCAACAACGTTAGCTGCACAAGCAACAAGACATTCACTCCAAACAGCACCTTCAACTCTAACCTCAACACCCTTCTCTCTTTCCTTTCTTCCAACGTCACCAACAACGTTAGATTCTTCAACGCAACCTCAGGGGAAGATTCCAACGCCGTCTACGGTCTCTACATGTGCCGCGGCGACGTGCCGTTTGCTCTATGCAGAGAGTGTGTGGGTTTCGCAACACAAACAATAGCGTCCTCGTGTCCCACATCGAAAGAAGCTGTGATTTGGTACAACGAATGTTTGCTGCGTTACTCTTATAGATTCTTCTTCTCTAAAATGGAAGAGTGGCCAAGGTATCAGATTAAGATCCCTTTGGGGGACCCTGTTGTTTTGCATAGTAGTGGATTCTACTCTGCTTTAGGATCAATTTTTAATGAACTACCGAATAACGCAGCACTTGCACTTAACGAGTCTAATTCTTATGCTGTTAAGCAAGAAAATGCTTCTGACAGTGTTACACTGTATGGTTTTGCTCAGTGCACGCCGGACCTGTCCTCCGGCGACTGCAAACGGTGTGTCGCCGATGCGGCGGCCCAATTCGCTAAGTCATGTTGCGGAGGGACCATAGGTGGAAGTGTTCTGTTTCCCAGTTGCATTGTTCGGTATGAAACTTATCCGTTTTATCAACATTCTGGAACATCTGCTCCAACAATGATGAAGAGTAAGTTTATTTTGTTTTGTTTCTTCAATAAAAGTTGTTGGATTCAAGTTGCATCTCTATACAAAGAGATTTTTTTTAATAGAAAGAATCAGGGTTTTAAACTGTGATTGCCGTTGAAGTTTTGTTTCAATCTTTGATGATTTGAAGAATTACTGATAAATGTAATTTTGACATGTTTGTCAATGTATGACATGTTTTGACAGGTGAAAGAAATATTATAACTGAAGTTATTGTCATCGTTGTTGTCTTGGTTGTCGTTTTGATGATGCTTTTTTGCTTTATCTATGGTTTCATCCTGATTATAGCAAGAAAGAAACACAAGGCCAGTGACACAGAAAACGGTAATGTCAATGAATCTATTAATTATCTTCATTATTTGAGGTTAATAGAAAATCCTTGAGTTGTTTTTTTTCTCTGAACTTGTACTTAGTGTGAGTATTTCTAAGAACTGTGGTGTGAATTGTTATGTAGTTGGGCAAGAAATCACTACCTCGGAGTCCTTGGAATTTGATTTGGCTACAGTTGAAGCAGCGACAAATAAGTTTTCTGGAGACCGCAGGATTGGCAAAGGAGGTTACGGAGAAGTCTATAAGGTAACATAAATGTGATGATTAATGTATCGTCGATAATTTTTTCTTGTACTTTTCTGATGGGATGTACTTTTAGGGAGTCCTTCCTAACGGAGAAGAAATAGCGGTGAAGAGATTATCAACAAATTCTAGACAAGGAGTGCAGGAATTCAAAAATGAAGTTCTGTTGATAGCTAAACTTCAACACAAAAATTTGGTGAGGTTAATAGGATTTTGCCAAGAAGATCAGGAGAAAATACTTATATATGAATATGTGCCTAACAAGAGCCTTGATCACTTCCTATTTGGTATGTCACTTCAATATTTATTTCTACATCTACTTAATTCAAGTTAAATTATTAATTTCTTATCATAATCAAATTGGAAAATGTAATAACTTTTTGTTGTATATATTTTTCTGATATAGTTGGCTGATGGCATTTTTTAGATTCCCAAAAGCAAAGGCAATTAATTTGGTCAGAGAGGTATAAAATCATAAAAGGAATTGCAAGAGGAATTCTTTATCTTCATGAAGATTCTCGTCTTAAAATTATACACCGTGATATCAAACCAAGCAATGTTCTATTGGACAATGGCATCAATCCAAAAATCTCTGACTTTGGAATGGCAAGAATGGTAGATAATAACCAAATTCAAGGATGTACGAACAGAGTTGTGGGCACATAGTGAGTTCCAAACCTCATCTTTACCCCCCTTATCTCTTTCAAAAACAAATTCTTATCTGTGTTTCATTTATCGATGCCTCTACTACTTTTACTTGAGTTAATGTGTCAACTTATTTTCCATTGCATGGCTAGTGTAGTAATGTATGATATATATATGCTGATTTATTATTATTCCTTTTTCAGTGGTTATATGTCTCCTGAATATGCAATGCATGGAAAATTTTCTGAGAAGTCTGATGTGTTCAGTTTTGGAGTTATGGTTCTTGAGATTATTAGTGGGAGGAAGAATTCTTGTTCTTTTGAATCAAGTCGTATTGATGACCTCTTGAGTAATGTGAGTATCAAATTTCTATTTGCATTTTATGTCACGGCCTCTAGTATTGGACCATAGTTCAAAAGAGACAGAGGAATACAAATTAAAAAGGCAATACTAGGAAATCTATTAAATTTATGTTTTTTCAGGCTTGGAATCAATGGAGGGATGAATCACCATTCCAATTGCTGGATCCAATTCTGATAGAATCTTATTGTCCAAACGAAGTTGAACAGTGTATACAGATTGGTTTATTATGTGTGCAAGAAAATCCAGATGACAGACCTACAATGGGAACTATTGTTTCATATCTTAGCAACCCTTCAGCTGAAATGCCATTCCCTCAAGAACCAGCATTTTTCATGCATGGCAGAATCAGAAGACATTCACCTACAAATGAATCATCTTCAGGTTACTCCACCAATCATTCTTTCTCGTCCACTGTAAATAAGATGTCTACGACTATTTTCTTCCCTCGATAATAGTCTTGTTATAAGGTATACCAGATTAAAGTGATTACATAATTCATATTAACTTTTCCTCTACTGGAATTTGAAGAAAATATTATTTTTTTTTTATTTAGTATTTTATTTACAAAATATTGAAATTAACAGGATATTGTTAAATGGTATGATGATAACACCTGTCTCTCTGAAAGCGTGTATTAAGTTGAAATTTTAATTTATAATAAAAATTTAATCTGCATTTTATCTTTAATTTTTTTTTTTAGTGTTTATTGGAAATTTTTAGCTGCACACAACATAAATTATTTGTAAAATTAAACTTTATCACTTCATGGAATGAACTAATAATGAGATTAATTTGATAAGATTGATGATTTTAAACGGAAATTAATGATGAATTATTTACGATAATTACAGAGTTTAGCCTGAAAAAATATTGGAAAGAATTGGTGGGACGGGAACAAACGGTCAAATAATATGGCTTGCGGCATAGCTCGTAGGTTGAATGGTTTTTTTTAAAGAAGCCGCCTATGTTTGACAATTCCTTTGATGATTGGCTGCGTCTTGACTCATGCGAGCCACCGGTCGAGAGAGGTTAGCTGTACATTCTTTGACAATTTTTTTTTTTTTTTTAATGTATTTAGAGATAACTAACACTTTACCTCGCACTGCGTCATGAAAAGTAAATATTTAAAATTTATATTAAAATAGACCATCATATGTGAAAAAATAATTATATCATATAATTAAAATAAATAATTATTATATATTAAAAAAACAATGTTTAATAATTTTAAATATGTAGCTGAGATCTCAAAAGTTAGTTAAAAGAGAAAAGTTTTCGAGTAAATTATAATTTTCCACTTTTTAATCAAAAGTCAAAATTTCAATTAATTTTTGCTGCTAATTTCAACCGTTTTAATGACTATATTATACTTTATTATATATCTTCTAAAGTGTACTATTTTAGAAAAATCAAGTCCACACGGATTAATTAAGCTATAATTGATACTTAAATTTCATTTAAATATTTTTTAGTAATGTTTATTTTGATCGATAAAAACAAGATAACATTAGTTAGACATTATTGTTTGAATTATTTATTGACCTTTTCTTTACACACCCTTAAAAATCTAACATTTCAGAATACCTATTACGCAAGATTTTAAAAAAAGAATGTATGATGAAATTTTTAGGGTGGAAGAAGAAATTCTCCTATCAATTAAATTAAGGAATGGGCCAATAGCCAAGGCCCAAACAAACAACTTGGATATGTTTGAATTTAACTATAATAGATGTGAACTCTCTCTAACCACGATGTAATATAAAAATAAAATAAAAATCCATATGACGACAGAACAAAAGCTTGACTTGGTTCATTGACTTGTAATATAAGACAAGAAAAGTAAAACACAATGTGTGTTGTTGGTCAATTTTTACAACTTAGTTAATGATCTAACCCTGCTTTGGACATTTAGTTTGATGCATGACATTAACCCAACTTGGCCATTTTCACAAACAATTTAATAACCCAACTTCAGTACAACAGTGCAACAGTAAAAGCTTGACAACATGGTCCTATTTTCCTTCAAACATTCTCTCCTCTTCACGTTTCTTATCTTTACCATTTCCGAAGCATCATCATATGTCCCTATTTTCCTTCGCGAAAATTGCACAACCAACGATACCTTCCCAGCCAACACCACTTTCCAACTCAACCTAAGAACCCTCTTGTCTTCCTTATCTTCCAACGCCACCGGAAACACTGAATTCTACAACACCACTGTTTCAAGCTCAAGCCCCTCCGACACAGTCTATGGCCTCTTTCTCTGCCGTGGTGACGTGCCCCCGCAACTCTGTCAACAGTGCGTGGCGAATGCAACACAAAAACTAAGTAATCAAGACTCAAACACATGCAAGTTTGCCAAAACCGCTATCATTTGGTATGATGAGTGCTTGGTTCGTTATTCCAACAGAGACTTCTTCTCCACGGTGGACACAAGGCCTAGAATGCGTTTGCGGAACACTGCTAATGTTTCTGACACAAAAAGCTTCTTGCGTTTGTTGTACAACACGTTGAATGAAACTGCAGTTGAGGCAGCGAGTTCGAGTAATGGTGTTAAGTTATATGCTACTAAGCAAGCTAAAATCTCAGAGTTTCAGAACCTTTATTGTTTGACTCAGTGTACACCAGATTTGTCACCACAAGATTGTAGAAGATGTCTCAGTGGTGTGATTGGGGATCTTTCATGGTGTTGTCCTGGAAGCCAAGGAGGAAGAGTTTTGTATCCAAGTTGTAACTTTAGGTTTGAGTTGTACCCTTTCTTTAGAATGGATTCCCCTCCACCCCAAGGAATTGTTAGTCCTACAAATTCTACATTTGAAAAAGGTATTGCTAAAGATTATGCTTCTTTGACATGTCTTAGTGTTATGAACTTAAATCAGAACCACATGTGAATATATTATTTGGGTCAGAGTAGGTTAAAAAAGATGCAGGGCAGATAAGCAGAACTTTAATCTTGGTCAATTTTCTTATGACATAATCATTTAAGTGACATAAATAATGTTTCATTCTACAACAGAGTAAAAATTACTCAAGTCTCCCGCTACTAAATCCATTCTACTGGTTTACAAAATTTTTGAATTTATTTAAACAAGCTAATACAACTCAATTACATGTCTTATTAAAATTAGTTAGAAGTTAAAACTATAAAAATGTTTAGATTTTAGGCTATGCAATGAACCATTGCATATAATGGGTGGACTTGAAGAGAAAAAAGCATCACGTAATCGTAAAGCAATTGGACCTAATTAGACCAATTTTTTAGTGGAAAATAAAACTTGATTTTTCGTTGTGATAATGAGTTTTTTATTACGTTCACAAGTATTTACATAACTATTAATTGAACCCACCAAAGTTTTTTCTGTCTTTAGGTGAAGGAAGGAAGAAAGGCATCTCACCAGAGATAGCAACTGCAACTTTTGTTTCGATTACTGTCTCTGTGCTGTCGTGGGTATTTGCTTCTTAAGTAAAAGAGAAGATCGCTTTCCCGTTCTACAGATACGCAAAGATCAAATGAACTTTGAAACTTGAGAGATATTATTTGTATTTATTATATTTTGTGTCTGGAGAACGTAAAAAGTGTTCAATTGCAGAAATCTGTATAGTGTATGAACATACATCACGGAAGTGTTTTCAAAAAGCTCCAGACAGAGACAGTGCAGGGTTACATGCTTCGAATTATGCAGAATGATCTTAGCCTACATTTCTTAATAAGATCCTTAGAAACTTTATATATCATTGAAAAGATTTATATGTATATTAGAAATATGATATATGTATACTATGTAATTAATTTGAGTTACAGTAAAATGTATAATTACACTCTTTGTGTTTTTAAACTAATTATACTTTTAGTTTTTAAATTGAATATGCAGTTCATCTATTTTTAGAATCAGGTAAATTTGATCTTGTTATATTCATTTTCTTTTACCTTTCTACATTCTTATTTTTTTTCTATTCAAAATTTCTTAATTTAATTTGATTAAATTACTTAAATCCTCCCTCCGTCATTCTTCATCCTTAATTCTTATTTCTCAAGGTTCCATAAGTTAGAAATGATTGGTGGAGAATAATGCAAAAGGAATTAAACCAACAGTTACAATAAAATAAAAACATGGTAAATATTGAATTTAACCATTTACTTGAAGTTCCCCAGCTATTAATTATAAGAATGAATGGAAGATAAATGTAACAGCTTTATCTAGGTGCTTTGGGCGCATGAACTTTGTAGAAAAACGCTTGGATCACTGTAATAAGTAAAGATTCATGGGCATGAGATGCCATGCAAACTAATCCATATATATGGTCCCATTTTCCTTTGTATAACATATATGACAATTTATAAAATATGCATTCAATTTTATTTTTAAAAATTAAAAAGTACAACGTCTACGACAATTTATAAAGTGCATACACAATATTTAAAAAATGAATAACGTAGCAGACGCTTTGGCCATATTTTGTTTCTTTCTACTCTTTAGATAGTAACTGTATTATTTTTTTACTAAAGTTCTTTCCTTTGTAGTGAATCACTTAAGGGGTACCTAGATTATATTAAGTTGATTTCCAATAATTATCTGGTTGCGGTTGCGGCGGCTTCTCCCCTCCCACTCAGCAAAAATAAAATAACATCAAAAGAATTTGACTGAAATACATTATTGTTTTAAAAATTGTTTACATGTGATTACGTATGATAAAAATATTAATCATGGTCACAGTTCTCAACCAAATAATTTTTTTATTGGTTAATAATATAAAATATTATACACAATAATACATGAAAACTAAGTTCGGGTAAAAAAAACCTTTAATATTCTTATTGAGTTTTAATCATATAGGATCTTATCAACAAACGTCACGTTACAATGTCTATTTAAATCATTGACCAACATCCTAAAATAATTAACTAACTTTTCTAGCCAATGTTAAAGATTCAGGAACATTTTTAATCTGTTGGAAGAAAATGAAAGGGATTTAAGTGCACAACAAGAAGATTGATAACACTCGCTTGCTTCATTGACTCGCTCTCCTATGTGTGCAAAATCAAGTTCACACGCAGGTACCATTGTAACAAATGCTAACTAAACTATTGTAAACTGAAACATTAAATATACAACCACCGTATATATGTTAATGCTCTGAAAGATTGACCCTCAACTCCACCATGTCTTGGAATTACTTGAAGCTTCTCTGTCTCTTTGTCCTTCTTAGCTTCTTCTGTTTCACAACAACAAAAGCACAGGGCCCTACTTTTCTTAATCAGTATTGCTCACCCAACCGAACCACAACCAACAGCAGCTTCCAAATAAACGTGAGGACTCTATTGTCTTCACTATCTTCCAACGCCACAGCCAACAATGAATTCTACAACGCCACAGTGTTGGGGAGAAACTCCTCTGACACAGTCTATGGACTGTTCACGTGCAGGGGTGATGTCTCATTTCAGATGTGTGGACAGTGTGTTATTAACGCAACGAAGAAACTATCATCAGACTCAGATTGCTCCTTGTCTAAACAGGCTGTGATCTGGTACGACGAGTGCATGGTTCGGTATTCCAATATCTCCTTTTTCTCCACCGTAACCTTAAATCCTGCTATTGCCCTATATAACGCCGCCAATGTCACAGACCAGTCAAGTTTCATGCGTTTGTTGTTTGACACTATGAACAAAACAGCAGATGAAGCAGCTAGTTTTCCTATAGGTGCTGAGAAATACGCAACGAATGAAGTAAACATAACTGTATTTCAGACCCTTTATTGTCTGGTTCAGTGCACGCAGGACTTGTCGCCCCAAGGTTGCAGAACATGTCTTAATTCTACCCTAGCGTACCTTCCACAGTGTTGTCAAGGAAAACAAGGAGGGAGAATTATAACTCCTAGCTGTAATTTTAGGTATGATTTATACCCTTTCTTTAGCACCAACACCTCTGCTTCACCACCATCAGGGTCTGTTGCTCCAAGTCCAACCAGCTCTTCTAACTCTGGAGGTAATATTATAACTGGATTTTGATTGATGAAATCTTTATTACGTTTGCATATGTGAATGAAATGGAATAAGACTCTCCTTTCATTTTATTTTTCCCAAATTAGAAGGAAAAATGATGTTAAATAATCTAACTGAATGGAATAAGTTCTTTTAGTTTTCATTATTTTAGCAATAGAAACAATAGAACGTAGTACCGTTATATTTCATTACCTAATATTTTGGTATTTTCCATCATCTAGTGTTGTATTTTACTAGCCGTAAATAGCATGAGAAACATGATTAACTGTTGAATAATAATAATAATCATGAGTACAACGGAAGCAATTGCAATACTTGACATGAAACGTATCTATGAACTGCAATAAGGTTACCTCATTTTGGAAATACAGGAAGTAGTGGGGTCTCATCTGGTACAATTGTTGCAATTGTGGTTCCAATTACGGTGGCTGCGCTGCTGTTTATTGTGGGCATTTGTTTCTTAAAGAAAAGAGCAGCAAAGAAGAGTAACTCTGTACAAGACGCAAAAAGTAAGGACTAAATTTGAAAGATACTGACTTCGCTTGTTCTTAGTTGCACACTTTGCTGTTGTAATTTTGTCTGATAAGCATGTCATTTTTGCTTATTAGCTGGGACAGAGATCAGTGAATTGGAATCCCTGAGATTTGATTTCGGTACAATTGAAGCAGCCACAAATAAGTTCTCTGATGCTAACAAGCTAGGTGAAGGTGGATTTGGTGAGGTTTTCAAGGTATGAAGTAAGGGTGCGTTTGTTTTTATAACAAGGAAATTATTCCTATTTCTGTATAAGCCATTTAATTTATGTGAAAAAATCAGGGCTTGCTTCCTGGTGGACAAGAAGTAGCTGTCAAGAGACTGTCTAAAAACTCTGGACAAGGTGACACAGAATTTAAAAATGAAGTAGAGGTGGTTGCAAAGCTTCAACACAGAAATTTGGTGAGGCTTCTTGGATTTTGCTTGGAAGGAGAAGAGAAGATACTTGTTTATGAATTTGTAGCTAACAAAAGCCTTGACTATATTCTTTTTGGTAGGCTCATCTTGTCCGAATTCTTTACAGTGTACATTCTGCTTACCTGCTTTAAGTTTAGTTTACAGAATTTTTCTGAATCATTATTTATATGAGACCAAACTTAAGGAAGCTATGCATAATTAACATTGCATTGATACAATTTCAAGATTTCATTATTGAACATGAAGTCATTAACCACAAGAAAATTATATGGAAGTTTATTCTTGAACATTCTTTTGCATTCCCTTAAACTGATTCACCTTTATTTGAAATTTTCCTTATTAACTGTTTATATTGTTCAATGTTCAGATCCTGAAAGGCAAGGATCATTGGATTGGGAAAAACGTTACAAAATTATTGAAGGAATTGCTCGTGGCATTCAATATCTTCATGAAGGTTCTGCGCTTAAAATTATACATCGTGATCTTAAAGCTAGCAATGTATTGATGGATGGAGATATGAGTCCAAAAATCTCAGACTTTGGCGTGGCAAGAATATTTGGAGCGGATCAGAGTCAAGCAAATACCAATAGGATTGTAGGGACATAGTAAGTACTAGTAGCATTTATTTGTGAAATCACTGGTTTCCAATTCACACAGTCTAAATATCATAATTAATTCAAACATCTTAACAGTTTCAAACCAAAATAAAAGTGTTCATTTTGTAATTCTTTCAGACTCTTGTGTTTTGTTCCAGTGCTGTATTGATGGTTCAATATGTGTTTCAGTGGTTACATGTCTCCAGAGTATGCAATGCATGGAGAATACTCTGCTAAGTCTGATGTATACAGTTTCGGAGTCCTTGTTTTGGAGATTATAAGTGGCAAGAAGAACAGCTCTTTCCATGTAACAGATGTTGCTGAGGATCTGATGAGCCATGTGAGTTGAGCGATTATTATTACTTTTTCCCTCCTTTTTCTCAATTCATAAGTATCGACTATATTGTATAGTGATCACATTATAACCTAACAAATGTTTGATGAAAATTTGATACAGGCCTGGAAACTTTGGAAGGATGAAACACCCTTGGATTTGATGGACCAGTCATTAAGAGAATCGTATACTCCAAATGAAGTTATCAGATGCATCCATATTGGTTTACTCTGTGTCCAAGAAGATCCAGCAGATAGACCTACTATGGCATCGGTAGTTCTTATGCTTGATAGTTACTCTGTTACCTTAGTAGCACCTAATCAACCTGCATTCTTTATAAATAGTAGAACTCAACCAAACATGCCAAGGGGGCCTCAAATTGATCAGTCTACTAACCATGCAGCAACAGAGTCAGTTAATGAGATGTCGATAAGTGAATTAGATCCTCGATAAGTGTGAAATGTGAGGATGTTTTAAAGAAACTGTGATTGAAATACAAAATCTTGTATCTGTAACACCCCTTCACAACGTCCTAAATCACAAAATAGTTCACCCCTTCAAAACTATGTCATTTGATGAAGGGACATAAATTTTATTTAGTAGATTTTGAAATAAAATTCTAGTGTCTCATAAAATAAATCACTCCAATTCAAGAAAAGAAAAAACAAAAGTATGCCAAAGTTTTCAGGTAATCGGGTTTCTTGTCTAGTATAAGGTATTTTCGCCTCCAACAAACTGCTCATCTACTCACTCGTCAACGGGATATCAACATGGTGAATTCACATTTTAATAATAATAATGAGATTCGACACAATAAATATAAGAAAGTACAAACACTTCATTCACAATCAATCATGTTATGCAACCCAGTATGATGCATGTTACTCATAATTCACTCTAATGCTGGTACCGTTTAAACAACTCAGTGATATCATCTACGTTCTCATTAAAGATACTAGACAGTCAGAGTGTTGTTGTAATGGGAGTCACTTATGGTGATCGGACACTGCGAAACTTTCCCCGCCACAAATACCATCCAAGTACTAGGCCGCCATTATGTCCTAATTTCATTCATCCTTAATTTTCACAAACATTTTTTACTCACCTAACATTTGTGATAATCCCCCTCTCTTTTCCAGTAACTCATAATTCACAAGCACATCTATTAGGGGCAAAGTTCCTTCATAGCAATTGACATCCATCCCTCTCATAAAAACATAATTTTCAACTAATCATGAACCTAAGGACTTCTCAATGCAATATGTCCCACCAATAAGTACTCACATAGAACACAACTAATAAGAATCCTTAGTTGATCTCAATCAAACAATTCAAAAGGGGAGTTTCCCCAAATTCCAAATCAATTTCCACAATTTTCATCAAGAAATCCTTCAACCGTAACTATTGTCACTGATAATGAGAATCACTCTAATCTGGATTGAAAAGAATGCACTCTTAGCCAGAGGGAGTTTAAGAAATGCAACAACAAGCTCCAAAACCTGCTCGAAGATCCGCAACAAACAACCATCATCAATTGGAATGATATAAAAAAATGGGGACCCTGGTGCTCGACTTTGGTTGAAATTGATGAGCTTGAGGGGGGAAGGAAAACTGCTTGCAGCAGTGTTGGGAAAGCAAAATGTATGCACGGTTATTGAACGTGAGAATCAATGGAGGCAAAAGAAAGAATATTTAGAAGTATTTTAATAATTCCAACTAGAATATAGAGTACTTGAACTTTTCATCTTGAATAAATAAAATATAGTAAGGGAATTTAAATTAATTTTTTTCATAAAGGAAATTGAGAGTGTTGCGGTAAACTTTCGTGATTATTTATTTTTCAACGTGGAAAAAATATCTGCGTGTCTTTTAGGCCATTCTGTATTTATTGCGGGTGGTACGAGAGACTTAGCTTCGATTTTTTTCATTATTTTCTCTCCCAAAACGTACACTTTACTAGTCAAGTATAATATAGAATTTGCTTTTGTCAGTGTTTGCTTTAAAGGTCATTCCCATTGCCTAACTCAATGTGACTTTTTGGATTTATCTATTCAAACCCCTTTCAAGCCTTATAGATATCAAGTTGCTATCTTCGTTTACATCTGATCCAAAAATACTAGGTTCTGATAAAAACAATAAAAAACAAAAAATATCAAAACCAATTGGCAAATTGAAGAAATGTATAATCCCTTGTAACTCACTCAGTTTTCCTTTTCCTCTTCAGCTCCCGATTCTTTCCAAGGAGAGTAGCTCCAATTTACAGTTCACATGTCAGCACAGACACTACTATACCAACCAAAAAGCACATTCTGGTATCTCCCAGGGCATCCTGCCTTATCTACTATACATGTTCATTCAGCATGAAGTATATCATACACAACCATTTTAGCCTTAAATATTTACATTATATATCTGCTAGATTCGTTTAACAGTAATACCATAGTTTGACAAGATTTGAACATACAAAGGCTTGATTGAAAAATAACATGAAATGCAATCCTTTAGCGAGGGTATACGTCAGTAATGGATAATTCATTCACAGACCACGGAATTGAACAGGTGGTAGACTGATCGCTGGTATCCTGATCAGAGCCCTGTCCGCGGTTTAGCTTGTAAGGGCTTCTTCCACGCAGAAATGATGCTGGTTGTCTTGGCATTGACAAGGTAACTGAATAACTGTTCAACATAAGTGCAATAGTGGCCATCGAAGGCCTGTCAGATGGATTTTCCTGAATACACAATAAACCAATATGGATGCATCTCATGACTTCATTTCTTGAATAAGAACCTCTCAGTGTTGGATCCAACAACTCCAAAGGTGTTTGCTCTGTCCAATTCTTCCAAGCCTGTGGTAATATAATGTTAGTAATTAAAGTTGGCTTATCTCAATCCTCAACCTCTGAACTGGTGCGTAGCTAGGCATTGAAGCTAAGCTTGGCATCAGCAGAGCAGAAGAAAAGAAATTAGTCTTCTTTATACTCACATAGGTTAAGAGGTCATCAGCATGATTTGTTTGATAAAATTCAGTGTTCTTCTTGCCACTCACAATCTCCAAAACTAAGACACCAAAGCTGAACACATCTGATTTCACAGAGAACTGTCCACGCATTGCATATTCTGGAGACATGTAACCACTGAAAAACAGAAACATTATCCACTTATTTAAGAAAGAACAATGACATTTTTGTAAAGAAGAACATCCATTTTTTTTGCAGAAGAACTTCACTTACTACATGTCATAACATAAGCTACTCATTTATACAAGAGGAGATGGCATAAATGCATCAAACTTACAAAGTCCCAACAATCCTTCCTGTATTTACTTGAGTCTGATCTGCCTGGAAAATTTTTGCCATGCCAAAATCTGAAATCTTCGGGTTCATATTTTCATCTAATAAAACATTGCTAGCTTTGAGATCACGGTGTATAATTCTAAGCTGGGAATCTTCATGCAAATAAACAATTCCTCGAGCAATGCCATCTATAATCTTGTAACGTCTTGACCAATCTAGCTCTCTTTGCTTTAAAGGATCTACAAAATTGACCAAATCGAAATACCCATATTATACATACCAAAGTTAATACAATTTCCGTTTACACAAAGCTATTAACCCTAGTCAACGTGGCTGTTCTTTAATAAGGGAAAAGGTAACACTATGTGAGTGCAAGGAAGTGTTTCTGCTTATGAGGTGTCATATTAGTCTGCTAAGGGAAATCTTGAAATGTCCCACAATCGAAGAATAGAAAAGGTACATACCAAATAGAAAGTAATCAAGGCTTTTGTTTGGTATGTATTCATAGATAAGGATCTTCTCCTGCCCCTCCAAGCAAAATCCCAATAGTCTCACTAAATTTCTATGTTGAAGCTTTGCTACAAGGGCAACTTCATTCCTGAACTCTACTGCACCCTGCAATGAAGTTACTGACAACCTCTTCACAGCTATCTCCTGTCCGTTAGGAAGGACACCCTAAAAACAAGCACCAGAATACACCAATTTAACAACTTCAGCATAAAAAGAAATGTGTCACTCAGCATATAGAATAAACTTAAACATGCGGTATACCTTATACACCACACCAAATCCACCTTGGCCGATCTTGTTCTCATTTGCGAATCTGTTTGTCGCAGCTTCAACTGTAGCCAAGTCAAATTGCAAGGACTCCACATCGATAAGATCATCCACAACTACACAGCAAAAAAGAAAGTAGTTATCAGCAGCCAAATTGAAGTCAAAGGAAGCAAATTACCCGCAACAATCACTATGAAGGAAAAAGAGAGATTACTTGAATCCTGAACGAAAGTGTTATACTTCTTGCTAGCCCTCTTACGTAGGAAGCAAACACCCACAATGAAAAGCACCAAAACAACAACAATTGGGACAACAATCGCCACAATTATAGCGATACTGCTTTTCCCTGCACAGGTTCATCACTTTCTAAGACACCACAGCAACAGGGTCATGGAATTTTGATGCTGACAAGGTTAGATTCATATCTTTTAAAAAAAATTTAAGTGGTATTTTAATACTGACAAAGGTTCTCTGATCAAAATTGTACTTTTATCTTAGTAAAACTCTAATTGTACTAGAAGAATAACACTTAAAAGCAACTAAAGAATCCATATCTAAATTTTGTCTATGTTACAAAGGTTAGATACCTGAAGATGAAGGGGGAAGTTCTGGGTGAGTGGACACGGCGGAAACATTGTAAAAAGGGTGCAATTCATATCTCATATTACAACTTGGAAGCAGTTGGCGTGCACCTCGTTTTCCATTACCGAGGGCACTGATGGCGCCAGTGAGGCACGTGTTACAGATATAGGTGGACAAATCGGGCGTGCACTGAGCGAGGGTGTAGAGCTTCATGGAGCTCGTGAAATTCGCTTCTTTTGTAGCAAACTTCTTACCCGAAACAGAGTTAACAGCTTCATCTCTGACATCTTTCAACGTCGACGCGAGAAGGTTGTTGAACCGTTCCAAGTCAGAGACGTTCTGTGAGTTTTCCAAGACAACACTTGGGACTTGGACGTTGAGGTTGGGGAGGTTGGAATAACGTACCATACACTGGTCGTACCAGATAACTGACTCTGTTTGGTTGGTGCAGAAGAGTGTGATGTTTTTTGCTGCGGCGGTGACGCAGTCGTTACAGACGGAGGGGGTGACGTCACCGCGGCAGAGGAAGAGTCCCCTAACCTCGTCGGGGTTTCCGAGAGAGACGTTGGTGAAGAAAAACCCGTCATGGAGGGTGGCGTTGGAGACTAAGGATGAGAGAAGAATGTTTAAGTTTGTTTGGAATGTTGTGTTGGGTCGGTAATAGGACCCGTCTGTGCAGGCATGTGCACTGTATATAGGAACTGCTTCAGTTGCAATAGTTAGAAAGGTGAACAGAGAAAGAAATAGTATGTGGGTTGAAGAGAATTTCAAGATCCACATATCTCTCTCTTTCTCGGTTTAGTTTCTCAGAAGTGATGTGAAATATGATTTGTTTTTACTTCTTTTCTTTTCTCCGAACTAGTTTTTGTCCTTGCACTTAATCTTTATCGTGTTTATTAACTCAGGTGGGGAAAACAGAGGATGAGTTTTATGAGGCTAAACGTTTTTCCGTGACTGCGACCTGTGAGGCAGATTAATCAAACCTCGAATTTCTAAGCTTTCTTTTATTATTATTATTATTATTATTTTTTTCATTTACTTGAGGATGGATGACTCTGTCTTTATCTTCATTTATTTTACAAAGATAGTCCATTGACAAATAATATGTTAAGAAAAATTGAAAACATAATTTTTTAGACATTTCAATCCGGAATTACTAAGTACAAAGAAGAAGATAGGTGAATGCTTGGATTTGGAAACAGTTTGAATGAAAACATGAGAAGAGGTACCCATATTACTATTGGGTCATTCTTAGGCAGAATAACTTCTTAATCTTTAATTAGTTAATAAAAATTAGAGATTAACTTGAAAAAATTGTATATTCTTTAATTTATTTTCCCCCTCCCAAAAACAGGAAATAAATGTCAAATAAAAAAGCTACAACTTTGCTTTAGTTGAACTTTTGAATTAATATACACAATTTCTCTCCCTAAAGTATACCGGTGTTCTAGACAAATTAATTGCTGCTGCTTGTTCAAAATTCCAAACAAATGCATACACAATTTCAATACCTGAAAGCAGGTTTATAGGGTGATGTTGTAAAACAAATAATTTTCAATGTAGATTATGACGTGAAACATAATTTTAAAGTTTTGATGGAGAAAGAAGTGAGACTAGTCAAAGGAATAGGCTAAAGACCCAAAGTCAATTTCGGCGTCTAAATGGATCGGTCTGGACAAGTAGAAAAGAGACAGGTGGATAATCAACATTCAAAGAGACACATGGAGGAATGAAAAGTCTAAGAATAATCACCATTTTATTGTTTTGTCCATTAAAGAAAATTAAAATATCCTTATTTTATACCTTTCCTTTTATTTTAAAAAATATTTAAATTATATTACATACATTTTTTTCACCTACCTTTTGTACAATTATGTAAAAAAAAAAAAATCAAGAGTTTTAACTTTCTCTCATTTTACTTTAATTTTAGTAAAAAATATATGAAATTATTTCATGGTTATCTTGCTGGTGAACAATTATATAGTCTAGAGTATTTGTGAAACAATCTAGTTAAAAGTTATTTGAAATTATTTTACATATAATTACTGTGTAAATAACTACGCACCTAATATAATTTGATGTGAATTGTTCTCTAGAAATTTTAATTTTATAAATATCAAAAGATATCTATAAATACTAGAAGTAATAAAAAAATTTAATTATATAAAATTAATCCATAATCATCCAAATCCAAACAACTAGAGTCTATTTTAATGAATTGATTTTATATTTATATTCAAATTTTTGATTTCAAATTCAAATATTTATTTTGACTTTTAATATTAAAATTTGTGATTGATTATTATATATAATAGTTGAATGTTACAACATTTTCTTAAATCTCTTGGATTGAAAAATGAATTAATTAATATCAGTTGAAAAATATCTTGATTGATATTGACAAAAAAATCTATGATAAGTTGATATTGATAAAAATTCCCCCGATCAATGTCAACTTAAAAAAAATTGTCCTAATTGATATTGATCAAAATATCTTTGACCAATATTAGTTGAAAAATTTAATGATCAACGTCAGTCGAAAAATGAAAATTTACATGGATTAATATCGACCAAAAATAATTATAAGAAAATACATCGATATGACTAAAATTAACTTCACCTAATTTAAAATTAGAAGTAGAAACAAAATTAAGTGTATCTAACCCACCTGCCAAACTAATAATTACAGCAAAGTGAGTAAACATTAACATGGTCGATGCTGATGCAGCTACTATTCTGAGTTCTGACAAGTCACAATCACAATCTTGATTTTCAGAAGTAATAACATTGTTCCACTAAACTAACGATAATTATCTCTTTCACGGACTGCAGCATCAGGCTCAACTACACCTCAGAATAATTCTGTTTATCAACCCCAAATCAAAATAGTCAGCACCTACATTAATATAAAGCTAGTAAATAATTACTTAAATAAAGTAAGAGTTCAAAATCTGTTACCATTTTTCCTCCACATTTCTATAACACTCCTAGCTTGCTTTCTCATGACAGTACATATGCCAAAAGTGAAAAGCACCATTGCAGCAACAATAGGGATAACGAATGTAAGAATCACTTCAACACGACTCCGTCCTAAACAAACATCAACAAAATTCAATTCAATTCAATCACTCACTTGTCAAAACTCAAAAATCAAATTACTACAATTCACTGTTGTACCTGAAGGACGAGACTTTGGTGGGTCCAATATTTTAGTGCTATTGTAAAATGGATACACTTCATATCTGATATTGCATCCTGGAAGCAACACCCTCGTTCCTCGTTTCCCATCACAGCAATTAGGAACAGAGGCAATGGCACTTCTGAAACACATGTCGCAATCGAACAAAGACAATTCCGGTGTGCACTGCACTAACCCATAAAGGGTCACTGAACTCGTCAAGTTAACTTCCCCTGTTGCGAATTTCTCATCTTCAGAATTCGCAGCTTTCGTCGCCAGAGAATTCAGCAACCCCGCAAGCAACTCGTTGAACCGGTCAAGGTCAACGGGAGCAACACTTTTGGAATCAGAAATGGACACTGAGGGTACTATGTTATTAAGGTATTGGTTGGAGTAGCGTACCATGCACATGTCGTACCAGATTATGGCCTCTTTCTCAACTGGGCACCGGCGCTTTATGCCACTGGCTGCGGCGGTGACACAGCCGTGGCACGTGGCAGCGACGGTGTCGCCGCGGCAGAGAAAGAGACCTTTGATGGAGTTGGGGGTTTCACTTCCAATTGTTGTTTTGTAGAAGTGTGTGGCTTGGGTGGCGTTGGAAGAAAGGTAAGAGAGAAGGAGGTTGAGGTTGGTTTGGAATGTTGTGTTTGGTTGGTATTTGAGAGAGTCTGTGCAGGCATGGGAACTGTAAATTGGAGCTGCTTTGGTTGAAAAGAATAAGGAGCTAAAGAGGATAGGAATTAGAAAATAGTTGGAAGGAGGCATCTTGGTGATCTTCGTTTGCAGGGGATTGTACATTTCTGGAATTTGCAAAATTGTTTTTGACGTTTTTATGTTTCTTACTGTTTTTTTTTTTTCAAAACCTAGAATTTTTGGATCAGATGTAAACAGTGACAGCCACTAAATATCTAGAAGGAAGATGGTTGAATGGATGGTGCAAAAAGTCATATTGGGTTGGGCACTGGGAAGAACTTTTAAAACAAAAGCACTAACCATATAGCAATGTCAGGCCAATCATTTTACGTGTAGGTTGCGGAAATATTAGTGTGAGAGCAAATCCCCGTTTACTTTCGTGGCAATGGTAAAATAGGAAAGTTACTTCACTTGTGTCCTGCCTGCCTCACATGTCCAATCAAAGGGGGAAAAGTATCTTAAGTAACAAGAGATTGGTTGGTTATTTGATGAACATTTTTAGTCAAATTTGATGGCTTAAAAGTGAATTGACATAGCAGAACAGTGCCTGATCATCAGCCTATGTGTGGATACCCTTTTGGGTCATCTTATCTTTGAAGTATGAGTAAACACCATAAAAACAAACTCCTTTGCATTTTTGTTCTTCTTGAATGGATAAGAATGTAAGATTTTATTTTAAAACAAAATTCTCTTCTAGGTTCACGCTGATGAATAAATGACAAAAATACATCATAATATTGGTCGTCACTGTTCTTGATTGCAGAAACCTTATTCATATAGCTAGCTGTATTTCTTCTTTAACTAGTGGAAACTCGGAAAACAAATTTGCACTATTACCATAATTGATTAATAGTATATCGGCTACATTGTAGGAGCTGATATTTTGAAAGTTACAGCTCCAATCGTTATTGAAGTTGCAATAGGTAAAGTTTACATTTCGCCGAGAGAAAACAATTAAGTGAAGTCGTCACTTGTGCTACACGCAATAAACATGAAAATGTATTTTTTCCACTTCAAAAATTAAAGAGTCATTAAATTTTATTGTGTCACCCCTCAACTCCTCACCTTCACTTGATGAAAGTCCCACATCGTCGCATATATATATATATATATATATATATATATATATATATATATATATATATATATATATATATATATATAATAAATATATGATAATAATAAGATTTTATTTTAAAAAAAATTCTATTCTAGGAAGTTGATATTTTAAAAGCTAGCAATAGTATTTTAGAAAGGGAGGAGCAGAACACAATAAAAATTTTTGTCAAATTTTGTCCTTCGTTTGTTGATTTAAAAGTGGTAAGACGAAACTTTGTTCTTCTTTAAAAGTTAATTTTAATACCAGACGTTTAACTTTAATTATCCCCGTTTGTCAACAAGTATAATAAGAATAAACACAACTATTTTTATACTGGTTCGCCTATTCAAGACTACGTCTAGTTACCCAGCAACTACTGAGTTTTCACTACCAATCGTGAAAGGGTTACAAGTATTGTTTGAGCCCAGCAATTTCTGGCTAACAAATATTCTTTGGCCACAACCTTCTAAACAACTAGGTATTCTTTGAAACCCAGCCTCCTCAGGCTATTATAGAAAGGTATTCTTTGAAAACACAGCCTCCTCAGATTAAAGCACCACACAAGTGGATTTGAAAGAAAGTTTAGAAAAACTTTAAGGTTCCTCTTCGCAGAGAGGGTTTTACAATAAAGATTAGAGCTTTTTGAATCAAAAGCGAAAGATAATAATAGCTTAAGCAACTCGCCAACTTGATCTTGAGCTAGTGAAGTCCTTATATAGACAAGTCTTCAAAGATCCGTTAGAAACATGAAGAATGTCGTTGAGCTTTCCAAGCAAAAGTCTTCAAAAGGTGTCAGAGTGCAATCAATGATGTGATGCTTTGCACAACGGATTTGGTGGTGCTCAGAACCTTTTCTAACTTGTACAGAGATGTCATAAAAAAGGATGTTACTTTTTCGTGTTGAAGAGGTTATCTCGAATCCCCATACTGATCTTGGAAACTTTGTGAGAATAACAACTTGGAAACTTTGTGAGAATAACAACTGGATTTGAAATTGGCGCGCTTTACTTCGTCTGAACTTCACTTTTCTTCATAGACGATCTTGTAATCTTCAGTCTTGAAATAACGTCTAAGAAAACGGCTTTGAGTTTGGTCTGATGATAGTATCGTCTTTGCCTTATCATCTTAGGGCATGAATTGAGCTTTAACTTGATGGACGAATGACTTCAACAAATTTGAACTTTGAGGGGTCATCTTTCATTTGTCTTTGGCTTGCAATGCTTCAGTCTTAGAATATCGTCTGTCTTGTAATTATCAAAACTTGAGACGTTAATCATCTTGATCTAACACATCCTAAATCTATATCATGGATGTATTTAGATTTTGTGTGTTTTCTACTATTTGGTTCTGAGTAGGAACGTTTTTAGTAGAAGCTCTTTGACATTTTTCATGGTCCATTATTTCTGGACTAGGTCCCGTGGTTTTGTTCTCTCATTAGTGGTTTTCACGTTAAAAATTGTTTGAGTCTTTTTACTCTTACATTTTGTTTTCCTTATTCCTTGGATTTTTATACTGTCATATATTACAATTCTCTTATTTTTTCCTCAGGTAGAAAAATTTTATTTTTATACACGCTTTCAGACATTCGTGTTCTTTCAAACGTAACCTTACCTTTCCCAACAAAGTTTACATTTTTCCGAGAGAAAACAATTAACTGAAGTCATCTCTCGTGCTTCATGCAATAAATATAAAAATGGTACTTTTTCCACTTCAAAAATTAAACAGTCATTAAATGTTACAAGAACTTGTACTTCGGTCAAAAGAAACCACAACTTACAAGAAGGTAGGCGGATAAACATTTTCTTTAAAAGATCCTCACATTTTCATACTTATCAATGATCTACTTCACTAACCGACATATCATTAACAGACTTTGTTGAATTGGTAGTAGACTGATCAATTTTATGACCCTACGGCATGTTTGGTTGAGTACCACTATTGATAAAGAATGCAGGTTGATTAGGTACCGGTAGAGTGACAGAGTAACTACCAAGCATAAGAACTACTGATGCCATTGTAGGTCTATCTGCTGGATCTTCTTGGACACGAGTAAACCAATATGGATGCATATGATAACTTCATTTGGAGTATATCTGTATATGATTCTCTAAATGACTGGTCCATCAACTCCATGGGTGTTTCATCCTTCCAAAGTTTCCAGGCCTGTATCAAATTTTCATCAAGCATTTGTTTAATTGTAATTTGATCACCATAAAATACGAATGAGTTAACTTAAGGGAGTTAAAATAGAATAATATTCAGTCTACTCACATAGCTCAATAGATCCTCTGCAAAGTTCCATTAGTAGTGTTTAATAGGCCAATAGCAGGCTCCGTGTCTACGATGGAGAAAAAGGAGATTTTGGAATACCGAACCATGCACTCGTTGTACCAGATAGCTTGATTAGACAAGGAGCAATCTAAGTCTGATGATAGTTACTCCACTGAATTAATAACATGTAACACCCTATATTTCTTGTATTTAAATGGGCAAACTAGAGTAGTTAATTTTAAATTTCCTTTTATTTAATACATCTGTATTTTATTTATTCAAGATAAAGTTCTAAGTAGTTTGTCGTTCATTTTGAAAATAATGAAAATATACCCTTAGTTGCCCTTTTCTTCTTCTTCTTCACCCCTTGGCCTCACAAATTTACTCGTTCTTAAACTCACACGTTACATGTGATTAGTTCCCACTTTGTTGGCGGTGTGCCAATTTGCTTTCCCCCTCCATGTTGCATCAGTTTCCTCTCCTCTTTCTCTCTCACTCACGCTTATTAATTTTCCCCTTGTTCTTAATCACCTCGATTGGAAAACCAAAGGTGGAGCACACTCCATCCGTCTGCATCATCCTCCTTGACTTGGCCTTACAGTTTGGGGATTCTCGTTTGGGGTTTTTGGAACTAACTAGCAAACCTATTAATTCCTTTCAGTTTGAGAAGGTTCGACCTTCAATCTAGGTTAGGGTGGATCCATTGTTACCGGTAGTGATGGAAATTTCTGTTTAAATGGTTTTTTTGATGAAATTGATTGGGAATTGGAAAAACCCCTTTTGACTAGTTGATTGAGATCGGTTAGGATTCCTTGTTAGATAATGTTATGTGAAGACTTTGTGCCTTGTTACGTGAGTTGGTACTCTATGATTGATTAATTATGAGTGCAATGTATGACGATTCTAACCATTGTATTGTCTTAAATCTCTTCCATTTGTTATTCTATTTGC
This sequence comes from Hylodesmum podocarpum, assembly GCA_026586105.1. NCBI lineage: Eukaryota > Viridiplantae > Streptophyta > Magnoliopsida > Fabales > Fabaceae > Hylodesmum > Hylodesmum podocarpum. The sequence continues at coordinate 478,551 of JALJEV010000426.1, read as the reverse complement.
ATCATTGTACACATGTTATTTATGGATTGAGTTTTAGTTAGTGTTGTGGTGAGATTAATCTGATTATGTTAAAATAATAGGTGTGGATGAGAGATAATATGATCATAATGCATGAATAACTCCCTAAGTTCATGATAATAAGTGGTAATTTTGTTAAATGAGAGAAATTGAAGTTGTTGCCATAAAAGAGTGATGAGATTTCCCATAGACATGTGTGTGACACATGGACTTTGAAATGAGATGAAGATTATGGTTAATGGGCTTTGAAATGACTTGGGCCTTGACTCATTGTTCTTCTTCTGTTTCTAGTGTTGTAATTTCATGTCTGTTAATTGTAATGTTAGAGCCAATGAAACAACCCAGTCAAGTAAAAAAATAAAATATACACATAACTAAACGGTTGAGTAATTAGTATTCCAAATAATTAAATGATGGTAAAAGTTTCAATTCAGGTATAAAGCCTTCAATTCAGGTATAAAGCCTTTTTTTCCGAAAATAAGAAAAAGTAGGGGGATCCAAAATTGACTTGTACGAGTCAACCATCACCTGATAAAACTCATCATCATTCATTACACATCCGCTAACCAGAGTGTAATGAACACGAAGAAACATAACTGCCTCAGTAAAACTAGTTATTTCACAACACCCCTTCTCTTTCAGAAACTAAAACTAAACCGAGAGTGAGAGAGATGTGCATCTTGAAATCCTCTTCAACCTACTTGCTATTTCTTTCTCTTTTAACATTTCTAACCTTTGCAACTGAAGCAGCTCCTACATACAGTGCACATGCCTGTACACAAGGGTCCTATTACCGACCCAACACAACATTCCAAACCAACTTAAACATTCTTCTCTCATCCCTGGTCTCCAACGCCACCCTCCATGACGGGTTCTACCTCACCGCCATATCTCTCGGAAACCCCAACCAGGTTAAGGGACTCTTCCTCTGCCGTGGTGACGTCACTCCCTCCGTCTGTCACGACTGTGTCGCCGCTGCAGCAAAAGACATCACATACAGATGTTCCAACCAAACAGAATCAATAATCTGGTACGACCAGTGTATGTTGCGTTACTCTAACAGCTCCTTCCTCAACATTATAATCCCGAGTAGGAGTTTGGAAAACCAGCAGAACGTCTCTGACTCGGACCGGTTCAACAATCTTCTTGTGTCCACAGTGAACGATGTCAAAGAAGAAGCTGTTAACTCTGCTTCGGGTAAGAAGTTTGCTACAAAAGAAGCGAATTTCACGAGCTCCACCAAGCTCTACACCCTCGCTCAGTGCACGCCCAATTTGTCCACCTTTGACTGTACCATGTGCCTCTCAAGCGCCATCAGTGTCCTCGGTGATGGAAAACGAGGTGTACAGCGCCTGCATCCGGGTTGTAGTGTACGATATGAGTTGTACCCTTTTTACAATGTTTCTGCAGTTTCTACTCACCCACACCTTCCTTCGTCATCACCAGGTATCAAACCTTTATAATATGAACGATATTTACATATATATTGTTTATAGTTATCTTAGTTTTGTTTCTTTTCCTATCAGAATTAGAGGTTTTTACGCTTGATAAATTTTTACATTAAAGGTCAGCATAAGTTACTACTTACTACTATAAAATTAATAATATTTACATCAAACCTTGTCAGCATCAAAATTCCAATTGAAGTATTTGAAAGAAGTGAACCTAATTTTTTCCCCCTATGTAACATAACCCTGCTACCATCAAAATTCCATGACCCTGTTACTGGGGTATCTTAAAAAGTGATGAACCTGTGCAGGGGAAAGCAGTATCTCTATAATTGTTGCGATTGTTGTTCCAATTGTTGTTGCGGTGCTACTTTTAATTCTTGGCTTCTGTTTCCTTCGTAAGTCGGCCAGCAAGAAGTATAATACATTCGTCCATGATTCAAGTAATCTCTCCTTTTCCATCATAGTCATTGTTCCGGGTAATTTGTTTCCTTTGACTTTAATTTAGCCTGCTGATAACTGTCTTTCTTTGCTGTGTAGCTATGGATGATCTCACTGATGTGGAGTCCTTGCAATTTGACTTGGCTACAATTGAATCTGCAACAAATGGATTCTCGAATGAGAACAAGATTGGCCAAGGTGGATTTGGTGTGATTTATAAGGTATAAAACATGTTTATGCCAAATGTTGGATGATATATTTCTATTTTTTGCAAAAGTAGTTAAATTGGTCTATTCCTATGCTTGTTTTTAGGGTATCCTCCCTGACAGACGGGAGATAGCCGTGAAGAAATTGTCAGTGACCTCCTTGCAAGGTACAACAGAGTTCAGGAATGAAGCTTCCCTTGTGGCAAAACTTCAACACAGAAATTTAGTGAGACTATTGGGATTTTGCTTGGAGGGGCAGGAGAAGATCCTTATCTATGAATACATACCAAACAAAAGCCTTGATCTCTTTCTATTTGGTATGTATCTTTTGTAGTCTTCTATTGTGTGGCATTTCAATTAATGTAGTGATTGATTGCCCTGAACAGAACATAAGCCCTGATATTACACCTTATGAATAGAATCACTTCTTTGTATTCGCATTGTTTTACCTTTTCTCTTATTGTATGAATGGAGATTATAGTAACTTTGCTATAGGTAACTTTGTTTCATTTTGGTAAATTTTGTAGATCCTGTAAAGAAAAGAGAGTTAGATTGGTCAGGACGTTACAAGATTATAGATGGCATTGCTCGAGGAATTGTTTATTTACACGAAGATTCCCAGCTTAGAATTATACACCGTGATCTCAAAGCTAGCAATATTTTATTAGATGAAAATATGAATCCGAAGATATCAGATTTCGGCATGGCAAAAGTTTTCCAGGCTGATCAAACTCATGTAAATACAGGAAGGATTGTTGGGACTTTGTAAGTTTGATGTCGTTACGTCATCTCCTCTTGTTTAAATGAGTAGCTTATGTAATAACATATAGTCAGTCAAGTTCTTCTGCAGAAAGAATGTGTGTGTATTTTTTCCCAAAATGGCATTGTTCTTTCTTAAATAAGTGGATTATATTGCTGTTTTCCAGTGGTTACATGTCTCCAGAATATGCAATGCGTGGACAAATCTCTGTGAAATCAGATGTGTTCAGCTTTGGTGTCTTAGTTTTGGAGATTGTGAGTGGCAAGAAGAACACTCGAGTTTGTCAAACAAATCATGCTGATGACCTCTTAAGCTATGTGAGTATTAAGAAGAATAATTTCTTTTCTTCTGCTCCGCTGGCTTGGCTTTAATGCCTAGCTTCACACTAGTTCAGTGGTTGAGGATTGAGATATGCCTTGTTTAAACGCTAACATTATACTACCACAGGCTTGGAAGAATTGGACAGAGCAAACAGCTTTGGAGTTGCTGGATCCAACACTGAGAGGTTCTTATTCAAGAAATGAAGTCATGAGATGCATCCATATTGGTTTATTGTGTGTTCAGGAAAATCCATCTGACAGGCCTTCCATGTCCACTATTGCACTTATGCTGAACAGTCATTCTGTTACCTTGTCAATGCCACGACATCCAGCATCTTTCCTGCGAGGAAGAAGCACTAAAAGGCTAAACCAAGGAGCAATCTGACTATGGATAATAGTTTCTGCATTTCGTTAATAACACACTGTCCACTCAGCTGAAATAGGACATCATCCCTGCACATGAACAGTCCATACACTGTGTCAGAGGAGTTTCTTCCCAACACTGTTACGTTGTAGAATTCATTGTTGGCTTTGGCGTTGGAAGATAGTGAAGAGAAGAGAGTCCTCACGTTTATCTGGAAGCTGCTGTACTGTTGGCTGTGGCTCTGTTTCGTTGAACAATACTTCGTAAGAAAATAGGGACCTGAACTTTTGTTATTGTGAAACCGAGGAATCTAATGAGAACAAAGAGACAGAGAAGCTTCAAGGAATTCCAAGTCATTGTGGAGTTGAGGGTTAATCTTTCAGAGCATTAACATATATACGGTGGTTGGATATTTAATATTGCAGAGTACAATATAGTTTAGTTTAGTTAGCATTTGTTAGGATGGTACCTGCGTGTGAACTTGAATTATGCACACACAGGAAAGCCAGTCAATGAAGCAAGCGAGTGTTATCAATCTTCCTGTTGTGCACTTAAATCCCTTTCATTTTCTTCCAACAGATTAAAAATGTTCCTGAATCTTTAACATTGGCTACAAAAATTAGTTAATTATTTTAGGAAGTTGGTCGATGATTAAAACTACAATGTATAAAAATAATAAAATAAACTAAGTCGTAGAATAAATAAAACAAATAACAAATCTTATAAAATGAACAACTTGTGTAACGAAAATTATACATATATCATCAAATTCTTCATAGGATTCTTTGAAAGCAGCCGTTGTCTCCGAGAAACTATACCGAGGTTAGAGAGATGTGCATCTCGAAATCTTCTTCAACTTGCTGGCAACTTCTTTCTCTGTTAACCTTTCTAAGCGTTGCAACTGAAGCAGCTCCAACATACAGTGCACATGCCTGCACAGAAGGGTCCTATTACCAACCCAACACAACATTCCAAACAAACTTAAACATTCTTCTCTCATCCCTGGTCTCCAACGCCACCCTCCACGACGGGTTCTACCGCACCACCATCTCTCTCGGAAACCCCAACCAGGTTAAGGGACTCTTCCTCTGCCGTGGTGACGTCACCCCCTCCGTCTGTCACGACTGTGTCGCCGCTGCAGCAAAAAACCTCAAACACCTCTGCACCAACCAAACAGAATCTATAATCTGGTTCGACCAGTGTATGCTGCGTTACTCTAACAATCCCAACCTCGACCAAAAATCGCCAAATGTCAACGTGGTAAGCACAGAGAGCGTCCCTGAATCGGACCGTAGCCGCTTCAACGATATTCTGGCAGCCACGTTGAACGATGTAAAACAAGAGGCTTTGAACTCTGCTTTGGGTAAGAATTTTGCTGCAAAAGAAGCGAATTTCACGACATCAATGAAGCTCTACGCCCTCGCACAGTGCACTCCTGATTTGTCCTTCCTTGACTGTCAAATGTGTTTCTCAATAATGTCCATCGGTGGCCTCGGTGATGGAAAACGAGGTGAACAGCTCATGTATCCGGCTTGTAATTTAAGATATGAATTGTACCCTTTTTACAATGTTTCCGCCGTGTCTCCTTCATCCCCAGGTATCAACCAAACCTTTATGATTGTTTTTAGTTATTTTAGTGTTGTTTATGTTCCTATCAAATTCAAACCTCATTTGAACTTGGCATCTCAAAGGAAAATATCCTCTGACTAATAAAATGTAACTTTTAATAATTCAAGTATGATTTTTTTTTTTGAAGTTTATATTTTATGTTTTTAATTTATATCATTTTAATATTTAAATAGTTTTTTTTTAGAATGTTAATTTTACATGATATAATTTAAATATTATAAGTGAACCTAAATTGTTGATCACCACCACGGAGAATTTTAATACATATTTCCGGAAAGATATCGTTCCTAACTCTCCCAGACAATCACTCAAACACCCAACTAATACAGACATTAGACATTACGTGCATTTATGAACTCATGTATTTTTTTATCTCGAGAATTTTGATGGTATAAAGTAAATTAAACTGGTACCATATTCCTGAATATATATATATATTTTTTTTTTTAAGTAACCAGACTCTGATTTGATTGAGTAGAGGCAATGCCCGTTTGGGGAAAAAATATAAACAATGGCCGTTGACCTTGGCTCTCCCGTTTCCGTGTGCTAATATTAAATTCGTCATTTTCCAAAAGTCAAGTTACCGGAGATTCTCTTTCCATTAGAAAAGAAAATACGGTCTGTTGACGTTGTGTTGCCTTGCCACGTCCCACACCTTTAGCTGCCACTACAACTTCACTCTCGTTACCTAGGATTTAAGACAACGCATAATATCCAACACATAAAACCTAAAAACAAATCCGAGGTATTCTTAACCGCAAAATCAACTTCGATCCAACATGCATATCTTCTACTTCTCTACAACCCCATTAGCACTTTTCTCTCTGTTTTCTATGTTCATCCTCGCAATTGAATCAGCATCTACATACAGTAGCCGTGACTGCGCAAACCAAACTTTATACCAACCCAATACAAAATTTCAATCCAACTTGAATTCCCTCCTGTCTTCTCTCACTTCCAATTCCTCCATCAACTCCAACAACGGTTTCTACATAACCACCATGGGTCAAGACACCCCTGACACCATCAACGGCTTGTTTCTCTGCCGCGGTGACGTCAACGCCACCTTCTGTCACGGCTGCGTTGCCGCCGCAGCCACTAACATAACACGCCTCTGTCCCAACGACAAACAGGCCATGATCTGGTACGATGTGTGTATGCTACTTTACTCCAACAAAGCATTCGACATCTTTTCTCCCATAGATGCCTTAAACGACAGAGGAAATGTCGTAAAGTTGAACCTCGAACAGCTCAATCAAGAACTGTCTGAGTTGTTGAAAGATTTGGCAGCGCAATCTGCTGCGAGTTCGGAGAAAAAGTTCGCTGCAGGGGACGTGAGACTCGCGAGTTCACAGACTCCGTACGGAATGACTCAGTGCGTGCCCGACTTAACAAAGCACTGAATGTGACACGTGCTTTCAAATCGCAATTGCATATATTCCCAGGTGTTGCATTGGAAACGATACAGCAAGAGTTTTTCTTCCTGGATGTAATATCAGATACCAACTATATCCTTTTCTGTACAATAAAACTTCAACGATGGCACTTACCCCTGTACCTTCTTCCGGTATGCATTATATATGATTCTGTTTTTTGTGGAGCTCATCTAAATATATATTTTTTTATAATAAACAATTTTTTCATCAATTATTCTCATGGGAACTTTTTGTGGTTGAGTTTTCGTGGTCTTTGATGAATTAGGTTACGTGAATTTATTGGAAAGACTTTTAGGTAAAAAAAATAAGAAAAAAATTTACTTTCTCCAAGAAATTAAAATTAGTTTTCGTTGCCCAGTTTAAATAACTTAACTTTCCTCTTTTAAAAGTTATAACATCATATGTGAATCCTTTTTCATCTTATCTGTTGTTGAAACCAATTGATGATGTTAAACTTTCTATAAATGAGTAAATAAAAATCTAATTTTCATTTCAAGAGAAGTTAATTTTATTTTTTTCTTTTTGTTTTATTATTTTTTTTCTTCTTACTATCAGTCCTTTTGGAGAAAAAACACTCGATCAGACCCGAAGTTAGTTTTAGTTCCTTTTGGTAAAGTGTTAATCACTTCTTCATATTTTAAAAGAGGCTATATTATGTACATTGGGCAGGAAGCAAGAGTACATCAAAAATTGTAGAGGTTGTTGTCCCAATTTGTATTTTGGTGGCGCTTTTGGTTTTAGGCTGGTGGCGGCGGCAAAGACTGCGAAACAGAAAACATGAAGGAGTCTCGGAACTAAATTATAGCTGTAATGGTAATTTTAGTTTACTAAAGATAAATTTTTTTGGTTATTGGACAAATTATTTAACTACTACAGATATCGAACATTGGTCACTGAGCAAGTATTTTTTTTTTTTTTGGCTTTTTCCAACAATTCAAACTTAATTATAATAACATTGTGTTTGGACGAAGAATTTAAAATTTTCTAAGAAATTTAAATATATAATATTTTAATCGTCCTGATTAAATTTCCTTTTATTTAAGTAAATATTTTGTTTAGATGAAATAATTTAATTTTAATTTTCTTGTTTGGATAAAGTAATTTAATTTTCAAGAAATTAAATTTTTTATTTAAAAATTAAATTTTTAATACTGAATAAAAATAATTAATAATTTAATTAACCTATTTCACTTTTTTAATTAAAATTAATTAATTCATGATTTTTAAATAAACAATACATTAGTTCATTAAATATATATTAATATAGAACATAATAATTAAATTAAATTTTAGTTTTATGTTTAATTTTTATTTTTGTTTTCAATTATTATTATAAGTTCATTTTAATTATTATTATAAATTTAGAGTTAAAATATTATTTAAAGAAACTTTAAAATAGTATAATATAATTTAAGTATTTAAATTTAATTTACTTTTTATATATATATATATATATTTATAAGTAATGAGGAGATTTTAGGAGGAACACTTGTGAAAAAGAGAGCGGAATGTTTACATTTTAGATAAAATTTTAACTTTTTCAATATTAAGCAATTGAATTTTTTTTTAAAAAAGACATGATTTTAATTTCTCTTTGTCCAAACAAGTCAATTAATAAAATGGTAATTTAATTTCAAGAATAAATGAATTGCTATGTAAAATTGACTCATCAAAACAGAGTAAGTTATGTCCTTGTCTACTGCAGTTAGGAATGATTTTACAGGTGAAGAAGAGTCTTTATATTTTGACTTGGCTACAATTGAAGAAGCCACATGTAGGTTCGCAAATGAAAATAAGATAGGTGAAGGTGGATTTGGTGCAGTTTATAAGGTATGAATTAATAAATTTTCTTAAGGCTAAACACTGACATGAATACTCTTCTAGTTTATGGTGGACGGGTGCTTATTCTAATCTGAAGTATGTTTTCAGGGCACCTTTCCTAATGGACAAGAGATAGCTGTGAAGAGGCTATCAAGAAGCTCCCATCAGGGTGATGTAGAATTCAGGAACGAGGTTGCACTTGTTGCAAAACTTCAACATAGAAATTTAGTTAGGCTCTTAGGATTTTGCTTGGATAGAGCGGAGAAGATACTGGTTTATGAGTTCATTCCAAACTCCAGCCTCAACCACTTTATATTTGGTATGTAATTTTGAATACTTTAGCTTTTGGTTTGGTTTTCAATATTATTAATTTGTTATATAAAGGAACTAATTAATTCTTCTGCAGAACTAATTCATAGCCAACTTCAATATTACAATTTACAATTTGACTAATTTGTTAGATGACGACGAGAGCCAAGAAATACTAGATTGGGATAGACGTTACAAAATTATAAGTGGAATTGCTCGAGGAATCAAGTATCTCCACGAAGATTCTAGACTAAGAATAATACATCGTGATCTCAAGGCTAGTAATGTTCTTTTAGATGCTGATATGAATCCCAAGATTTCAGATTTTGGCCTGGCAAAAATTTTCCATGACAATCAAAGTCAACCAAATGCAGCAACAAAAAGGATAGTTGGAACCTAGTAAGTTAAGACCACCGTTAATTAGCATATATTCTATCTACTAGATGAAATAATATTTTCTGAAAGGAACTATTTATATTCATCATACATACCTTTCTTATAATCTTCCCTTCATTTCCTCTTTCAACAATCTTTTACATTATTTATTGGAATCTACATATTGATATTTTTTGTACAGTGGTTACATGTCCCCTGAATATGCAATGCATGGAAAATTCTCAGTGAAATCTGATGTGTTCAGTTTTGGAGTCTTGGTTTTGGAGATCATTAATGGCAAGAAGAACTCATGTTATTATCAATTAAATCAAGATGATGATCTCTTGAGTTTTGTAAGTTTCAACTACTAGTTAATAACTAAACATATTTTCTTTAGTAGTGTCAAATTTTGATGACCTTTTGGTTTATTGCTGGACGCCAGAAATGTCAAACTTCTAAGCTAATTTACTTAAAGTTTTGCCACAGGCTTGGAAAAATTGGACGAATCAAACACCTTTCCTGATATTGGATCCAAAACTGAGAGGTTATTATTCTCAAAACGAAGTTCGAAGATGCATCCATATTGCTTTATTATGTGTTCAAGAAAATCCAGCAGATAGACCTTCGATGTCGACTATAATGCTTGCGTTGAACAGTTATTCAGTAACTTTAGCGTTACCTCGACAACCAGCATCTTTTCTGCTAGCAAGAATAACACCACTAGGACACCAACAGCCAGCATCAATTGCATTGTCTGTGAATGATTCTTTAATTACTGAAATATATCCCCGATAGAGGTTGTAATCAATCACTATAATGTAGTTCTGTATATGCTATAATCTGATTAAACTATGATTAATATATGAATATGTACATGAAATGCCTTCAACACTCTAAATACTTGTTTTCTAACACTGTACTGTTGATGTAAATTTATTAAAAATCTCAAGTTTTTGTGATCCCTCTTCTCATTAAATACATTTCTTTTCTGATTGTATAATTTTTAAAAAAATTCAATTTATAATTGAGAAATTATGGAGAGAATGTTTTACACCTCTTTCTCTTACTAGTATTTGAGTGCATTTTAGAAGCAACTACTTCCATCTAATGAAATGAATCCATTCATCCAGTCTCGTGAAAATTATTATTTTGGTGAGCTAATTATAATATTATTTTCATTGACATTGGAAATTTGGAAATCAATACTCGGGTTTGGGCTTTGTGAGTTTTATCCAGAAATAATAAAACAATATCTAATAAATCAACAAACCTTGAGATTCTGCTTTTAAATTGAAACTGCAATACTCCTATATTTTTTATATTTAATTCAATTTCTTATTATTAATTATTAAATAATTTCAAATAAACTTTATTAATCCTGCTGGCACATTTTTATATAATCAAAATACTTTTAATTTTACATATTTCTATATTTATATTTTTAGTTGACATCTTTTTATACAATAATTGGAACAAACTTACAGGGTCAATGTGGCGGCAAAAGCTTGGGGTCAACTCCCTAATCCACACTTATATTGCTGGCATTCATCCCTGATCACAAACTTCAAAATCAAGCCAAAATATCCTAACATGAGAAACAGAACAACAAAGGTTTTCCAACATAAGAATCTAAACACATGAAGGAATAGAATTCCTCACATATCTAACATGCTTGTCTTCAACTTCTTTACAACCCCGTTAGCGCTTGTATGTCTAATCTGTATGCTCTTCCATGCAAGTGAATCAGCACAAATTTACAGTGCACACTTCTGCTCCAACTGGAAACTTTTATCAACCCAACACAACATTTCAGTTCAACTTGAATATCCTCCTCTCCTCTCTTATTTGGAACTCCCTTCAGTCCAACAACGGTTTCTACTGAACCTCCGTGGCTAAGGACACCCCAAACAACATCAACGGCTATTTCCTCCTCTGTGGCGATGTCAACACCACCATCTGCCACTGCTTCCTAAAGACTAGGACAGTAATTTAACGAAAAAATAATAATAAATATCTGTACATAGAAATATTCAGTCTTAAAGTAACCTTTAGCACTCCTCCTTTAGGCGCTACAAACACCAACTTCCTGCATTAGAAACTTGAATTTGCTTACTGGAAGTGGTTTGGTAAATAGAAACTTGAATTCAAATTTGCAATGAATTAGAGTTACAACTCCATCTTTTTGCACTTCTCTTAAAGAAAAATAACTTGATGTTGAAATGCTTAATTTTTCCATGAAAAACAAGATTATGACAAATGGCAATGGCAACTTGATTGTCTACAAAAATCTTGGCGCTTTTCTTCTGCTCTAGATTAAGATCAATTAAAATCTTCCTCAACCATAAAACTTGATTAATAGCTGTTGTTGCAGCAATAAACTCTGCATCAGTAGTGGATTGAATAACTATTCCTTGTTTTTTTGAGTTACACGAAAAAATTGCAAATTCTATTGTAAAACAATAGCATAAAGTGCTCCTCATATCATCAAAAGCACCTCTCGGTCACTATTAGAGAAACCAACTAGTTTGAATTCCTTGATCCTTGTGAATTTAACACCAAATACACTTGTGCCTTTGACATATCGAATCACTCTCTTTGCAGCCTTGAGATGGAGCTCACTTGCACAATGCATAAATCGAGACAAAATATTTACAACATTCATAATATCAGGACGAGTTGTTGTAAGATACATCAAGCAACCAACCAAACTTCTAAAATATCCTTCATCAACTTTATTTGTACCATCTTACTTTTCTCCTTTTGATTCATAGGAGTATTTGTCTCTTTGCAATCCTTCATTCTGAATTATTTTGAGAATCTCCATTGCATATTTCTTTTGGCAAACAAAAACCTGGTCTTTTCCTTGATTGATCTCTATTCCAAGGAAATAGGTCATCAGTTACCTCAAAAGTCTACATCATATTTAGTTTAAACTTATCAATAAGCTTTGCACTACTGCACTGCTATCAGTAATTAAAGGTCATCCACATAAAGTGAAACAACTAAAATTTCACTGCCATTCTGTTTAACATAGAGTGTGGACTCTAAAAGACTTTTTTTAAAGCCTGTTAGATCAAGATTAACATCTCTAAAGTTTTGATTATTACAAGACAGACGGAACATCAAGTCAGACGCAACGAGCACAGACGGAAGATGACCCTTCAAAGTTGAAGTCATTCGTCTATCTCAAGTCAAGTCATCAAACGATAGGCTAAGACGAAAACTCTTAAGATTAAAGAAGTTCATCATCTGCCAAAGAAGTGAAGCAAAGTATGAGTCACTCGCGCCAAGATTTCAAATCTTAAGAAGTACTCATTAGAAGCATCCAACATCAGTATGGGGATTCACGCTTACATATGCAACTCGAAAAGGTCCTCACCTTTTTGTCAAAATCTTTGTACAAGTCAGAAAAAGTACTGCACACGCTATCTAAATCCGTTGCACACGCCATCAATCACTCAAGTACTATAACGTCTGTTCATTAAAATCAAACTATAACATCTGTTCATTAAAATCAACCTTTGAAGATTAAGATTGTTTCGTCTGAACATATTTAAACGCACAGACGAAAGGAACAAATTTTTTTAAGTAACACAATTCAACCCCCCTTCTTGTGTTCTATCTTTTACACAAAGCCAAGGCTAAGCAAATAATCATCTATTCGACCATATCAAGCTCTTGGGGCTTATTTTAGACCATAAAGGACTTTATATAATTGATAAACTTTGTCTTCTTTGCCTTCCACGATGAAACCTTTAAGTTGCTCAACATAGATTTCTTCTTTAAGGATCCCATTAAGGACCACTGATTTGACATCCATCTGATGTACTTTCCAGCCAAGTTATGTAGAAATAAAGAGAAGTAACCTAATTGTATCAAGTCTAGCAACTGGCGCAAATGTGTCAGAATAATCAACACAAAACATTTGTGCATACCCGTTAACTACAAGCCTTACTTTATGTTTCCTGATTGAACCATCAATATTTAACTTAGTTCTAAAGGTTGGGATGCAAACAATGTCCCACACCGGAAAAACAAAGGATGTCATATGAGTTTATAAACACATATAGTACCTCTATTGGTAAGAGGGCTTTTGGAGGAAGTCCAAAAACAAAATCGTGAGGACTTAGGTTTTAGGCTCAAAGCAGACAATATCTTACCATTGTGGAGATGTGTGTGTATTTTTGTAAAGTCCTACTCGTGTCTGTTAACAGTGGTATCAGATTTGGTTCATTGTAGCTTTGTATTTTTTTTTCTTCTCTCTTTTATCACCCCAACTTTAGAGAGCAGTTTTGTGCAACTAGTCATTCCCCGTTTTGATGGTCATTATGACCATTGGAGTATGCAACAGATGCCTAGAGAGCAGAGTTTGACGCAAGAAATCTAAAAGATTTGAAGGCGAAGGATTTTCTTTTTTAGACTATTGATCATTCCATCTTGTAAACTATTCTTTGCAAAGATACTTCCAAGGATATTTGGGATTCAATGAAGAAGTATCAAGGCTTTGCTAGAGTAAAGCGGGCCTAACTTCAAGCCTTGATGAGGGGATTTCGAGACTCTACAAATGAAAGCTGTCACTAGCTATTGTGCTAAAACCATGCAGATAAGAAATAAGATGTGGTTCCATGGAGAGAGGATGGAGGATGTCACCATTGTAGAAAATATTTTACGCTCCTTATCACCAAAGTTTTAATATGTTGTTTGCTCCATTAAGGACTCAAAAGATATAGATGTATTCTCTCTTGATGAATTGCAAAGCTCCTTGCTGGTTCATGAGCAAAAGATGAACCAGAGTTTATCTTTTGAGGAGCAAGCTTTGAAGGCCTCTACTAATACTCATTTCTCTAACTCTAGAGGAAAGGGCAGAGGTAGAGATAGAGGAAGGGGAGATCATGGAAATAGAGTTGGAAGTAGTAGAGATAACAACAGGAGTTTCAAAGCCAATGATGATCAAGACAAAGGCAGAGGATGAGACTTTGACAAATCAAAGGTAGAGTGCTTCAAATGCCATAAATTTGGTCATTATGATTCTGAATGCTATATTAGGCTACCTAATAATCAGGAAGAGAAGTCCAATTTTGTTAAGAATAAAGAAGAAGAGACTTTGTTGATTTCGGTTCAAGCTGAAAAGGAACTTGATGAGTACGATGTTTGGTACGTTGATGGCCGTTGTAGTAACCACATGAGTGGAAGTAAGTCTTCTTTTTCTCATTTAAATGAAGGCTTTCGTTTTACAGTCAGTTTTGGTGACATCTCTACTGTGAATGTAATGGGAAAGGGTGACATTAGGATTAGAACCAAGAATGGCTCAGTGAAAATAATCTCTAATGTCCTGTATGTTCCTGCTTTGAAGAGCAATTTGCTAAGCGTTGGTCAATTGCTAGAAAAGGGTTATATTATCACCATGAAGAATGGTGCTTGTGAGATTTTTGACCCTGCAGTTGGAACTATTGTTATTGTACAAATGAGTTCAAAAAGGTTGTTCCCATTGAAGATTGAGATTGATCAATCATGCTTAATGGTGGAAGTAAATGACCCTTCATAGTTATGACATTTTCGGTATGCTCACTTGAATTTTTGTGGATTGAAGATCCTTCAAAAGAAGAATATGGTGGCTGGTCTTTTTCAAATTACTGCTCCCTCTCAAGTTTTTGAAGAATGTGTTGTTGGCAAACAACACCGCTCTCAGTTTCTCAAGGGCAAGTCATGGAGAGCTAAGGAAGTTTTGGAATTGGTTCACTCTGATATTTGTGGACTAATAAGTCCAATTTCGAATGGAGGTAAAAAGTATTTTATTACCTTTATTGATGATTATTCCTGAAAGACTTGTGTTTATTTCTTGCAGGAAAAATCAGAAGCTTTTAATGTATTTAAAAGCTTCAAGACTCGTGTGGAAAATGAGAAGAAGGGAAAGATCATTAAGACTCTCTGAACTGATCGAGGTGGTGAATACCAGTCTAAAGAGTTTGAAAATTTTTGTGAAGCTCAAGGCATTCAAAGAGAGCTCACAACATCCTATACACCACAACAAAATGGTGTATCAGAGAGAAAGAATAGAACTATTCTCAACATGATTTGTAGCTTATTGGCTAGAGGTAGAGTACCAAAGGTGTTTTTGTCAGAAGCAATAAATTGGAGCATTCCCATCTTGAATAGAAGTCCTACACTTGTTCTTCGAGATGTGACACCGGAGGAGACTTGGAGTGAAAGAAGACGAGTTGTAAACCACTTCAGCGTTTTAGGATGCATTGTCTATGCACATGTCCCAGAAGAAAAAAGGAAGAAGTTTGATGACAAAGGCGAGAAATGTGTCTTTCTTGGTGTTAATGAAACATCCAAGGCATACAAGTTGTTCAATCCACTGTAGAAGAAGATTGGGATCAGTAGAGATGTTGTTTTCGATGAAGAAAACATTTGGGATTGGAATGAGAAGCAGCCTAGTCAAGTCCTCTGTGATAACGAAGTTGAAGAAGCAACTCCAACGTCTGAAATTTCAGCAAATAATACTCTAGGAGTTGCAAAAGTTTTACCAACAACAGGAGAAAACACCAATGCAATGACTTGCGTTCGAAAAAGACCTGCATGGATGCAAGATTATATGGTAACCAGAATTGATAATGATGCAATTACTCATTTTGCATTGCTTGCAAATTGTAACCTGACAATCTTTGAAAGTGTTGTCAAAGAAGCAAAGTGGAAGAAGGCAATAGATGTTGAAATTGAAGCCATTGAAAGGAATGACACTTGGGAGCTGACTGATCTTCCAGAAGGATATAAGACTATTGGTATAAAGTGGGTCTTCAAAACAAAACTCAAGGAAAATAGGGAGGTTGATAAACACAAGGCGAGATTGGTGGCTAAGGGTTACAAGCAAGAGTATGTTGTTGATTATACAAAAGTGTTTGCTCCAGTTGCAAGGCATGACACAATCTGATTGGTGGTTGCATTGGTTGTGCAAAATTCTTGGTCTATTTTCCAACTATATGTTAAATCAGCAATCTTGCACGGAAACTTGGAGGAAGAGGTATACGTTGAACAACCCCTGGTTATATTAAAATCGGCAATGAACATAAAGTTTATAAATTGAAAAAGGCTCTTTATGGACTAAACCAAGCTCTAAGAGCTTAGTATAGTCGTATTGAGGCTTATTTTTTGAAAACAGGTTTTCAAAAGTGTCCTTATGAGCACACACTCTTTGTTAAAATTAGAGATGGTGGGAGAATGCTCATTGTTTGTTTATATGTTGACAATCTTATATTTACTGGAAATGATAGTATCATGTTTGATGATTTTAAGAAATCTATGATGGATGAGTTTGAAATGTCTGATCTTGGTAAAATGCATTACTTTCTTGGCCTTGAAGTAGTGTAATCTAATGATGGGATTTTTGTTTTCCAAAAGAAGTATGTACAAGAGTTGTTGGATAGGTTCAAGATGCAAAATTGCAATCCTGCAAATACTCCATCTGAGTTTGGGTTGAAACTGTACAAAGATGAAGAAGGGGAGAAGGTAGACAACACACTTTACAAGCAAATTATTGGCAGTTTGATGTATCTAACTGCTACAAGACCAAATATTATGTATCCAGTGGGTCTCATAAGTAGGTATATGGAAAATCCAATTGAAATGCATGTGTTGGCTTCTAAGAGAATCCTTCGTTATTTGCAAGGAAACAAAGATTTTGGGTTATTCTACAAGAGGGGTGAAAAGTCTAATATGATTGGCTTTACCGATAGTGACTATGCAAAAGATCAAGATGACAAAAGGAGTACTTTAGATTATGTTTTTATGCTATATACAAGGGCTATTTCATGGTCTTCTAAGAAGCAACCCATTGTCACTTTATCAAGCACAAAAGCTGAATTTGTTGTTGTTATAGCTTGTGCTTGTCAAGCTATTTGGCTGAGGAGAATTCTTGAAGAGTTGTAGTTTAAGCAAGCAGGAGCCACTACAGTTTATTGTGACAACAATTCTGCCATCAAGTTTTCAACCCAGTGTTGCATGGAAGGAGCAAACACATTGATGTTAAGTGGTATTTTCTAAGAGATCTCTGTAGTGATGGAGTAATTCAGCTAAAGTACTGTCCTAGTGAAGATAATTTGGGAGATATTTTTACTAAACCTCTTAGGTTGCTTCCTTCCAAAATTTGAGAAAGTTGATGGGTGTTTTTGCTATGCAGTTGAATGTAAACTGAAGCTCGGAAGCTAACAGTTTAAGGGAGGGAATGTTAGCCGTAATTTTGTTAAAGATGTTTTATTTGTTAGATAGTAGTTTTATTTAGTCAACAAAGTTAATTGATGGTTGGTTAATTAGTGGGCTAATCGGTTACTGTTTAAGTAGTGGAACAGTCTTTTGTAATGCCTATTTAATAGGCTATTTCTTATCAGTTTAATACAGAGTATATTTATATTTTTCTGTCAGCTCTGATTAACAGTGGAACAGTCTTTTGTAATGCCTATTTAATAGACTATTTCTTATCAGTTTAATACAGAGTAAATTTCTATTTTTCTGTCAGCTCTGATTAACATTGGAACAGTCTTTTGTAATGCCTATTTAATAGGCTATTTCTTATTAGTTTTAATATAGAGTAAATTTCTATTTTTCTGTCCACTCTGATTTAACATGGTATCAAAGTCGATGGTTCGACTTGGACCGGCTCAGACAAGTGATGCAATGATGAGAATGATGTTAGTGAAGGTCAGGTGGACCTAGTTTGTGGGGATCCCTCTAGTAGAGAAGCTCTATTGACGATCATTGACAAGGACTTCCCTTGTAGGGGAGAAGGTTTAATGGTCCTTTGTTTGAGGGGAGATTGTTGGGATGCAAACAATGTCCCACATCGAAAAAACAGAGGATGCCACATGAGTTTACAAACATTTGTACCTCCACTGGTAAGAAGGCTTTTGGAGGAAGTCCAAAAATAAAATCGTGAAGGCTTAGGCCCAAAGAAGACAATATCTTACCATTGAGGAGATGTGTGTTTGTATGTAAAGTCCTACTTGTGTCTGTTAACACAAAATACCCATTAATTTTACTCTAATTACCTTTCTATCTCTAGGTTTATCAACAAGCTCCTAAGTTTTGTTCTTTTCAATCATAAACAACTCCTCCTACATTGAATTATTCCATTTGGAGTTTTTTAGAGGTTCTTCATGATCATCAAGTTTGCATATTGCAACATTACATCTTGGAACATAGGCATATTTAGCCTCAAAGACTAAGACAATAATTTAACAAATAAAAAAATAGTAAATAACTACACATAGGCATATTTAGCCTTAAAGCAACTTCTAACATACTCCAACAACACCTTTGATAATGGTAAAACAGTTCCTTCATTTCTCTTAAAAGATGGAGAAAGCACCATTCACTCGAACCTTGACAAGTTCAATGAATTATTAGTGAGCTTCTTAAACTATTTGGTGGAAAAAAGTTGTGGCAAGTGTCATGTCAAAGAAGAAGTTTGGTGTAGAGAAGAAGTTTGTTGTGAAACAAAGGAAGCTAAGAAGGTCAAAGATGTTAAGAACAAAGCAATAAATAAAATAAATAAGGAAATAAAGAAGAGAGAAAAAGACACAAGAATTTAACGTGGTTCAGCAATTTGCCTACGTCCACGACTACACTAGGAACAGTTTATTCTTGGTGTGCATTTCAAGCTTTACAGGGAGTTCTTTATATAGAGACAAAAGACAGTCTCTCTCACTTTTCTAAACGATGTGGGACTAAAGTCTAAATGAATCTTTTTACATGATGTGGGACTAATCAAACTACACATACTCCTAACAATTCTCCCACTTGGAGTTTGATTCACATCAAAACCTAGTGTAGTACCTTCGTCATCAATCACTCTCGAAGGCCCGTTGAGGAAACACAAAACCTCAACTTATCAATTGTAACTGTCTTGGTCAACATATCTGCTGGATTCTCTGACCCTTGGACCTTCAACAAAGATAGCTCTCCATTACTGATCAAGTCTCTGATAAAATGATACTTTATCTCAATATGCTTGCATCTAGAATGAAGGATTGGATTTTTAGCAAGGTATACTGCACTCTGGCTATCACTGAATAATGGAGCATCATCTTGTTCCTTTCCTAGTCCTCTGAGAAGATTCTTCAGCCATATCATCTCCTTGGCTGCTTCTGAAATTGCCACATACTCAGCTTCAGTGGTTGAAAGAGAAACTCTACCTTGAAGTTTAGACTTCCAACTGATAGCAGTACCGCCCAACAAAGATATGTAGCATGTTGTGCTCTTTCTACCATCTAGATCTCCTCCTAAGTCTGCATCAGAAAAATCCTGTAAAGTGAGATTACTTCTTTTAAAACATAAGTGCATCCTTGAAGTACCCTTCAAATATCTCAATATCCACTTCACAGCCTCCCAATGCTCCTTTCCAGGACTAGATAGAAACCTGCTCACAACTCCCACTGCATGTGCTATGTCTGGTCTGGTACACACCATAGCATACATCAAGCTCCCTACTGCAGAGGCGTATGGTATTTTAGACATGTAATCTTTTTCTTCATCAGTCTGAGGAGATTGCCTTTTTGAAAGTTTTAGGTGTGTTCCCAAAGGGGTATTCCTGGTCTTTGCATTTCCAACATTGAACCTGTCAAGCAATTTTTTAATATAATTCTCCTGAGACAACTTCAAAGTACCTTCTGATATGTCTCTAGAGATTCTCATGCCAAGAATTTGTTTGGCTGGACCAAGATCCTTCATCTCAAAGTTTCCTGCTAACTGTTTCTTCAACTTGTTAATTTCTGTCATACTAGACCCTGCAATTAACATGTCATCAACATATAAAGCAAGAATAATATAATTGCCAACACATTTCTTAACATAGCAACAATAGTCTTCTTCACATTTATGAAATCCTACGCTGCTCATAAATTCATTAAACTTTTTGTACCACTGTCTCGGTGCTTGTTTCAGGCCATACAAACTTTTATGGAACTTGCATACAAGATTTTCCTTGCCTTGTACTTCAAAACCTTCTGGTTGTTTCATAAAGATGTCCTCCTCTAGATCCCCATGCAGAAATGCAGTTTTAACATCTAACTGCTCAAGATGAAGATTTTCTGCAGCTACAATACTCAAAATGACTTTGATGGTAGTCATCTTCACAACAGGAGAGAAGATCTCTGTGAAGTCGATTCCTTGTTTCTGTTGAAATCCTTTCACTACGAGTCTCGCCTTATATCTTTTACTTCCATCTGGTTCTTCCTTTATCCTATAGACCCACCTGTTCTGCAGAGCCTTCTTCCCTTCTGGTAGCTTGGTTAGAGACCAAGTTTTGTTCTTTTGGAGAGATTTCATCTCATCTTCCATTGCTTGCTCCCACTTGACGGAATTATCTCCCTGTATAGCTTCAGCAAAATGCTCTGGCTCACCAGCATCAGTCAAAAACAGATAATGTAATGAAGGGGAATACCTTTGCGGTGCTACTATCGTTCTGCTTGACCTTCTTACTTGGGTCTCAAAAGGTTCCACCTCTGTTGTTGGTTCTGGTTCTGTTATTGGTTCTGGTTCAGACTCAGACTCAATATCCTGCCTTCTATTGACTACGTCCTTTTCTGAGATTTCTTCTAGTGCTACTTTCTCACAGGCCACTGATTGTTTGTTTGCGCTTGCGGATTCTGTAGACCTGTCTTTATAGAACACACTTTCATTAAAAGTAACATTTCTACTTCTGATGATTTTCTTGTTTTTGTCATCCCAGAATTTGTAGCCATACATGTCAGATCCATAACCAATGAAATAACATAATTTTGCCTTGGGGTCTAATTTATCTCTACTATTAGAGTCTATCAGAATATATGAGGCACAACCAAAGACTTTCAAATGTGAAAAATTTACCTCCTTCCCGGACCATACTTCTTCAGGTAACTGATAGTCTAAAGGAACCGATGGAACTCTGTTTATGAGACAGGCGGCTGTGTTTATCGCCTCTGCCCAAAACACCTTAGGTAGGCCTGACTGGATTCTCATGCATCTAGCTCTCTCATTCAAGGTTCGGTTCATTCTTTCTGCCACACCATTTTGCTCTGGTGTCCCCGGCACTGTCTTGATCATTCTGATCCCATTCTCTGAACAAAAATCCCTGAATTCTCTGCTATCATACTCTCCACCATTATCAGATTTCAGACTTTTCACTGTTAGACCTGTTTGATTTTCAACCTCCCTTTTCCACCTTTTGAACATAAAAAACACGTCAGATTTATTTTTAAGGAAATAGACCCATACCTTTCTTGTAGAGTCATCAATGAAGGTTACATAATATTGTGAGCCTCCAAGGGATTTCACTGGAGCGGGCCCCAGACCATCTGTATGCACCAATTCTAGCCTTTCAACTTTAGATCTCATTCTCGGCTTAGAAAAACTAACCTTTTTCTGCTTTCCAAAAATACAGTGTTCACAAGGTCCAATATCAATATGCTTTATGTTAGATAACTTACCTCTTGACACCATAAGCTTGATCCCCTTTTCACTGATATGCCCAAGTCTCTGATGCCATAGGCTGGAACTATTGGCAGCCTCTGCGACGGTTACCATATCCTCATCTGCAAGCATATAAAGAGACCCTCGCTTCTTTCCACGAGCAATAACTAAATTGCCTTTCATTACCTTCCAAGATCCATCCCCAAAAGTAGTATAGTGTCCCTCATTGTCTAACTGTCCCACAGATATTAAGTTTCTCTTTAAGGCGGGGATATGTCTGACATTGTGCAGAGTCCATAGGGCACCATTAGAGGTTCTAATGTCAACATCACCTCTTCCCACAATATCAAGGGATTTTCCATCTGCAAGGTAAACCTTCCCAAATTCCCCTGAAACATAGTTATAGAATAGTTCTAAGGAAGGTGTAGTGTGGAATGACGCACCTGAGTCCATTATCCATAAATCAACAGGACTATCCAAACTGCATATTAATGCATCTCCAGTCTCATCTGATGCAACATTTGCAGATTCATCATCATCTTTCTTCTTTTTGTTCTTCCATTTTGGAGCCTTACATTGATGAGCAAGATGACCTTTTTTCTGGCAGTTCCAACAAGCAAATTTTGCCTGTCTCCCTCTGGATTTTTATCTGCCCCGTCCTTGATTCTGACCTTTCTGGCTACTTCTTCCTCGAGTTTCAATACTTAACGCAGAACTGGAATCAGAATTAGAACACTCACCTGAACCTCTCCTGCGAACGTCTTTGCTTAGGATCAAGTCTCGTATATCATCAAGCTTCAACTTGTTATTACTTCGCGAACTACTAATCGCTAGATAATGAGTTGCACTCCAACTTTCCGGAAGGGATGATAATAGAATAAATGCTTTCACCTCATCATCAAAGTTGATCTGCACTGAGGCCAACTGGGCAAGGATTGCGTTAAATTCATTAATGTGATTAGTAACAGAATTACCTTCGCCCATTTTAAGGTTGACTAGCCTCCGTATTAGATACACTTTGTTGGCTGCAGATGGCTTTTCGTACATGTTTGATAATGCATTCATCAGACCTACAATTGTCTTCTCGTTCATAATGTTGAACGCGACGTTTTTGGCTAACGTCAAACGGATCACACCAAGCGTCTGCCGATCTAGCAGCTCCCAGTCTAACTACTCCATGTCTTTTGGCTTCTCACCCATCAAGGGCTGATACAACTTCTTCTGATACAGGTAGTCTTCTATCTGCATCTTCCAGAATCTGAAGTCTCTGCCATCAAACTTCTCGATCTTCACCTTTCCTTCTTCCAACGCCATGTTCTTGCCGCTTTCCAAGAAAGCTCCGACTACTTCTCTACCCTGAGGATAAACCAATCTTTTCTGATGTGGAAGATCAGACAAAGCCGCAACCACAGAGCATACTAAGAAATTGGCTCTGATACTAATTGTTAAGAACAAAGCAATAAATAAAATAAATAAGGAAATAAAGAAGAGAGAAAAAGACACAAGAATTTAACGTGGTTCAGCAATTTGCCTACGTCCACGACTACACTAGGAAGAATTTATTCTTGGTGTGCATTTTAAGCTTTACAGGGAGTTCTTTATATATAGACAAAAGACAGTCTCTCTCACTTTTCTAAACGATGTGGGACTAAAGTCTAAATGGATCTTTTTACATGATGTGAGGCTAATCAAACTACACATACTCCTAACAAAAGAGACAGATAAGCTTCAAGGAATTCAAAAACATTGTGGAGTTGATGCATCTGTTAAAGTTTTAATCTCTCACGACACTCACAATGCCATACAGTTGATAGATATGGAGTGTTAGAGTTTATGGTTATGTAAGAATGTCCTATTTCACGATGACAAGAGTGAGTCAATTAAACAACCCGGTCAAGTCCATCTTAGTCAAGTTAAAAATAAAATAAATACATGACTAAATGGTTGATTAATAATTAAGTATTCCATAAAATTAAAAGACACTAAAAGTTTCAATACAATCAAGCCTTTTTTTCGAAAATAAGAAAAAGTACGTAGGATCCAAAATTGACTTGCATAAGTAAACGATCACCTGATAAACTCATCATCATTAATCTCTCATCCGCTAACTGGAGTGTAATAAACACGAAGAAACATAACTACCTCAGTAAAACTAGTTATTTCACAGCACCCCTTCTCTTTCATAAACCAAAACTAAACCAAGAGTGAGAGAGAGATGTGCATCTTGAAATCTTCTTCAACCTACTGCCCACTTCTTTCTCTGTTAACCTTTCTCACTGTTGCATTTGGAGCAGCTCTTGATAAATTAAAATAATGGGATGAAAACCACTCTCTAAAGCATATATAGATACATGATAATGACATATTAAATTAATCATTGTTGAATAATAAAAGGGGCGTAGCTGAACCGTCCATGAGAACTTGTTCATTGTGTTTTATCCTCTATGAGGAGTAACTGCTCTCAATCTGGTGAGTGCTCAGAGTGAATTAAGTTAATGATGATGGACATCATTAATACAACTTACCATATGAGATCAGGAACTGCACAATGAGCTTTAATAAATGACTCAACTCATCACGGGTCAAATACCAAGAGAGGTCTCAATATTTAATAAATTAAATAATGTGTATAATTTATATGTCAGATAAAATAGTTAAAAATTATAATGACAAATTATTAACAAAGCAAATCCAAATTAATAGATTTATATAAAATTAAATCTAACAATCTTCCACCTGAATAACATTGATTAATCATTAATGCAAAAGTCATTATAAAAACAATATTAACTATGAAGACTATACACATAAATTAACGAGTCAATTATTATAAGCCTTATCATTGCAGAAATAATATCTAATAGGGAAGTAAATCATATATATTAAATGTTCATAATAATGAAGATAGGAAATATAACGCATCAATGGCCCCAACATCCAAGATACTGCAAGAGATACAAATCATAACGATGTCGTCTTACAAATATCTCAATACAAAGATATAAAATTTCAGACTCTCACTAACTCAATACATCAAAAGACTCAACTAAACGCATTAGGGTTACATGACTTCTAAAAGCCCCTACAGTTAAGCTTTTAGTTAGTGGATCAACTAGCATATTTTCTGTAGCAAGATGTTCAATGCAAGTCTGAAACTCCAAAATTTTCTCTCTAACAAAGAGAAACATACAACAACAGTATTGTCGCAGTATATAACAAGTGACCTAGATTTACTTTCAATAATGTGAAAGCTAGAGATTAGATTCCTGAGCCATATAGCCTGACAGGTAGCTTCATAACAAGCGACATACTCTGCTTCCATGGTATAAGTGGCTATAAGAGTTTTCTTTACAATCTTTCAAGAGATAACCCCTCCTGCCATCATGAAAATAATGTCAGAAGTAGACTTTCAGTCATTTGGGCAACCAATGACCTGAAGTTGATCAGACTTCCTATAGGTTAGTAAGTGATTCTTGGTTCCTTGCAAATAACGCATGACCTTTTTCACGGCTTTCCAATGACCCAAATTTGTGTTGCTCAAGTATCTCCCTAAAGTATTAAAAGCAAAAGCGATATCAGGACGAGTACAAAACTTGAGTATACATCAAACTACCAACAGCGGAAGCATAATTGTGATGATCTTGACTATACATCATTTCATCTATCTCTTAATCATTTTGTGGACATTGAACTTTAGATAATTTATCGTCATTTTGAACAGGTGCGGTAGATGGGGAGCAAGAATGCATGTTAAACCTCTTAAAGATCCTTTCTGAGACAATTCAAGGGTACCTCGTGATCTGTCACGATAAATTTGGATGCCTAACAAAACTGAAGGATCACCCATATCCTTCATATCAAAATGAGTACCCAACATCAATTTTGTCTCAGTCAATAGTTTGACATAACTATTAGCAAAAAGAATGTCATCGACATATAGCACAAGAATTATGAAATTGCTCCTACTAGTCTTTACCTAAATGCACTCAAGTTAAAGTTGAGTCATTGTTAGAGATAGATAAATAGAGGTTAAATGATTCACTCCAATCCTTAAAATTGGTTTCATTCAGAGTCTTGAAAGTAGTCAATTGCATAGGCAAAGAAGTTGTCATAGTTCAAAGGGGGAAAACATTTAATATGTGCAATGTCATTGCACAATAAGAGAGTTAAATGATTCCTCATGTACAACAAAGTAGGCCTATATGCAAAATTTCTTATTTACCATGATCCCGCCTAAGGGTCTTGAATCACAATAAATAAAAGATCATTGAATTAACAAATAACAAATAACATAATATGCACTTTATGTCACTAAAATTCCAACATCGGTAGGTAACTAGAAGGATGAGGTTGACATAAAAGAAAACAGAAGCATATTATATCAATAAGAGATTTATAATAACAAATAACATAATGTGCAATTTATATCACTAGAAATCCAACACCGATAGGGTACTTGGAAGAATGAAATTGACATAAAAATGAAATCAGAAGCACATCATATTAATTAGTTAGAGAATTATAATAACAAATAACATAACATTCAATTTATGTCACTAGATAACCAATACTGATAGGGTACTTGGAAGGATGAACATTAACACAATATTAATTTCATCAATTAAAAAACATTAATAACACATTAATAGTAAAATATTGATAGAATATTATTAACATTAATGCAATATTAATTTAATCAATTATGCAAATTTTGTATAATTGTGTCCCACGATAGGTGAAAACACAATTACACAATACAAGAAATTGCAATAATTTGATAAAGAAACAATAAAAAACTTATGCACATACTATACAAAGCATACGGGAAAAGACAGGGAGAAGAAGTTTTTTTTTTGTGACACATGGGGAGAGGCCATGTGGCAAGCCCAAAGGGCGCCACGCGTTGCACGTGTCAGGCGCGTCTCTCGCACGTGTTCTCCACGACCCACATGCGTTACACGCGCCATAGGCCTTCTCTCGTGCATGGGAGCCACTTGCCACATGCGCTACACACGCTTGTGCCTTCTCCCGCGTGTGGGCATGGGAGCCACTTGCCACATGCGCTGCACACGCTTGTGCCTTCTCCTGTGTGGGCTGCGCACGCCCACGCCTTCTTCTCTCTCCCCGTGTGCGTTGCACGCACCGATCAACTTCTTCACCCATTTTTTTGTGAAACGGGTTTGAAAAAACATGTTTTTCGACCCGTTTTTTTTCCTATAATTTCTAATCCTTTTTAAAAACGATTTGTTGGGTTTTTTTTTTTGTTTTTTCAATTTCAAACTGTACAAAAGCCCTAAAATAAATTTTATTTTCATCAAAAAAAACCTAACCTTTTCGAATTAAAAGAATAGCTTTAGAGGGTTAAAAAAATCAATTTCTCACTGTACAGGCTACAAAATGCTACCAAACTAAGGGTGTGCATTCTTGATATTACTACTAACAAAACTCCTCAAAAAATTTTAAGGAACATTGCCAAACAACAACAAAAATAATTGTTGGGATTCATGCGATTAACAAAGGTAGAGTATTAGAAAGAAAGATGAGTGAAAAACCTATAAGGTAGAGTATTAGGTTTTATTCACTTGCACCACATCCTTGAATCTATAATGGGTGTTTTAGATTTTAGGTAGTGTGTGTCAAACACTTTGGGGAGGGTTTATAATTTTTCCGTCAAAAAATTACAAATAGTGAATTTTATCCTAGTGGGATCGTAGACTAGGTCTTGAGGCACCGAACCACATTAATTTTTATTGTGTGTTCCCTTTCTTTCTCTCCTATACTTGTTTCAGGAGGTTGAGATCCCAAAATATATTGCATTGATGAGTCTTTTAGGTTCATGATAATTAGTTGAAATTATTTGAAAGTGTAAGGGATGGATGCCTCCTCCCATAGGAGAGGAGTGAGGTTGCCCCTGGTGAGCATGCTTGTAAAGCATGGTGTTTTAAAAATGAGAAAGATTATCATGAATGCTAAACGCAATGAAAATGTTTTCAAAATGTGAAGATGAATGGAACTAGTACGGTTGGTCCTTGACGAGTCAATGTAATGGCCTAGGACTTGTAGGGTATTCACGGTGGAGAGAACTTTCACTGTGGTCGATCACCATGAGTGGGAAGTGACTCTTGTTGTAATACTGGTTACTCTGACTGTAACTAGCTAGTATTTCTAGTGAGTGTCGGATGTGACATGTACTCTTAAACATTGCTTAGTTGTTTTGATGGTACCACATGACATTAGAGTGTATTGTAAGTGACATGCATCATACTAGGTTGCATAGTTAATTGTGATGAGTTGTAAATTGAAAATTCCATGTCTTGTTTATGTCATGTGTATATGGTCTTATTATTATCATTAAATTATGAGCTAACCCTATGGTTTTGTTTATGGTTAACACACGTGATGACCCCGCGAACGGGCGAGCAGTTGCTTGGAGATACAAAGGTCGTAGGCTAGAAGAGAACTTGATTTTCTAAAGACGTTATGACGTTATTATCTTGCTTTTTTGTGCTTAAGTATTTCTGCTATATAGGAATGTTAGAATTTTAAGACTTTTATTTTATATGAAATATATAGTTGTAAAAATTTACTTTGAAAAATTACTCTATAAAATAAGATTTGGTTTATTTATTGAATGATGTATTTAATTATCGTAAAGAAATTAGAAAATTTAGATGGAGAAGTTGAGGGGTTTACATTTCCTATGAGGAAGAAGCCCTAAAAGGCTAAACCAAGGAGCAATCTGAGTATTTTAATAGTTTATGTGTTTGGTTAATAACACACTTTCCACATAGCTGAAATAAGACATCACCCTTGTACATGAACAGTTAATAGACTATGTCAGAGGAGTTTCTTCCCAACATTATGACGCTGTAGAATTCATTGTTGGTTGTAGCATTGGAAGATAGTGAAGAAAAGAGAGTCCTCACATTTATCTGAAAGATGTTGTATTATTGGTTATGGTTCTGTTGGTTGAACAATACTATGTAAGAAAATATAGGACATGATGTAACGCCCCAACTTTTACAATTAAACATGCTAACTTTTCTATGACTCACAGACAATTAAATGTACAATTAAACAATTTTGTGTACAACAGTTTATACTCCAAAACAAAAACCCAAATCTTTAGCATTCATAGTTAATAGCCACGAAATCATAACACCAGGAAGAAAAGAAGAACAACGAGTCAAATCTCCAACCCAATAGGGTATTAGGTTTGAGAGTTCTAGCCTAAGGTTCTTTGGCCTCCAAGCGACTATTCATCTACTCGCCCATTCGAGAGGTCATCATAGGTATCAACCACATGTACAACAAAAGGGGTTAGTTCACGTATCAATGATAATAACAAAAAAAAAAAAACACAATTACTATAAAATACACCAACTACAAAGAAATGCATGAGACATTTAATTCACAATACATCACAACCAATCATACTATGCAACCCAACATGATGCATGCTACTCATAGGTCACTCTCATGTCATCTGGTACCATAAAAACACTAAACGATATTTAGGAGTACATATCACCTCTGACACTTTTACGAGAAATACTAGGTAGTATCAGTCAGGCAACCAGAAACTTTTCATACATTGCACTCATAAATAATCAATCACTAGATATCAACTCAAGAAACAAGACACAAAGTCATCACTTTACCCTCTAATAAGGAACCATAACCAATCTTAATCAACCAGTCAAAAATGGTTTCTCGAATTCCTAACCTGAATTCTCATCAAGAAACCATTTAAACAAAAATTCTCATCATCATTAATAATGAAACCACCCTAACCTGAATCGAAGGAAAAACATTTTAAAAACGGAGGAATCAAGAAGAGCACCGATGGGGTTCCAAAAGCCCTAAAATTTGCCAAATTCAAATGGAATGATGTAGAAGGTGGAGTGTGGTTCAACTCTGGTTCCCCATTTGTGGGTCATCAAGAGCAAGGCGTTGACAGACATGAAGATCAAAACGTGCACGATACTCAATAAGGATCAATAACCCAATATATAATTTTTTGTGAGTTTTAAAAGAATAATGACAAGTAATAATAATGTCTTTAGGGCGGAAGAGATAGAGAAAAGACAATTAGAAGTGTTTTTATCAATTTTTAATTAAAACTCCATAATACTCAAAGTTTTTTTTTATTCTGAATGAATAAAATACACATCTATTAAATAAAATGAAATTTTAAATTAAATATTCTGGCTGACTTACCCATTTAAATACAAGAAATTCAGAATGTTATACCTGAGCTTTTGTTGTTGTGAGACCGAAGAATCTAATGAGAACAAATAGACACAGAGGCTTCAAGGAATTCCAAGACACGGTGGAGTTGAGGGTCAATCTTTCAGGGCATTAACATGTATACGGTGGTTGGATATTTATATGTTGTATTTTACAATATAGTTTAGTTTAGTTAGCATTTGTTAGGATGGTACGTGCGTGTGAACTTGAATTTTGCACACATAGGAAAGCGAGTCAATGAAGCAAGCGAGTGTTATCAATCCTCTTCTTGTGCACATAAATCCCTTTCATTTTCTTCCAACAGATTAAAAATGTTCCTGAATCTTTGACATTGGCTACAAAAATTAGTTAATTATTTTAGGATGTTGGTCAATGATTTAAATAAATATCCTTACGTTAGGTTTGTCGATAAGATCGCATATAATTAAAACTCAATAAGAATATTAAAGTTTGTTTTCACCCGAACTTAACTTTCATGTGTTATTCATGTATATGATTTTTATATTCTCGGCTAATAAAAAAATTTATTTTGTTGAGAACAATCAACAAAATTAATATTTTTATCATATATAATAATTCGTCATTAAATGAAAATATATAATAATAATAATAATAATAATAATAATAATAATAATAATAATAATAATGTATATTACAGTCGAATTCTTTTTGTTATTTAATTTCGCTGAATGAAAAGGCCGGCAGAAGCCCACAAACAAATTAATTATAGGTTACACCGTAAAGGGTCCACTACAGGGGAAATAACATTACTAAAAATAATACTGTTACTATATATGATTAGAGTAAAGACAAACCTTAACCAAATTTGGCCAAGGCGTATGCTACGGAATTTCTCCCGGAAAAGTCCCTCTGATCACAGCACCACAAGAGAATAGTATTTGATTCTGAGCACAGTTGAGTTTTAAGCCATCTATAGGCGTGGAGAGCTACTTAAAACCTGGTTGAGTTTTCGTTTAGGTGGATGTACCTTCAACCTTATGCTCAGCCTCCAAGTTGCCAGGTTTATTCTCTAAATAAATATATGTTATGTTAAAAAAATACAATAAAATTATATACACACTTGCATTATAACCAGGCACGTTGCTCAAAATCAACAAGGTTTCTTTGTGTTGTCTTTGCAGCAAGTGTTACCACTGCCATTATCACATTCATAAGTTCTGGAACTTTTGTATTTGTTAGGTATTGCCGACAAAGACATATGGCTAGTGAATTCTTTCTTAAAAATAAGTCATGTTAATTCCACGACTTTCGGTACATAATTTTTTTTTTAAATAAGTCATGTGAATTTTAGATGCAACTGACATTGTAGATACTAAGTTTGATCCTGTATTATAATTGAAAACCACGATCAACCCCACCAAAAACAAAATTGAAAGATGCAAGAGCATAAGGGAAAATCACATTTAAATTATCCGCTTTTGACATTTAAATTTAAAAAGAAAAATAGTTAATTCACGTCAACACTGCAAGTTTGTTAAAAAAACAAAGATTTTTTAGATTTCGTTAATAGGAACTAATCTCATAAATTTTTTTATCTAAAAACAATTCTATAAATTCATGAACATTAAAAGAATGTCAATTTATTAGTGTAACAAAGTTAAAATAAAAATCGTGGTTGGGGAGGTTATAGTAGCAAGAGCCATTAGAAATTGGATTTGAACCAATGAAACCAATGACTCTCACCGAAATTGCTTAGGATACCCTTTTTTAGCTTCTAGAATCTATCTCTTAGTTCAACTCTTATCTTACTAACTGGAATCAAAGAATTAGTAGATTTGTTCCGTGATATCTTACAACTACATAGATAAAAGTAGATAAACGGGATTCGAAGCCCTAGAAAAGAAGATGCATGTTGGGTTGATGTATAGTGCGACTTGTCACGAATCTTATTATTGAAATTGCTCAAAATACCTTTTTTTTAACTTCTAGAATCTATCTCTTAATTCAACTCTTATATTCACGATGTATGTATAGTTAGAAATTCATATTTTCAACTATAATTCTTCTATTTTTTAGGCTTACTTTCTATTAATAATTTTGGAAATCTTGAGAAACAATATCTCTTGTTTTTCATTCTGATTCACATAAGAATGATTACTATTTATAATTGTTCTCGATAGAATCTGGGTGGCGGCCGAGGTGAGCTCGGCCTCTGTAAAACAAGGTGACGAGAGGATGGGTATCCTCCCTTTGTAGGTGGGTTCTTCTCTGATTTTAGAGTGTGATTATTGATTGTTCATTAGTCCTTTCTCCTTGCTTAGTCCATGTTATTTATAGGACCGTTTTAGGGTTTTCTCCATGGATCTCGCAAAGGTAGTTACATAAGTCCATTAGATAGGGCCATTTAGATAAGTCCGTTAGTTCATAAGCTCCTATTTTTCAGGGAACGGTTATTCCGGCCGAGGTCCAAGTAAGAGGGAGAGGTGAGCTCTCCACTTCGGATAACGGCCGAGGTCCGAGCACGAGGGAGAGGCGAGCTCTTCAGCTCGGCCCGGTACAATAATATAAGATCTCTGGCAGTTTGGCTAACTCGACAATGTAGTTACATATGCCTAAAGATCAACAAACATAATTAAAGGCAATTGTTATTTGTCAAGTAAAAAATAAAAAAATCAGTTGGGTGTTGTTCTTAGTAGATTAATTAGGTTATGGGCGCAGAAGAATGGGGTACGTTATTGGATCCTAATTCTGGAATTCCTGCGAGTAATGGGGTTGAGGAGGACGTGGGATCTCCCAATTGAGATACCGGTTTGGCGGTTAGCCCAATCGAGACCCGATATGGTTCATATAGTTACTTTAGTATTTGATTATATTCCTATCTATGTTATCAAACTCTAAAGTCAAATTTTAGACTCTTACGAGTTTGAGAGTCTAGTAGGTTTCAGCAAGTCAATTAATGAGTAAACTCTTTTTTCAGTAAACTCTAATAAACTCGGAATAAACTCTTAAACTTGGAGTAAACTCTCGAGTCTATGGTTCCATTATGAGTTTGGGCACTAAGCACAAAACACAAAATAATTATTGTTTTAAGCGGTTGAGTTGTGCGAGCTAATTACCAACCATTATTTAAGGTGAATTTAATGAATTTAGTGCATGTTCTATTGGTATAGGTGAATTTATATGAACTTGAAATGATGAATTCATACGAACTTATTACATAACATTGTTATATAGGTGAATTGATGAGTTACCTATACTTAGTATTGATAAATGACGAGTCTCAATTACAGTAAATTTGTATGTTCTTTATAAATATTTTTTTTAAAAAAAAGAAGAAAAGTAGACTTCTACGAGTCAAGTTTCTATATATGTCACGAGTCTACGTAGTCTCTCGAGTCTGACAACTTTGTTCGTATAAATTTCAAACCTCATCTGAACAAGGTATCTCAAAAGAAAATCCTCTCAGTAATAAAATGTAACTTTTAATAATACAAGTATTATTTTTATTTTTATATTTTATGTTTTTAATTTGAATCATTTTAATATTTTATATATTTTTATTAAAAATGTTAATTTTACATGTTATAATTTAAATTTTACGAGTAAATCTAAATTGTTGATCACCACCACTGAGAATTTCAATTCATATTTCCGAAAAATATTGTTCCTAACTCTGACAGACAATCACTCAAACACCCAACTAATACAGACATTAGACATTACGTATATTTATGAACTTAAGTATTTTTTTTATCTTGAGAACTTTGATGGTATAAAAGTAAATTAAACTTGTACCATATCCATGGTTTTTTATTTTTTTTTTAAGTAATCAGACTCTGATTTGATTGATTAAGAGGCAATGCCCATTTGGGAAAAAAATAAAAACAACTGCGGTTGACCTTGGCTCTACTGTTCCATTCCGTTCCGTGTGCTAATACTAAATTCGTCATTTTCCAAAAGTCGTGTTGACTTCGCTATGCTTACCACATGGCTATCTTCTATTGCACCAGCTATCGGAGCATGTAGCCCTGCCACTACAACTTCACTCTCATTACCTATAATTCAAATCAATGCATAATATCCAACACACAAGACCCAAAAAAAAATCCAAGGTATTCCTAATAGCAAAATCAACTTCGATCCAACATGCACATCTTCTACTTCCCTACAACACCATTAGCACTTTTCTCTCTGTTTTCAACGCTCGTCCTCGCAACTGAATCAGCACCTTCATACAGTAGCCGTTACTGCGCAAACGGAACTTTTTACCAACCCAATACAAAATTTCAATTCAACTTGAATTCCCTCTTGTCATCTCTCACTTCCAACTCCTCCATCAACTCTAACAACGGTTTCTACAGAACCACCATGGGTCAAGACACCCCTGACACCATCTACGGCTTTTTCCTCTGCCGCGGTGACGTCAACGCCACCCTCTGTCACGGCTGCGTCGCCGCCGCAGCCACTAACATAACACACCTCTGTCCCAACAACAAACAGGCCATAATCTGGTACGATATGTGTATGCTACTTTACTCCAACAAAACAATCGACAACTTTTCTCCCGGAAAAGCCATATACGACAAAGGAAATGTCGTCAAGTTGAACCCGGAACAGTTCAATCAGAAACTGTCTGAGTTGTTGAAAGATTTGGCAGCGAAATCTGCCGCGAGTTCGGAGAAGAAGTTCGCTGCAGGCGACGTGAGACTCGCGGGTTCAGAGACTCTGTACGGAATGGCTCAGTGCGTGCCCGACTTAACAAGCACTGAATGTGACACGTGCTTTCAAAGCGCTATTGGATCTATTCCCATATGTTGTAATGGAAGCGATAGAACATGGGTTCTTCTTCCTGGATGTAATATCAGATACCAACCATATCCTTTTCTGTACAATGCAACTTCAACCATGCCACTTACCCTTGTACCTTCTTCGGGTATGCATTATATATGATTCTGTTTTTCGTGGAGCTCGTCTAAATATTGTTTTTTTTATAATATACAATTTTTTTCATCAATTATTCTCAAATCAACGTTTTGTTATTGAGTTTTTGTGGTCTTTGATAAATTAGGGTACATGAATTTATTGGAAGGACTTTTAGGTGAAAAAGTAAGAAAAAATATTTACTTTCTCCAAGAAATTAAAATTAGTTATCTTTGCCTAATTTAAATAACTTTCCTCTTTTTAAAGTTACAACATCATATGGAATCCATTTTCATCTTATCTGTTGTTGAAACCAATTGATGATGTCAAACTTTCTATAAATTAGTAAATAAAATCTAATTTTAATTTCTAGAGAAGTTAATTTTATTTTTTCGTTTCTATCAGTCCTTTTGGAGAAAAAACACTCGATCAGACCCGAAGTTAGTTTTAGTTCCTTTTGGTAAAGTGTTACTCTCTTCTTCATATTTTAAAAGAGGCTATACCATGTAACTTGGGCAGGAAGCAAGAGTACATCAACGATTGTAGCAGTTGTTGTCCCAATTGGTATTTTGGTGGCGCTTTTGGTTCTGGGCTGGTGGTGGCGGCAAAGACTGCAAAACAAAAAACATGACGGAGTGCCGGAACTAAATTATAGCTGTAATGGTTATTTTAGTTTACTAAAGATAATTTTTTTGGTTGTTGGTCAAATTATTTCACTATTACAGAGATCGGACAATGCTCAATGAGCAAGTATTTTTTGGCTTTTTCCAATAATTCAATCCTAATTACATTAAGCTGTGTCCTTTTTTACTGCAGTTAGGAGTGATTTTATAGGTGAAGAAGAGTCTTTATATTTTGACTTGGCTACGATTGAAGAAGCCACATGTAGGTTCACAAATGAAAATAAGATAGGTGAAGGTGGATTTGGTGCAGTTTATAAGGTATGAATTAATAAATTTTCTTAAGGCTAGACACTGACACATGAATGCTCTTTTAGTTTATGGTGACGGGTGCTATTTTAATCTGAGGTATGTTTTAAGGGCACCCTTCCTAATGGACAAGAGATAGCTGTAAAGAGGCTATCAAGAAGCTCCCGTCAGGGTGATATAGAATTCAGGAACGAGGTTGCACTTGTTGCAAAACTTCAACATAGAAATTTAGTTAGGCTCTTAGGATTTTGCTTGAAAAGAGCGGAGAAGATACTTGTTTATGAGTTCATTCCAAACTCCAGCCTCAACCACTTTATATTTGGTATGTAATTTTGAATACTTTAGCTTTTGGTTTGGTTTTCAATATTATTAATTTGTTATGTAAAGGAACTAATTAATTCTTCTGCAGAACTAATTCATAGCAAACTTCAATTTTACAATTTGCTATTTGACTAATTTGTTAGATGATGACGAGAGCCGAGAAATGCTAGATTGGGGTAGACGTTACAAAATTATAAGTGGAATTGCTCGAGGAATGAAGTATCTCCATGAAGATTCTAGAATAAGAATAATACATCGTGATCTCAAGGCTAGTAATGTTGTTTTAGATGCTGATATGAATCCAAAGATTTCAGATTTTGGCCTCGCAAAAATTTTCCATGACAATCAAAGTCAACCAAATGCAGCAACAAAAAGGATAGTTGGAACCTAGTAAGTTAAGGCCAGCGTCAATTAGCATATCTTCTAGATGAAAGAATATTTTCTAAAAGGAACTATTTATATTACTCATATATACCTTTCTAATAACCTTCCCTTCATTTCCTCTTTCATCAATCTTTTACATATTTTACTGGAATCTACATATTGATATTTTTTTGTACAGTGGTTACATGTCCCCTGAATATGCAATGCATGGAAAATTCTCAGTGAAATCTGATGTGTTCAGTTTTGGAGTCTTGGTTTTGGAGATCATTAATGGCAAGAAGAACTCAAGTTATTATCAATCAAATCAAGATGATGATCTCTTGAGTTTCGTAAGTTTCAACTACTAGTTAATAAATAAACATCTTTTCCTTAGTGGTGTCAAATTTCGATGACCTTTTGGTTATTGATGGACGCCAGAAATGTCAAACTTTTATGCTAATTTACTTAAAGTTTTGCCACAGGCTTGGAAAAATTGGACGAATCAAACACCTTTCCTGATATTGGATCCAAAACTGAGAGGTTCTTATTCTCAAAACGAAGTTCGAAGATGCATCCATATTGCTTTATTATGTGTTCAAGAAAATCCAGCAGATAGACCTTCGATGTCGACTATAATTCTTGCGTTGAACAGTTATTCAGTAACTTTAGCGTTACCTCGACAGCCAGCATCTTTTCTGCTAGCAAGAACAACACCACTAAGACACCAACTTGATTCTGATCAGTCCAGCAGCTATTCAATTGCATTGTCTGTGAATGATTCTTTAATTACTGAAGTATATCCCCGATAGAGGTTGTAATCAATCGCTATAATGTAGTTCTGTATATTCTATAAGCTGATCAAACTATGACTAATATATGA
The DNA here is from genome assembly GCA_026586105.1 of Hylodesmum podocarpum. Lineage (NCBI taxonomy): Eukaryota > Viridiplantae > Streptophyta > Magnoliopsida > Fabales > Fabaceae > Hylodesmum > Hylodesmum podocarpum. The sequence goes on along the minus strand of JALJEV010000426.1, from coordinate 441,356 downwards.
ATATGTACATGCTGGAAATGTAAATATTAGGCAGCAAGGAAAAGCAGATGTGAAATTGAGGTTGTATTGCATATAAGTAATGCAAGATGATGCAGAAAATGGTCTGAACAAAATTGGAATTATGAGATGAATGCAGTAGCATGAATTACAGCAAAAGGCAGTCAAACATGCTTCAATTGATAGGAAACTATAGTTGGAAGAATATCCAACAAATGTAGTACAAAAGTAGAGGATTATAAGAAGAATTGCAGCAAGATTATATGCGATTTGTAGCTATTGAACTTGAAGAAAATTATGCAGTAAAACAAACTAAAATATACAGAAGTAGAATGAAATATACGGCCAAGAATTGCAAAACATGCTGCAAAAGGTGCTGGAAAACATGAGGTAATGCATATGCAGTGTTGGAAAAATAATAGCATTGTGTAGCGACTCAAGTTCATAATGAGATATGGCAGCAGTTGAAAACAAATATGTGCAGTAACTATTCAGCATGAAAGAAAGCAGAATAAGAAATTGCTGAAACGAAGGTCCATGTGCAGTAACAGAAGATTATGTTGCAAGGAGAAAAAAATATGGTACATACAACAATACAATATGCTAGAAAACTTGAAATTATGTTGCAAAGGAAGTGGTCCAAATGAAACTGGAAATTGCGGAGAACTCGGTGATGTTAAGTTGGAAAAATGTCAGAATTTCCTAAAACTCACAATTAAGCCAAATTAGCATGCAAGGATGTAGAAATGCAAGACAACTTGAATTTTTTGTGAATGCTACTTTTGTTTGCCATAGCGTCTTGCTTGCTTCGCTACAGGTAGTGAGGTGACCAGTCCCAATATCTCACATGCAAGTAATTAAGACTTGTAGTATAGCAACTTACCAAATCACATCACATAGTACTTGTATCATATCGAAACCACAACATAAAAATCTTAGACCACATCAAGGCACATATGGAAAACATGGCAAACAAATAACTCAAATGTCAAGGAAGTTAAACAACAAACCTAGAGAAGGATACGGTGAAGCTAACATCATGTCTCCTCATTCAAGGCAAGTCTATCAATTTATCATTAGAGTACACCTCAAAATTAAGTTAATCCACACAACACACAAGCTAAGGAAATTAAACCCAAGCTCTGATACCATAATTGTAACACCCATAAATTACTACGTTCATAACATCCTAGTTTCTCTACGATTCAGGATAGTAGGTACACCATTGAAAGAAGAGAACTAAATTTCACTTCTTAGAGTAAAATGTAATGACCCCGTCTACATTTGTATATTATTAAAAAAATATATAATAAGTAAGGTCTTCATCAATGGCTAAACTAACATGCAACATGAAATCTTAAGCATCCACAGTTAACAACAATCAATCGTACTAAAATAAAGAATAGCAAGCCAAAACCAGCAAGGTTCCTTTCCTTGTTTAAGATATTTTTGCCTCCAAACAACTGTCCATATACTCGTCCGTTTGCGGGTTCATCACAAGTTATAGACACAATCATATGGTTAGTTCGCAATTTAATAATAATAGTTGTACACACCACAGATATAAAGAAGGTACTCAAACACTCAATTCACAACTCATCACAAGTAATTATTCAATTCAGTATGATGCATGTCACTCACAATTCACTCTCATGACATGTGATACCATCAAACAAAACAATTGAGTGATGTTTATGAGTATGATACACGCGCTGAACGTGCGTCAAATAAAACCAAATTTAGCTACTACTTTGCAGCAGTAATAGTGAACTCGAATCGTTTCCCTACGAATTACTTTGTTATTTCTCTGTAGCCGAAATTTTAAATGCAATTTTTGGGGTTTTTTGTGTAGAGGGAAAATTAAAGGCAGTTCAATAGTAAAAATTAACCAATGATAGTAATTAAACAATACTTAAAAAGCAATTAATAGATTATTAAAAGGCACCAATTCGATCTCTGTCAGATCCCAATTTCCCTCATTAGTTCAACAAAATAAAGGCACTCTGCAGTGCATTGGAAACGATATCTCTGCATGCCAACACTGAACTAATGCTCTAAGATCTTAGAGAATTATCATCGAACACTTAGTAACCTTTAAACTCACACGATCGCATGAGAGCACACAACTTGGTTTTGAATCATATAATTAGTTCTCTACATTCATTATCAATCAACAACGATGGAATCAACAATCTCAATCCAAAATATTAATCAACATAATGGAATTAAAATTATAGAATCCAAAACGAGTACTCATGCAATTGAAAACGGAGAACCTAAGGAAATTAGATCCTATTGAGATCGAATTGGTTGAAGAAATTAGTTGTGCATAATTGAAATTAGACTAAGCATAGATTGGGATTCAATATTAGAAGAATTAAATTGCAAGAAGGGAGAGAGAACGAGAATTGGAATGACAAACCTAAAAACCCTAGCAGAGCGACTTGAAAGGAAAAGAGTAAAGCTGAAAATTGAAATTGATTGAAAGGTAAAAAAATGTGCATAAGATTTTTAGGTTTGGGGTGTTATATAGGGGTAAATCATGTGCAAGACACATGATTTTTAAGTATCTGAACACCCCAATTCGTAGCCCAATTAAAACTTTACAAAATGGGTCAATTACATTTATTTAAAAAGGGCCTATACTAATTTTTCACGCGGGAATTCCCGCATTAATTTCGTGCGTCACTTTCGAGCCTCATTTCACCCAAGATGCAGTACGAATTAGCTCTTCATGTCTTCATAGCTTTTGTATATCTTCAAGTCCTCTTGAATTTGACATATAATGGAGCTCAAATAGAGTTCTGTGGTGAGAGTTATGCTCGTTTTAGTGAACTTTTCAAAACTGGAATTTTCAGCGAATTAAAACAAAAATAAACACTTAAGGCCCAATTGAGCCCAAACTCACAAATGCATAAAATCATGTTAATTGACCATTAATCATGTTGTATTAGGATATAAAAGATGCAGAGAAAGTGATCAAAATAATGACTCATTTGAATACATGTTACATCTGACACTCTCATTAGAGAGACAGTTATAGTCAGAGTCACAACAGGAGTCACTTCCCACATGATCATAGGACATAGTGGAAGTTTTTTCCCCACTGCGAATACCCTCCAAGTCTTAGACCATTACATTGACCCATCATGGACCAACCATTCTAGTTCTATTCATCCTCACTTTTTTGAAAACATTTCATTACACTTTGCATTCATGATAATCTCTCTCATTTCCAAAGCATCATGCCTCAAAAACATATTCCTTAAAGGCAACCTAACTAGTTCTTCTCAGCGGTAGGTATTCATCCATCTCATTAAAAAAGAATATTCACAACCAATTATCATGAATCTTAGCGATTTCATCAATGCAACATGCCCCCACATAGTTAATTTCTCATCATATCAATCACCTCCCCATAACTAAATATTTAATTCAACAAAATGAATTAAAATCTATATACATAAATAAACAAGCATAGAATAAATATAAGTAAGGCAATCAAGGAATAAAGACAGATACTAGAGAAATACAAAGTCTACTCCATAGGTAAAATCAAGGAATAAAGACGGATACTAGAGAAATACAGAGTCTACTCCATAGTTAAAGACGCAAGAATTTAATTCACAGGGAATTTCTAAATCACAACACTATACGACTCAAAGGCATAATTACAATCTAAATGAAATAACAATATCAATATAACAATAGTAATAATGCACAAAAGAAAATAATTAATTAGTTAAATGGTAAAGCTAAACTAAAGAATTAAAATAAAAAAGAAGAGTGGTTAATAAAATGACCGTTCTTAGAATTTAAAGAAAGTGTTAAGAAAATAAAATGCTTTAACTTATATATATTATTATTACGTGTAACAAGAAAGTTATTTATATGCATCAATGTATATTTCATTTCTAATGAATTTCACTTCACATATAAGGTTATTAACATTAACTAATTTCATACAATGATTAAATGTTTGTGTAAAGTTAAATGATAATGTAAATAATTTTTCCCTTGAATGCACCTGAGACCTTTTGCTCTACGGTTTATATAAAAATAGAAAAAGGTTAAAACAAACCAGAAGAATGTCTTCCATTGAAATGGCCACGTGCATGACTGTAAATAGCCTTTGAAAGTAAATGAAATTATTTACCTTCCATGACTTCATCTAATGGATTTGACCAATAATTTTACTATGTTAACTGCAATACGCAGTCAATTCACTCGTATTTCTTTTTCTTCATATTTTATACACATACGCATTTTTCTTTTTTTACATTTTATAACTAGTTGTCTAATTGTCTGTATTATAGTTGTTTACCAAATATTTTTCTTTGACCAACTGTACCGTAAACTTATTTTCATTTGGTTATAGACTAAAAAACTGATACCGGTGTTGTAATTTATTATTCATTTATGTCGATGCATAAATCAATTTGGGCTATTGAAAACATCTACGAGGGAAACGCGAGTTCTTTTCTTTCGTTTTCTCTATCCTTCTCGTTTGATTTCTCATTGAGTGTCTCTTTCTCGCTTCCTTCCTCCATGTCAGCTCCCCCACGGCAGTTCTAGCCCACTCGTGGTGGCTCCTTGGCCACTGGCGAGTCCCCTGTTCACCTCACTTGTCCTTCTCCATCACCGATCCCCCGCACAACACCCACCTACTCCTTAACAGCAACCCAACCGCAGCGTCCCCACCGCCGAGTGCCGATGCGCACCGGCACCATGTCATCGTCCGTCTTCAACCACAAACGAAACCTCTCAATCTAACAGTAGTCCCCAACCCACCATGGCACAACCAACCACGCAACAACCAAACCAGCAAAATTCACAGCAGTGTAAAACCAAACAAACGGGAACGAAGGAAAGATGTAAGACTAACCAAATCGAATGAAAGATAAATCAGATAAAAGCAATGTCAAACCACGAGTAAGGAAAATCAAAGATGGCCAACCCATACCCAACTTAAATAAACGAAAACAGTGAAAAGAGAGGGAATTATCATAATTAAAAAAATGATAACTATCCTATCCTATATTTGAGCCAATAAGGCGGAAAAGGAAAAAATTAAATGAGATAGGAGAGTTAGGAACTCCAGTCTCTATATTGAGATATGAAGATGAAAAGAGCATGAGATAGGAGAGTAAAAAGGCTAAAGGAAAGAAAAAAGGACAATGGGAAAGGAAATAAATAAATTATCTTTTATGTTATATGTACTGGGTTGGCCTCGCCGACCAAATTCTGCTTAGCAATGGTGAGTTTAAGTAATCTCCTTTGCAAATCCATGAATATAAACTCTAAAAAACATCTATAAATAAGAATGATAAACTCCAAACAAGACCACTAGAAAAATCTCAAAACACACATAAATCAATGAAGAAATCAACCCCTTCACGTTTCAAAAATTTTCATGACCTCGGCCCACCAAATTCACACAAGAACATTATACAAAGAAGATTATAATTTAATAATTACCACCCAGGCTATAGTTATTCGCTGTTTTATTTATGTCTTGTTATATTTTATTTATCTTTCTATTTATTTATTATTGAAACATTTAAGGTGTTACACAAACAGTGTGTCAAAATGTAGTAGAATTACCCTGATCTGGTCTTGGGCCAACTACAGGCACCGAAAAAATTGAATTTGAGCCAACCATAAGGACGGAAAAAATTAGAAAAAGTAGGATCACATTCTGTACTTTTGAAAAAAGTTTACCAATACCACATGAGAGATGAGAAGGGAATGCGAGAAAAATAAATAGATTATCTGTTTCCTAGATTTTAATTACTGTAGTCACCTACTCAGAATTCGTGACTTCCCACGTACACCATAATCGTTATCCTCTCTATTGTTATTATTTTCTTGTACTTCTTTTATTTTATAATAATTTTTTTTTACTTATTTTATTTTAAATTTGGGGCGTTACAATCACAATCTAGTTTTAAGCCATCTCTAAGCGTGGAGAGCTACTTAAAGACTGGTTGATGAGTTTTCGTTAAGGTGGATTACCTTCCACCTCATGCTCAGCCTCCAAGTTGCCAGCTTTAGATCCTTTAAATAAATATATGTTTTGTTAAAAAAATACAATAAAATTATATACACACTTGCATTGTAACCAGGCACATTGCTCAAAATCAGCAAAGTTTCTTTATGTTGTCATTGCAGCAAGTGTTACCAATGCCATTATCACATTCATAAGTTCTGGAACTTTTGTATTTGTTACTTATTGCCGACAAAGAAACGTGGTTGGTTAATTTTTTTTTAAAAAAATAAGTCATGTTAATTCCACGAATGTCACATAATTTTTTTTAAAATAAGTCATGTGAATTTTTTGTTTTTTATATAAGTTTTTTTAAAAATAATCCATGAATAAAATTAAACACAAATTAAATTATACAAAGATAAATAAAAAAAATTCCAATAGAAATATCAATTGAAACAAAATTGATAATAAAATAAACAAAGTCATAAACAAAATCATATAAATTGAACAACTTGTGTGTCGAGTATGACTTAATTTAAAAATAATTAATAGATTATAATAAATCATCAAATTCTTCACAGGATTCTTTGAAAGCATCCGTTGTCTCCGAGAAACTATACCGACGTGAGATTGGTGTATCTTGAAATCCTCTTCAACCTTCTTGCAACTTCTTTCTCTGCTAACCTTTTTCACAGTTGAAACTGATGTAGCTCCTACATACACTTGACACTTCACATGTCTGCACACAAGGGTCCTATTATCAACCCAACACAACATTCCAAACCAACTTAAACATTCTTCTCTCATCCTTAGTCTCTAATGCCACCCTCGAATTGTTAGAATGCAATCAAAGTCGCACGTCAAAAGCACAATGCAAAGCTTGAAGAAGAAAAATAATTTTAGAAGTCAGAAGATTCTATTGCAATGGAAGATTGCTCTAAAAGTCAGAAAATTCTGTTATTGCAAGAGAAATTCACTCTAAAAGAGTTTTGCTAGTTTTTATGTAAGGAAGGATCATTGTAGAAGTATACGACTTTGAATTAAGGAAAAATTTGTTGTGTCTTATTTTATGTGTTTAATGACTAACGAGGAATAACTACTTTAACATCTTTTGTTAAAATCAATCTTTACATAAAGATATTTGCGTTTGTCCCTTTTTAAATCATCAGACGCAAACTCACATCGTCTAAAGAAGTATTTTTTTAAAATAACACAATTCAACATCTCTTCTTGTCTTTTATCTTTTACAGTCATCCATAAGACAACCATCTTCGTGAAGCAAAAGGAATCAGTAGTGAGGAGTGGGGCATGGAGCATGGCTTGCTGGACAGCCTGGCGAAAACCTTCCTTATAGATCTCCACCACCGCAGCCTCCATATCTTCCATTGTCTCTTTCTGATCGGCAATGACCTCCTGACCCTTTGTCGCCCTGTCCTCGGCCTCCTTCAAAATACACTTTCAGACTTCGCCAATTTGTTCTCCAACTCCTTCACACAAGCCTAAGTCTTGGTAAGCACGGTCGAGAGAGACTTCACGTTGAGCTCGACTTCATACTTATCTTGGGACAACTTCTAGACCTCCCCCTACAGCTGACTAACTGTGGTGGCCAGCTCTTCAGCCTGTGTTGTGCCTTCTGCGCCCTTCTTCAGCTACCCCTTGCTATTCCTGTGGATGACCATCAAACACCCCAACATCACATCAGCCTAATCAAGGTTATCGTACACCCCGATGGAGTTGAGCAGTTTGTCATCGTAGGAGCTAGGGAAAAGGGTCGCCAAGTCGGAGCTAATCACCACGAAGAGAAATGTCCCACAATGATTGCCTTTGAGGTGTGTTGGTCGACATATGCTCGACACGAGGGTCCTTATCAGCATTTCCCCTACATGTCGCTCCAAGAGGAATTTTCTCCGAGCTGCTCTCCTTCACACCGGAGGCGAACGATACTTTTACAATGATCCTTCCTTACATCAAAATTAGCAAAACTCTTTTGGAGTGATCTTCTCTTGCAACAACAGAATTTTCTAAATTTTGGAGCAATCTTCGCTTGCAATAGAATCTGCTGACTTCCAAAATTCTTCTTCTCCTTAAAGCTCTGCATTGTTCTTTTGACATGAGACTTTGATTACAGTCTAACAATCCTCCTTTCAAACAAAGGAACACAATATTTTCTCCCCCTACAGCGGAAGACTTTCGGCAAAAGGAATCATTTTAAGATAGGTTCACTTCATCTTCATGGATCCATCCTCGTCAATTTCCACTTGACCTTCATAGGTCCATCTCTTGTCAAGTCAAACCATACCACTGTTGAAATGTAGGTTTTGAGTCTAACTTAATCCTACAAAACCGGTTTATGAGGTGAGGACTGCGCCCCACTTATATTCATGCAACAGGCCCTATCTCTAGGAGACATGAGACTTCACACCCTCGGGATTTCCAACACCTCCACGACGGGTTCTACCGCACCACCATCTCTCTCGGAAACCCTTACCAAGTTAAGGGACTCTTCCTTTGTCGCAGTGATGTCACCCCTCCGTCTATCACGACTGTGTCGCTGCAGCAAAAAGCATCACACAACTCTACATCAACCACACACAGCCCATAACCTGGTTCAACCAGTGTATGCTGCGTTAACTCTAACAATCTCAACCTCGACAACAAATCGCAATGTTAACTTGGTAAACACAAAGAGCGTCCCTGACTCAGACCGTAGCCGCTTCAATGATATCCTGCAAGAGGCTTTGAACTCTGGTTCGGGTAAGAAGTTTGCTACAAAAGAAGCGAATTTCACGACTTCAATGAAGCTCTACGCCCTCGCGCAGTGCACGCCTGATTTGTCTTTCCTTGACTGTCAAATGTGTTTCTCAATAATGTCCATCGGTGGCCTCGGTGATGGAAAACGAAGTGAACAGCTCCTGTATCCGGCTTGTAATTTAAGATATGAATTGTACCCTTTTTACAATGTTTCCACCGTGTCTCTTTCATCTCCAGGTATCAATCAAACCTTTATGATTGTTTTTAGCTATTTTAGTGTTGTTTATGTTCCTATCAAATTCAAACCTCATTTAAACCAGGCATCTCAAAGGAATTCCCAGCCAAAAGACTGAAAAAATAAATAAATATCCTCTGACTAATAAAATTTAACCTCAAATAATTCAAGTATGATTTTTTATTTTTATTTTTTTAAGTTTATATCTTATGTTTTTAATTTATATCATTTTAATATTTTAAATATTTTGTTATTAAAATGGTTGATTTTACATGTTATAATTTAAATTTTATACGTGAACCTAAATTGTTGATCACAACCACGGAGAATTTTAATACATATTTCCGAAAAGATATTGTTCCTAACTCTCAGAGATAATCACTCAAACACCCTACTAATACAGACATTAGACATTACGTGCATTCATGAACTCATGTATTTTTTTTATCTTGAGAATTTTGATGGTATAAAAGTAAATTAAACTGGTAACGTATTCCTGAATTTTTTTATTTTTAAGTTACCAGACTCTGATTTGATTGAGTAGAGGCAATGCCCATTTGGGGGAAAAATATAAACAATGGCCGTTGACCTTGGCTCTCCCGTTTCCGTGTGCTAATATCAAATTTGTCATTTTCTAAAAGTCAAGTTGCCAGCGATTCTCTTTCCATTAGAAAAGAAAATATGACGGTCTGTTGACGTTGTGTTGCCTTGACACGTCCCACACCTTTAGCTGCCTCTACAACTTCACTCTCATTACCTAGGATTGAAAACAACACATAATATCCAACACGTAAGACCCAAAAAGAAATCCCAGGTATTCCTAACCGCAAAATCAACTTCGATCCAACATGCACATCTTCTACTTCTCTACAACCCCATTAGCACTTTACTCTCTGTTTTCTATGTTCAACCTCGCAACTGAATCAGCAACTACACACAGTAGCCCTTTCTGCGCAAACAAAACTTTTTACCAACCCAATACAAAATTTCAATCCAACTTGAATTCCCTCCTGTCTTCTCTCACTTCCAACTCCTCCATCAACTCCAACAACGGTTTCTACACAACCACCATGGGTCAGGACACCCCTGACACCATACACGGCTTTTTCCTCTGCCGAGGTGACGTCAACACCACCGTATGTCACGGCTGCGTCGCCGCCACAGCCACTAACATAACACGCCTCTGTCCCAACGACAAACAGGCCATAATCTGGTACGATATGTGTATGCTACTTTACTCCAACAAAACATTCGACTTCTTTTCTCCAATGATTGCCTCATACGACAAAAAAAGTGTCGTAAAGTTGAACCCTGAACAGTTCAATCGGCAACTGTCTGAGTTATTGAAAGATTTGGCTGCGAAATCTGCTGCGAGTTCGGAGAAGAAGTTCGCTGCAGGCGACGTAAGACTCGCGAGTTCACAAACTCTGTACGGAATGACTCAGTGCGTGCCCGACTTAACAAGCACTGAATGTGACACGTGCTTTCAAAGTGCTATTACATATCTTCCCACGTGTTGCAATGGAAGCGATACAGCAAGGGTTCTTCTTCCTGGATGTAATATCAGATACCAACTATATCCTTTTTTGTACAATACAACTTCAACCATGTCACTTACCCCTGTACCTTCTTCGGGTATGAATTATATATATATATATATATATATATATATATATATATATATATATATATATATATATATATATATATATATATATATATATTTGATTCTGTTTTTCCTGGAGCTCATCTAAATATTTTTTATTTTATAATATACAATTTTTTTCATCAATTATTCTTAAGTCAACGTTTTGTGATTGAGATCTCGTGGTCTTTGATGAATTAGGGTACGTGAATTTCTTGGAAGGGCTTTTAGGTGGAAAACAAAAGTTTAGTTTTCCAAGAAATTAAAATTAGTTTTCTTTGCCTAATTTAAATAACTTTACTCTTTTAAAAGTTACAACATCATATGTTAATCCTTATTCATCTTATTTGTTGTTGAAACCAATTGATGTTGTTAAACTTTCTATAAATGAGTAAATAAAAATCTAATTTTAATTTCTAGAGAAGTTAATTTTATTTTTTCTTCTTGTTCATTTTTTCTTTTATCTATCAGTCTTTTCGGAGAAAAAACACTCGATCAGAATCGAAGTTAGTTTTAGTTCCTTTTGGTAAAGTGTGACTCTCTTCTTCATATTTTAAAAGAGGCTACATTATGTACCTTGGGCAGGAAGCAAGAGTACATCAACGATTGTAGCAGTTGTTGTCCCAATTGGTATTTTGGTGGCGCTATTGGTTCTAGGCTGGTGGTGGCGGCAAAGACTGCGAAACAAAAAAAATGACGGAGTCCCGGAACTAAATTATGGCTGTAATGGTTCTTTTAGTTTACAAAAGATAAATTCTTTTGGTTATTGGTCAAATTATTTAACTATTACAGAGATCGGACAATGGTCAACGAGCAAATAATTGTTGGCATTTTCCAATAATTCAAGCCTAATAACATTAAGCCGTGTCCTTTTTTACTGCAGTTAGAAGTGATTTTATAGGTGAAGAAGAGTCTTTCTATTTTGACTTGGCTACAATTGAAGAAGCCACATGCAGGTTCGCAAATGAAAATAAGATAGGTGAAGGTGGATTTGGTGCTGTTTATAAGGTATGGATTAATAAATTTTCTTAAGGCTAAACACTGACATAAATGCTCTTCTAGTTTATGGGGATGGGTGCTATTCTAATCTGAGGTATGTTTCAGGGCACCTTTCCTAATGGACAAGAGATAGCTGTGAAGAGGCTATCAAGAAGCTCCCATCAGGGTGATATAGAATTCAGGAACGAGGTTGCACTTGTTGCAAAACTTCAACATAGAAATTTAGTTAGGCTCTTAGGATTTTGCTTGGAAAGAGCAGAGAAGATACTTGTTTATGAGTTCATTCCAAACTCAAGCCTCAACCACTTTCTATTTGGTTTGTAATTTTTGAATACTTTAGCTTTTGGTTTGGTTTTCAATATTATTAATTTGTTATATAGAAGAACTAATTAATTCTTCTGCAGAACTAATTCATAGCCAACTTCAATATTACAATTTACAATTTGACTAATTTGTTAGATGATGGCGAGAGCCAAGAAATTCTAGATTGGGATAGACGTTACAAAATTATAAGTGGAATTGCTCGAGGAATTAAGTATCTCCATGAAGATTCTAGACTAAGAATAATACACCGTGATCTCAAGGCTAGTAATGTTCTATTAGATGCTGATATGAATCCAAAGATTTCAGATTTTGGCCTGGCAAAAATTTTCCATGACAATCAAAGTCAACCAAATGCAGCAACAAAAAGGATAGTTGGAACCTAGTAAGTTAAGACAAACATCAATTACCAAATCTTCTACCTGAAATAATATTTTCTAAAAGGAACTATTTATATTCATCACATATACCTTTCTAATAATCTTCCCTTCATTTCCTCTTTCAACAATCTTTTACATTATTTACTGGAATTTACATATTGATATTTTTTGTACAGTGGTTACATGCCCCCTGAATATGCAATGCATGGAAAATTCTCAGTGAAATCTGATGTGTTCAGTTTTGGAGTCTTGGTTTTGGAGATCATTAATGGCAAGAAGAACTCAAGTTATTATCAATTAAATCAAGATGATGATCTCTTGAGTTTCGTAAGTTTCAACTACTACTTAATAACTAAGCATATTTTCTTTAGTAGTGTCAAATATTTATGACCTTTTGGTTATTGATGGACGCCAGAAATACGCTAATTTACTTAAAGTTTTGCCACAGGCTTGGAAAAATTGGACGAACCAAACACCTTTCCTGGTATTGGATCCAAAACTGAGAGGTTCTTATTCTCAAAACGAAGTTCGAAGATGCATCCATATAGCTTTATTATGTGTTCAAGAAAATCCAGCAGATAGACCTTCGATGTCGACTATAATGCTTGCATTGAACAGTTATTCAGTAACTTTAGCGTTACCTCGACAGCCAGCATCTTTTCTGCTAGCAAGAATAACACCATCAAGACACCAAAAGCCAGCATCAATTGCATTGTCTGTGAATGATTCTTTAATTACTGAAGTTTATCCCCGATAGATGTTGTAATCAATTAATATAATGTAGTTGTGTATGTGCTATAATATGATTAAACTATGATTAATATATTAATATGTACATGAAATGCCTTCAACACGCTAAATACTTGTTTTCTAACACTATACTGTTGATGTAAATACATTTCTTTTCACAAACATCTTTCACTTCACATGGCATTTATGATAATCCTATGTCTTTTCAAAGCCCCTGCATCACACACATGTCTAGAAGTGACAACTTATCCTTCCCTCATGACAATAGACATCTATCTCTCTCATTTGACAAAATTACCATTAATTATAATGAACTAAAAAGTAATTTATACATTATGTCCCATCATATTACCTATTATCCACACCCATTATTTTACTATAATGGGATGCCTTATGCCACAACACTAACTAAAATTCAATCCATAAACAACACGTGAACAATGAGATACAAATGGAATAACAAAGTGGAAGATATTTGAGGCAATGCATTGGTTAGATAATCAATAAGAGAATATCAACTCAAAGAAAAAGGGTTTCTCCAATTAACAATAAATTTCATCAAGAAATCATTTAAACAAAATTTTCATCACTATCTAACAATGAAATCACCCTAACCTGGATTGAAGGAAAAACATTTCAAAAAATTGAGAAGAATTAAGAAGAGCAACATAGGGTTCCAAAACCCCAATTCCATAAGCTCCAAAAGTCTCAAATTCAAGTGAAATGATGTAGAAAGTGTAGTGTGGTTCCCAGGGACGAGTTAGAATTTAAGAGTGGGAGGGGCTAACATTTAAATGATAAATCTATGTTAAAAAATATATATTTTATAACCTAAATTCAAGATCAAATAAATTAATTTTAAATTAAAACATAAAATAAAAAACAAAAAAATATTACATTATTTTATTTTAAAGTAAATTAACCTATTTAAGAATTAAAAATAGAAGTAAACTTAATATATATACATATAATAAACATTAGAATCTCATTTAAATAAATGAAAAATCTAATTTATATTAAATATAATTTAATAATTTAATATATTGAAGTAAAAATATATAAATAAATTGAAATAAATAGTTGAAATTATATGTGGTTGGTACTCATTTTTCATACGTAATTTTATTGTCACTTAGTTGTTATAATTAGTGTATAGACAAAGGCATATAAATATTAGATTTTGTATTGGTATAGTGTAAATTAAAATATATAAAAAAATTAAAATAAATACTTGCAATTACATGTGGCGGGTAGTTATTTTGCATACGTAATTTCACATAATTGTTATAATTAGATGCGTATAAATATTAGATTTGGTACATATATAGTGTAAATTAACTAGATGGAAGAAATTTGGTTTCTACTTTTAATATGAATATAAATTTTCAGATTTAAATAGAAATTTAAAAAATGGTTTATACTACAAACTCAATCTATTAAAATAGATTTATAATGAACTGATATGATAAAAATAAGAATCATTTACAGTGAAACAATTTTTTTGTGCTCAAACTTAATATATGGTATATAATAACTCTTGTGTAATAAAACAAATCTAAGAAATAAAACATGGGAAATAAAACTACATATATCGGCATTACCTAGAGCAAGGTGACTAGTAAGCTTGTGTGTGCGAAAAATGAAATGGGAGAAAGAAAAGAAACACATCTTAATTCATCTTTATAAAAATATCATTCTCCACATATATATATATATATATATATATATATATATATTAATTTGTGAGGAAAAAAAAAAAAGAATATATGATTGAAGGAACAACAAGGAGCAAATGGTAACCTGGAAGAAGTGATGACTAAAGAATAACAAAGAATATTTTTACATTGAATAAATTTTTTTCATTTTAATTATTTATTTTTTTTTGAAGTAAAGGGGGCACCACCCCTTTCCCCTACACGTGCCTCCGCCTTTGGTAGTTCAACTCTAATTCTCCGTTTGCAGTTGACGATCATGAGAGAGGAAAAACTAATTGAAGATGTGGAGTGATGAACAAAACGTGTCCAGGTACTAAATGAGAATCAATAGCCCAATAGACAGACAGTTTTAAAAGAATAATAATAAATAATAATAATATCCTGAAGGCAAAAGAAGGGAGAGACCGAGAAAAAGACAATTAGAAATATTTTTATTAAAATGAATAAAATACACGGTCTATTAAATAAAAGGAAATTCTAAATTAACTATTTCGAGGAACTTACCCATTTAAATACAATAATGTTACAACTTAACTTTTTTGTTGTTGTGAAACCGATGAATCTAATGAGAACGAATACAGCGAAGCTTCAAGGAATTCCAAGACATGGTGGAGTTGAGGGTCAACCTTTCATAGCATTAACATATATACGGTGGCTGGATATTTAATGTTGCAGTTTACAATATAGTTAGTTTAGTTAGCATTTGTTACGATGGTACCTGCGTGTGAACTTGAATTTTGCACACATAGGAAAGCGAGTCAATGAATCAAGCGAGTGTTCTCAATCTTCTTATTGTGCACTTAAACCCCTTTCATTTTCTTCCAACAGATTAAAAATGTTCCTAATCTTTGACATTGGCTACAAAAATTAGTCAATTATTTTAGGAAGTTGGTCAATGATTTAAATAAATATTCTTAAAGTTTGTCGATATGATCGCATATGTACCGGGCCGAGAGGAAGAGCTCGCCTCTCCCTCGTGCTCGGACGTCGGCCAGGATCCGAAGTGGAGAGCTCACCTCTCCCTCGTACTCGGACCTCGGCTGGAATAACCGTCCCCTGAAAAATAGGAGCTTATGAACTAACGGACTTATCTAAATGGCCTTATCTAATGGACTTATGTAACTACCTTTGCGAGATCCATGGAGAAAACCCTAAAATGATCCTATAAATAACATGGACTAAGCAAAGAGAAAAGACTAATGAACAATCAATAATCGTACTCTGAAATCAGAGAAGAACCCACCTACAAAGGGAGGATACCCATCCTCTCGCCACCTTGTTTTACAGAGGCCGAGCTCACCTCGGTCACCACCCAGATTCTACCAAGAACATTTTGGTGTCCACCGTGGGGCAAGGTAATCCTTCATCCCACGATCACCAGACCAATGGTTCGCACTCGCAGCCATTCGAATCCAGCCATGGACCCGACCATCAGAGATATGATCCAACAACATGTTGACGCAGCTTTAGCCACAACCCGCCAACAAACAGAAGCCCTGCTGCTGCAAAACCAGGAGATGACCAGAGAATTACGGGCCACTCAAGAGGAGATGCGCGTACTCAGGTGCCAGAGAAATGAAGGGGCATTGGAAGTGCAAGCCCTGAAGGATAAGGTCCTCGCGAACGCCAACCCAAATCAGCCTGGCGCGCACGAAGAAGAAAACCCTAGGCCCAATGATCCCACTCGCTCCCATTCACACGTGGGAGGCGGCCACCGTCGATGCACAGGGGAGAATAACCCTACGAACCAATCTTCCCCCCACCGTCAACCGTCTCAAGCCCAACCTTTTTCGGATCTAGGCCCGCCGCCACGAGGCTGTGGGTTCGACGCCTTGGTCGCCCTCACTCCCTTCACCACAAACATCATGGATGTGAGCGTACCGGAGTCGTGGAGGTGGTCGGCCCACGACAAGTACGACGGCACAACCTGCCCAACTACCCATGTTCAAGCCTTCCTCACCCAAGCTCTGAATCGTACCAAGGATGACCGAGTCCTGTGCCGAATGTTCCCAGCAACCTTCAAAGGTACTGCTTTGAACTGGTACTACTCGATGCCCCCCAAGTCGATAAAGTCACTTCATACAAGGCGAGCAGTCCCGACGTGATCAGAGAAACGATTATAATCCTCCTCGCCGAGAGGAGAATAAGGAAGACCGACGCCCGTGGAAGAAATGAAAGGAGCAAGATCGGAAACGAGAGCCCGACCAGAACCCGGATCAGGTACGCGGAACAATAAATAGCATCGCGGGCGGGTTCGCCGGGGGAGGAACCTCCTCCTCGGCCAGGAAGAGGTATGCTCGGAGCGTGAACCACGTCGAGCTCTCCAGGAAGAGGTCACTCCCCACCATCACCTTTTCCGATGCCGACTTCAGCACGGACGACTCCGACCACACCAACCCGATGGTAATCTCGGCTACGATCGCCAATTGGCGTGTACGGAAGGTGTTGATAGATCAGGGAAGCTCGGCAGGCGTTCTCTACTGGTCGGTGTTCAAACAATTGGAGTTGCCTGATTCCATTATCCTGCCATACCCCGAGCCGTTGCTCGGCTTCGCCGGGGAAAGGGTTCATGCCCGAGGTTATGTAGAGCTTCTCACGACCTTTGGGGGAAGCAACGCCTACCGGACGGTTAATGTGAAGTACATCTTGATAGACGCTGACACATCTTACAACGTCATCATCGGGAGACGTACTCTTAATCAGCTCGGAGCAGTGGTGTCGACCCCACATATGGCCATGAAGTTCCCCGATGGCGGCCAACAAATTGTCACCATCAAGGCCGATCCTAAGGAAGCTCGGGTATGTTATGCCCGAAGTTTGAAGGTTACCCCCTATACGGTCCGATCTCTCGATGAAAAGGCTGGACCGAGACCTACGAACATATGCTCGGTCCAGCTAACTGAGGATGAGGAATTCGACATAGATCCCCGAATAGAATTTAAGGAGGAACGCCCCTCCTTCTCGGAGCCGCTGGTAGATCTGATGATCGGCCCCCAGCCGAATCAAGTAACTAAGGTCGGTTCGTCTTTGACCGGCCCGGCTCTGGATCACGTGATTCAAACCCTCAAGGATAACGCCGACCTCTTTGCGTGGAAGCCGTCGGATATGCCGGGCGTCGACCCCGACCTCATGTGCCATAAGTTGTCCCTGTTCCCTCACGCAAAGCCGATCTCTCAAAAGAAGCGGAAGTTGGGTGAGGAGCGTAGGGCTATAGTACAAAAGGAAGTAGCCAAGCTATTGGAGGCCGGCTTCATTCGGGAAATCATGTATACCACGTGGCTCGCCAATGTCGTCATGGTAAAAAAGTCAAACGGAAAATGGAGAATGTGCACTGATTACACCGACCTTAGTAAGGCTTGCCCGAAAGATACTTATCCTCTGCCGAGCATAGATCGGCTAGTGGACAACACCGCAGGGTACGAGGTTTTCAGTTTCCTCGACGCGTACTCGGGGTATAATCAAATACCGATGTACCCCCCGGACAAGCCGAAGACAGCATTTATGTCGGCCACGACCAATTATTGCTACCAGGCCATGCCTTTCGGTCTGAAGAATGCAGGGGCCACTTATCAAAGGTTGATGGATAAAGTATTCGACAAACAGATCGGGAAAAATATGGAAGTATACGTCGATGACATGGTAGTTAAGTCCACCACTCGTGAAGCCCACCCTCTCGACCTACAGGAGATGTTTTCCGAGATCCGACGCCACAGAATTCGTCTTAACCCTGAAAAATGCGCCTTCGAAGTAGGAGGGGGAAAATTCCTTGGATTCATGATCTCCCAGAGAGGGATCGAGGCAAATCCAGACAAGTGCAAAGCTATCCTCTCCATGCCGAGTCCAACCTGCCTTAAAGACCTTCAACGCTTGAATGGACGGCTTGCAGCGCTATCTCGGTTCCTACCAAAGCTGGCGGAATATAGTAAACCCTTGTTTAGACTATTGAAACAGTCAAAGGAATTCGAATGGAACGACGAATGTGCCTCCGCCTTTGCAGGCCTACGCGAAAGAATATCGGCCATCCCAACATTGGGTAGTCCTCTGCCAGGCTTGCCCATATATGTGTACTTAGCAGTTTCTAATAACACATTGAGCTCGGTTTTGGTGAAAGAAGTAGACAAGGTACAAACGCCGATCTACTTCGTAAGTAGGACGTTGCAGCCCGCGGAAACGCGCTACCAAACAGCTGAGAAGTTGATCCTTAGCCTGGTCTTCACAGCCAGACGGCTTCGCCACTACTTCCGAAGTCATAACGTAATCATACGCACCGATCACCCTATCCGTCAAATCCTCCAACGGCCCGACCTGGCGAGGAGGATGACCGCTTGGTCAGTAGAGTTATCCGAGTTCGGACTTGCCTATGAGCTGAGAGGTCCGATGAAGGCTCAGTTCTTTGCCGACTTCCTCACCGAGCTTCCTGACATCGGCGACAAGGATACTTGGTGGACCTTGCGCGTAGATGGCTCTTCAAATAAGAAAAGGAGTGGAGCTGGGGTTCTGTTAGAAGGACCCGATGGCTTGATATTAGAACAAGCCATACGCTTTTCGTTTGTGGCCTCCAATAATCAGGTCGAATATGAAGCCCTTCTTGCCGGCCTAAGATTGGCACGTGACATGGGCGCTCGCCGCCTACGATGTTTCAGCGACTCTCAGCTCATCACGTCACAGGTGAATGACGAGTTCCAAGCTAAGGAGACGTTGCTTCAACAATATTATCATCGGGTAAAGAATTGCCTTGCACACTTCGACAAATTTGAAATAGTTCATGTACCACGGGAACAGAATGACAGAGCCGACCTCTTGTCCAAATTGGCGAGCTCCCGAATTGGAGGACAACACCATTCCATCATCCAAGAAGTATTAGCGGCTCCCAGCTGGGACAGAGATGAAGTGCATGCATTAATCAATGAGCCGAGTTCATGGATGACGCCGATTATCACTTACCTTCGCGAGGAGATTACACCGGATGACCCTAATGAAGCACGCCGATTACGTCGACAAGCGTCGTCCTATACCATACAAAACCAGGAATTATACAAGCGCGGCTTCTCCTCCCCCTTGCTTAAGTGTTTGGATGAAGAACAAGCTCGGTATGTCATGGTCGAGCTTCACAATGGTGTCTGTGGAATGCACTCCGGCGCCCGAAGTATGGCAGCAAGAATAGTCCGAGCCGGATATTACTGGCCGACGCTCAAGGAGGATGCAAAGCGTTTCACCCGAGCTTGTAAGAAATGCCAGGAGCACGGTCCCCTACCTTCTTTCCCGTCGACCACCCTGCAGAGCATAGTCTCCCCCTGGGCGTTCGCATTATGGGGGATGGACATTCTTGGCCCCTTTCCCCCAGCTATAAGACAAGCTAAATTTTTGATAGTCGCGGTGGACTACTTTACGAAATGGATTGAGGCCGAGCCAGTCGCCAAGATCTCAGCAAGGCAAGTGCAACAATTTACATGGAAACACATTATCTGCCGGCATGGAATCCCTCATACAATCATGACAGATAACGGTCGTCAGTTCATATACAAGACATTCCATTCCTTCTTGACCGACCTCGGGATCCTACATCGTACCTCGTCCGTCGAGCATCCACAAACAAATGGTCAAGCTGAAGCCGCAAATAAAGTCATCCTGAATGAGTTAAAAAGGAAGGGCCGACCTGCGCCCAATACTTGGAACGCCACACATTTGAAGACTTATTTTAGTTAATTTTTGTAATTTAAATTTTTTAAGTAGGATCCAGTAATTTGTAAGGCCGGTGCACTCTTTTTCCTCAGATCAGGTTTTTCCCTAAGGAGGGTTTTACTGGCTGAGTTTTTAATGAGGCATTGACGAAGGCCATCAATAAAGTTCGCTTTTATTTATTATATAAAGTTAACACGGAACTAGTGTTCCATCATTGGCACACGGCCTCACCCGAGCAGAGGAACTAGTGTTCCATCATTGGCGCTCGGCCTCACCCGAGCAGAGGAACTAGTGTTCCATCATTGGCGCTCGGCCTCACCCGAGCAGAGGAACTAGTGTTCCATCATTGGCGCTCGGCCTCACCCGAGCAGAGGAACTAGAGCAGAGGAATTAGTGTTCCATCATTGGCACGCGGCCTCACCCGAGCAGAGGAACTAGTGTTCCATCATTGGCACTCGGCCTCACCCGAGTAGAGGAACTAGTGTTCCATCATTGGCACTCGGCCTCACCCGAGCAGAGGAACTAGTGTTCCATCATTGGCGCTCGACCTCACCCGAGCAGAGGAACTAGTGTTCCATCATTGGCGCTCGGCCTCATCTGAGCAGAGGAACTAGTGTTCCATCATTGGCACTCGGCCTCACCCGAGCAGAGGAACTAGTGTTCCATCATTGGCACTCGGCCTCACCCGAGTAGAGGAACTAGTGTTCCATCATTGGCGCTCGGCCTCACCCGAGCAGAGGAACTAGTGTTCCATCATTGGCGCTCGGCCTCACCCGAGCAGAGGAACTAGTGTTCCATCATTGGCATTCGGCCTCACCCGAGTAGAGGAACTAGTGTTCCATCATTGGCACTCGACCTCACCCGAGTAGAGGAACTAGTGTTCCATCATTGGCACTCGGCCTCACCCGAGTAGAGGAACTAGTGTTCCATCATTGGCGCTCGGCCTCACCCGAGCAGAGGAACTAGTGTTCTATCATTGGCACTCGGCCTCACCCGAGCAGAGGAACAAATGTTCCATCATTGGCACTAGAGGAACTAGTGTTCCATCATTGGCGCTCGGCCTCACCCGAGTAGAGGAACTAGTGTTCCATCATTGGCACTCGGCCTCACCCGAGTAGAGGAACTAGTGTTCCATCATTGGCGCTCGGCCTCACCCGAGCAGAGGAACTAGTGTTCCATCATTGGCCCTCGGCCTCACCCGAGCAGAGGAACTAGTGTTCCATCATTGGCACTCGGCCTCACCCAAGTAGAGGAACTAGTGTTCCATCATTGGCACTCGGCCTCACCCGAGTAGAGGAACTAGTGTTCCATCATTGGCACTCGGCCTCACCCGAGTAGAGGAACTAGTGTTCTATCATTGGCACTCGGCCTCACCCGAGTAGAGGAACTAGTGTTCCATCATTGGCACCCGGCCTCACCCGAGCAGAGGAACAAAGGTTCCATCATTGGCACTCGGCCTCACTCGAGCAGAGGAACTAGTGTTCCATCATTGGCACTCGGCCTCACCCGAGTAGAGGAACTAGTGTTCCATCATTGGCACTCGGCCTCACCCGAGTAGAGGAACTAGTGTTCTATCATTGGCACTCGGCCTCACCCGAGTAGAGGAACTAGTGTTCCATCATTGGCACCCGGCCTCACCCGAGCAGAGGAACAAAGGTTCCATCATTGGCACTCGGCCTCACTCGAGCAGAGGAACTAGTGTTTCATCATTGGCACTCGGCCTCACCCGAGGAGAGGAACTAGTGTTCCATCATTGGCACCCAGCCTCACCCGAGCAGAGGAACTAGTGTTCCATCATTGGCGCTCGGCCTCACCCGAGCAGAGGAACTAGTGTTCCATCATTGGCGCTCGGCCTCACCCGAGCAGAGGAACTAGTGTTCCATCATTGGCACTCGGCCTCACCCGAGTAGAGGAACTAGTGTTCCATCATTGGCCCTCGGCCTCACCCGAGTAGAGGAACTAGTGTTCCATCATTGGCCCTCGGCCTCACCCGAGTAGAGGAACTAGTGTTCCATCATTGGCGCTCGGCCTCACCCAAGCAGAGGAACTAGTGTTCCATCATTGGCACTAGAGGAACTAGTGGTCCATCATTGGCGCTCGGCCTCACCCGAGTAGAGGAACTAGTGTTCCATCATTGGCACTCGGCCTCACCCGAGTAGAGGAACTAGTGTTCCATCATTGGCGCTCGGCCTCACCCGAGCAGAGGAACTAGTGTTCTATCATTGGCACCCGGCCTCGCCCGAGCGGGGGAACTAGTGTTCCATTTGGCGCTCGGCCTCACCCGAGTAGAGGAACTAGTGTTCCATTTGGCGCTCGGCCTCACCCGAGCTACAGAGCGAGTTTAGTAGCACTCGGCCTCATCCGAGTTCAACATCAGCGACACTTTCACAAGCGGAATACAGAAAGTTACACAAGAGTACAAATGATAAAAGGAACTACTTTTATATATTTGTCCGAGGGTTATACAAAATTGTGAAATAAAATCAAAATTACAGGGCCAACAGGTGATTAAGAAAAGACAAGATCATTCTCGGTCCTGAAGCTGACCGTCCTTCACATCCTTGAGGTAGTCGAAGGAGTCCTCGGCCAGGTCGGGTGCGAAAAGCCGAGCTTGGCGCACAGCTGCGTCAAATCCACCGTAGAAGCTTTCGGCCACTGCTCCTTGCAGAGCTTCGACCTCCCCTTCTCTGGCAGCAAGATCCGCCTCTGCTCGACCTAGCCGGTCACTTGTAATCTTCAGCTCCTTCTCCCTCATCTTGGCCCTGTCCTCGGCCTCATTAGCGCGAACCCCGGTCGCCTCGACCTTCTCTTCCAAATGCTGAAGGGTCGAGCGCAGCTTCTCCATCTCCGCCGTCAGAGCCGCGACATTCAGCTCGGCCTCCTCTCTAGGTCGGTTTGCTTGAAGCACCTCAGCGGCCTTGGCTGACAATTGAGCATCGGCCTCGGTAGCATTAGCAGCCATGTCCACCTGTTGCCGGAAGGCCCAGTGTTTGGCGTGGCGGGCTATAGCAAGAGCCCTAGCTAGCATCACTTCCATCCCCTCGATGCTCTTGTCGATCCCTACTGCGTTGAGAAAGGCGGCGTCGTAGGGACGAGGAAAAGGATCCCCGAGGTGCACCTCTTTAGCTCTGAAGTCGGGACCCCACATCGACTCTCCCGGGCCAACCCGAGCATGAACGCCTTCCACGCGAACGTCATCGCCTTCGGCTCCCACCCAACTTACCCCTGGGGGGAGATCAGCTCGGCCTAGCAGTCCGAAGCTCGGTGGTGGGGGCGGGGGTGGTGGAGGAGCACCGGATGGAGAAGGGGTCACGTCGGCAGCGTGGGAGGGGTCGGTCTCCATGGGGGTCGGCGAGTTAGCCCGAGCCCTCTTGGCTGGCAAAGGTCGGGGTGGAGGCGGCGGAGGCTGAGGAATGTTGGTAGGAGCGGCCTGCATGCTCGGACCTTCTGCAGCGGGGACCCATATGCGCCCACTCTCCCCAGCTCGCCCCCTAGCAAACTTGGGATTCTTGAGGATGGTTGTCAAGTCGTTGTTGCCCGCCATGTACTCTGCATAAAAAGTAAAGGTCAGAAGACCGATATGTGACTACAGGACAAAGAAGTTACTGATGATTACCTATAAATTTACCCTTTGGATCTTTTTCCCTAGCGGAATGTATTAGGGCTCGGGTATTGAGTGGCCGAGGAAGCCGAGAAAGGGCACTTATAATATTCAAATCAGCCGAGTTAAGCTCGGCTCGGGGTATCGAATTATATTTGCGGGGAAGACGCCAGTGGAGAGGATATTTGGGAGAGGTGTCTCCTGTATTGTAAAACATCTTGCGGAAAGTGTCATCGGTGGTCGGAATGAACCAGAAGTACCGATGCTTAAAATTCTTAAAGGACGAGGTGTATAGACTCAAAAGAGACCCCCCGACTTGTGGAGAACTACAGAGGGAAGCCCAACTGACCTTCTTGCCGTACTTTAATTGGAAAAAATAAAGAAAAGACCTAGAGGTCGCCCTCATACCTAATAATTGACAAATGAGCTGGAAAGCTCGGAGAAAGGCCCAACTATTTGGGTGGAGTTGACTAGGGGCGATGTTAAAAAAGGAGAGCACTTCGCTCTCACATCGGGTCAAGGGGAATTCAATGCTAAACTCCCCCACCATGTACTCGTACACGGAAACGGCGGGGCAACGGTTAACAAATAGTCTTTGGTGCACTCGGTGAGAGGCCGCCGCAGCCCCGAACTCGACAACCTCCACATAACGTGAGTACAACATGTTACAGGAATCTATTACCCGGCCCAGCTTCTCAAGGTCGTCGTATATGGATGCCTGATTGGAAACGACGGTCGATAACCACGAGAAGTCGGGCTCGGCCGCCCCCGGAGGATGATGTCGAGAATGACCTTCCTCGCCCCTTCCGAAGATGCCAGCAGGTCGTTGCCGAGCACTCTCTGTTGCTTTGGCAACAGGAGCTCGGCTCTCTCCCCTATGGGAGGACGCTTCCACCTCATGCCCGGCCTCATCAGGGGAGGCTTGCACGGGCATGGACACTTCCACATGTTCCTCAGTGCAGGGAGCACCGCGTGAGAGCGACCCCGTCGAGGAGGTGGTAGACTCAACTGAAGCTATAAGGAGGCTGTCAGAGCCGCGAGTCGCGGCAGAGAAAGAGGAAGTAGACATACCTAAACAAGGGACGCGAACGAGAAGGAGATACTGAACAAGGACGCTGAAACGGGGGAGGAGAGAAAGAACGAGAAGTGAGGCACTGTGAGCAAGGAAATGAAGTGGTAAGGGAGTATGCGAGAAGCAAGAAGTGAGCAAGAAGTGGAGAAAGAGAAAACAAAGGAAAGGAGGGGTTGGTATTTATAGGGTAAAAGCTGTTTCGGGGCAGTTAATGGGATGCAAAGGAAGATGAAGCGTTTGTAACGCACTTACCCACGCGCAATCATGACCCATAACTGCCAGCACCCACAATAATGACCATAACCGCCACTTATTTCAAAAATCGAGACTTGAATATCAACCGTTTCGCATACCTGATCGACCTCGGTCCTCGGCCAATTAAATAAACTCGAATCACAAGTCTGGGCTTCGAGCTTGGGGGGCTGGTGTACCGGGCCGAGAGGAAGAGCTCACCTCGGCCACAACCCAGATTCTAAGTGGAGAGCTCACCTCTCCCTCGTACTCGGACCTCGGCCGGAATAACCGTCCCCTGAAAAATAGGAGCTTATGAACTAACGGACTTATCTAAATGGCCTTATCTAATGGACTTATGTAACTACCTTTGCGAGATCCATGGAGAAAACCCTAAAATGATCCTATAAATAACATGGATTAAGCAAAGAGAAAAGACTAATGAATAATCAATAATCGTACTCTGAAATCAGAGAAGAACCCACCTACAAAGGGAGGATACCCATCCTCTCGCCACCTTGTTTTACAGAGGCCGAGCTCACCTCGGCCACAACCCAGATTCTACCAAGAACAACATATAATTAAAACTCAATAAGAATATTAAAGGTTTGTATTTACCCGAACTTAACTTTGTGTTATTGTATATGATTTTTATATTCTAAGCTAATAAAAATATTATTTTGTTGAGAACTTTGAACAGAATTAATATATTTATCATACATAATAATTCGTCATCATTAAATGATAATATATATATATATATATATATATATATATATATATATATATTAAAACAATAATGTAATTCCCAGTCGAATTCTTTTTGTTATTTAATTTCGCAGAATGAAAAGGGAATAAACCCACAACCAATTTAATTATAGGTCACACCGTAATGGGTCCATTATAGGGAAAAGAGCACTAGTAATAATAATATTAATATAGACAATATGTAGTCAAATTAGTCTATTAGCTATTAAATATAAAGAGAAAAAGAAAAAAGAGAAAAAATATTAAAAGAAACGTGTACATATGTATATGCT
Source organism: Hylodesmum podocarpum (assembly GCA_026586105.1). Lineage (NCBI taxonomy): Eukaryota > Viridiplantae > Streptophyta > Magnoliopsida > Fabales > Fabaceae > Hylodesmum > Hylodesmum podocarpum. The sequence goes on along the minus strand of JALJEV010000426.1, from coordinate 414,948 downwards.
TGCTAAATAAATAACTAGATTACTAAATATTAAAGTTATCTATGAAACATTTCTCATATTATTATTATATCAAGAGTAAAGACAAAACAAATTTGGGCAACGCCTCTGCTACGGAATTTCTCCCGGAAAAGTCCCTCATCACACCACCACAAGTCCACAAGAGAATATTATTTGACTCTGAGCACTGTTGAGTTTTTAAGCCCTCTTTAGGCGTGGAGAGCTACTTAAAGACTGGTTGAGTTTTCGTTAAGGTGGATGTTCCTTCCACCTTATGCTCAGCCTCCAAGTTGCCAGCTTTAGATCCTTTGAATGAATATATGTTTAGTTAGAAAAAACACAATAAAATAATATACAGACTTGCATTGTAACTAGGCACATTGCTCAAAATCAACAAGGTTTCTTTATGTTGTCATTGCAGCAACTGTTACCACACCATTATCACATTCATAAGTTCTGGAACTTTTTTATTTGTTAGGTATTGCCGACAAAGACATATGGTTAGTTAATTTTTTTCTTAAAAATAAGGTATGTTAATTCCACGACTTTCACGTAATTTTTTTTTAATAAGTCAAGTGAATTTTTTGAAAAACAATCCATGAATAAAAGTAAAGATAAAATTATACAAAGATAAATTAAAAATTTTCCAACAAAAATATCAATTGAAATAAAACTATAACTATACCGAGCCGAATATTATGATCGATTTCATCCAATATACCGGCCCAATTCCTTTTTGAACTACAATTACTTATTTATTCTTAATGATTTATTTTTATAAATAAGTGTTTACCAACTAGGTTTGATAATTCGAAAAACCCTAATTCTAACCTAGTTTTACTCTGATTAATACTGATTTAGTCATTGGAGTCTCTGCAGGTACCCACCACCTGTCACATGGAGCTTGGAATGATGCCTTACGTCATCATCAACGTCACCCGCGATTGAGGAGCCGACCTTAGCTCGGCTCACCGGAATTTGGTAAGAACATTGGCGCCCACCGTGTGGCAGAGTAAAACTATCCCCACAATCATGAACTTGGCGGTGACTGGAATGAAGCGACAAATGCATAATGAGATGGAAGTGATGAGGAATTAATCATGACAAACTCATCAATTCAATGAACCAGGAACACATTTAATTGTCTTGAAACATCTAATTCACGACAAAGCAAATAAGGTGTGTCCTTTCCTTTTTCTTATTGTTATATTTTCCCTAAAAAAAATATATATATCATTGTCCAAGGTTGGATCAAAGTCTACCCATCCTCATCCAAAGAAACCTTTGGCTAAATATTGTCTGAGTACAAGAATAGGGTCAAAGACTACCCAACCTTATTATTAAAAAAAAATAAATAAAAAAAATATCAATGTCCAAGGTTGGGTTAAATACTACCCAACCTCATCTAAAGAAACCTCGGACTAAATATTGTCTGAGTACAAAGGTTGGGTCAAAGATTACCCAACCTTATTATTCAAGATATCATTGGATTAACAAATGTACGTGTCATTTTCTTTTTTTCTTATTGATATATTTTTCCCCCTAAAATATATATATATATATATATATATATATATATATATATATATATATATATATATATATTGTTCAAGGATGGGTCAAAGACTACCCAACCTTATTATTCGAGATATCCTCGGATTAACCACTTTCCGAACTCTTCCTCTTTATCCTCGGATTAACCACTGTCCGAGCTCTTTCCCTTTATCCTCGGATTAACCGTTGTCCGAGCTTTTCTTCTTTATCCTCGTATTAACCACTATCTGAGTTCTTTCTCTTTATTCCCATAAATAGTTATTTATTCATCACACATATAAAAGTTTTCCACACATGTACCATCTTGTCAAATACTACACCAAACACGGGAGCAAGTGAAGCCGCAAATATGAACCAACAATGCTCGTTACACTGTTCCTTTCTTTTATGTGAAAGTCCTCTTTTGGGAATTGCCAAGGTGGTGCCTGCTGTAACGCCCCGCTATTTTTCATTGCTGAAATATTTTCCTTTTTATCCATTTATTATTATTATTTGAAAATGTTTCCCTTCATTTAGATTTCTTTAAATAAAATTTTAAAATAATTTCCCTTGCTAACAAAAATGTCACCAAAATAAAACACATCACATAGATCACATCGTAATCATACATCAAAAGTTATTTACAAAATGTCACATAGTACGTAATATTGTGATAATTATAATATACACATTATTCACAAAAATCCTCATGTATGCTTATCCTTCGTTCACATCTCCAATAGATTTATCCTGTTAATCTGCTCGCCAAATTAAAATTTAGGATCATCACGGGGTGTCAAACCACAGACACAAACACGCAAGGGTAAGTTCCAAAAATCTTAATAAAAATACATATCATATAAAATTATCAATATAATACATATCATAATCAAATAAATAAAGAATGAATTATGACTTAAATGAAATTTCTATATGATGCATGCTCCATCCTCAACTCCAAAAATATGCAATGTGGTACCATCTCGATAATACGACATCATCATCGTAAAAAACTTACCGACCAGATGGATTTCACAGGTGCACAGAATCTCATAAACAATCATGTGATCATCATGAATTAAATGAATTCTCACTATAAAAATCCCCAAGTCCGGCATCCCACCTAGACGCACGATTAAGTTATTATCTCACCTCTAACCGAGGCCACCTCTTTTGAGGCATGCATGAATGAATGAAAACTTATCTCCCTTTCTAAAAATCTCATTTAAAACAGCACCAATCTTGTTGATATTACAAGTCCACTCTATCATTATATTTTATGTTATGGGTTAATAATTTATAGTATAATAGTCATAGTTTTCATCACAGTCTTCAACGTGCATAACATAGGTAATTAATCACAGTCTCAATCATCAACCAAATTCAAAGAAAAGCTAAACATACACAATCCAAATCATTATACAAATATACATCCAAAGTCATTCACATTCAAATCAAATTTTCCAATTACTCTTTAAAATTGTTAAAAATCTCCATAAGATTAAGTATTATATAAATAACTTAAAATTATGAAATCAAAAAGGTGGCAGAGCCTCCTAGTTAGATCTCATAATTTTAAGATCTCAAATTATCATTTCAGAAAATTAAATATTATATAAATAACTTAAAATTATGAAATCAGTAAAAGGTGGCAGAGCCTCCTAGTTAGATCTCATAATTTTAAAATCACAAATTATCATATGAAATATAAACAAATGAAAGCGGAAATATTTAAATATAAAGATATAAATATGCGATATTATAAATGAAATTTGGATTAGCTCAGTTGGTTAAGACATGATTAGAAACACCAAGGTCTTGGGTTCAAGTCATGCTCACTTCTTTTTTTTTTTTATATATATATATACATATATATATATATATATATATATTTATTTTTATATTTGAAAATTTAAGTAAATTGCAACTTCTCTTACAATTCTTTATTACTTTAAAACTTCAATAATAATTATAAGTTCATAAATTTTAGAACACAAATATTTTGAGATTATTCTAGAATTTTTAGAAAATTGAAAACTTAATTAAATTGAAAAATTAAAATAATTTAGAAACTTCCCTCACCTTGATTTATTTTGGCTACTCTTTTGGAAGACTTTGAGAAAGCTTTTGAAGGTTGAAAGAAGGTTGATTCTACTCTCAAAGTTAAATGAAATAGGTTTTTGGTGAATTTAGAAAAATTTGGAATTTTAGCAAAATAAGCTTATGGTTTTGGGAAAATTGGAAAAACTAAGATTTTGGTGTTTTGGTGCAAATGAATTCATGGCTGAAGTGTTCTCAAATAGTTTCTATTTATAGATGAAATAAAATTTAAAATATTATTAGTGGTAAAATTTAATATACTTAGTGGTTTTACCATAAAAATTTAATTAGAATTCTTTTTCTTTTTAGTGCACCACTAATCAGATTGGTGCTAATACCACTAATTTAGTGCATCCTTCCATCACTCCTTACATATTGCACTTGTCATAATTTTCACAATTTTTCTAGTTCACATTTTCTCTCGTACTCATTATATACATTATATTTTTATAAAAATAGCAGATAGGCCTATTAGCTTAGTTGGTTAAAACATTCTGCTTCTAACCTGAAGGTTGCAGGTTCGAGTCTTGCGTGTAACATTTTAATTTTAAAATTTTAAATGTAGTAGCTTAGTTATAGGCTATTCTAAATTTTTTTATTTATATAAAATTTCGTCCTCGAAATTTACCTCATTGAAATAATGTAGGATAGCTTTTCTGCATCTCACTTTCCAATTCCCATGTTGCATCATTCGTTCTCCAGATAACCTTTACTAAAGGAATATCTTTTCCCCTTAAGGTTTTGATTCTTCTATCCTCAATTCTTATTGGTAATGCTTCATAGGTTAGATTATCCTTTATTTGTATGTCATCTAACTCAACTACATGTGATGAATCAGAAATGTATTTACGAAGTTGTGAAACATGAAAGACATTATGAAGATTAGAAAGAATTGGGGGTAAAGTAATTTGGTAAGCCACAGGGCCTACTCTTTTTATTATTTGGAAGGGACCAATGAAATGCGGTGAAAGTTTTCGGGATTTTAAAACTCTTCCAATACCAGTCCATGGATTTACCCTTAAGAATACGTGATCACCAACATCAAATTCCAAATCTTTTCCTCTTTTGTCATGATAACTTTTCTGTCTACTTTGTGTCGTTCTCATTTTTCCCTGAATTAACTTAATCTTTTCTGATGTTTGTTGTACAATATCAGGTCCTAAAATTAAACTTTCTCCCCGATTCAGTCCAACACAAAGGGGTTCTACATTTTCTTCCATATAAAGCTTCAAAAGGTGCCATACCAATGGAAGAATGAAAACTATTATTGTAAGTAAATTCTATCAAAGGCAAAAAGTCTACCCAACAACCCTTATGTTCTAAAACACAAGCTTTCAATAAATCCTCTAAAGATTGGATTGTTCTTTCAGTTTGTCCATCAGTTTGGGGATGATAGGCTGAACTTAATTTTAATTTGGTGCCTAAAGCTTTATGTAAACTCTCCCAAAATCTTGAAGTAAATCTAGGGTCTCTGTCTGATACAATACTAGATGGTACACCATGTAATCTTACAATCTCACCTATGTACAAATTAGTTAATTTCTCTAAAGAATACCTAATATTAATAGGAATAAAATGTGCAGACTTAGTTAAACGATCTACTATAACCCAAATTGAATCAAATCCCCTAGGGCTTCTTGGCAAAGCTACCACAAAATCCATAGATATGCTATCCCATTTCCATTGTGGTATTTCTAAAGGTTGTAATAAACCTGAGTGTTTCTGATGTTCAATTTTAGCCTTTTGACAAATTAAACAAGAATACACATATTCACAAATTTCTTTCTTCATTCGAGGCCACCAAAACATGGTTTTCAAATCTTTGTACATCTTAGTGGCACCAGGATGAATACTTAATTTGCTTTTATGTGCTTCCTCCAAAATTGTTTTTCTAACTTCTATTATATTAGGAATACAAATTCTATCTTGAAACCTCAAAATACCATCCATTCCAATCTTAAACTCACTACTTTTTCCTTGATTCAAAATTTCCATTTGAGTTTTCAGAAAAGGATCAAATTCTTGCTTTTGTCTAATTTCTTCCAAAAATGTGTTAGAAATTTGTAAAGCTCCTAATCTAATACTCGTATTAGTAGTTTCACACACTAAACTAAGATCTCGAAATTGTTCTAATAAATCCATTTCTCTAATCATCAGTGAAGACATAATCAAAGACTTCCTACTTAAAGCATCTGCTACCACATTAGCCTTTCCGGGATGGTAATTAAGTTCAAAATCATAATCCTTTAAAAATTCCATCCATCTTCTTTGTCTCATGTTTAATTCTTTTTGACTAAATAAATATTTAAGGCTTTTTGTGATCGCTAAATACTTCAAATCTAGTTCCATACAAATAGTGTCTCCACATCTTAAGTGTGAATACTACAACCGCTAATTCTAGATCATGGGTTGGATAATTTTTCTCATGAATCTTAAGTTGTCTAGAAGCATATGCTACCACTTTACCATCTTGCATCAATACTCCTCCTAAACCCATTTTAGATGCATCACAATACACTACAAAAGGTTCTTTGGGATCAGGTAGAGTTAATACTTTGAGCGTGGTCAATCTTTCCTTTAGAGTTTGAAAACTATCCTCACATTGAGTTGTCCAAATAAATGCCTGATTCTTTTTAGTCAAGGTAGTCAAAGGCAAAGCTATTTTAGAAAAATCTTTAATAAATCTCCTATAATATCCTGCTAATCCTAGAAAACTCCTAATCTCTCATTACACTTTTAGGTCTCTCCCATTCCAAAAGAGATTGTACCTTACATGGATCTACGAGATATTCCTCCCCGACATATCACATGACCTAAAAATTTCATTTTCTCCATCCAAAATTCACACTTAGATAATTTAGCAAAAAGTTTTCTGTCCTTTAAAATCTGTAATACTATATTTAAGTGTTTGGCATGATCCTCCCTAGTTTTACTATACACTAATATGTCATCAATGAATACAATTACAAAATGGTCAAGATAAGGGTGAAAAATTCGGTTCATGTAATCCATAAATACTACTGGAGCATTAGTCACTCCAAAAGGCATAACTAAATACTCATAGTGCCCATAACTTGGTCTTCGAAAGCGCTTTTTGAATATCCTCGGATTTTACCCTAATCTGATGATATCCTGATCTTAAATCAATCTTACTAAAAATACAGGCTCCTTTTAATTGATCCATAAGATCATCAATCCTAGGCAGTGGATATTTATTCTTAATGGTTACTCTATTCAATTGTCTATAATCTATGCACATTCTCATGGTTCCATCCTTTTTCTTAACTAACAAAACCGAGCTCCCCAGGGTGATACACTAGGCCTTACAAACTGTTTACTTAACAATTCTTCAATTTGTTTCTTGACTTCTCGCTAATTCTACAGAGACATTCTATATGGTGCTATGGAAATTGGTCCTGTTCCTGGAACTAAATAAATGGAAAACTCTATTTCTCTTTCGGAGGTAATTGATCCACTTCTTGAAATATCTCTGTAAAATCTTTTACTATTGGCACACTACTCACCTCATTTTCAGATTTAGTTTCATTAGCGGTGATCATGTATACTTGGGTATTGTTTTCCTTTAAAGATTTTAAGACTTTATTTATGGAAACAATTTCAATATCCCTACTCACCTCCGAGTCTCGAAAAATAATTGTTTTGTCAAAACAATTCAACAAAACATGATTAGTGGACAACCAATCCATACCTAAAACAACTTCAATTTGTTGAAGGGGTAAACAAATCAAATTGACACAGAAAGTTTTATCACCAATTTTTATTTTACAAATCTACAGAGGACAGATATCTGAGGTTAAAACTGAAGTCCCAATTGGAGTATTTACTTCTAATTTAAAGTTTAATGAAGATACAGGGAGTTTCAATTTTTGTACACAAAAATATGACACAAAAGAATGAGTAGCACCAGAGTCAAATAACACAGTTAAAGGAATTTCATTTATGAAGCATTTACCTCGAATCAAAGGTTCAAGTCTCGGTTCCATTAAGAGAAAAAATTCTTCCTTGAGCCTTCTGTTTTTTTCAGACGGATTTTCGGACATGCTTCCTTTTCCTCGACAATCTTTTGCTAGATGTCCCTTTGTGTTACATTTGTAGCACCAGTTGCACGATGAAGCATAGTGTCCAAATTCTCCACACTTAAAACACTTGACATTAATAGGATTAGATTCACGATTTCTCATAGGAGCTTTAGAAAAATTCCCAGCAGAACGTTCCTTAAATCCTTGAGAAGCTTGGTATGGTTTCCCTTTATTTTCGAACCCAAATCTTTTATTTTTAATGGGTCCACCAATATTTTTATTTTTATAATATACAGCTCTAGCACGAGAATCCTCATCATATATTCTACACATATTTACAAGCACTGGAAATTGGTGAATACGTTGATAATTTATAGCCTGTTTTATTTCAGGACGCAGACCATTTAAAAATTTAACACATTTTGACCTTTCACCATCTTTTCCATGGTAGTGTGTAGAATATCTGACTAGATCCTCAAACCTAACCGCATACTCAGCTACTGTTAAGTTCCCTTGTTTTAATTCCAAAAACTCCATTTCTTTTTTATTCCTTATATCTTCAGGAAAATATTTTTCTAAAAACAATTCCTTAAATTCTCCCCATTTTATTGTTTCTCCTTCCTTCGCTTCATACTGGTAAGCATTTTCCCACCAATATTCTGCCTCATCCACCAACATATGAGTTGCGAAAATTACCTTTTTATCCTCATAACATCCCATTACCCGAAAGATTTTCTCAATTTCCCTTACCCATCGTTGAGCACCTTCAGGGTCATATCCACCTCCAAAAGTAGGCGAATTATTCCTCTGAAAACGCTCCAGGCCACGATATTCATTATGTTCGTTGTTGTTCCTATTTTGACTTCCAATTGCTTGGGCAAGTTTTTCGAGTGCCTCAGCAATTGCCTTATCATTTCCTCCAGCCATCTATTATTATTATAGAAAATAAAATCACAAAGCACATCAACTAACAACCACACAAGAATATAGAGCACATAAACAAACAATCATATACTCCACCTTATAACTTCTACCAATCATTTAATCACAACAAAAACATGGTTAGCTCAAAATTCACAAGTCCAAGAAAACATACTGCTCTGATACCAACTGTAACGCCCCGCTATTTTTCATTGCTGAAATATTTTCCTTTTTATCCATTTATTATTATTATTTGAAAATGTTTCCTTTCATTTAGATTTCTTTAAATAAAATTTTAAAATAATTTCCCTTGCTAACAAAAATGTCACCAAAATAAAACACATCACATAGATCACATCGTAATCATACATCAAAAGTTATTTACAAAATGTCACATAGTACGTAATATTGTGATAATTATAATATACACATTATTCACAAAAATCCTCATGTTTGCTTATCCTTCGTTCACATCTCCAATAGATTTATCCTGTTAATCTGCTCCCCCAATTAAAATTTAGGATCACCACAGGTGTTAAACCACAGACACAAACACGCAAGGGTAAGTTCCAAAAATCTTAATAAAAATACATATCATATAAAATTATCAATATAATACATATCATAATCAAATAAATAAAGAATGAATTATGACTTAAATGAAATTTCTATATGATGCATGCTCCATCCTCAACTCCAAAAATATGCAATGTGGTACCATCTCGATAATACGACATCATCATCGTAAAACTTACCGACCGGTTGGGATTTCACACTTTGGTGCAAAATCTCATAAACAATCATGTGATCATCATGAATTAAATGAATTCTCACTATAAAAATCCCCAAGTCCGCATCCCACCTAGACGCACGGATTAAGTTATTATCTGCACCTCTAACCGAGGCCACCTCTTTTGAGGCATGCATGAATGAATGAAAACTTATCTCCCTTTCTAAAAATCTCATTTAAAACAGCACCAATCTTGTTGATATTACAAGTCCACTCTATCATTATATTTTATGTTATGGGTTAATAATTTATAGTATAATAGTCATAGTTTTCATCACATCTTCAACGTGCATAACATAGGTAATTAATCACAATCTCAATCATCAACCAAATTCAAAGAAAAGCTAAACATACACAATCCAAATCATTATACAAATATACATCCAAAGTCATTCACATTCAAATCAAATTTTCCAATTACTCTTTAAAATTGTTAAAAATCTCCATAAGATTAAGTATTATATAAATAACTTAAAATTATGAAATCGATAAAAGGTGGCAGAGCCTCCTAGTTAGATCTCATAATTTTAAGATCTTAAATTATCATTTCAGAAAATTAAATATTATATAAATAACTTAAAATTATGAAATCGATAAAGGTGGCAGAGCCTCCTAGTTAGATCTCATAATTTTAAAATCACAAATTATCATATGAAATATAAACAAATGAAAGCGGAAATATTTAAATATAAAGATATAAATATGCGGTATTATAAATGAAATTTGAACTAGCTCAGTTGGTTAAGACATGATTAGAAGCACCAAGGTCTTGGGTTCAAGTCATGCTCACTTCTTTTTTTTTTTAGTTATATATATACATATATATATATATATTTATTTTTATATTTGAAAATTTAAGTAAATTGCAACTTCTCTTACAATTCTTTATTACTTTAAAACTTCAATAATAATTATAAGTTCATAAATTTTAGAACACAAATATTTTGAGATTATTCTAGAATTTTTAGAAAATTGAAAACTTAATTAAATTGAAAAATTAAAATAATTTAGAAACTTCCCTCACCTTGATTTATTTTGGCTACTCTTTTTGGAAGACTTTGAGAAAGCTTTTGAAGGTTGAAAGAAGGTTGATTCTACTCTCAAAGTTAAATGAAATAGGTTTTTGGTGAATTTAGAAAAATTTGGAATTTTAGCAAAATAAGCTTATGGTTTTGGGAAAATTGGAAAAACTAAGATTTTGGTGTTTTGGTGCAAATGAATTCATGGTTGAAGTGTTCTCAAATAGTTTCTATTTATAGATGAAATAAAATTTAAAATATTATTAGTGGTAAAATTTAATATACTTAGTGGTTTTACCATAAAAATTTAATTAGAATTCTTTTTCTTTTTAGTGCACCACTTATCAAATTGGTGCTAATACCACTAATTTAGTGCATCCTTCCATCACTCCTTACATATTGCACTTGTCATAATTTTCACAATTTTTCTGGTTCACATTTTCTCTCGTACTCATTATATATATTATATTTTTATAAAAATATCAGATAGGCCTATTAGCTCAGTTGGTTAAAGCATTCTGTTACTAACCTGAAGGTTGCAGGTTCGAGTCCTGCGTGTGACATTTTAATTTTATTGCTACCCAATGATGAATTAATTTTTAGTAAATGTTTTAACTACGTAATTATTTATGAAAATTAATTTTTGTGGGTGTTACACCTGCAAGTCAGCAACCCAGATTTCTTCCAATTTTGGTCGAGTCGGCAAACCGACCTCAACATATATCCGGCAAATGTCGACCCCAACATATGTCGAACAACCGAACTTGAGCTCGTCCTCACTCGCAAAAAAGTGCTGATCAACTCGATTTTCCCAAACCTGGATTATTTTTAACCAATTATGATAATTTTGCTTGGGACAACTTGACGTTTTCTGGAAGTTGGACTTGCTATTTCCTATAAAATCACCTCTCACAAGCGGCTTGAGCCTCTCGGCCATCCGCACCCTTAAGGAGCTAATCAAAACCAATACAATTACAGTTGAATAGTCACTGTCGGGTTCGGCCAACCAACCTCGACCTCTTCCTCATATAGGAGTTGCCTCAATGAAAGTTAATCCAGCAAGTCGGTTCAACACTGATAGAAGTTGGTGAATCTAGTCGTAATCCTTCAATTGAATAAAATGTTGACGCCACCTCTCAATGAATAAATTTCCAACGCTATGCTTCAATTCAATGAGTTGCATACGTTGTCCTTCAGTTAAATCAATTGCCGATTCCGAGCATCAGCAATTCGTAAGTTGGGTCGGCAAGCCTCGACCTCGACAAACTGCTGGAATATTACTGAAAATGATAAGTCGGTGGCTACATTTGGCAAGTTCCCGCAGCATCAGTAACAATTCATAAGTATTCAACAATCCCGGTACTATGCTCTTTACCGTACTCCACGACTACCGAGTTAAAGGAGACATCGTGTCCCTTTACAAGCCTTTACCGTGCTCGGCGGCTACCGAGCTAAAGGAGACATAGCGTCCCTTTACAAGCCTTTACCGTGCTCGGCGGCTACCGAGCTAAAGGAGCCATCGCGTCCCTTTACAATCCCTCTACCGTGCTCGGCGGCTACCGAGCTAAAGGAGACATCGCTTCCCTTTACAAGCCTTTACCGTGCTCGGCGGCTACTGAGCTAAAGGAGACATCGCGTCCTTTTACAAGCCTTTACCGTGCTTGGCGGGTACCGAGCTAAAGGAGACATCGCGTCCCTTTACAAGCCCTTTACCGTGCTCGGCGGCTACCGAGCTAAAGAAGACATCGTGTCCCTTTACAAGCCCTTTACTGTGTTCGGCAGCTACCGAGCTAAAGGAGACATCGTGTCCCTTTGCAAGCCCTTTACCGTGCTCGAAGGCTACCGAGCTAAAGGAGACATCGCGTCCCTTTGCAAGTCCTTTACATTGCTCGGAGGCTATCGAGCTAAAGGAGACACCGCGTCCCTTTCCAAGCCCTTTACCGTGCTTGGCGGCTACAGACTTAAAAAAGACACCGCGTCCCTTTACAAGCCCATTACTGCGCTTGGTGGCTACCGAGCTGAAGGAGACATCGAGTCCCTTCACAAGTCCTTTACTGTGCTCGACGGCTACCGAGTTAAAATAGACATCGCGTCCCTTTACAAGTCTTTTACCGCGCTCAGGGGCAGGGGCTACCGAGGCTACCGAGCTAAAGGAGACCCGGTCCCTTTACAGGACTCCAAGTCATTGATCGTGCTCGGCAACTACCGAGCTAAAGGTGACCCTAGTCCCTTTACAGGAATCCAAGTCCTTGATCGTGCTCGGCGACTACCGAGCTAAAGGAGACCCCAGTCCCTTTACAATACTCCAAGTCCTTGATCGTGCTCGGCGACTATCGAGCTAAAGGAGACCCTGGTCCCTTTACTAGACTCCAATTCCTTAATCGTCCTTGACCTTTTTGACATCGGGAGCCGAACTCATAACTTGAACTCAAACCATTGCCCACTTTGGCTTGAGCTCTGGAGCTAATGTACCGGGCTGGGGATGAGAACCGAGATCATCACCCTGTCACCTGGCTCACCCTACTGGCTGGGCCTAGCTGGACAAAATCAAAACAATAGTCAAAGCACTTTGGCAATTGATTATAATATTGTTTCTGAAGAAGTAATGCAATTTAGACAAGTCAGGTCAGACATCCAGACATCTAGTTACTACATGTTATCTAGGCTGAAGTCGACCCCATTCAAATATTTTTGTCTTCTTCATTTAATTAGTACATGTTGCCGACTTGCCGACCCAACTTTGAGCTCGGGGCTCACCCACCTGATATCGAGTCCCGTGACTGAGCTGAGCCTTTGTTGCCCCTGCCCAAACTTGAAGCTTAGAGATTATGATTTAAATTCATATCGACCAAGCATGTGATTTCCAGGACAAGAGGATTTGCCAGCACGATGACCTCGGGGGCTCATTAACCGGCCATTACAGGTCTTCCCTAAATCTTAGGTACGATCAGTACGCCTCAAACGGTCACAAACGCCCAAAACAAGCGTATGCCATACGCCCTATTCAACACTAGACTGAGGATCGAGTTGCACATTTAACTCAAACCATTGCAATTCTGGCTTGAGCTCGGGGGGCCAATGTTCTAGGCCGAACATTATGACCGGTTTCACCCAATATACCGGCCCAATTCCTTTTTGGGCTACAATTACTTATTTACCCTTAATGATTTATTCTTATAAATAAGTGTTCACCAACAAGGTTTGATAACTCAAAAAACCCTAATTCTAACCTGGCTTTACTTTGATTAATACTGACTTAGTCATCAAAGTCTCTGCAGGTACCCACCACCTATCGCATGGAGCTTGGAATGATGCCTTACGTCATCATCAACGTCACCGACCTTAGCTCGGCTCACTGGAATTTGGTAAGAACAACAATGTAACCCCATCAACTTCTCCATCTAAATACTCTAATTTCTCTACGGTAATTAAATATTCATTCGACAAATAAACCAAATCTTATTACATAGAGTAATTTTCAAAATAAAGTTTCTACAACCGCAAATGTAAATTTCTCATAAAATAGAAAGTCTTAAACTTCTAACATTCCTATATAATAGGCATTTCTCAAACACGAAAAAAAGAAAGTAATAACATCATATTGTCTTCAAGAAGTCATGTTCTCCTTTAGCCTACGACCTGATGTCTCCAAGTAACTGTTCATCTGCTTGCCCGTTCATGGGGTCATCATAGGTGTCAACCACAAACACAACCATAGGGTTAGCTCATAATTTAATAATAATAATAGAACCACAGGAACAATATACACAACAGATATAAAGAAGACTTGAAATTTCAATTTACAACTTATCACAATTAACCATGCAACCCAATATGATGCATGCCACTCACAATTCACTCTCGTGTCATGTGGTACCATAAAAAACAATTGAGCGATGCTAGGAGTACATGTCACCTCTGACACTCTCACTAGAAACACTAGACAGTTACAGTTAGGGCAACCAGTGTTGCAATAGGAGTCACTTCCCACTCATGGTGATCGGCCATAGTGGAAGCTTTCCCTACCGCGAATACCCTCCAAGTCCTAGGCCATTACAACGACCCGTTAGGGACTAACCGTACTAGTTCCATTCATCCTCACCTTTTGAAAACATTTTCATTTCGTTTAGCGTTCATGATAATCTATTTCATTTTTAAAACACAATGCTTTACAAGCATATTTACCAGGGGCCACCTCACTCCACGTCCATAGGAGTAGGGATCCATCCCTTTTACTTTCAAATAATTTCAACTGATTATCATGAACCTAAACGACTCATCAATGTAATATGACCCACAAAATTAATCTCTCAATCTACATCAATCATTTCCCTTAACATTAATAAATGTAGTCCACATGTCATTCACACATCATTACAATTGTAATTTATCACCAACAACAATACAAAGAAGAAGGAATACGCTAAAGGAACCCAAAATAATAACTTGTGGAATTCTATAGAATCATAATTCAACGTGAAGTTTTATTTATTTATTTATACATTGACTAATGCTTGACCAAGTCCAAATTATCAAAGTCAACCTTCATACCTCAAAATCCAAATGTCTAGTTATTGTCCCAATTTCTCTCACTGTTCCTTTCACCTCACACATCTATTCAATATCTTATAACTTTAATTATAATACAATGCCTCACATACCAAATGAAACACTGTAATAACTATCCATATCATGTTTACATCTACCTTTATATACGCCTAACCATATCCTTTTATCCTTAATAATATTTCATCATTATATTCCTTTTCAATAAATATCACCACTTTTGTACTAAACATATTTATCACAATGATACGAACCCATTGACAGTTCCATATTCCTTTTATCTCTACTCAAACCCTTATAAGTAATAAGATATCATGAAAATCTAATACCAAAATCAGAAAATTAATTACATTGAACAGTCACGCCAATCACATAATTATCCATAAAGAAATCATCACTCATGACATACTCATTATCATTGAATTCTTATAACTACTCTCACTTAAAGGATTCTCAATAGGCAAAACTTATTCTCTGGATTTTCTAATTAACCAAGGGTTCTCACAACTATACACAGGTTTAAGGTTTCTTAGTATAAAAATATTATAATTCAAAAATTAAAAAGTCAATCTACAATCCCTAGAAGTCTCATATTTTATAATTTCATTTATCTGATTTTTCTAACCCTCGTTTGCTCACTCATTCACAATATATCAATCCCATCACAAAATCCACCTTTGAGCACAATAATTCAATTTCATTCAATAAAACAATTACACAAATAATCACAAATTACACAAATAATCACAATTGCCAAAACTAACAGGAACTCGCAATAGCAATAATCAAATAGTAAAACCACAATCATCATACCAAAATTTAGTGAATTCAATCATCAAACTTATATAAACAATATTTTGAAACAATCAATCAATTGTGTAGAAGGTACCCTAACCTGAACTCGAGACACTGTATGTGAAGAAAAACTAAAGTTGGTAGAGTTCCAATCTCCACCTTCTCATCAGGAACTTCAATCTCTTTTTAGGGGGAAAGACAATACTAGAGCGTGAGAGAAAGAAAGGAAGAATGAGGAAGGATGTGTGATCAGAAAGTGCAGTAGACTCACCCTTTTATAGCTGCTCAACCACCCTGAGCATTTATTACCCATTAAAATTATAACAGTACATAATCAATTTTCATTATTTTTATTTGTTGAAGATAATTATTTCCTTAATTAGTGCAGATTCTGCTTTCTAACCGATTTGGTGGTGATTTGAGACAGATTTTGTGGTGATTTGATTGTGTCACCTTAATTACTTATTTCCTATTTCCTTAATTAAGTTGTACCTAGTATATAAATTCATATTGTATGAATAAGATACATAAATAACATAAAATATGTTCTTCAATATTATTAAATTGAGACATTATAATTCAATTATTATTATTATTATTAATAAAAAAATGGGCTGTTACAAACAACGTATAAAAATAATAAAATAAACAAAGTCATAGAATAAATGAAACAAGTAAAAATTAAAAAAAATCATATAAATTGAACAACGTGTGTAACGAGTATGACTTAACCGCCGCTGTAGCAAAAAACATCACACACCTATGCACCAACCAAACACAGTCCATAATCTGGTTCGACCAGTGTATGCTGCGTTACTCTAACAATCTCAACCTCGACAACAAATCGCCAAATGTCAACTTGGTAAACACAGAGTGCATCCCTGACTCGGACCGTAGCCGCTTCAACGATATTCTGGCAGCCACGTTTAACGATGTAATGCTAGAGGCTTTGAACTCTGCTTTGGGTAAAAAGTTTTCTACAAAAGAAGTGAATTTCACGACTTCAATGAAGCTCTACGCCCTCGCGCAGTGCACGCCTGATTTGTCCTTCCTTGACTGTCAAATGTGTTTCTCAGTACCATCTGTAGCCTTGGTGATGGAAAACGAGGTGCACGGCTCCTGTATCCGGCTTGTAATTCAAGATATGAATTGTATCCTTTTTACAATGTTTCCGCCGTGTCTACTTCATCTCTAGGTATCAATCAAACCTTTATGATTGCTTATAGTTATTTTAGTGTTGTTTATGTTCCTAGTTCTTCTTTCACATAGCTTAGACATTACGTGTATTTATTCATTCTTTTATCTTGAGAACTGTGATGGAATAAAAGTAAATTAAACTGGTACCATATCCCTGATTTTTTTATTTTTTTTTTAAGTAACCAGACTCTGATTTGACTGAGTGGAGGCAATGCCCAGTTGGGGAAAAAATAAAAACAATGGCCGTTGAACTTGGCACCCCCGTTCCGTTCCGTGTGCTAATATTAAATTAGTCATTTTCCAAAAGTCAAGTTGCCAGAGATTCTCTTTCCATTAGAAAAGAAAATACGGTCTGTTGACGTTGCGTTGCCTTGCCACGTCCCACACCTTTAGCGGCCACTGCAACTTCACTCTCATTACCTATAATTGAAATCAATGCATAATATCCAACACATAAGACCCAAAAATAAATCCAAGGTATTCCTAATTGCAAAATCAACTTCGATCCGACATGCACATCTTCTACTTCTCTACAACCCCATTAGTATTTTTCACTCTGTTTTCAATGCTCATCCTCGCAACTGAATCAGCACCTACATACAGTATCAGTTCCTGCGCAAACGAAACTTTATACCAACCCAATACAAAATTTCAATCCAACTTGAATTCCCTCCTGTCTTCTCTCACTTCCAACTCCTCCATCAACTCCAACAACGGTTTCTACAGAACCACCATGGGTCAACACACCCCTGACACCATATACGGCTTGTTCCTCTGCCGCGGTGATGTCAACGCCACCGTCTGTCACGGCTGCGTCGCCGCCGCAGCCACTAACATCACACGCCTCTGTCCCAACAACAAACAGGCCATAATCTGGTACGATATGTGTATGCTACTTTACTCCAACCAAACATTCGACATCTTTTCTCCTGTACATGCCTCATACGACAAAGGAAATTTCGTAAAGTTGAACCCTGAACAGTTCAATCAGAAACTGTCTGGGTTGTTGAAAGATTTGGTAGCGAAATCGGCCGCTAGTTCGGAGAAGAAGTTCGCTGCAGGCGACGTAAGACTCGCGAGTTCACAGACTCTGTACGGAATGGCTCAGTGCGTGCCCGACTTAACAAGCACTGAATGTGATACCTGCTTTCAAATCGCTATTGGATCTATTCCCATGTGTTGCAATGGAAGCGATACAGCAAGGGTTCTTCTTCCTGGATGTAATATCAGATACCAACTTCATCCTTTTCTGTACAATACAACTTCAACCTTGCTACTTACCCCTGTACCTTCTTCGGGTATGCATTATATATCATTCTGTTTTTCTAGCAGCTCATCTAAAACTTTTTTTTATAATATACAATTTTTTTCATCAATTATACTCAAGTAAACGTTTTGTGATTGAGTTTTCGTGGTCTTGGATGAATTAGGGTATCTGAATTTATTGGAAGGAATTTTAGATGAAAAAGATAAGAAAAAAATATTACTTTCTCCAAGAAATTAAAATTAGTTTACGTTGCCTAATTTAAATAACTTTCCTCTTTTAAAAGTTACATCATCATATGTGAATCTTTTTTTATCTTATCTGTTGTTGAAACCAATTGATGATGTTAAATTTTCTATAAATTAGTAAATAAAAATCTAACTTTAATTTCTAGGGAAGTTAATTTTATTTTTTCTTCTTATTTTTTTTTCTTTCTTTCTATTAGTCCTTTTGGAGAAAAAAACACTCGATCAGACCCGAAGTTAGTTTTAGTTCCTTTAGGTAAAGTATTGCTCTCTTCTTCATATTTTAAAAGAGGCTATATTATGAACATTGGGCAGGAAGCAAGAGTACATCAACGATTGTAGCAGTTGTTGTCCCAATTGGTATTTTGGTGGCGCTTTTGGTTCTAGGCTGGTGGTGGCGGCAAAGACTGCGAAACAAAAAACATGATGGAGTCCCGGAACTAAATTATAGCTGTAATGGTTATTTTAGTTTACAAAAGATAAATTTTTTGGTTATTGGTCAAATTATTTAACTATTACAGAGATCGAACAAAGGTCAATGAGCAAGTATGTTTTGGCTCTTTCCAATAATTCAAGCCTAATTACATTAAGCTGTGTCCTTTTTTACTGCAGCTAGGAGTGATTTTATAGGTGAAGAAGAATCTTTATATTTTGACTTGGTTACAATTGAAGAAGCCACATGTAGGTTCACAAATGAAAATAAGATCGGTGAAGGTGGATTTGCTGCAGTTTATAAGGTATGAATAAAAAAAAATTTTTAAGGCTAAACACTGACATGAATGCTCTTCTAGTTTATGGTGACTGGGTGCTATTCTAATCTGAAGTACGTTTTCAGGGCACCCTTCCTAGTGGACAAGAGATAGCTGTGAAGAGGCTATCAAGAAGCTCCCATCAGGGTGATATAGAATTCAGGAACGAGGTTGCACTTGTTGCAAAACTTCAACATAGAAATTTAGTTAGGCTCTTAGGATTTTGCATGGAAAGCGGGGAAAAGATACTTGTTTATGAGTTCATTCCAAACTCCAGCCTCAACCACTTTCTATTTGGTATGTAATTTTTGAATACTTTAGCTTTTGGTTTGGTTTTCAATATTATTAATTTGTTATATAAAGGAACTAATTCATAGCCGACTTCAATACTACATTTACAATTTGACTAATTTGTTAGATGATGACGAGAGGCAAGAAATGCTAGATTGGGATAGACGTTACAAAATTATAAGTGGAATTGCTCGAGGAATGAAGTATCTCCATGAAGATTCTAGACTAAGAATAATACATCGTGATCTCAAGACTAATAATGTTCTTTTAGATGCTGATATGAATCCAAAGATTTCAGATTTTGGCCTGGCAAAAATTTTCCATGACAATCAAAGTCAACCAAATGCAGCAACAAAAAGGATAGTTGGAACCTAGTAAGTTAAGACCAACGTTAATTAGCATATCTTCTATCTACTAGATGAAAGAATATTTTCTAAAAGGAACTATTTATATTCATCATACATACCTTTCTAATAATCTTCCCTTCATTTCCTCTTTCAACAATCTTTTACATTATTTACTGGAATCTACATATTGATATTTTCTGTACAGTGGTTACATGTCCCCTGAATATGCAATGCATGGAAAATTCTCAGTGAAATCTGATGTGTTCAGTTTTGGAGTCTTGGTTTTGGAGATCATTAATGGCAAGAAGAACTCAAGTTATTATCAATCAAATAAAGATGATGATCTCTTGAGTTTCGTAAGTTTCAACTACTAGCTAAAAACTAAACATATTTTGTTTAGTAGTGTCAAATTTCGATGACCTTTTGGTTATTGATGGACGCCAGAAATGTCAAACTTTTACGCTAATTTACTTAAAGTTTTGCCACAGGCTTGGAAAAATTGGACGAATCAAACACCTTTCCTGATATTGGATCCAAAACTGAGAGGTTCTTATTCTCAAAACGAAGTTCGAAGATGCATCCATATTGCTTTATTATGTGTTCAAGAAAATCCAGCAGATAGACCTTTGATGTCGACTATAATGCTTGCATTGAACAGTTATTCAGTAACTTTAACGTTACCTCGACAGCCAGCATCTTTTCTGCTTGCAAGAACAACACCACTAAGACATTAACTTGATTCTGTATGCGCTATAATCTGATCAAACTATGATTAATATATGAATATGTACATGAAATGCCTTCAACACTCTAAATACTTGTTTTCTGACACTATACTATACTGTTGATGTAAATTTATGAAAAATCTCAGGTTTTAGTGATCCCTCTTCTCATTTAATACATTTCTTTTCTGATTGTATAATTTTTAAAAAGTTTCACTTTATAATTGAGAAAGTATGGAGAGAATGTTGCACACCTCTTTCTCTTACTAGTATTTGAGTTCATTTTAGAAGCACCTACTTCCATCTAAAGAAATGAATCCATTCATCCAGTGTCGTGAAAATTATTAATTTGGTGAGTTAATTATAATATTATTTTCATTGACAGTGGAAATTTGGAAATCACTACTCGGGTTTGGTCTTTGTGAGTTTTATCCAGAAATAATAAAACAATATCTAATAAATTAATTAACCTTTGAGATTCTGCTTTTAAATGGAAACTGCAACAGTCCAATATTTTTATATTTAATTTAATTTCTCACTATTAATTATTAAATAATTTCAAATAAACTTTATTAATCCTGGTGGCACATATTTATATAATCAAAATACTGTTAATTTTACATATTTCTATATTTATAATTTTAGTTGACATCTTTTGATACAATACGTTGAACAGACTTACAGTTCAATGTGGCGGCAAAAAGCATGGGGTCAACTCCCCAATCCACAATTATATTGCTGCCATTCATCCCTGATTACAAACTTCAAAATCAAGCCAAAATATCCTAACTTGAGAAACGGAACAACAAAGGTTTTCCAACATCAGAATCTAAAAACACAAAGGAACAGAATTTCTCACATATCTAACATGCTTGTCTTCAACTTCTTTACAACCCCGTTGGCACTTGTATGTCTAATCTGTATGCTCTTCCATGCAAGTGAATCAGCACAAATTTACAGTGCACACTTCTGCTCTAACGGAAACTTTTATCAACCCAACACAACATTTCAGTCCAACTTGAATATCCTCCTGTGTTCTCTTTTTTCCAACTCCCTTCAGTCCAACAACGGTTTCTACCGAACCTCCGTGGCTAAAGACACCCCAGACGACACCGACGGCTATTTCCTCTGCCGTGGTGACGTCAACACCACCATCTGCCAGGGCTGCATCACCACAGCAGCTGCCAACATAACACGCCTCTGTCCCAATGACACAGTCATTTATCTGGTACGACATCTGCATGCTAAGTTACTCCAACAGCACCTTTGATAATGATAACACAGTTCCTTCATTATCCTTAAAAGATGGAGAAAGCACCATTCACTCGAACCTTGACTAGTTCAATGAATTATTGGCGAGCTTGTTAAACGGTTTGGTGGAAAAAGCTGGGACAAGTGTCGTGTCAGGGAAGAAGTTTGCTGCAGGAGACGTGAATCTCTCAAGTAAGCAGACGCTGTACGGAATGGCATAGTGCTTACCTGACCTATCAAGTGATAGCTGTCAGACGTGCTTTGGAAGCGCTATTGCAAAACTTCTAACGTGGTGTAACGGAAGTGAAGGAGCAAGAGTTCTAATTCTATCATGTAATATTAGATACCAACTGTATCCATTTTTGAACAATATCACTTCCATGAAGCCACTTGGTCCTTCTCCTTCTTCAGGTATGCATATTATGCCATGAGCTTTTTGTGGTTTTCAACTATACTGCTTTTAGTTTACTGCAATACTCAGTTTTTGTAAATTTATTAATTTTATTCTCAAGTCAATCTTGTTTTTTGATTCAGCTTTTTTGGTCCTTGAAGAGGAGAAATAATTGTATGCTCCTATAACTGTTTGTTTATGATCTAATTTTTCAATGACAAATGCTAATCACTACCCTTAGGACACTAGTTACGGACCTAAAAGGAGAAAGGATTTTATTAGAATGCTTACTACTTTTTTTGAATTCACTCATGATCAATTATTAAATACTTTACTTTCTCTTTTTAGTTTCTTAACTAGCTCCTTAAAGGCACTAGTTAGCAACATCTTTAATTTTTCAATTTACTTGCCGAAACTAAGGTCCATGTGCAGTAGAGTAGCAGAAGATTATATTGCATGGAGAAAAGAATGGTACATACAACAATACAATGTGCTAGAAAACTAGAAATTATATTGCAAAAAGTGGTCCAAGTTAAACCGGAAATTGCGGGGAACTCATGTAAGGTGATGCTAAACCAATGTGCGAAAAATTTCAGAATTTCCTAAAACTCACAATTAAGCCAAGTTAGCGTGCAAGGATGTAGAAATGCAAGGCAACTTGAATTTTGTGTTAATGCTACTTTTGTTTGCCATAGCGTCTTGCTTGCTTTGCTAGAGGTATTGAGGTGGCTAGTCCAATATCTCACATGCATGTAAATAATTAAGACTTATGGTATATCAACTTACCAAATCACAACACCTAATACTTATATCAAATTGAAACCACAACATAAACATCTCAAAACACATCAAAGCACACATGAAAAACATGGAAAACATGGAAAACAAATAACTCAAATGTCAAGGAAGTTAAACAAAAAACCTAGAGAAGCATATGGTGAAGCTAATATTATCCTATCTCGTCTTTCAAGGCAAGTCTACCAATTTATCATCAAGGTACACCTTTAAAATAAGGTAATCCATATAACACACAAACCGAGAAAATTGAACCCAAGCTTTAATACCACAATTGTAACACCCATAAACTACTATAGTTATAACATCCTAATTTCTCTACGGCTCACGGGAAAGTAACTAAGTTATTGAAAGAAGAGAACTAAATTTCATTTTGTAGAGTAAAAATTAATAACCCTGTCTACAACCATATATTATTAAAAAAGAAAAAAGAAAAAAGTAAGGTCTCCACCAATGGCTAAACTAACATGTAACATGAAATCTTAAGCATCCATAAATTACAATAATCAATCATACTAAAATAAAGAACATCACACCAAGTCTTTAGCCAGTCAGGTTCCTTTCCTAGTCTAAGATCTTTTTGCCTCAAAATAACTATTCATACGCTCACAAGTGTCAACCATAAGGTTAATTCACAATTTAATAATAATAATAATGATAATAGGAACCACAAGAACAGTACACACCATAGATATAAAGAAAGCACTAAACACTCAATTCAAAACTCATCACAATTAATTATGCAACCCAGTATGATGCATGTCACTCACAATTCACTCTCCACTAATACAAAAAACACATACTACGACGGTTCTAAAATACAGACTACGATGGTTCATGAACCGTAGTAGCATCTGGTGTCGTAGTCTGTTTTTGCAGACTACAACGGTTCCCACTAAAACCGTCGTAGTCTGAAACCCGTCTTAGTCGATAAAACATACTACAACAGTTTTAAATAAAACCGTCGTAGTGTGAAACCGTCGTAGTCTGTTTTATCAGACTAAGATGGTTTAGGTTAACCCGTCTTAGTTTACAAGGGTAATTAAGCAGACTACGAAGGTTATAGTTAAAACTGTCGTAGTCTGCTTAATTTTTTTTTACAATATGTTGTTTGATTTTAACAGTTTTCCCATAATTTTTGTACTTGTTTATTACTCAGACAGTCCACGAAACAATTTATACATATATATTTTCCCAATAATTTAACAATTGACAATAAATAAGATGGTTCATAAACCAAAAGTCATACTTTAACTTAGAAACTATTCAAAATAACAAATTTGTATCCAATAGGGCTGTAATGAACTACTACTCACTGAAATGATGATATAATCCAAATACTTAACTAAAAATTATTAAAATCAAAACTTTACATGTATATTTCTAATTATCAGCTTCAGAAGACACATCTATGTTCTGTTTCTTACTACAATACACTAAAAATGTCGCCCATTGCTTGTGACTGTAGTCGATGGCTTCTTCAGCAAATGACATTGAGTCACTAAAGGTCTAGAAAATAATGAATAATTATTAACATGTAAGTATCATTAATTAAATTCACAAACGGTTGTTGGTAAAAAGTATATACCTCTAACCAATGGTCTGTTATCCCCATCCGAATTATGCTTTCCATCCACTGCATGACATAGAAACCACATTGCGGTCGAGTCGTTTGTTTATTAGCCTACAAAGATTTGAATGATTTATCATAACACCTTATTTGTATTATAAGTGTACATCCTAAGAGAAACATGTTTACCTTTGTTATTAAAAAATCAAGTCTTTGTCTAGCACGACTATTGCTCGTGAGCATATGATGTCCAACATGAATACTGGTTAAATTAAATTAATTAATGTCACACTATAATAATTAAATATAAGTGAAATGAAAGATAACAATTAAATAACATTTACATACCCTTCAAGCACTTTCTTCAACTTCGGAGGGAGAGGTTTGTGCAAGGAACAAAAAAGGACCACGAGATGATCCATGGGGCAAAGAGCAATAAGTTGCCAATGGCCACTACATGTAACATACATGATTGTTTATACTTTTTATTTAAATTTTAGTATATCTATATAAATTATACTTACTTGTGAAGGTATGGTGCAAGGTAGATCCTCTTGTTCAATTGACCCATCCAATCCATGATATATTACTTGGCATCAAGTGAATTATCTGTCAAGCCCAATATGAGTTGTGGTTCAATGAATCCATAGACATTGTTGTTGCCCATTTCAATTGATATATTATTCAAATACCTTAATCATATTGAAATTCATGTTAGAAAATGTAATAAATTTGAAAATTGACATATTTAATTAATAATTAAAGTACTTACAAAATCCAAAATTGCATGTGACTTAGGTTCATCTCGTCCATACCTGAATACATCTCAATGCAATCTGACATGTGAATGTATAAAGGCATGTTGTTTTCTCTACCAAAGATTTTTTTATCCTAATAGAGCTCCAAACTTTTGCTCCTAATCTTATTAGCCAACTCCAACAAGTACTGCAGAGGATCATCAATTGGCTCTGGCTCTAATCGTGGTTTCCTAGGTGTAAGTTTCTTCTTTGGGGATTTGATCTAATAAAATAAATTGTTAGAAACATGAACAATATATTATAAGTTAATAATAAATATAAAAACAATACACACCTTTGCACCCAATTGCTTAACAAGATATTTTGGCCATGCAATGAAAGTACCAAGAGCTTGTCCTACCACCTGCACCTCTTCAGTGGGCAAGGGTAGTGGAGCATCAGGGTCATGTGCGTCGTCAACGGTGACCCTCAACTCATCATCTCGCATGGGCTTACCATGTATGGTTGCTCCGCCCCCTACAACTCTTCCAATGACCACCAATCTAATTGGGTTTTCTTCAACATACAACCCACATTGAAAAGCTTCTTCAGGGATGCCTCCTTCTGGTGAGCAACTAAATTTCGTGCTAACACGAATAGTTTGCCTCACCTCTGTAGCAGTTCCTAGGCACTGAACTTGTAGGCCTAATTGTTGCATGATATTCTGTGAAACTTTTGCAGCCAGCTCTTCTGTTATTTGTTCCCTCATCCTAGCGGTAACATCTTCAGTGATACTTTGCCTCAAGGACTCTAGTGTTTGTTGGTTGATTACAGAGTCAAAACATCGATGGTGTGAAGATTTTCCAAAGTATGAAACAATCCCCACACCTTGACCAATGCCACGAACACGCCCTGGGTGTTCGGGTTTGCCAATGGCAGATGAAAGTATGTCATCCCTTCCCTGTGCCACAAATGATCCCTGACTGCTCTGCTCAACTAGGGAATCTTGCAAGTAAGGAATAGTTGTTGTTGTTACTTTAATTAAAACAAGCAGTATTTTCAAAAAATAATATCATCAATTAAGAACAAAAATTAACTTACAATCTTTTCAGCAATACACTTGGAAGATGATGATGTGAAGTCGCTTGACTTCTTCATCCTAGCTAACTTCCATTTTTCATGCCTTTTAGGTGGGGATAGGGGACCGTCAAATGATAAAGAAGGATCTGCTGCAGTTGCTTCTTCTCGCATCCTTTGCTTCTGAGTCAATATCCTTTCCTCCAACACTTTATAACCCCCTCGAGACAAAATATGGGGATAATCTTTTGTTGCTTGACACTCCTTTGCCTTATTCCTCTTTGCCTGTAACATAAAACAAACATTTAGTAATTGTTCAATGCTGGAAAATATATGTATCGGGTAAGTTGAGACTTCCATTTCAACATTTACTAACCTGCCACTCAGGAGACAAATGTATCTGAACAAACTTCTCCCATGTTTTTTCATCTATGCCCCTATAATTAGGCATAGAAATGTTGCCATCTTCTTTATTATATATGTACCGGGTCAGTTGAGACTTCCATTGCCTAAACATAGTAGCCATGGAAGACATGACCTTCAGCCTCAGGGACTCCACATTAGGAATATCGAAAGTGACCTATAAAAAAGAATAAAATTTTTAGAAGTTAGCAATACAATAAAGAATAATATATTGAAATGAATAAATACCAAATAATTATCACCAAAGAAATTACCAGAAAGATCTGCCATAGCATGTTCCTTTGAGTCATCGGAACATGATCCCAAGTAGGGGTTAGGATAGATATGTGCTCACGGACAAGGAAGCCCAAATAACTCTTGAATATGGGCCCATTATCACCAGTAGCAATGCCCGTGCAAACATCTATATCAACGTGAGTCTGTTGACCTTTGCCACGTCTAACTGTTAATTCCTTCAGGTGTGTGGTCTTTCTATATACTCTGTTAGGGTCAGGTGACTGATCAGTCATGTGCCTGTTTAAGAATCAATTGAAAGTCAATAACTGGATAATCATCAAATTTACATAAAGAATAAAAGTAAAATTGTACAAAAAATTACATTATTTATTTATTACCACCTTAAACAGTCAAATATATATTCCTTCATTATGATCATGACGAACTGCTTGTACATCATCAACATCAATTTCCTCGGATATAATTGGGATATGAGATGAAAAACTAGGAATGTGGTCAATGTTAAGATTGTCAAGTTCAGGTTCGCTGCTTTTCCCGTGCAATACGACAGATAACATCTCATTTGAAGGATCTTTGACATAGAAAACTTGTCTAGCCTGTTGTGCCATTATGAAAGGTTCATCTTGGTAACCAAATCTACTAAAGTTAACAAGGGTTTGACCTGAATCATCAAAGTGCACCCCTGTCCTATTATCAACCCATTTACATTTAAAAAGAGGCACATGAAATTTACAATACACAACCTCCCAAATTTCCTCAATGATTCCATAATAAGGCATGCATCCCAACAACGGATTGTTGTCTTTGGAGGTGGAGAAATGCATAGACTCAACTTCTACCATAACGCCATTATTTTGTACCACACTTCTATCATCCAGTGACTTTGTGTAGAATGAATAATTATTTATATAGTACCCATTACATACAATAACATCTTTCTTAAGGGCACATGCAAGCCATTTTAAGGTCTCTGAAACTGTTTCATCACTCAAGATTTGATTTTTAAACCACTTCCTGAAAGTACAGTTATGTTCTTTTAACAACCACTTCTCTGATTGTCTTGGGTTTTGCTGCCTTACAATGGCCTTGTGACCAGCCAAGTATGGTTGAACTTCTTCAGTGTTGTTCAAAACATATAAATCAGCTTGTTGCACTAAATCCCAAGGTTTTTCCACACATTGTCCACCTCGGATACATTGGCCAAAATGTCTACCCTCAGGGCATGGCCTAGGAACCCCGACAGGAAAGGTAGTAGACATATATTCTGAACAAAACTCAATCGCTTCTTCAGCAATATACCTCTCAATAATTGACCCTTCAGGATGATACTGATTCTTGACATACCCTTTTAAGATTTTCATGTAACGTTCGATGGGGTACATCCATCTTAAGTATATGGGCCCACATAATCTAATCTCTCGGACAAGATGGACAATCAAGTGTACCATAATGTCAAAAAAGGATGGAGGAAAAAACATTTCCAATTCACACAATATAATAGCAGACTCAACTTCCATGTCATCTAGCATGTTAGGGTCAATCACTTTGGAACAAATTTGTTTGAAGAACCGACACAATCGGGTAATGGCATTTCTCTACTTTTTAGGCAACATGCCACGGATTGCCACAGGAAGGAATTGTTGCATCAACACATGACAATCATGGGATTTTAATCCAATTAATTTCAAATCTTTCATTGAGACAAGACTATTTACATTTGAACAGTATCCTTGTGGCACTTTTATTTCGTGTAAACATTGACAAAAACTGGTTCTTTCTTTTTTACATAATGTGTAAGCTGCCGGGGGGAGGTATGTGTGGTTACCTACAACACATGGATTTAATTGATCTCGAATTTTCATCTCAACCATATCCAACCGAGCATTCAAACCATCTTTTGTCTTACCTTTAATGTTCAACAGAGTTCCTATCAAACTATTGTTGACTATTTAAAAGTATGTGTATGTGTCAATCTTTCGGCAAGTGTACCGGTCGTCAAAAGTTTAGAAAAATAAGAGTAAGGGTTGTCGAACCACAGAGACTAGTTGTGAATTGTCGAATGCTTAATATGCTTGCTATTAGGACTAACAATTGAGTAAATCATGTGTGTAAACTAAGTAATTATGCAAAAGAGAATCAATGCTGTAAAATGAATGATTAAGAGCAGTAAATGTTTAAGTTTCAGAAATGAAAACAGTTAGGGAATAGGTTCATTCAATTCCTTCCTTCATGTAACTAAGTCTTATATCAATTCAATGTAAATCAATCAATCGGAGACTAGAATTTGTGATACCTTAGACTAAGCCTATTCCTAGGTCTTTAGTCACTTTGAATGACTTCTATAATCTCTAATCCCTTAGGTGAAAATAGAAATACAGTCAAGAAGCGAAACAGATAAATTCACAATGTCTCATAACATGCAAGTTCTATTCCTAGACTCATGCACTGTTATAATGATGCAATTCCTCTCCTAATTCAACTATCAATCTTCCGAAGGCATAATTGAAATGAAAAACAAAAACTCAAGGTATAGCTCAATCAATTTCAAGCAGTTAATATTCCTATCACTGTTTGAACTTCATGAATCAAACCTCGAGAAATTGCAATTAAGTAGGACAAGCTCAATCAATTAATCCGAAATTACAATTGAATCAACATAGAAATTCATTACAAGTGTTCTGGAATTGAAATCCCCTTCCCTAACCTAAGAATTTATCCTAACATGGAAATAGAAAAAGAAAGAACAAAAATAGAAATCAAAACCGAGAGAAGCTCCATGAATCCTTAGATCTTGCTTCCACAAGCTCCAATTCTTCAAGAATCCTCTTGATTTGATGGAGAAGGATGGAGAACGAAGGTGGAGAAGAGAGGTAAAGAAGAGAGAAAAACGAGAGAAGTGTGCAGAGGAAGCTAACAGAAAACTGAATTATCCATTCCCCCTCGATTCGCGCCAACACCATATATATATAGACCCGAATCGCGCACCCACTTACGAGGGACGCGCCCCTGGTGCGTTTTGAGCGAGAAGAAGTGTGAATGCGCCTTGTGCGCGTCCTGGCGTGTTTGTCCAACAAATAAACAGTGTTTGCATTAGTTGTATCGTCTGTCTTCATGTCGTCTGTATTTGGGATCGTCTATCTGAACTTGTTGTATCGTTGTCCATATGACTTGTTGTCGTCTGTCTTGGACTTGGTATCGTCTGTTATGGTGTCGTCTGTCTTTAATTCGGCATCGTCTGTCTTTTGTGTCGTCTGTATTGGACTTGGTATCGTCTGTCTTTTGTGTCGTCTGTATTGGCTACAGACGAAAGCATCAATCTGGAGACTAAGACAAAACAAGTACAGACGGAACAACTTAAAAGAGGCATGCTCGGGGCGAAGCAACTCCTGAGCAAGAGAAGCGACGAAACAATTCTTAAAAGAATCAAACACGGACGAAGCAACTTCATAAGAATCAAGCACGAGACGAAACAATGCATAAGCGGTACGACGGATAACTTCGGATGAAGCAAGCATAGACAGAATAATTCTCAGACGAAGTAAGCATAGACGAAGCGACTTGGAAGATACAAGCACAGACGAAGCAACTTCATAAGAAGCACGCACAGATGGAATAGCTCTCAGATGAAGTAAGCATAGACGAAACTAATCCGTTGCGTCTTGATCCCTTCGTCTGAGCTTTCATAAGGTACGAAACGCGCCCTGTATTGAGTGAAATCGCGCCACATGCGATTGAATAAGTAAGGATGGCATGAGCGCGCCACGAGCGCGCCTAGCGCATTTTTGCCGCAAGCAGGGTATGAAGGCGCCTCATGAGTGCGCCCTGGCGCGTTTCTTCAGACGATATTATTTTAACAGCCTTGGATGCTCAACTTGAGGTTTGGCTTGCTCTACTCTCTTGATTTGAGCTTCTGTCCAAGTATTGGATCCACTCCTTGTTGCTTATCTCCTCTTCAATCCTTCATTGAACCTAAAAATTAACAAAAGAAGAATTAAAATGACTTAAAACTCAAGAAAAACTTACAAACTCACAAAACACTCACTCAAGAACTAACACTAAGCAATTATGATATTTTTACTGTTTTCTTGACTAAATTATGGCTAAACCTAGTGAAAATAGATGGGAATGAGCTTAGAACACCTAGAAAAACATGTATAATCTAGCACTTATCACAACCCCAAACTTAAAGCTTTGCTTGTCCTCAAGCAAACATAGAATCCATCATTACAAGGGTCAATAAGCATGGTATAACACTAAGCTCAACCAGCCACTGAAAATGCCTTATGCAGTTCTTAACCCCTTAAGCCAACTCAATTTATCTATGAAAGTTAGACATGCACTCAAAATGTTATCACGTATTGCATGATTCATCAAGCATAGGCAACAAATATAGATTGGCATGAAAAAATGTATTTTAGTCAACATCAGCAAAGTCCTCTCCAGTTAAGTGTTTGCCCTCAATCTCTCAAGTGTTTTGGGTTTGTGTTTCTCTCAATGTTACCAATTAGAAGGTCAGTTACCATAGGCTTGCAATAGCTCTCAAATCTCCACTGCCTTCAAGTAGAAATTGGACACTCAAAAGGTCTTTTCAGGGTTGTAATGGGGCTTAGGTAAAGGTGGATTAAAAGGAAAGGTTACTGGCTACATATTCACAGGAACTTAAGGAGTAAAAGTTAGGACCTATATGATATGCATGAATCAATATGGTCAGACGAAACAAAAAATGATGGACAGACGAAACAAGAATAATGGACAGACGAAAGAAAAAAAAATGATGGACAGACGAAAGACTAACAACCCATGAAACCACTTGTTTTCTTTTCTTGCTTTATTTCTTTTGCTCTTTAAACTACATTTTCTTCTGTTTCCTTTTCTTCCTTTCTTTTGTTTTTCTTTATTTTTCACTGTATCCCATCTGTGCCAGTATCGTCTGAGCCTTTAGTCTGATGATTTCGTCTGTAGGCTTACAGATGATACCCACAGACGATACTTACAAAGACCAATGAGAACACTATGTTCTCTTTTCTTCCTTTGTTTCTTTTTCTTTCTTTTTCTTTCTTTTCAATTTTTCTTGTTTTTCTCTTTGTTTTTTGTACTTTACTTTTCTTAAGTGGTCTCACTAATTGCCAGTTCATGAAGAAAAAGAAAAGAAAAAATAAAAATTTTGTAAGGTATGCAAATATGCATGAAAAACAGAGAATGCATATGAAAGAGAGAATGTACTATACTACAGAATGTTACCAATATCCATATCCAACAACCCCAAACTTAAAAATTTGACTTGTCCTCAAGTCAACAACACATGCACCCCAAAATTCAACCCCAAACTTAATCTTGAATCCTATCGTCTAAGCAAAGAAACCAATACTCTTAAAGTTCCAGTGATGGGACCATTGGTTTTTCACTTATATAGGCTTGTAATGAGCTCAAGTATCCAAGAAAGAAAGGGTTTATTCAGGCTCAAAGGGGCTAGCAATGGATAATGTGAAGGTTAAGGCTATTTGGCTCAAGGCTACAAGAAAGAAATTTGCCTTTATCATTTGTGTCCACATCTAAATGTGTGCAATTTTGACCAAGAGCTAAAGCAAGTTCTGGAACAAACACATCACATGGTACAATAGAACACTCAAGAATAAATCATGTTGGAGGCCCAAATTCTTATCCAGGATCAATTATTGCATAACATTGCTAAGTTCATCAATCATGTCACAATCTAGAAAGTTGTCATGCTCAAATTCTCATACAATGACTCTTCAAACATTTGAGAAACATGCAACTTTGTCATAGAACCTCAAATTGAATCCTAAGTGCCAACAATTACACAGTTCATTCTACTGGACTACCAAGTCAATGTTATACTAAGTGCAATTAACCTTCATAAGATGGTCTAACCAAAACAGGGCATATACTCTAACAAACATGAATTAACAGTTAGCATCAAAAGAGTCTAAGAATGCTCCCTGTTGAAGACAAGCCATGATACTCAAGGGTTCTGCACCAAGTGCCAGCAATTCCATGTTTCTCCAGCAGTGCTTTAGCATCTAACAATTCACACAAACAACACAAACTAACAAGACAGCAAAATAACAATCAAATTCTATTCAACTAAAAATCAATTAAAAGTCAAATATAGTACCATGAACTAAGAAGGCAGTAAAATAATCTAGTTAAGGCTACATTAACCAAAAGCTCAAAACTTAACAGAAATATTAAACTAAGACATCAATCCTCATCTTCTGTCTCATCCTCTTCTTCCTCACTCTCCTCAATATTTTCCTCTGCATCTTCATTATAACCACCATCAACCTCTTCACCAAAGATCTTCTTGTCCTCACTTTCATAGTCCTCGAAAAACTCTTCAAACCTCATTAAATCTTCAAACATGTCATTTTGAGTGGTTTGAATGGCGTCAACTGCTCTTCGTGATTCATTTGGGCGACTAAACGTCTTATGAGGGCTCAAGTGCAATGCAAATTTTATTGGACTCGTGAATTCTTCTAATATTTTCTTGAACTACCTTGATGTCTCAATAACTTTTGCTGATCTGCAACGAATCGGAGCTTCTGCCATTGGAGCTTTACCTTTGGACTTTGATGTAGCTTTGCCGCTAGAAATGGACGATGCTTCTGGTGTGGCTTTGGCTGTACTGGACTCTCCTTTGGTGAATTTCACATCTAATGTGGCACCCGGTCTCATAGGAATCAAACCCTCAGTTGAAACTCCAGCCTCAATACACAGCTGAGTGATGATGCTTGCATAAGACAGGGATCCCTGTTTTTGCAAGTGCAGTGTGTGAATCTCATTGGCTATGGTCAGACCCACATTGAGATACTCACCCTTCATTATACTATACAGACACCAAACTCTCTTCTTTGTGATGGAAGATCTGTGCTGAATTGGTAGGAGAATCCCACAGACAAAAGCCCACCAGATTTTTGCCTTGAAACACAATGATGAAATTTTGACATGAGTAACTCCGTTATTGCGCCATAAGCTATCCTTCCAAGCTCCCTTACCTTCACATAATAACTCGTCTACCATGCTTGGTTCGGCTTTGCTGTCGGCTCTATACTGGAAGATACAATCCCTTCCTTCCGAGAAAGGAATTAATAACAGTCGGTTGATGGCTTGAGGTGAGAAAGAAATTTGCTTCCCCCGGACATAAGATGCATAGCGCTCTTCTTCATCGTCACTTGTTATATTAGCATAGAACTCTAGCACTAGCTCTTGATATGCTGGGAAATTAATGTTGGCTAGTCCAGTCCACTTTCTTCCAGAAATCTCAGTGCAAACTTCTTTGTAACTAGCGCGTTGAGAAGCATCCCCAATTCTTTCATCAGTGTATAGACTCGTGCTCATGTTGAATTTCCGCTCTACTAGCACTGCACGTGTTATGAAACGGGAGGCAAAGGCCTCTGCATGCTCCAATGATCTAAATCTGTGAGTATCATATTCTGGAATTTCTGGAGTGACCTTGGCTTTCTTTGTGGTCTTCTTCTTCTCTTGGCTTTGTCCTTTGGTAGCTTTATTTTTGGTTTTTGGT
The DNA here is from genome assembly GCA_026586105.1 of Hylodesmum podocarpum. NCBI lineage: Eukaryota > Viridiplantae > Streptophyta > Magnoliopsida > Fabales > Fabaceae > Hylodesmum > Hylodesmum podocarpum. Next base: position 380,348 of record JALJEV010000426.1, on the reverse strand, counting down.
TGCCTTGGGTAGGAAGAACCAGGTGGTCTATTGCTTGAAGACATAATTTCTCACAATTGAACCTACACAATCCAAAGTATATATGAAAAAAAACATGCATGTACTTAACTAACAATTATCGCCCATAGGATCATGCATTTTCATCAAAATTATAGTGTGGTTCAAAGGAACTTAAATGGAAATTGTTACAGGAAACGCAGAAGCAATTACAATATGGTCATGCTTACTAGTGATGTGCATATAAAACATACTCAAAACTTTATTGAGGCATTTTAACAAACACTAAGTGAACATGAATGGGTATATCATGTTTCTTTCCAATTGCTTCACACCATACATCTCTTTGACAATTATCATCATACATTTTCAAGCAATCAATATTATTCATCAACAATCATCAGAACAAGGTCATGCAATACATTCAATTGAGCTAATTTCAATGCGCACAAAAGGGGGTTAGGGTTTCGAACCAAAAATTCTCGAACCCTCATCTCAAATACTCATGTGAATCATGCGATTGAAGCTTAGACAATGAAGAAAACAGGTTAAAATCAATGGATTGGAACACATACCGTGTGTAGGCTGAATGGGATTACAGAACACCAAATGAGGATTCTTGAAAATTATCAACAAAAAAATTGAAAATCTATGGTGGAAAGGGTGCAGGATCAATTCAAAATTACTTGTAATTGTGGAGTGGTGAGGTTGAAAATTGATTGGGATTGGGATTGAACTCTTGAGAACTCACAAGCACATGGAAGAAGATGAAGAACAAGTCAACGCGCCTCTCTTTGTGCCAAGGCGCAAGCTCGCCCTCTATTTGTGCCAAGGCGCGAGAAATGCGCCACCCTTTAAATGAAAAACGCCGGGCGCATTTTTACCGAACTCCATTTGCGAACGCGCCACTCTCATCACTTAAAAACGCGCGCCGGGCGCGTTTTTGCGGTTATATGTAAAACGCGCCCTCCAGGGCGCGCGCGCGTTTAGGCGCAACCAATCTTCAAACGCGCCTCTTCTTGCGACGGATGGCGCTAAGGCGCGTTTTGACCGTAAGCAGGTATAAACGCGCTACCTTGTTTCCTCAAATTGCGCCAAGGCGCAATTCACTACTTCCATTTGCGCTTCTGCTAGCGCCAGGGCGTGTGTCACTGTGTTTTGGTCAATTCTTCATGCACTATTGTGGGCTAAGGAGAAAACTGGTGACTTGCACCTTGATTCCACTTAGGCAAACATTCTAAGTTCTTTTGACTCTTAATAGATCTATTCTCTGCACAATAAACCTATCACACCTAAGCATGCCTTAAGATCCCACAACTTTCCCATTCATGCTATTACATCTCACCCCTCTTATTTCTATTATTCAAGTTAATGCAATTTCAATTGTTATTCATATATCTACTTGTGTATCTATCAACATAGAATCAGATTTATTATACTAGCTCATGTATTTACACTTCTAATCTAATCATCACATTCTCTTTTCTTTTTGCTTTTCTAACTTTTGAACTATTTACAAGTATCTCACAACAAGAAGTTACAGAAAACTTCTTTCAATTGGATGGGTTGCCTCCCACCAAGCGCTTCTTTAATGTCATTAGCTTGACATTTAACTTGACCCTATCAAGGAGGGTCATGCAGTTCAACAGAGACCTTATCCTTCTCAAAAGCATCTCCCAAATAAGGTTTTACTCTCTGGCAGTTTACTTTGAACTCTCTGGATTTATCAAGGTCTTCTAAAGTGATTGCACCATGTGGAAATACTTGTTTAACAGCAAATGGACCAGACCATCTAGACTTTAATTTTCCTGGAAACAACCTTAATCTAGAATTATAAAGTAACACCAATTGTCCAGGGTAAAACTCTCTCCTTCTAAGCTTACGATCATGCCATAACTTTGCTCTTTCTTTGTAAATCTTGGCATTTTCGTATGCTTGAAGTCTAAGTTCATCCAACTCATGGAGTTGGTATAGTCTCTTCTCAGGGCCTGATTGAGAGTCAGAATTGAAGTATTTCAAGGCCCAATATGCCTTGTGCTCTTGCTCTACAGGCAAGTGGCATGCCTTTCCACAGACCATTTGAAATGGTGTCATGCCAATGGGAGTCTTATAAGCTGTCCTATATGCCCAAAGAGCATCATTTAGTCTTTTAGACCAATCTTTTCTGGACAGATTTACAGTTCTCTCTAAAATCTTCTTAATCTCCCTATTTACTAGTTCAGCTTGCCCACTGGTTTGGGGGTGATATGGTGTTGCAATCTTGTGCTTCACCCCCAACCTCTTAAGGACTCTCTCCATATGCTTATTGCAAAAATGGCTTCCACCATCAGTAATGAAAGCTCTAGGGACACCAAACCTAGTAAAGATGTTTCTATGAATAAAGGTATCTACAATCCTAGCATCATTGGTTGAAGTAGAAATGGCTTCCACCCATTTGGACACATAGTCTACAGCTACTAGGATGTATGTGTGGGAGAAAGAGGGAGGAAATGGTCCCATGAAGTCCATCCCCCATACATCGAATACCTCTATTTCTAATATGTTATTCAATGGTCCCTCATCTCTTTTTGAAATATTTCCACTTCTTTGGCATCATCACGGACTTTGCACAAAAAGCTTTTGCGTCTTTAAAAATAGATGGCCAATATAAACCACATTGCAAAACCTTTTTGGCTGTCCTTTCCCCATTAAAATGGCCTCCACTAGGGGAATTGTGACAATGCCAAAGGACAGAGTTGACCTCTTCCTCCGGTATACATCTCCTATGGAGTCCATCTACACCCCATTTAAACAGAAATGGTTCATCCCATACATAATATTTTGCATCAGAAAACAGTTTTTTTCTTTGTTGATGGGACAAGCCAGGGGGGATATAGTTGGATACCTTAAAATTCGCGATATCGCTGAACCAAGGAGCATCATTAACAGCAAAGAGTGTCTCATCAGGGAAGGTTTCAACTATAGGGATATCACTACCTTCTAATTCAGCATGAGACAACCTTGAAAGGTGATCTGCCACTAGGTTCTCTCTGCCTTTTTTGTCTCTTATTTCAATATCAAACTCTTGCAGAAGGAGAACCCAACGGATCAACCTTGGTTTACTCTCATGCTTCATTAAAAGGTATTTCAAGGCAGCATGGTCAGTGTACACTATGATTTTTGAGCCAATGAGATAAGGCCTAAACTTGTTGAGAGCAAATACTATGGCTAGCAATTCTTTTTCTGTAGTTGAATAATTGATTTGAGCACTATCAAGCACTCTGCTAGCATAGTATATTACTCTTACAAGTTTGTCCTTCCTTTGTCCTAATCTTGCCCTATTGCATAATCACTTGCATCACACATTAATTCAAAAGGTAAACTCCAATCGGAGCGGTGATGATAGGAAATTTATTAGCTTCTCTTTTAGAGTCTCAAAGGCTTTCAAGCAGTTTTCATCAAAATTAAAACTCACTTCCTTTACAAGCAAGTCACACAATGGTTTAGAAATTTTTGAAAAATCTTGGATGAATCTTCTATAAAAACCAGCATGACCTAAGAAACTCCTCACCCCTTTCACATTCACTGGTGGAGGTAGTTTCTCTATCACTTCTATTTTTGCCTTGTCCACTTCTATACCATTCATAGAGATTTTGTGTCCTAAAACGATGCCTTCTTTAACCATAAAATGGCACTTTTCCCATTCAAAACCAGATTTGTTTCTTGGCATCGTTTCGATACAAAAGCTAAATTTTCTAAACGGTTATCGAAAGTGGAACCAAAGACGAGAAAAATCATCCATAAATATTTCAATGAATTTCTCAACCATATTTCCAAAAATGGCCATCATGCATCTTTGAAAGGTAGCTGGTGCATTACATAGTCCAAATGGCATTCTCCCAGGCAAAAACTCCATAAGGACACGTAAAAGCGTTTTCTCTTGGTCCTTAGGATCTACCACAATCAAGTTATAACCGGTAGCCATCTAGAAAACAAGAATAAGCATGACCGGCTAGCCTTTCAAGCATTTGGTCCATAAAAGGTAAAGGAAGTGGTCTTTCCTAGTAGACTCATTTAACCTTACGTAATCAATACACATCCTCCACCCAGTCACTGTCCTGGTGGGGATCAATTCGTTTTTCTCATTCGCAATCACAGTCATGCCCCCTTTTTTGGGAACTACTTGTACTGGACTTATCCAAGAACTATCCGAAATGGGATAAATAATGCCAGCATCAAGTAGTTTGAGGACTTCCTTGTGTACAACCTCTTTCATAGTAGGATTTAAACGTCTTTGAGGTTGTAACACAGGTTTGAAATTGTCCTCAAGCAAGATTTTGTGCATGCAAAATGAGGGGCTTATTCCTTTTCGGATCAATCGCCACCCATACGATTTATGCTTTTTCCGAACTTTAAGCAAAGCTGTCCTCTTCATTTTTATTCAAAAAATTGCTAATAATCACCGGAAGGTGTCATTCTCTTCAAGAAAAGCATATTTAAGATGAGAGGGCGGTTGCTTAAGTTCGCTTCTTGGTGCTTGATCTACTGTTGTTTATCAACCAATTAATTTGTTTCATCCACGCTTCAATACATGATGGTGGTGATGTGTTGGTTTCCATAGCAGCAATGAATTCTTCAACTTCATATTGTTCATTTTCAAAACTGGAAGTATCAAAGTCTTCCTCCTCTTTTATGAAGTCAAAAATTTCATTTTCATAAACATTTTCTGCTATAGGATTCAACACATCAATCATCATGCATTGGGACTTATCAGCTGGAAATTTCATAGCATCAAATATATTAAAAGATACCTTTTCTTCATCCACTCTCAGGATGAGTTCACCTTGTGCTACATCAATCAAGACTCTGCCGGTGGCTAGGAATGGTCTTCCTAGGATGATTGGCACTTCTTCATCGACCTCCATATCCAACACCACAAAGTCGGAGGGAATACGAATTTGTCCACCTTCACCAAGAGATCTTCTACTACTCCATAGGGGCGTTTGGTGGATCTGTCCGCTAATTGTAGTGTCATCATTGTAGGTTGAATGTCTTGTATGTTCAATTTATGTAGCATAGAAAGAGGCATCAGGTTTATGCTGGCTCCTAAATCAATCAATGCCTTACCAACTGGTACTTCCCCTATAGAACAAGGGATAGTGAAGGGGCCTCTATCTCTCAACTTTTGAGGCAATTTCCTCTAGATGATGGCACTGCATTCCTCTGTCATGGCCACTGTCTCATCATCCAAAAGCATCCTCTTGTTAGATAGAATTTCCTTCATGAATTTCGCATATGAAGGTATCTTCTGCAGAGCTTCAGAAAATGGAATATTAATCCTCAAACTTTTCAAGATATCGAAGAATTTGGCAAACTGCTTATCATCATTTGCCTTCTTCAGCCTTTGAGGATATGGAAGCTTGCAGTAAGGTGAGATGTGTTGTTGGCCTTTCTTGTAGTATTTGCCTCTTTGTCTTTCTTGGTGATTCTTCCTTTTCGGTGAGAAGCTGCAGGTATAGGTGGTCGCCTATCCTTTTCTCGCAAGTATCTTCTTTTTCCTCCACCGTATCACCTTTCAATTCTGCAGTTTCCTTTCCCAACACTTTACCACTCCTTGTGGTAATGGCTTTACACTGCTCCTTTGGGTTGACCACAGTATCACTTGGCAGATTTCCTTGGCTTCTTTCAGATAATTGCTTGGAAAGCTGGCCAATCTGTGATTCAAGGTTCCTAATTGAGGCTTCTTGATTGGTAAACATGGATTCAGTTCTCTGCATAAAGGACATAAACATGTTTTCCAGATTTGAGGATCCTTCTCTAGGAACATTCATGTTAGAGTTTGTTGGAGCATTCCTTGGTTGGTTAGGTTGAAATTTAGATTGGTTTGGGTTGAAAGGTGTGTTTTGTGGTTGGTTCTGATTATAGTACTGGTTAGATGAAGATGCTTGGTTTTGATGCTGGTTGTAATTTTGATTGTATGGTGGATTTGGATTGAAAGGTGGTCTAGGATTCGAGTTGAAGGTTTGTTTGAAGTTTTGATCATAAGAGGAAGGATTAGGTTGCAGATAATTGTTGTTCCTATATGACAGATTTGGATGGTTCCTATTGTGAGGGTTATAGCTGTTTGTGTTAGCATAAGCATTACCGTGAGGATTTCCCATATAGTTCACTTGAGCTTGATCCTCTACAAGTAGCTCTAAATTTGTCACAACATTCAACTGAATGTCCTCCCCCACAATATTCACAATTTATTGGAGGTGCTTGGACTGCATTTAGCTGGACCACTTGCAGTTGTTTCATTAATTGGTCCAATTTCTGAGTCATCAATTTATTCTGAGCCAGCAGTGCATCATTGGCTCCAAGCTCCATCATTCCTCTCCTTTCTCCATAGAAATCACTAAGAGGAGCATCGTATCTGTTTGAAGCCATGGTCTCAATGATTGCTCTTGCTTCTTGCGCATCCTTTTTCCTCAATGACCCTCCAGCAGAGGCATCTACTAGCAATCTGGTATGTGATCGCAGTCCATTATAGAAGATGTGGACTTGCTGCAAATCAGAGAAACCATGGTGAGGACACCTTCTCAACAAGGATTTGAATCTCCTCCATGCCTCACTTATGGATTCTCCATCTTTTTGCTTGAAACAAGAGATCTCAGCTCTGAAATAGTTGTACTTCTCAGGTGGAAAATATTGAGCCAAAAATGTGTTTACCAAGTCTTCCCAAGCAGTGAAGTATCCATGTGGAAAACTCTGCAACCACATCTTTGCTTCTCCTTTTAATGAGAACTCAAATAATCTCAGCCGAATAGCATCATCCGGCACTCCATTCATTTTTATAGTTCCACAAATCTGCAAGAAATTGTGAACATGTTGATTTGGATCTTCCTCCTCTAGACCTCCAAACTGCTCTTGTCTGACCAATTGTGTAAGAGCAGGTTTTATCTCAAAGTTGTTGGCTGCCACAATTGGTGGTGCAATACTAGAACCGCAGCCCATTGCATTTGGCGTGTACAGTTCTTCCAATGTCATCCGCCTTGTATTATCCATAGTTGCTGTTGAATTTTCTGGTAGAGTTGAGTCTTCTGGTATGGTCTCTTCTTTATTGTTTTTATTCTCTTTTCGATTTCTCCTGCAAAATCTCTCAATTTCTGGTTCAAACAAGAAGTTAGTTTCCTTTAATTCTTCGCATAAACCACAAATCTGAAAGATACCGGAAATCTCAAACAAATCAAAAGAATGAAATAATTCAATGGAAAACAAAAACAGAACAAGTATACAAAACAAACAAAACAAATGTCCTAATTAGCAAACACGTTAAGACTATCGATATTCAACCAATAGTCCCCGGCAACGGCGCCATAAACTTGTTGACTATTTAAAAGTATGTGTATTGATAACCACTGTCGAATGACTATCAAAAGCTAGATTTATCCCCAATTAGATTTGTAATATAGAGGAATCAACCTAGGTCATCTCTCAGAAGACATGTATCTATTTAACTCAGAATTATTCACAGAAGAGAGGGGGATTTTCATGGAGTAGTTGAGTAAAACTAAAAGGAATTGAACTTGCAAGACAAAATGAACAGTTGAAGACAAAGAACAGAGCGAGAAACTGTAACGTGAAGTAATAAGATATAAACGCAAGAAAGGAACAATGCATAAACGCAAGAAAATCTGGAGTTGAAAGGAGAATAGAGAAACAACAAGAAACAAGTAAGAACAGAACAGAACAATCAAGATGTGAATTGAAATGATGAATCAAGAGGAAATCAATGCAAAAATGTAATAACGAACAGTAACAGAAAATAACGAACAATAACAGAAATTGTGAAAGGAACAAAGTGTAAAAGCATAAAGTGTGAAGAGAAAACCTAATCAATCAACAGTAAAATTATACACGTAATTGCAAAGTAAAACAGAATTGAAGAGTGGAGGAATTGGAAATCAAAAATTAAATTCAATTGAGAAAACAAAAGCATAAGAGAATTTTGAACCAAAGCACACAATTAACGAAAACCTGAATCAACGAAGAATAGAAGAATTGCATGTAATTGTAATTGAAACCACAGATTGAAGAGGCAAGAACTGTGAACTGAATTCAATTGCGAAGTGTTCAATGTTTGTGCGAAAGTTCAATACAAGAGATTCAAGAATGGAAAAGAGAAGAGAACAAGAGAAGAGAGAAGAACGAGAGCGAGAGAGTTGCACAATCGCACAACTCTCGGAGTACAAGAGAAGCTACGAAAGTGGAAAATAGAATTATGAAGAGTTGTTCAATTTCGCGCCCTCACAAATTTCTTTATAGCGGCGAGAAACGCGCCACCCTACTAACGAAATCGCGCCGGGCGTAAAATTCCAGCAGCTTGGCATCATTTGCGCCACCTAGTGCGCCAGGGCGTAAAATTCCAGCAAGTTGGCATGGAATGCGCCACCTAGTGCGCCAGGGCGTCTTTTGCGCCACCTAGTGCGCCAGGGCGTCTTTTGCGCCACCCTGGGGTCCTGAAATGCGCCCTGGCGCCCCATGACAGCTGCTGGGTGATTCCTTGCACCATGGTTCACTCTAGGTTCTTGAATTGGGTCCATCCTTGCTGCTAATCTCTTCTTCAATCCTCAAAGCTATAGGTGTACTGCACAAGAATCCATATACAAACATAAGAACTTATGGAATTTAAACTATTATTTACTACTACTACTAAAATATACCTCTAACACAATATCTAAGATAAACTATCAATATATGACACGTATAGAAGCTAATTGAACCAAAAACAAGGTAAAGAAAATGTATATAAAATGAATTATCATGTATGTGTCAATCTTTCGGCAAGTGTACCGGTCGTCAAAAGTTTAGAAAAATAAGAGTAAGGGTTGTCGAACCACAAAGACTAGTTGTGAATTGTCGAATGCTTAATATGCTTGCTATTAGGACTAACAATTGAGTAAATCATGTGTGTAAACTAAGTAATTATGCAAAAGAGAATCAATGCTGTAAAATGAATGATTAAGAGCAGTAAATGTTTAAGTTTCAGAAATGAAAACAGTTAGGGAATAGGTTCATTCAATTCCTTCCTTCATGTAACTAAGTCTTATATCAATTCAATGTAAATCAATCAATCGGAGACTAGAATTTGTGATACCTTAGACTAAGCCTATTCCTAGGTCTTTAGTCACTTTGAATGACTTCTATAATCTCTAATCCCTTAGGTGAAAATAGAAATACAGTCAAGAAGCGAAACAGATAAATTCACAATGTCTCATAACATGCAAGTTCTATTCCTAGACTCATGCACTGTTATAATGATGCAATTCCTCTCCTAATTCAACTATCAATCTTCCGAAGGCATAATTGAAATGAAAAACAAAAACTCAAGGTATAGCTCAATCAATTTCAAGCAGTTAATATTCCTATCACTGTTTGAACTTCATGAATCAAACCTCGAGAAATTGCAATTAAGTAGGACAAGCTCAATCAATTAATCCGAAATTACAATTGAATCAACATAGAAATTCATTACAAGTGTTCTGGAACTGAAATCCCCTTCCCTAACCTAAGAATTTAGCCTAACATGGAAATAGAAAAAGAAAGAACAAAAATAGAAATCAAAACCGAGAGAAGCTCCATGAATCCTTAGATCTTGCTTCCACAAGCTCCAATTCTTCAAGAATCCTCTTGATTTGATGGAGAAGGATGGAGAACGAAGGTGGAGAAGAGAGGTAAAGAAGAGAGAAAAACGAGAGAAGTGTGCAGAGGAAGCTAACAGAAAACTGAATTATCCAGTCCCCCTCGATTCGCGCCCAAACAGCCATATATATAGACCCAGAATCGCGCCACCCACTTACGAGGGACGCGCCCTGGCGCGTTTTGAGCGGAGAAGAAAGTGTGAACGCGCCCTTGTGCGCGTCCTGGCGTGTTTGTCCAACAAATAAACAGTGTTTGCATTAGTTGTATCGTCTGTCTTCATGTCGTCTGTATTTGGGATCGTCTATCTGAACTTGTTGTATCGTTGTCCATATGACTTGTTGTCGTCTGTCTTGGACTTGGTATCGTCTGTTATGGTGTCGTCTGTCTTTAATTCGGCATCGTCTGTCTTTTGTGTCGTCTGTATTGGACTTGGTATCGTCTGTCTTTTGTGTCGTCTGTCTTTTGTGTCGTCTGTATTGGCTACAGACGAAAGCATCAATCTGGAGACTAAGACAAAACAAGTACAGACGGAACAACTTAAAAGAGGCATGCTCAGACGAAGCAACTCCCTCAGAAGCAAGAGCAGACGAAACAATTCTTAAAAGAATCAAACACAGACGAAGCAACTTCATAAGAATCAAGCACAGACGAAGCAACTGCATAAGAAGCAGGTACAGACGGATAACTCGGATGAAGCAAGCATAGACAGAATAATTCTCAGAAGAAGTAAGCATAGACGAAGCGACTTGGAAGATACAAGCACAGACGAAGCAACTTCATAAGAAGCACGCACAGATGGAATAGCTCTCAGATGAAGTAAGCATAGACGAAACTAATCCGTTGCGTCTTGATCCCTTCGTCTGAGCTTTCATAAGGTACGAAACGCGCCCCTGTATTGAGTGAAATCGCGCCCTGGCGCGATTGAATAAGTAAGGATGGCATGAGCGCGCCCCTGAGCGCGCCCTAGCGCATTTTTGCCGCAAGCAGGGTATGAAGGCGCCTCATGAGTGCGCCCTGGCGCGTTTCTTCAGACGATATTATTTTAACAGCCTTGGATGCTCAACTTGAGGTTTGGCTTGCTCTACTCTCTTGATTTGAGCTTCTGTCCAAGTATTGGATCCACTCCTTGTTGCTTATCTCCTCTTCAATCCTTCATTGAACCTAAAAATTAACAAAAGAAGAATTAAAATGACTTAAAACTCAAGAAAAACTTACAAACTCACAAAACACTCACTCAAGAACTAACACTAAGCAATTATGATATTTTTACTGTTTTCTTGACTAAATTATGGCTAAACCTAGTGAAAATAGATGGGAATGAGCTTAGAACACCTAGAAAAACATGTATAATCTAGCACTTATCACAACCCCAAACTTAAAGCTTTGCTTGTCCTCAAGCAAACATAGAATCCATCATTACAAGGGTCAATAAGCATGGTATAACACTAAGCTCAACCAGCCACTGAAAATGCCTTATGCAGTTCTTAACCCCTTAAGCCAACTCAATTTATCTATGAAAGTTAGACATGCACTCAAAATGTTATCACGTATTGCATGATTCATCAAGCATAGGCAACAAATATAGATTGGCATGAAAAAATGTATTTTAGTCAACATCAGCAAAGTCCTCTCCAGTTAAGTGTTTGCCCTCAATCTCTCAAGTGTTTTGGGTTTGTGTTTCTCTCAATGTTACCAATTAGAAGGTCAGTTACCATAGGCTTGCAATAGCTCTCAAATCTCCACTGCCTTCAAGTAGAAATTGGACACTCAAAAGGTCTTTTCAGGGTTGTAATGGGGCTTAGGTAAAGGTGGATTAAAAGGAAAGGTTACTGGCTACATATTCACAGGAACTTAAGGAGTAAAAGTTAGGACCTATATGATATGCATGAATCAATATGGTCAGACGAAACAAAAAATGATGGACAGACGAAACAAGAATAATGGACAGACGAAAGAAAAAAAAATGATGGACAGACGAAAGACTAACAACCCATGAAACCACTTGTTTTCTTTTCTTGCTTTATTTCTTTTGCTCTTTAAACTACATTTTCTTCTGTTTCCTTTTCTTCCTTTCTTTTGTTTTTCTTTATTTTTCACTGTATCCCATCTGTTGATGTCTTTCACCCGCTCAAATACTTGTTTACCAGTTAAGGGGGTAGGTGCTTCCTCATTCTCTGGATGACCATTGAATGCCCTTTTCAATTTACGATATGGGTGATATTGTCTTAGAAATCTCCTATGACCAAGATACACGGTGTTTCTTCCATGTTGCAATTGTTGGAAAACATGTCCTTTCTTCACATATCGGACAAGCTTTATGTCCCTTAACACTATAACCAGAAAAGTTTCCATATGCTGGGAAGTCATTGATAGTGCAAAACAACATGGCATGTAACTTGAAGGTTTCTTTGGCGAAGCCGTCATACACATCAACACCTTCATCCCATAATAATCTTAAGTCTTCAATCAATGGAGAAAGATAAACATCAATGTCATTTCCAGGCTGCTTTAGGCCCGAGATCAACATAGACAACATCATATACTTTCGCTTCATGCACAATGATGGAGGTAAGTTGTAAATTGTCAACAACACAGGCCACGAACTATGAGTAGTGGCTAAATTACCAAACGGATTCATTCCATCTGAAGCCAGACCTAGGCGGAGGTTTCTTGAATCACTACCAAATGAAGGAAACTCTAGATCAATCTTCTTCCACTGCAAGGAATCAGCCACATGTCGAAGCATTCCATCATGTGTCCTTTCATTTACATGCCATCTAAGATTCTTAGCGTCGTTGGTGTTTGCAAAAAGTCGCTTAAATCTAGGAATTATTGGAAGATACCATACCACCTTCACAGCACCACCCTGCTTTGTTCCTTCTTCACTATCACAACCACGCTTCTTTCTTTTGTAACGTGACAGCCCACACCTAGGACACTTGTGCATCGCATCAAATTTTTTTCTGTATAAGATGCAATCATTTGGGCATGCATGAATTTTTTTATACTCCATACCCATTGGACAAAGAATCTTCTTAGCGTCACAATTGCGGGTTGGCAATGTGTTACCTTCTGGAAGCATTTCACTCAACAACTCTAGCAATTGAGTAAAGCTTTTGTCAGTCCATGCATTTGCCGCCATCAGATGAACCAATTTTAACACCGCAGACATACGAGTGAAGGTAGAGCACCCTTTGTACAAAGGTGTCTTCGCATCACTAAGCAATGTGTCATATACGTGGGCTTTCAAAAAGTTTTCCGGACCAACATCTTGAATAATGTCTTCAAGTCTGTCATCAATTTCTGTATCCAACTCTGGTGCAGACACATTAGATGTTGTCAATGTGTCTAATAACTCACCATGCCAGGTCCATGTTGTATAACTTCTAAGAATCCCATCACACAAAAGGTGTTCTCGAATTTCTTCTTCTTTCAGCCGAACACCGTTCAAACAATTGACGCAAGGGCAACAAAACTTCCCCCACTGGAGAAGTTATCATGTTGCTTAGCAAATTCCAAAAACTCTTCAACTCCAGCCTCATACTCCGTACTAATTCGACTTGCATTCATCCAACTATGATCCATACCTTAATCAAAGGTATGGTCAACAAACATCAATATTCACTAAAGCTAATGAAAGCAAGTTAGCATGAATATTGAATGTTATTGTTAAATATTGCATGTTATTACAAAATAATATATGCAAAAAATTAAGAAAGTAAAAAAAAGAGTAGATTATAGTTGCAAAGGAAAAAAATACATCCAGAAAATTAAGAAATAAAGTAGATGTTATCACACTATGTCACTTTCACGTATGTATGCATGCATGTCTAGTTGTTAGTATGTTGGTACTCCAAGTTTCTATCTTGAGACCTCTTTTAGTATGTTGGTAATTCGCTTAAACAAGTCTATCATATTTCTGCCAGTTTTTAATCTCTATCTAATAGTCAAGGAATAAATTCTAACCGCACATCCAAACCATCTCCACACAAGAACACATACCTTTATGTCTTGCGGTCCAATGCCAATCTTCTCACTTGAACGAGGATGAAAATGCAAAACCCTTAGCCAATTCTGCAATTAGTGCAATGGGATTATATGAACTTTTATGAACTGTTACAATCATTTCAACTTTAAATTTCTGAGCAAGTTGTTACCAAAAAGATCACTGAGATGTTTTGCTAAGTTCTCAACTGGACCAACTGGAAAAAGTTTGTCTTCTAGTAAATCAACTCCTTAATTTCTGTTAAAAAAATGCTCAAAATATATGATCACACTAGCATTTGGTGGAAAAAGAAAATGAGTAAAATAAGATCACACTAGCAAAAAAATACAGGTGAATTACTACCTTAAAAATCTAAAAATTGCTCTAAGACCCATATAGATGATCAAAGCAGTCCAAATTCTCATGAAACTGCCAGCAGATGATAAAATAATTAGACAAATGATGCTTATAATTGCCACCACAGCTTGTAACAGTGAAGATGATAATAAAGTTGGTCAATTGGTTCATATGAAGCAATTTAACCAAGTTTGGATATTGGTCCTGAATCAGTTATAATGAGTAGTAATGTAGTATATTGAATATGCAAAATCAGATGGACTTGGCGTGCATCTAATGATGCTCAGTTTTGGGGGATGTGTTCAGTTTTGCCAGAATTGTTGATGTGTTCAGTTTTGGCATTTTAGTGTGGCAAAAAAAAACAGGGGAAATACATTATACAATTAGCTAAATGTATGCAACGAGCTGAATCTAGAACTGAATTGGTAAACACTGCACTTTGATATTTTTGTAACTAATAACTCTATCTGATAAACGTTTAACTAACTATCCAATAGCTACTGTCACCTAATTTCAAAAATATTAGAAAACAATTGTACATATATACGTAAACATGGGGAAGTTCAAACCACCTCTCAATCGGATAAGTTTCAACAATAAAAAAGCATCAGATTCTTTCTTGTGGTATAGCATTTCGTATGCATGCATTTTAGCCATCAAAAACAATTATCATTCATAAAGCAACGTAACTGACATTCTAGAATTCACAAAAACATGACATAGTATTCAATGAAGATTACCAGTGAAGTGTGTCATACAGAGTATGAACACATTAGAGAATGTTTTACTAATTCAAATAAATTAAGTGAACTTCCACCTTCATAGGCACTAGTTTGAAATCATCAAGCATTTCAAACCAACACATGCAACTGATAAACTGGAAAATAGAAACTAAATCACCACAAATCAAACAATTATAAAAGAAGCACATGATTTGATATGTATGAACACAATAAGGCAAATATAGAAACCGGTTTTGCTTTTGTAAATGCATGTATTGAGATAGAGTCACCACGTTCAGCAGTGCATATGAATGTAATGTTCATATTTTAACACTAATTTCAATTTAATCAAATTACCAAAATCATATTCAACAGCTAGAGCTTCAAACTCAATAACCTCGGATTACCAAAGCCTAACGTTAATACACTAACACAATGCGATTGCTTCTTCTCAATAACCACTAACACAATGTGAAACGTGAACCCTACACAATCCACTAAGCTCGCTAACCTAAACAATCCACTAAACCCTAAACAATGCAAACGAGGAGGAGCGATTTGCGAAGTGTACCTTTAAGAAACGAATCGCGAAAAGCGCCGAAGTTAGGGATTGCGCCGATGACAGTACGCCGGTGACGAGAAGGCTGAGTGAGAAGAAGAAGGCGAAGGGAGAAGAAGAAGGCGGAGGGAGAAGAAGGTTGATTGTGCACTCAAGAATGGAGGGAGAAGAAGAAATGGGGTTAAACCAAGAAGAAGATTGCTCACCTAACAGACTACGACGGTTTTACTTTAAACCGTCTTAGTCTGTAAGGAAAATATTACAAAAATGTCACTCGTTACAGACTAAGACGGTTCTAATTTTAACCGTCGTCGTATGTAACATCAATATTACAAAATTGCCACCGCGTCACAGACCATGGCGGTTACATAGAACCGTAGTAGTGTGCGTGTAATGGCATGTAATTTTTGTACTAGTGCTTATACCACGTGATACATTCAAAACAACCGAGTGATGTTTGTGAGTACATGTCACCTCTGACACTCTCACTAGAGATACTAGACATTTATAGTTAAGGTAACCAGTGTTGCAATAAGAGTCACTTCCTATAACATCCTCAATTGTTAGGGTAAGGGCAAAATGGTCATTTTGACATCCTCCAAGTAAATCAAGACTAGGGACATGCCTTAATATTTCATATGATGTTAAGAAGTTAGTTTAACTCAAATGATTAGTAGTTACTGAAAACACACATGTGTGTAGTGCATTGTTTTGCTATTTTGTGAAGTAAGGGCAAAACGCTCATTTATTGCTTACTATGTGACCTTGGGTCAAAGGTACCCAATAAACTCAAACGATAATATCTAACAATGTTTTAAAAAGTAAGAAGAAATGAATGAAAAATTAATAATAATCAATATGAGAAAGTCAACCTTCAGACAAAAGTCAACTAATTAATGACAAAGATGTAAATATCACAGTTTTCCTTATTAGAAAAAAAAATTAAGTTGAGATTTTGAGATTTAAAATGGATGGAGAATTAAATTGAAGACCCATCTATGAGAAGAGGTAAATTAGAGAGACTCAGAGAAAGTGAAATGGAGAGAATTAGAGACCATAGGAGCCTAATGGGCCTCACATTTGCATTGTGAGCCCATATGAGTATTTAACCTAATTCTAGGATTGTATGGGCCCCATACTCACTCAAAATCTAATTTAATAAAGGGCCTAAGAGGAGTGCCACGACCACTCACTCTCATCTCCCTCTCATTTTACATTTTATTCACTCTCCAAAAACACTCCAAGTCGTTGCACACTCTCTCCTTCTCCTCTCCACCCTTTCTTCTTCTCATCCTCCTCCTTGCATCCTCTTCCGTCCAACCACCACACACCACCACCACGTGAAGGGCTCTCACATCACACAGAGGAAGAGCTCACGACAAGCTTGGGTACACACACACAAGCTTTCTTTGCAAAGCTCATTTTATTGTATGGGGGTTTCTATTTTCAAGAGTGGATTTTGTGTTTGTTTCTTCATTTTTCTTCTTCTTTTGTTTTGTTTGCTCATGTAACGGGAACCTTAAAGGGATGACGGAGTTTGAGTGTGGGTTTGACTCTTAAATCACCCAAAATGAAAACTTAACACCTAAACTACTAAGGGAACGAGCATTGTGAACAGATTGAAACCTTGAACCCTTGAATCCCCTACCCTTACTTTTGGAATTCATATGAAAGCATGGGGTTTTAGATATGACATGATAAGAACTCTAATGACAAAACATAACAAAGACTCTAAGGGGCAGAAAAACTAAGGCTTGTGGTGTGTGAGTGGGATGAATGTTATTTTCTTTCATTGTGTAGGACTAGAATTATTTTTAATGTTGAAAATTTGTATATGACGTTCTTGATGTCAATGGATTGAGATTAGGTGACTTATTGTATGATGAACTGAAATTGATGTAGAGAAAATATGTTAAATGTGATTTAGATTGGAAAAATAGGTTGAACTTGGGTAGATTGTGTGTGCCCTATTTTATGAGTTGCAAGGATGTTAAAATGTGGCTTAAATGATATAAAATGGAAGTTAAAAGCACATATGAATTCATGGGATGTGTGAGCGAATGTGAATGTTAATTGAATCCTTGTGCAAGTTGGAACCTTCCATTATTGTGAGTGAATGTAGAGTGTGGGAATGGTTGACTGGATCCATGGTGAGAACCTAGACATTTTCCTAATATTTGGAATATGTTATAGATGTGTGTGAGTAGGGCTATGATGCTCATCGTATGAATGAACGTGTGGTTATGTTTACTTGATGTGTTAAGGTTGGGAATTAGTATGAATAGGATGTACTGAATGTGATTTAGAATAGAAATATGAATAATCTTAGTGTTGGTGGTGCATACCTTATTTTTGAGTATTGAGGACGTCATTATGCATGTTAGCAACCTAAAATGGAAGCTAATAGCTTATTCGAACTCGAGGATTTAGTTTCAGAAAATTGGGCAATGGGGGTGATGAAGTTATGGTAACTATAGTAAAGGATTTAGGTTATGTGAAAACTAGGATCTAGTTGCGGATTTCGTCCATTTTACTTGGGCTATTGCGCAAGCATGTTAGAAACATGTACCTACGGGCAATTGAGGGCATAAGAGCTAAGGATGAAATCTCAGCTAGAAAGATTTAAGATTTTGTTGACGTGTATGAGTATGTCGTCTGTGTGAATTGGTAAGGATGTGGAGTGCATTCTGGTGCAGGTTTTGATGGAGGACCATCTTCAAAAGCTCCACAAACTCTTCAACCTTACTTTTTAATAAATTGAGCTTCTAATAAAATTCGTTATGTTTTTTACTGTCTGACCAGGTTTAGTATTCGGATCATAACCTAGGCTACATAACTCCAATTGAGCTGTTCTTGGTGTCTTTTTAAAGCGTAATTAAAGGGATACAAAAGATATGAAGACACAAAAGCTCATTTTTAACTGGATCTAGGAGGATTTTGGGCTTAAAAGTAACGTTTGGATACTGCCAAGATGTTCCAGCAGGGTGCTGACTAGGTTTAGTATTTTGAGCGTAATGTGGGCTACAAAACTCCAATTATGTTCGTCTTGGTTGCATTTTAAAGCTGAATTAAAGGGCTACAAAAGTTATGTAGACATTAAAGCCCAATTCAGATTGCCTCTAGGAGGAAATAGAGCTTGAAGTTAATGTTGGAATGTTACTAGGATTTTCCAGCGAATTGATTAAGTGTTTAGGCCTATTAGTTTCTTTCAATTATGTATTTCTTTTAAGACTTGAATTTAGGCCTTGTAATTATAAAGTGTGCTTAGCCTAGGGTGCCTCTCATCTCACCATTGATCACTCATTTCATCCTAGGGCAGAGAACATTTCAAATTTCTAACCTTAGGCCCATTGCACTTTCATTTAAGTTGGTTAACTTTCTCATTGTACTCACTTTTAGTCAAAATGAATGAAAATTGAGAATTGTTTCTCTTGAAAGGAGTGGAGCTCTCCTAGGGTTTTCTTCTTCAAAACCTTGAATCTTATCATGGATCCTTGCATCCAAGTGGCGATTCTTCGTAAGAGCTTATTGAATTTCTAATTCATGGCGCTCCCACCATTCTTGCCTTCTCCATTTTTATCTTTTCTTCTCCCTTTGATTTAGTTCCATTAATTAGCACCTTGACCATGAGCTTCTTGCTGCATTTTTGTGAGATCAAGAGTGTTTAAGAGTGATTAAAGGTTGGTGAATGAAGATTGGGGCAACAACTTGCTTATCCATGAAGATCCCTTCCAAGTTCCTCATGGGTTTGCATCAGGTTTGAAATTCATTTATTATGTATGTGGATGTAAGGTGTGGAAAGAGATGAATGACTCTTAGGGAAAATATGGAAATTCTACTGATATATGGACTTGTATGGGTGTTTTTGTGTTGTAGAATTATTGATTGGTTCCATTTGTGTGAGAAGCCTTTTAGAGCTAAAATGATTTCAATGAAAGTTGCTTTAAAGCCTATACTTGTGTGCATTTCACTTGTTATGTAGAGGAGAAATTTGACTTCTTGTGCATGTGGTGATATGTGGCTTTACATTGATGTGAGGATATTAAAATGGGTTTATTAATGCTGAAGTTGTAGGGTTGAGGTGAAGTCAGTTTCAAGTGGAGATAACCTAAATAAATGCATATGGGTAACTAGTTTTTCTAATTGGTTTGGACTCAATTGTGCATTTTTGCATTGATCTAAGTGGTTGTGCATCTGTTATGATCATGTACCTCATCGTGCTAACTATATATTGGACTTTATTGCCCCATCGAGTTAGCATGAACTAAAATAGTTGATATACACATATAACACCTATGGATAATATGGTAAAAAGTAAGGAGAGTAATAGTCTGAGTAGGCACGTCATTGGAGAGACAAAATGTTCTGCAACTCATCTCGCGCGGGATATCAGTGCCTTTTGCATAAGCCAGACTTACAACCTTAAGCAATATTTTTCTTACACCTATTACAAACTTGTTAACCATTGGCTAATTGTGAAATTTTGGTAGCAGCTTCCTAACACATGAGTTTTAACATCCAACAATGAGTTTTGTGAAATAACATCTGTAGTTAGAGATATAAAGATGAAATGACAAAAACATGAGATGAGTGTGGCTAGCGCGAGACAGAGTGCAGCTCGTGCGAGACAAGGTGGTAGAGCTCCATCTCGCGCAAGACGTGTTTCTACTTGCGTGAGATACCTCCAGAGCCATACTTTTGCTTATTTCTTTACTTCCTTTGGATGTTTGAAGTGTTTAATTGCATTGATCTTTGCTCCATGAATATGTATATCTTCTTTGGTTGTCTGAGCAACTACCATGGAGCCAAATTGTAATTTAATTGAGAAGTTTTGACTTCTACAAGTTATGTACTGAACGTTGATAGTTCGAGACCCATAAATGAACGTCAGCAAGACATGTGATTCTGGTCGACACGTGGATATGCAGACCAGAAGCATATGAGGAACTACTGGACAAGATGATGTTCGTAGTAAATATGATTGTTTGATTGATGAAAACTCTATATTTTCCTCTTTGAATGATGATGATTATGATGAGATTAATGAAAAATGAAAAATATGATGAATGGGGGAGGATGTGGAGGTTCCATAGCGGATTTTGTATTGAATGACATCCATAGGCATGACGATGCTTTAAGGTGTTTATTTATGTCAGGTGGGCATTTGTCGGGTAAACATTTTATGGCAAGGTGTTTTGATGATAATTGATACCTATACAGGCCTGGGATGAAAGCCCTTGAAACACTTGCTGATACCATGAAAATATTTACACGGAACAATGTTGATGATGAAACCACCCAATGACGAGTGGTGATGAGATAAACCCTAACCTTAGATGGAAAAAGGATGACATTACGTAGGTATGCGATGAAATATGAGAGCGTGATGTTTGTTGAGTTTTGATACTTTGAGGGCAGAGGATTCATGTGACCGACTTGACATCCCCGACAAAGCTCCATATTTGCCAAATTGATGGAACACTTTCGGTCTTATACCACCCGGAATGTTGTTGCCTCAGATGTGACCCAGCTGTTTGAAGTATAAAGACCTCGAGATAGTGAATCCAAGACATATACCCATCAATGAACCTTGAGTGGTAGATTGGAAATTGTAAGTTGAGTGTTGAGTGGCTTTTAGTTATTTTATTGTTGTTTATGTTCCTATCAAATTCAAATCTCATAAGGACAACTCAAAGGAATTTGCAGCCAAAAGACTGAAAAAAGAAAAATAAAATAAATCCTCTTACTAATAAAATGTAACTTTTAATAATTCAGATATGATTTTTTTAAGTTTATATTTTATATTTTTAATTTGTATCATTTTAATATTTTAAATATTTTTTATTTAAAAGGTTAATTTTACATGTTATAATTTAAATTTTACAAGTGAACCTAAATTGTTGATCACCACCACGGAGAATTTCAATGCATATTTCGGAAAAGAAATTGTTACTAACTCTCTCATGAAATAATTCAAACACCCTGCTAATACATATATTAGACATGACGTGTATTTATGAACTCATGAATTTTTCTATCTTAAGAATTTTGATGGTATAAAAGTAAATTAAACTGGTATCATATCCCTGAATTTTTTTATTTTTTTTTAAGTAATCAGACTCTGATTTGATTGACAGAGGCAATGCCCATTTGGGGAAAAAATAAAAACAATTGCCGTTGACCTTGACTCTTCCGTTCCGTTCAGTTCCGTGTGCTAATATTAAATTCGTCATTTTCCAAAAGTCATTTTCAAAAACTCAAGTTGCCAGAGATTCTCTTTCCATCAGAAAAGAAAATACGTTCTGTTGACTTGCCACGTCCCACACCTTTCGCTATGCTTACCACATGGCTATCTACTATTGCATCAGCTATCGGAGCATGTAGCGCTGCCGCTACAACTTCACTCTCATTACCTATAATTCAAATCAATGCATAATATCCAAAGTATTCCTAACAGCAAAATCAACTTCGATCCAGCATGCACATATTCTACTTCTCTACAACCCCATTAGCATTTTTCTCTCTGTTTTCTACGCTCATCCTCGCAACTGAATCAGCACCTACATTCAAGGTCAATTACTGCGCAAACGAAACTTTTTACCAACCCAATACAAAATTTCAATTCAACTTGAATTCCCTCCTCTCTTCTCTCACTTCCAAATCCTCCATCAACTCCAACAACGGTTTCTACAGAACCACCATGGGTCAAGACACCCCTGACACCGTCACCGGCTTTTTCCTCTGCCGCGGTGACGTCAACGCCACCGACTGTCACGGCTGCGTCGCCGCCGCAGCCAGTAACATAACACGCCTCTGTCTCAACCACAAACAGGCCATAATCTGGTACGATATGTGTGTGCTACTTTACTCCAACAAAACATTCAACATCATTTCTCCCAGCATTGCCTCATACGAAGAAGGAAGTGTCGCAAAGTTGAACCTTGAACAGTTCAATCAGAAACTGTCTGAGTTGTTGAAAGATTTGGCAACGAAATCTGCCTCGAGTTCGGAGAAGAAGTTTGCTGCAGGCGACGTGAGATTCGCGAGTTCACAGACTCTGTACGGAATGGCTCAGTGCGTGCCAGACATAACAACCACTGAATGTAACTCGTGCTTTCAAAGCGCTATTGGATTTCTTCCCATCTGTTGCAATGGAAGCGATACAGCGATGGTTCTTCTTACTGGATGTAATATCAGATACCAACTTCATCCTTTTCTGTACAATACAACTTCAACCATGCCACTTACCCCTGTTACTTCTTCGGGTATGCAGTATATATGATTCTGTTTTTCTAGGAGCTCATCTAAAACTTTTTTTTATAATATACAATTTTTTCATCAATTATTCTCAAGTCAACGTTTTGTGATTGCTTTTTTGTGATCTTTGATGAATTACAGTACGTGAATTTATTGGAAGGACATTTACGTAAAAAAAATAAGAAAAAAAATTCACTTTCTCCAAGAAATTAAAATTAGTTTTCGTTGCCAAATTTAAATAACTTTCCTCTTTTAAAAGTTACAACATCATGTGTGAATCCTTTTTCATCTTATCTGTGGTTGAAACCAATTGATGATGTTAAACTTTCTATAAATTAATAAATAAAAATCTAATTTTAATTTCGAGTGAATTATTTTATTTTTTCTTCTTCTTGTTGTTTTTTTTTTTTTTCTTTTTTTCTATCAGTTCTTTTGGAGAAAAAACACTCAATCAACCCCAAGTTAGCTTTAGTTCCTTTTGGTAAAGTGTTACTCTTTTCTTCCTATTTTAAAAGAGGCTATATTATGTACCTTGGTCAGGAAGCAAGAGTACATCAACGATAGTGGCAGTTGTTGTCCCAATTGGTATTTTGGTGGCACTTTTGGTTCTAGGCTTGTGGCGGCAAAGACTGCGAAACAGAAAACATGACGGAGTCCCGGAACTAAATTATGGCTGTAATGGTTATTTTAGTTTACTAAAGATAAATTTTTTTTGGTTAATGGTCAAATTATTTAACTATTACAGAGATCGAACAATGGTCAATGAGCAAGTATGTTTTGGCTCTTTCCAATAATTCAAGCCTAATTACATTAAGCTGTGTCCTATTTTACTGCAGTTAGGAGTGATTTTATAGGTGAAGAAGAGTCTTTATATTTTGACTTGGCTACAATTGAAGAAGCCACATGTAGGTTCGCAAATGAAAATAAGATAGGTGAAGGTGGATTTGGTGCAGTTTATAAGGTATGAATTAATAAATTTTCTTAAGGCTAAACTATGACATGAATGCTCTTCTAGTTTATTGTGACGGGTGCTTATTCTAATCTGAAGTATGTTTTCAGGGCTCCTTCCCTAATGGACAAGAGATAGCTGTGAAGAGGCTATCAAGAAGCTCCCATCAGGGTGATATAGAATTCAGGAACGAGGTTGCACTTGTTGCAAAACTTCAACATAGAAATTTAGTTAGGCTCTTAGGATTTTGCTTGGAAAGAGCGGAGAAGATACTTGTTTATGAGTTCATTCCAAACTCCAGCCTCAACCACTTTCTATTTGGTTTGTAATTTTCGAATACTTTAGCTTTTGGTTTGGTTTTCAATATTATTAATTTGTTATATAGAGGAACTAATTAATTCTTCTGCCGAACTAATTCTTAGCCAACTTCAATATTATAATTTACAATTTGACTAATTTGTTAGATGATGGCGAGAGCCAAGAAATGCTAGATTGGGATAGACGTTACAAAATTATAAGTGGAATTGCTCGAGGAATGAAGTATCTCCATGAAGATTCTAGACTAAGAATAATACATCGTGATCTCAAGGCTAGTAATGTTCTTTTAGATGCTGATATGAATCCAAAGATTTCAGATTTTGGCCTGGCCAAAATTTTCCATGACAATCAAAGTCAACCAAATGCAGCAACAAAAAGGATAGTTGGAACCTAGTAAGTTAAGACCAACGTCAATTAGCATATCTTCTAGATGAAAGAATATTTTAAATGGAACTATTTATTTTCCTCATATATACCTTTCTAATAATCTTCCCTTCATTTCCTCTTTCAGCAATCTTTTACATTATTTACTGGAATCTACATATTGATATTTTTTGTACAGTGGTTACATGTCCCCTGAATATGCAATGCATGGAAAATTCTCAGTGAAATCTGATGTGTTCAGTTTTGGAGTCTTGGTTTTGGAGATCATTAATGGCAAGAAGAACTCATGTTATTATCAATTAAATCAAGATGATGATCTCTTGAGTTTCGTAAGTTTCAACTACTACTTAATAACTAAACATATTTTCCTTAGTAGTGTCAAATTTTGATGACCTTTTGGTTATTGCTGGACGCCAGAAATGTCAAACTTTTACGCTAATTTATTTAAAGTTTTGCCACAGGCTTGGAAAAATTGGACGAATCAAACACCTTTCCTGATATTGGATCCAAAACTGAGAGGTTCTTATTCTCAAAACGAAGTTCGAAGATGCATCCATATTGCTTTATTATGTGTTCAAGAAAATCCAGCAGATAGACCTTCAATGTCGACTATAATGCTTGCATTGAACAGTTATTCAGTAACTTTAGCGTTACCTCGACAACTAGCATCTTTTCTGCTAGCAAGAACAACACCACTAGGACACCAACAGCCAGCATCAATTGCATTGTCTGTGAATGATTCTTTAATTACTGAAGTATATCCCCGATAGAGGTTGTAATCAATCACTATAATGTAGTTTTGTATATGCTATAATCTGATCAAACTATGATTAATATGTGAATATGTACATGAAAGGCCTTCAACAATCTAAATACCTGTTTTCTAACGCTATACTGTTGATGTAAATTTATTAAAAATCTCAAGTTCTTGTTACCCCTCTTCCCATTTAATACATTTCTTTTCTGATTGTATAAATTTAAAAAGTTACAATTTATAATGGAGAAAGTATGGAAGCAATCCATTCATCCAGTCTCGTCTCGTGAAAATTATTAATTTGGTGAGATGACTATAATATTATTTTCATTCACAATGGAAATTTGGAAATCACTACTCGAGTTTGGGCTTTGTGAGTTTCATCCAGAAACAATAAAACAATATCTAATAAATTAACTAACCTTTGAAATTGTGTTTTTAAATTGAAACTGCAACACTCCTGTATTTTTATATTTAATTCAATTTCTTACTATTAATTATTAAATAATTTCAAATAAACTTTATTAATCCTGGTGGCACATTTTTATATAATCAAAATACTTTTAATTTTACATATTTCTATATTTATAATTTTAGTTGACATCTTTTGATACAATACGTTGAACAGACTTACAGGTCAATGTGGCGGCAAAAAGCATGGGTCAACTCCCCAATCCACCATTATATTGCTGTCATTCATGCCTGATCACAAACTTCAAAATCAAGCCAAAATATCCTAACTTGAGAAACAGAACAACAATGTTGCAATAGGAGTCACTTCTTACTTATGATGATCGGTTATAGTGGAAGTTTTTTTCACTGTGAATACTTTCTAAGTCCTAAGTCATTACATCGACCCGTTAAGGACCAATTGTCATAGTTCCATTCATCCTCACTTTTCACAAGCATTTTTCACCATTTATGATAATCCTTATCTTTTTTCAAAGCCCCTGCGTCACATGTATGTCTACTAGAGACAACCTCACCACTCCCTCATGGCGACAGACATCCATCCCTCTCATTTAACAAACTTACCATTGATTATCAAGAACCTAATAGGTGATTCATGCATTATGTTCCATCATATTACCTCTCATCCACACCCATTATTTTACCATAATGAGATCCTCATGCCTGATGAGTTCCGTGCAAGAGTGGGAAATACTCCTACACGACCGTGGCAAGTATACCACAATCGTCAAGTAATAAGTATTCAAGAACACGGGTTATCGTTTCTACGATCACAAATAATCAAATTGTATCAATTACAGGACTAATTGTGATTTTAAAGCAATTGAGTGTGTTGTAAATAACCGAATTTTGAAAGGTTATTTAAATTCAATTTAATAAAAGCGATTGAAATCTCGATTTCACCACTAATCCTTCTAATACCCTTGCCTTATTATTCAAATGGTACTATTGGATGAACCATATTCTTATTCTTGTAATCGGCCCTCTCAAAATCGATTACGCCACCTAGATTGACTCGATTAATTAATCTCTTAAGTTAAATTAATCCAATTAGGGTTAACGATCTGTGAATCTAAGATAACTATGAGGTTATATGTTCACACCACTTTTTACTCTTATCTTTAAGACTCTAGCTAAGTGATAGTTATTTTTCCAGTACCATCTAAGTTCCTTTTCTCAAAGTTCCCCCAAATTTAAGTTCAAGTCATTAGTGGCCAATTAATATAAAACATTAAGTATGGAAGAAAAAACTCACAATTATATAACTGAATAACATCAAGAATTATATTATAATAGATTAGGGTTACATCGTTCTCCCAATCAAAGAGAGATTTATTTCATGATAATACAAGAATAATTAAAAAAAGAAGAATATATAAACAATTGATTTCCCCAAAAAGGAATGAAGAATCCAAGTCGTTTCTTGCTCTTCTTTCTATCCTATATCTGATAGTGTTCTCTAGGTTTCACTCCTATCTCTGAATAGTTAGCTCAGTTAATATGTTTTCCTTTTATAATTAATGTGTTGGGTTTGGGCTTGCAAACTTAGCTCGCGCTAATTGGATTGCAATTTGCACAAGCTAAGCATATAGAGGGCATTCCTGACAATATTGGAAGGTCAACTCGCGCGAGCTATGGGGAAACTCGCGCGAGTTGTGTTGGCAGAAAAGGAAAGGTCATTACTAGGAAGACAACTTGCTCGAGTTGTAGTGGTAGAGACGAAATCTTTAATTCCAGGTGCGAGCTAAGATGTAACTCGTGTGAGATGACTCTTTTGCACTAATTTCTTCCAATTTTTGTTGCTTCTGAGCCTTGAAACACTTAAACAAACTATAAAGAAATTGTATAACATGGTATTGCATTTTAAAACATTGAGATACTGTTTTGGCTTGCTTAATGCCATTAAATGAACAAATCCCCTTAAAAGAACAAGTGTTGATAACTGTCATTTGCGAGTTATCAACACCCGCAACTCAAGTCTATGTTTGTCCTCAAACAAAGGAAACTTGTTAAATTAGTAAGCACAACGAACATAACCCCAATATAAAGAATGAACGCAAAAAATCTCAAGTTACCAAATTTCTCATCGTGTCGATCGTTAACTTGCTTAGTTCGCTGCAAAAGAGGGTTAGCAATGCGTATGTATTTAGATTATGATAGTTGTTATCTATGTCTATGTGGTTATTGTTCCAAGTTCTCAATGAGTTCAAGTGTTTTTAGATTTTGGGAAAACTACATTACCCGTATCCCCTCATCTATTTCCTTCTTTAACTTCCACACAAATTAGCATTTACTATGATCATTAAGGCTTTTATTAGGCTTGTAATTTTTGGCTTAAGTGAAGACATGATGACAAGTCAATTTAGACTCATTACCACATTCCTTAGCTTAAGAAACCATATTTCCCAAACCTTTCTCCAAACATTTTCAGACTTGTGATGTTCTTTGCTTTGAGGGGATTTATTGTTACCTCTTTATTCACAATCTTTTTGATTGCCACAAACTGGTGGTTGGCTTTTCTATTTTCTCAATTTATTTGGTGACCACAAATTGGTGATCTTTTCTTAAATTTTCTAATTTTTTTCTTCTTTTTGAATTTTTCTCTAGAGGTCTGCTTTTTCCATACTTTTGTCATGATTTGGCCAAGCACATACTTTGCTTTCTTTATACTAAAAGGAATGTCTAAGATGAGGTTTGGGTTTTTTGGCCTAAGATATGGTGGGATTAAGAGGGCAATTGATGCGCAACGGGAGAGTAGTGAGTACACCGCTGCCCGCCTAGCTATGGTAAGTATACCACAACCGTCAAGTAATAGGTATTTATAAATCTCACGAGGATAAACAGTCAGGTCTAATTCTTATTTTCAATCTTATTATTTAGGGAAGGTTGTTGTGAAAGCAATTATTAAAAAAAAGAGTTTAATAATAAAGATAGAAATTAGGATCCCGATTTCACCACTAATTCCCCCTAATATTTTCCTCTCTGTTATTCAAATCATAATCTATGGTTGGATCGGATTCCTACCCTTGTGACCGTCCCTCTCAGGATTACCTACGTCATCTAAATTAACCTGATTAATTAATCTCTTAAATTAAACAAAGTTAATTAGGGTTTTAGATCTGTGAATCCAATGATAACTGTTAGGATATGTCCACACTACTGTCTACTCCTATCTCTAGTACTCTAGCCCAGTAATGGTTTATTTCTCTAGTACCACTTAAGTTTCTTTTCACAAAGTTGCCCTAGGTTTACTATTAATTCCTTAGTTATCAGTTAATGAATAGCATAAAGCATAGAAGAAACAAGTGCCCAATCATATACTAAATAACATCAAGAATTATATTGGGGAATAAATTAGGGTTATATCGTTATCCCAATCAAAATGGGGAGTTAGTTCATGCTAGTAAAGAGAACAAGACAAGGGTAAATTGAAAGAGAATACATAGATAATCGATCCCTAAGGAAGTCGGATGATCCTTGCATCTCCTTCGCTTTGGCTTAAGGTTGAATTCTCCACTTCATGTGAACCGGTGCACTTAGGTCAAAGAACAGCTGCCGAAATAGGTCTAAATGTCGAACTCCGAAAAAGACTCCAGCTGAAAGTGATTTGATATGTATTAATAGCCTTCAATTAGCGGACTTGGGCTTTTCGAGAGCCTAACTAGCGCAAGATTATAAACAATTCTCGCGAGTTAAGTTTCCAAAGAGCAAACGTGTTCTGCAAGTCGCACGAGTTAAGGTTACAGAGAGCACTGATTCTTCACTGGTGCTCTAATTCATCACCACACGAATCTCGGCTCCTAAGTCCATAGTGTTACAAGCTTTCTTGAGAACTAGCTTAAATTTGTCTCAATCTTCATTCTTCAATTAGAAGCTCCATGAATTGAATGATAATGGCGGAAGCAAGAACTCAAAGTTTAAGAACAAGAAGAAATTTAGAAAGTGGAAGAAGAATAGAAATGGAATGACGCCATACAGTGCAATAAGCCACGTGAGGAATAGCCACAAGGAGTGATCTCCATTGATAAGATTCTAAGATTCAAAAAGAAACCCTAAGAGAGAAATCTCTCAAAGAAATAACACTTGCTATATTCACTTCAGAAAATTTGATCAAAAGTCCTCAACATTCAAAAATTCTCTTATTTATACTACCCTAAGTGGCGGCAAAGAGAAAGTAAGAAACCAAGCTAAGATTGAATCTTAGTCCTTGGATGAATGTGCTAATCAGCGTCCCTTAATGCTCCCAAGAATCAAGGCATGGATCAATACTCTTCACTCTAGGATTAAGTCTTAATCTAGTGGTCTTAATTCATTTATGAGAGGCATGGAACTTGTGATTAAAGTTTGAATTCCAATCTTAGGATTAGATCTTAATCTTAAGGGTTTAATTTAATCTTGAATGAATGAGGGCCAAAAATGTGTGCACTGAAATTGAACTCAACCATTGGATGCTAGATCCATCCAAGGGTTAGAATTCAAATTAAGTTAGTGGAAAAAACACTAACTCCCTCCAAAACTCTCTCCAAGGAGAGTGTGCGCCACTCTCTCCCACTTAAGCACTTATCATTTTTGGTTTTCGTACACAAAAGGGTCGTTCATCCCTAATGTTAACACAAGGCTCAAATTCAAATATTACAACTAAACAAATGAATTATAAAATCAAATGAAAAATTACAAGCTCAATTTTAAAGAGTAAGGTCTTCTTCCTTCTTTGTCTTTTGCTCCTTAACTTTGACTTGAGCATTGACCTTCTTTTCTAGTTTCTAGCTTTTCTTGGAGAATTTGTTGAGCTCTTAGAGATGGTCTTCCATCACATAGTTTTTCTAGTCATGATCTTCTAGACCAGAAGTGCTCTAGAGTAGGGGACATTATTTGGTCTATCATAAGGATTCACCTTATTCTCAATCAGCTTTAGATAAATCTTGGTTGTGAGGTTCAAATCTCCTCTACTCAGCTTTGATGGTGCAGGGATACAAATAGTGGCCAGAATATCAGCATTAGGAGGTGGGTCCCTCCAATATATGTTCACCTGAGGAGTGTTGTAGTACCTGCTGACAACATGGTGTGAGAAATCCACCTACAATTCTCTGAGAAGTACTACACCCTCTTCCTCACACTTGTAGTTGGCGTAGAAATCTCTAACCAAGGTACCCTAAACTGGCTCTAGTGGCTTTTTTAGCCACGTGGTCCATTGTCTAGTCTCAATAGTAGTAGCAATAGGTTCCCATCTAGTAGATGCGATGCAAGTTAAGGGTCTCTCTAAGATAATGGTGCGCCTGGTGGACCACTCAAAGCATGCTTTGGCTTCATCATTTCAAAGCACTGCGAATCGCTCAGGTTCCGCTCACGAATTGACTGTGGAGCAAAAGGTTTAGATAGGCCTGCATCGGATAGGCGCCTCCTTCTCTTAGGTCTGTTCATTTTCAATAGAAGTGTAAGAGAAGTCAGTCAATAATCAGAATCAGCCAGTGTGATATAATAGTGAAGGAAATTAGCAAATAACATATGAAACATCGATCACGTGAGTATAATGCTCATGATAAGTCTCCGAAACAGTTGATTAGATGCAAAAATCAATTAAACATAGAAATCATAGGAGATGAATGTTCAATTGGCATGGAATGAGTCAACCTTAGTGAACAAATGCAACAAAGTACCAAAAATGGCACGAAAAGGAACAAAAGAGTAAAATCAGCTAACTCATGCGAGCTAACTCCGCAAGTCGCGCGAGCTGGTCTTTCTGAGTGTCCAAATGGTAAATTTTTCAGTTTCGTGCATAACGCATTACGAATCCAATGTTCTATCATGTGTATACAACCGAAAATCATAATAAAAATCAATCAATTCGAAGTGAGAACATGTTTGGTATGATTTTGCAAAAGGAAACCCTAAGTGCTCACACTAGAATGTAGGCAAGCAACTTGACACAATTAGCGAAGTAATAAAAATTCATACCTTAGTGTGGCAGATAATGTGTGAGATGAAAGTGCGAGGGTTTTGCTTCCCAAGTGCAGAGAAAGTGAATGTAATGAGGGAGATGATGCAGTGAAGCAGTGCTCAGAGTTCTCTATACCCAAGGTGCGTGTAACGGTTCAAGAATGGGAATCAAAGGGAAAGAGAAGGTTATGTGTAACTGTTGTGAAATGAGGGAATAGATTTTAAATAATGGGTATGGTCATTACACTTCTCTTTTATTTTTAAATTTGGCTCGTAATTGCACATGTTGTGCTCAACTTGTGGGAGCTAGGGTTAGGCTCAACGGCAACTAGCATGAGCTCAGGTACTAGAGAGCAAGCCTTTTCCTATGTAAGAGCAGCTCGTGCGAGTTAGAGTGGTCGAGAGCAAGTTTCAAAGTTCTAGGAGGGCCAGCTTGCACGAGGTAGAGTGGCAGAGAGCAAAACAAGTTACTGCAAGAGCCAACTTGCGTGACTTGGCTGCTGGTTTGCACGAGCTATGTTTGTAATACTGATAACTCACAAATGTGAGCTATTTTTATACTCTTTTTATATCATAAATTATCCTTTTCAGACTCTTAATCCACCTAAAATAACTCTAAATTGTTCTTAATTCATTATAATTCGTGTTAGAACTAGTTGATGGTGTGTTAAGTGTTTTAGGGTAAAAATAAGCCAAAAACAGGTGAAAAACCTGTCCAGAAAGGCATCTCTCGCGAGTTGGAACACAACTCGCCCGAATTAGAGCTCCAGTAAAGAAGAAAAGCTCTCTGGACCTCATCTCGCGCGAGAACCTCTTTCTTCAAGAGCCCCGATGGCTAAACCCTAGACGGCGGCTGCACTTCCAGTTCATATGTTTGGTAAATTGCTCTTGGATCACCAAAAGCAATTGCTGTTAGTGAGGGCGCAACTTAATATACTTATAGTATAGAGTTGTTTAAGGGGCTGCGCCTTTAAGCGCCATGGGTTGGGATGTTAAGTCCATCAAATCCTAAGGGTGACGCTGGATTAATTCCAACAATCTCCCCCCAGTGTCAGCCGGGGGATTCGAACCCATGACCTTGCTTTGATACCACTTGTTAGGACCAAGCGCTTACTACTACACCAAAAGCAATTGCTGTTAGTGAGGGCGCAACTTAATATACTTATAGTATAGAGTTGTTTAAGGGGTTGCGCCTTTAAGCGCCATGGGTTGGGATGTTAAGCCCATCGAATCCTAAGGGTGACGCTGGGTTAATTCCAACAGATTCATAGAAATAATTCCCTAATTAATTTGATATTAAGTTAAGAGATTAATTAATCCGGTTAACCTAGGCGGCGTGGATGATCTTGAGAGGGACGCTCACAAAAGTAGGAATCCGATCTGACCATGATTATACATAAATAATATAAGAGAAAAGTATAAGGGGGGATTAGTGGTGAAATCAGGATCTCAATCACACTTCTTTCTTGATCTTAATTATCAGTCTTTGCTTTTTATTTTATAATTTAAATCAATATTTAAATCAAGAATTCTTTCTCATGCTCTCTTGGGAAATTAATAAAGTAAATAAAAATACGGCTTCTAATTGCTTGTCCTCGTGCGATCGGCAACCCTGATTATAAATACTTATTACTTTATGGTTGTGGTATACTTGCCATAGTTAGTGCAGACGGTGTAATCTCTGTTTGCGGCGATCAAGTAATGCTAATACTTACTACAAATTGAGGTTTTTGATGCCTAAATGTTATTACCTGGGATAATGTTATCCATGAGTGATGCATAAGTGTTAGACTTAGATATGTACAATGATGAAAAACAATCAAAACACAGAGAGAAGAAGAGTAAGGAAAAGAAGGGTTACGATTGTCGGGTTATCCCTCGACAAGCACTTTGCTTTATCGTCCATAAGTTGGACTAAACCATGACCTAAGTGGACTTCATAAACAAGATGGTAGTCTCAAGCTTGTCAAAATCTCCATCAATGAGTGGATTCAGGCGTTGGCTGTTCACAATAAAAGTTCCTTTCCTTGGATGTGAAATGTCAATTGCTCTGAAGGGTGAGATCTTCGTAATGATGAACGGTCCTTACCATCTTGATTGAATCTTTCCAAGGAATAATTTCAATTTAGAATTGAATAAAATTACTTTTTGGCCCAACTGGAATTCTCTTCTCAAGATGTGTTTGTCATGCCAAGTCTTAGTCTTCTCTTGGTACAGCTTTACATTCTCATAGGCATCAGATCTGAATTCCTCCAATTCACTCAATTGTAGCAATCTTTTCTCTCCAGATAGTTAGCTCTGTGAATAAGATTTCCTTTTATAATTAATGTGTTGGGCTTGGGCTTGCGAGTTTAGCTCGCACTAACTTGATTGCAATTCGTCTGAGCTAAGCATATTGGAAACTCACAAAAGTGTGTTATCAGCATACACTTTTTAACCAATAAATTGTCCATTAAATACTCTTAAGCAAGCTAAAACAATTGTTAAATGCCCTAATTTATAATACTTTGTCATAGAACTTGTTGATGGTTTATTTAAGTGTTTCAGGGGTTAAAAGTAGCAAAAAAAAAAAAAGACAGGAGAAAACAAGCAGAGGAATACACCTTGCGCGAGTTGTGAATTAACTCGCGCGAGTTAGAGCTCAAGTGGTTGATCATTCTTCTCTGTCACATTAACTCGTGCGACTTGCTACTAAGATCGCGCGAGCTGACGTAGCTTCCAGCCTAAGTTTGCTCTTTGTAACCTTAATTCGGGCGACTTGCTACTCAGCTCACACGAGTTAGCTTTGCTTGGACGTCACGTTTTCTCTCTAGAACCCCAACTCGTGCGAGTTGGGTTTGTAAAGCCCAAGTCCACTAAAAGAAGGCTATATATTCGCAAAGGTCATTGATGAGTCATTATTTTAATCACCTTATCTGCATCTATTATATCCCAATACAACATAATTAAAGATTAATTAGAATGATTTAATGCATTTATGAGTTTGGGCTCATTTAGACTTTAAGTGTTTAAATTGTTCTAAATTCGTTTTATTTTTCCAGATTTAACCACTTTCAGTAAAATAGGCATATCTCCCTCCACAGATCTCCGTTTCAGCTCCGTTTTATATCGAATTAAAGATGATTGAAATATCTACAAATGTCATGAAGACATTAAGAGCTAATTCGGAGTGAATCTGGGGTGAATATGGCTTCTAAGATGACGCACGGAACCAAATTATTCTCTCAGTAAATTCCAGTTTTGACAAGGTCCACTAAAACGAGCATAACTTTCAGCACAGTACTCTGTTTGAGCTCCATTATATGTCAAATTAAAGAAGACTCAAAGAGCTACAAGTGCTATGAAGACATGGAAAGTCAATTCGAACTAAATATTGGGTGAATTTGGACATGAAGATGACGTGTGGAACCAGGATTAAATGCAGTAAAACTTTGTAATGGGGTTGGTGGAGAGTAAATGGGGTTGGTGTAGGTAATTGGGTTGGTGGACAGCCACCCCCCTCACCTAACACATTATTTGTTCTCCTATAAATACTTGTAAACACTTCACACACAAAGACAACACACTACATTTCACTTTGAAGTGAGTGACACACTTCACTTGGACTTGTAGTTCACTTGTAGCTAGTTCTTCTTCTTCTTCTTTTTCTTTATTTGCTTTGCTAAGGTTCAAATATTTTCTTTTCATTTCCATTCAATTCTTGTTGTTTTATAGAAGTTTATAAAGTTCTAAATTAGGAGGCTTTGCCACCTTCACCTGAATTTTATAAATTTCTATGTTCTTCATGTTCTTCATTTGTTCTTCATGTTTTGGTTAATTTATTTTAATTTCCAGCACACATGTTTAATTTTTACACTTATTTTCTGCATCTTCAATTTCCAGCAATTTCAATTCCATCATTTAAATTCTAGCAATTTAATTTCCAACAATTTAAATTCCAGCATCTTTAATTTCCTTGATCTTAACTTGTTATAATTTCAATTTTTTTGTTTGCAATTTCGTTTTTAAATCAAATGGAAGGCTAAATATCAAAAGGTTAATCTCTTGATTAAGGTTGCAATGATACTTTGAGATTATGTTCATGATTGCTTGTTCAATTTGTTATAAACTCTTCATTATTCATGCTAGCTCTTAATGACTATGTGTTTGCTTAATTCACATAAGGAGAACCAAGATTAATTTTCGCTTAGTCAATTAATCTTGCTTCCAATAATATCAACTTATATCTTGTTCTCATGCTTAATGAAATGAAATATAAGGAATTGGAATGAATGATGTATGTGTTTGCTTAATTCACATAAGGAAAACTAAGATTAATTATCACTTAGTTAATTGATTGAAGTTGGATTGAGAGTTGAGTAAATTGAACATTTGATGTGATTGATTTTCGCTTAGTTAATTAATCTGGTTATCAAGGATAAGTGAGTTGCAATCTAATCAAGAGGTTAATCTATTTTAGTTTATCATTTTATCTTGTTTAGCAATTCTGTTTTTACAATTCTGTTTTCAAAAATCAAACAAACACCCCCCTTTATGTGTATTGTGTTTGTGTCTTGTGGCTTGTGTTTGATAAAAACTTGAGTGATGGTCCTTGAGAGAGACGATCTAGGAGTCACTTCCTAGTACTACATATTAATTGTATTAATTTATACGAGTGCGACCTCGTATCAGTCATTATCTGTAAAACATTCTGACATTTAGAGAATTCTGCATCTTCAGAATCAGAAACCCTAGATTCAGTTCACGTGACATTCAGAGAACAACCTCAAGCCTAAACGGAGGAGACACACAAATCTCTCGATTTCCTTAGAATTGGATTATCTATGTATTCTATTTCAAATTATCCTTGTGTTGCATTCTT
The DNA here is from genome assembly GCA_026586105.1 of Hylodesmum podocarpum. Taxonomy (NCBI): domain Eukaryota; kingdom Viridiplantae; phylum Streptophyta; class Magnoliopsida; order Fabales; family Fabaceae; genus Hylodesmum; species Hylodesmum podocarpum. The sequence continues at coordinate 344,134 of JALJEV010000426.1, read as the reverse complement.
TATTAACACGGGCTAAATCCCTTATTGATTTGGAGAACAATTTAACCCTAATTATTCCTACTATAATTCTCGATATTATTCAGTATATGATTGCGAGTTTATTTCTTTTATGCTCAATGATATTTGTTAACTGGCCATTAATAAGTTGATTATAAACCTAGCGAAACTTTGATAAAAGAAACTAAGGTCGTATTGGAGAAATAGGCATTACTGAGCTAGAGTTTTAGAAATAGGATAGAAGATAGTGTGGACATAACCTAATAATTATCATTGGATTCACAAAACATAAATCCTAATTAACTTAGTTTAATTTAAGAGATCAATTAATCAAGTTAATTTAGGCGACGTAGGTGATCCTGAGAGGGATGGTTACAAGGGTAGGAGTCTAATCCATCCAAGAATATAATTTGAATAACAGAGAGGGGAGTATTAAGTAATTAGTGGTGAAATTGGGATCCTGATTGCTTTTTAATTATTGAATTTTCTTTTAAATTTATTATAATTTATTTCTCTCTGATTCTCCCAAAATCCACAATAATATAATTAAAAATAAGAATTTGATTGTTTATCCTCGTGGGATCGACAACCCTGTCCTCTACATACTTATTACTTGAAAGTTATGGTATACTTGCCATAGCAAACAACGTGGGTGCTCATGCATACCGGGGGCTCACGCATCGCATACAGAGGGCATTCCTTACAACACTGGGATGTTAACTCGTGCGAGCTATAGGGAAGGCAGCTCGCGCGAGCTATGCTTCAAGTCGTGTGAGTTGTAGTGGCAGAGACGAAATCTTCAATTTTGAGACCTCAATTCACGAGAGCAAAGATGTAACTCGCGTGAGATGACTCTTTTGCACTAATCTCTTCCAATTTGTGCCTCTTCTAAGTCCTGAAACACTTAAACAAACCATCAAAAAATTTTATAACATGATATTGCATTTTAACACATTTAGATATTTTTTTGGCTTGCTTAGTGCCATTAAATGGAAAAATCCTCTAAAAAGAACAAGTGTCGATAAATCTCATTCGCGAGTTATTAATGCCACAACACCAACTAAAATTCAATCCAGAAAAAACACGTGTACAATGATATAAGTAGAGTAACAAGGAATAACAAGTAGAAGAGATTTAAGGCAATACAATGGTTAGAATTGTCATATATTGCACTCATAAATTATTAATCATAAAGTATCAACTCAAGAAACTAGGCACAAAGTCATCACATCACATTCTAATAAGGAAACCTGACCAATCTCAATCAACTAGTCAAAAAGGGTTTCTCCAATTCCTAATAAATTTCTTCAAGAAACCATTCATACAAAAATTCTCATGATTGTCATTAACAATGAAACCACCTTAACCTGAATTAAAGGAAGAACATTTTAAAACCTAGAGGAATTAAGAAGAGCACTGATAAGGTTCCAAAACCCCAAAGCCCTAAAAGTTATGAAATCCAAGTGGAATGATGTATATAATGGAGTGCAGTTCAACTTTGGTTCCCCATATACGGTTGGCCAAGAGCAAGACGTTGATGGGCATGAGAGAGGGAAAACTGATTGAAAATGTGGAATAAGTGAGCAAAATGTGCACGATACTCAATGAAGATTGGTAACTTAATAGATAATTTTTGTGAGTTTTAAAAGAATAACAATAACTAATAATAATGCCTTGAGGGCAAAAGAGGAAAAAGGCAAAGAAAATAAATTTAGGGGTATTTTTATTAATTTCTAATTAAAACCCCCGAGCACCCAAGTTTTTATCTTGAATGAATAATATACACATTTATTAAATAAAAAGAAATTTTAAATTAACTATTTTGACTAGCTTACCCATTTTAATACAATAAATTTAAATATAAGAAATTAAAGGTGTTATACATGAGCTTTTATTATTGTGAACCCGATGAATCTAATAAGAACAAAAAGATAAAGAAGCTTCAAGGAATTCCAAGACATGGTTGAGTTGAGGGTCGGTCTTGTTGGGATACAATTAAAGTCTCACATCAAAAGAAGAACAATGTAAAGCTTGAAGGAGTAGAAGAATTTTGCTAGTTAGAAGATTTTGCTGCAAGGGAAGATTACTTCAAAAGTTAGAAGATTCTACTGGTGTAAGAGAATATTGCTCCAGAAGAGTTTTGCTAGTTACAAGATTCTGATACAAGGAAGGATCGTTGCAGAAGTGCGAAACTTTGAATTAAGGGGAGATTTGTTGAGTTTTAGGTTAATTCAAAGTCCCACATCGGTGAACGCTAAAAGAAGAGATGAGTGAAACACGTATATATATAGTAGAGTGATAGGTTTTTCACTTGCACCACATCCTAGAATCTATAATGGGTGTTTTAGGTTTTAGGTAATGTGTGTCAAACACTTTGGGGAAAATTTATAATTTTTCTGTTCAAAAATTATATCTGGGAGGGTTTATAATTTTTTCAATGGGGAAGGTTTGTAGTTTTTCTGTTAAAAAATTATACATGCGAAGGGTTTGAAATTTTTCCATTCAAAAATTACACTTAGGGAGAGTTTGTAGTTTTTCTCTTAAAAAATTACATGTGAGAAGAGTTTATAATTTTTCCGTTAAAATATTATAAATAATGAATTTTATCCCAATATATTATTGACTAGATTTTAAAATACCAAATCATGTTAATATTTTTTTGTGTTCTTTTTCTTTATCTCTTGTATTATATTTTTAAGCGGACTAAGTTCTCAACATGTCTTTCATAGCATTTAACATATATACGGTGGCCGGATATTTAATGGCGCGGTTTACAATATAATTTAGTTTAGTTAGCATTTGTGTACGAGCATGTGAACTTGAATTTTGCACACATAGGAAAGCGAGTCAATGAATCAAGCGAGTGTTATCCATCTTCTTGTTCGTGCACTTAAACCCCTTTCATTTTCTTCCAACAGATTAAAAATGTTCCTGAATCTTTGACATTGGCTACAAAAATAGTTAATTGTTTTAGGATGTTGGTCAATGATTTAAATAAATATTCTTACGTTTAGTCTGTCGATAAGATCGCATATAATTAAAACTCAATAAGAATATTAAAGGTTTGTTTTTACCGGAACTTAACTTTCATGTGTTATTGTATATGATTTTTATATTCTCAGCTAATACAAAAATTATTTTGTTGAGAACATTGAACAGAATTAATATATTTATCATACTTAATAACTCCTCATCATATATATATATATATATATATATATATATATATATAGAGATATATATATATATATATATATATATATATATATATTAAAACAATAATGTATTTTTTAATAATACAAGTATTATTAATTTATTTTTTTAATTTTATATTTTTAATATATATCATTTTAATATTTTAAATATATTTTATTAAAAGGTTAATTTTACATGTTATAATTTAAATTTTACAAGTGAACCTAAATTGTTGATCACCACCGCGGAGAATTTCAATACATGTTTCCGAAAAGATATTGTTCCTAACTCCTACGGACAATCACTCAAACACCCAATAATACAGACATTAGACATTACATGTATTTATTTTATTTTTTTTATCTTGAGAATCTTGATTGTATAAAAGTAAATTAAACTGGTACCATATCCCTCAATTTTTTTATTTTTAAGTAACCAGACTCTGATTTGACTGAGTCGTGGCAATGACCATTTGGGGGAAAAAATAAAAACAATGGCAGTTGACCTTGGCTCTCCAATTCCGTTACGTTCCGTGTGCTAATATTAAATTCGTCATTTTCCAAAAGTCAAGTTGCCAGCAATTCTCTTTCCATTAGAAAAGAAATTACGTTGTGTTGCCTTGCCACGTCCCAAACCTTTAGCTGCCACTGCAACTTCACACTCATTATTACCAACGCATAATATCCAACAAATAAGACCCAAAAACAAATCCAAGGTATTCTTAACCGCAAAATCAACTTCGATCCAACATGCACATTTTCTACTTCTCTACAACCTCTTTAGCACTTTTCCCTCTGTTTTCTATGCTCATCCTCGCAACTGAATCAGCATCTACTTACAGTAACCGTTACTGCGCAAACGAAACTTTTTACCAACCCAATACAAAATTTCAATTCAACTTGAATTCCCTCCTCTCTTCTCTCACTTCCAACTCCTCCATCAACTCCAACAACGGTTTCTACACAACCACCATGGGTCAAGACACCCCTGACACCATCACCGGCTGGTTCCTCTGCCGCGGTGACGTCAACGCCACCGTCTGTCACGGATGCGTCGCCGCCGCAGCCACTAACATAACACGCTTCTGTCCCAACGACAAACAGGCCATAATCTGGTACGATATGTGTATGCTACTTTACTCCAACAAAACATTCGACTTCTTTTCTCCAATGATTGCCTCATACGACAAAAAAAGTGTCGTAAAGTTGAACCCTGAACAGTTCAATTGGCAACTGTCTGAGTTATTGAAAGATTTGGCTGCGAAATCTGCTGCGAGTTCGAAGAAGAAGTTCGCTGCAGGCGACGTGAGACTCGCGAGTTCAAAGACTCTGTACGGAATGGCTCAGTGCGTGCCCGACTTAACAAGCACTGAATGTGACACGTGCTTTCAAAGCGCTATTGGATCTATTCCCATGTGTTGCAATGGAAGCGATACAGCAATGGTTCTTCTCCCTGGATGTAATATCAGATACCAACTTCATCCTTTTCTGTACAATACAACTTCAACGATGGCACTTATCCCTGTACCTTCTTCCGGTATGCATTATATATGATTCTGATTTTCGTGGAGCTCATCTAAATATTTCTTTTTATAATATACAATTTTTTTTCATCAATTATTCTCAAGTCAACTTTTTTTGATTGAGTTTTCGTGGTCTTTGATGAATTAGGGTATGTGAATTTATTGGAAGGACTTTTAGATGAAAAAGATAAGAAAAAAAAATTACTTTCTCCAAGAAATTAAAATTAGTTTTCGTTGCCTAATTTAAATAACTTTCCTCATTTAAAAGCTACAACATCATATGTGAATCCGTTTTCATCTTATCTGTTGTTGAAACCAATTCATCTTATCCTTTTAATAAAAAACACTCGATCAGATACGAAGCTAGTTTTAGTTCCTTTTGGTAAAGTGTTAATCTCTTCTTCATATTTTAAAAGAGGCTATATTATGTACCTTGGGCAGGAAGCAAGAGTACATCAACAATTGTAGCAGTTGTTGTCCCAATTTGTATTTTGGTGGCGCTTTTGGTTCTAGGCTGGTGGTGGCGGCAAAGACTGCCAAACAAAAAACATGATGGAGTCCCGGAACTAAATTATAGCTTTAATGGTTATTTTAGTTTACAAAAGATAAATTTTTTTGGTTATTGGTCAAATTATTTAACTATTACAGAGATCGAACAATGGTCAATGAACAAGTATATGTTTTGGCTCTTTCGAATAATTCAAGCCTAGTAACATTAAGCTGTGTCCTTTTTTACTGCAGCTAGGAGTGATTTTATAGGTGAAGAAGAATCTTTATATTTTGACTTGGCTACAATTGAAGATGCCACATGTAGGTTCACAAATGAAAATAAGATCGGTGAAGGTGGATTTGGTGCAGTTTATAAGGTATGAATTAATAAATTTTCTTAAGGCTAAACACTGTCATGAATGCTCTTCTAGTTTATGGTGCCGGGTGCTATTCTAATCTGAAGTATGTTTTCAGGGCACCCTTCCTAATGGACAAGAGATAGCTGTCAAGAGGCTATCAAGAAGCTCCCATCAGGGTGATATAGAATTCAGGAACGAGGTTGCACTTGTTGCAAAACTTCAACATAGAAATTTAGTTAGGCTCTTAGGATTTTGCTTGGAAAGCGGGGAAAAGATACTTGTTCACGAGTTCATTACAAACTCCAGCCTCAACCACTTTCTATTTGGTATGTAATTTTTGAATACTTTAGCTTTTGGTTTGGTTTCCAATATTATTAATTTATTATATAAAGGAACTAATTAATTCTTGTGCAGAACTAATTCATAGCCGACTTCAGTACTACAATTTACAATTTGACTAATTTGTTAGATGATGACGAGAGCCAAGAAACGCTAGATTGGGATAGACGTTACAAAATTATAAGTGGAATTGCTCGAGGAATGAAGTATCTCCATGAAGATTCTAGAATAAGAATAATACATCGTGATCTAAAGGCTAGTAATGTTCTTTTAGATGCTGATATGAATCCAAAGATTTCAGATTTTGGTCTCGCAAAAATTTTCCATGACAATCAAAGTCAACCAAATGCAGCAACAAAAAGGATAGTTGGAACCTAGTAAGTTAAGACCAACGTTAATTAGCATATCTTCTATCTTCTAGATGAAAGAATATTTTATAAAAGGAACTATTTATATTCATCATACATACCTTTCTAATAATCTTCCCTTCATTTCCTCTTTCAACAATCTTTTACATTATTTACTGGAATCTACATATTGATATTTTTTGTGCAGTGGTTACATGTCCCCTGAATATGCAATGCATGGGAAATTCTCAGTGAAATCTGATGTGTTCAGTTTTGGAGTCTTGGTTTTGGAGATCATTAATGGCAAGAAGAACTCAAGTTTTTATCAATCAAATAAAGATGATGATCTCTTAAGTTTCGTAAGTTTCAACTACTAGCTAAAAACTAAACATATTTTCTTTAGTAGTGTCAAATTTCGATGACCTTTTGGTTATTGATGGACGCCAGAAATGTCAAACTTTTACGCTAATTTACTTAAAGTTTTGCACAGGCTTGGAAAAATTGGACGAATCAAACACCTTTCCTGATATTGGATCCAAAACTGAGAGGTTCTTATTCTCAAAACGAAGTTCGAAGATGCATCCATATTGCTTTATTATGTGTTCAAGAAAATCAAGCAGATAGGCCTTCGATGTCGACTATAATGCTTGCATTGAACAGTTATTCAGTAACTTTAGCGTTACCTCGACAGCCAGCATCTTTTCTGCTTGCAAGAACAACACCACTAAGACACTAACTTGATTCTGATCAGTCTAGCAGCTATTCAATTGCTTTTTCTGTGAATGATTGTTTAATTACTGAAGTATATCCCCGATAGAGGTTGTAATCAATCACTATAATGTAGTTCTGTATGCGCTATAATCTGATCAAACCATGATTAATATATGAATATGTACATGAAATGCTTTCAACACTCTAAATACTTGTTTTCTGACACTATACTGTTGATGTAAATTTATGAAAAATCTCAAGTTTTAGTGATCCCTCTTCTCATTTAATACATTTCTTTTCTGATTGTATAAATTTTAAAAAGTTTCAATTTATAATTGAGAAAGTATGGAGAGAATGTTGTACACCTCTTTCTCTTACTAGTATTTGAGTTCATTTTAGAAGCACCTACTTCCATCTAATGAAATGAATCCATTCATCCAGTCTCGTGAAAATTATTGATTTGGTGAGTTAATTATAATATTATTTTCATTGACAGTGGAAATTTGGAAATCACTACTCGGGTTTGGGCTTTGTGAGTTTTATCCAGAAATAATAAAACAATATCTAATAAATTAACTAACCTTTAAGATTCTGCTTTTAAATTGAAACTGCAACAGTCCTATATTTTTATATTTAATTTAATTTCTCACTATTAATTATTAAATAATTTCAAATAAACTTTATTAATCCTGCTGGCACATTTTTATATAATCAAAATACTTTTAATTTTACATATTTCTATATTTATATTTTTAGTTGCCATCTTTTTATACAATAAGTGGAACAAACTTGCAGGGTCAATGCGGCGGCAAAAGCCTGGGGTCAACTCCCTAATCCACAATTATATTGCTGGCATTCATCCCTGATCACAAACTTCAAAATCAAGCCAAAATATCCTAACATGAGAAACAGAACAACAATGGTTTTCCAACATCAGAATCTAAAAACACAAAGGAACAGAATTTCTCACATATCTAACATGCTTGTCTTCAACTTCTTTACAACCCCGTTGGTACTTGTATGTCTAATCTGTATGCTCTTCCATGCCAGTGAATCAGTACAAATTTACAGTGCACACTTCTGCTCCAGCGGAAACTTTTATCAACCCAACACAACATTTCAGTCCAACTTGAATATCCTTCTGTCTTCTCTTATTTCCAACTCCCTTCAGTCCAGAAACGGTTTCTACCGAACCTCCGTGGCTAAAGACACCCCAGACGACATCGACGGCTATTTCCTCTGCCGTGGTGATGTCAACACCACCATCTGCCAGGGCTGCATCACTGCGGCAGCTGCCAACATAACACGCCTCTGTCCCAATTACACAGAGTCATTTATCTGGTACAACATCTGCATGCTAAGTTACTCCAACAGCACCTTTAATAACGATAACACAGTTCCTTCATTATCCTTAAAAGATGGAGAAAGCACCATTCACTCGAACCTTGACAAGTTCAATGAATTATTGGCGAGCTTGTTAAACGGTTTGGTGGAGAAAGCTGGGGCAAGTGTCGTGTCAGGGAAGAAGTTTGCTGCAGGAGACGTGAATCTCTCAAGTACGCAGACGCTGTACGGAATGGCACAGTGCTTACCTGACCTATCAAGTGATAGTTGTCAGACGTGCTTTAGAAGCGCAATTGCAAAACTTCCAACGTGTTGTAACGGAAGTGAAGGAGCAAGAGTTCTAATTCCATCATGTAATATTAGATACCAACTGTATCCATTTTTGAACAATATCACTTCTATGAAGCCACTTGTTCCTTCTCCTTCTTCAGGTATGCATATTATGCCATAAGGTTTTTGCTGTTTTCAACTATACTGCTTTTAGTTTACTGCAATACTCAGTTTTTATAAATTTATTAATTTTTTGCTCAAGTCAATTTTGTTTTTTGATTCAGCATTTTTGGTCCTTGAAAAGGAGAAATTATTGTATGCTCCTATAACTGTTTATGATCTAATTTTTCAATGACAAATGCTAATCACTGCGCTATGGACACTAGTCACGACCTAAAAGGAGACAGGTTTTATTAAATATTTTCTCTTTTTAGTTTCTTAACTAGCTCCTCATAGGCACTAGTTAGCAACATCTTTAATTTTTCAGTTTACTTGAAAGAGTTGATAAAACTCAGCTATTATTTAGTGGGAAACTGTCCGAAACAATAACTACATGCTGGTTCAAGATATACAATAATTTCTTCTTTGAGAAGGAAGTTGGTTCCTTTTCGTGCCTATTCATCTTTTTCATTCAAGTTTGAATACTATTTGTCTCTTTTCCACGTTTTAAAAGAGGTGTTATACCTTGAGCAGGTAACAAAAGTACATCGACGGTTGTTGCAATTGTTGCCCCAATTGGTATTTTTGTGGTGCTTTTGGTTATAGGATGCTGTTGGTTGCAGAGAAGGCAAAACAAAAACCAAGAGACTGTCCCGGAAGTCAATGATAGCAGTAATATTTTTTTTTTCTCAAAGAACAGTAGTTGTTATCACTTTCTATTTTAAAAGCTTGAACATTACGCAGGTAGTTTTGCAATTAATATTATGTTATCTTACTTTTTTACTGCAGTGAGATATTTGACAAGTGATGAAGAGTCTTTGCATTTTGACTTGGCTACAATTAAATCCGCCACAAATAGTTTCTCGAATGAGATGAAGATAGGAGAAGGTGGATTTGGTGTGGTATATAAGGTATTAAACTATTAATCAATAAATTTCTTAAGGAAACATGCTGTCATGCTCGACACCTAATGTATGCTGTCTAAAATTATTCTAATCTGAACCGTGTTTTCAGGGTACCTTTCCTAATGGACAAGAGATAGCTGTGAAGAGGCTATCAAGAACCTCCAACCAAGGTGACATAGAATTCAGGACCGAGGCTGCACTTGTTGCACAGCTTCAACATAGAAATTTAGTTAGGTTGTTAGGTTTTTGCTTGGAGGGAATGGAGAGGATACTAGTTTATGAATTTATCCCAAATTCCAGCCTTGATCACTTTCTATTCGGTTTGTAACTTTGAACCCTTCTGCTCTGCTTATCATGTGAAATAATTGTTCTGCAGAACTCAATTTGTTGCATACTTGAATATTACAATTTTACTAATTTGTAGGTCATGAAGGCCACACAGAGCTTGATTGGGCTAGACGTTACAATATTATAGTTGGTATTGCCCGAGGAATTCAATATCTCCATGAAGATTCTAGGCTAAGAGTAATACATCGTGATCTCAAGACTAATAATGTTCTCTTAGATGCCAATATGGATGCAAAGATTTCAGATTTTGGGCTGGCAAAAATTTTCCATGGAGATCAGAGTCAAGAAAATACAAGAACAGGAAGGGTAGTTGGAACTTTGTAAGTTGAAGGTCGTCATAGATTGTACAATCAGTCATGATTAAAAGTAGTTTTATGGCATATAACACACCTAACTACTAGCTGAAAGAATTGTTTCTAAAAGGAATATGTTCTTGGTAGAATCTGGGTAATGGCCGAGGTGAGCTCGGCCTCTGTAAAATGAGGTGATGAAAGGATGGGTATCCTCCCTTTGTAGGTAAGTTCTTCTCTGATTTGAGGGTATGATATTTGATTGTTCATTAGTCCTTTCTCTTTGCTTAGTCCATGTTATTTATAGGCCACGTCTAGGGTTTTCTCCATGGATCTCGCAAAGGTAGTTACATAAGTCCATTAGATAAGTCCGTTAGTTCATAGGTTCCCCTTTTTCAGGGAACAGTTATTCCGGTCGAGGTCCGAGTACGAGGGAGAGGTGAGCTCTCCACTTCGGATCCTGGCCGAGGTCCGAGCACGAGGGAGAGGCGAGCTCCTCAACTCGGCCCGGTACACCAGCCCCCCGAGCTCGAAGCCCAGACTTGTGATTCAAGTTTATTTTAATTGGCCGAAGACCGAGGTCGACCAGGTATGCGAAATGCGAAACGGTTGACATTTAAGTCTCGATTTTTGAAATAAGTAGCATCTATGGGTCATGATTATGGGTGCTGGCAGTTATGGGCCATGATTGCGCGTGGGTGAGTGCGTTATAGCCGTTTCGTCTTCCCTTGCACTCTTTTAACTTCCCTGCAACGGCTTTTGCTCTATAAATACCAGTCCCCCCCTCCTTTATTTCTCTCATTCTTCATTTCTCAGTTCTTGCAAACTTCTTAGCCCCTCACTTCCTTGCCCACAGTGCCTCACTTCTCGTTCTTTCTCTCCTTCAGTGTCTCCTTCTCGTTCGTGTTCCTTTCTTAGGTATGTCCTCTTCCTCCTTCTCTGCCGCGACTCGCGGCTCTGATAGCTTCCTTGTAGCTTCAGTTGAGTCCACAGCTTCCTCGACGGGGTCGCCCTCTCGCGATGCTCCCTGCGTTGAGGAAAATGTTGCAGCGTCCATGCCCATGCAAGCCTCCCCTGATGAGGCCGAGCATGAGGCGGAAGCGTCCTCCCGGAGGGGAGAGAGCCGAGCTCCTGTCGCCAGAGTGGCTGAGAGTGCTCGGCAACGACCTGCTGGCACCTCCGGAAGGGACGATGAAGGTCATTCTCGCCATCATCCTCCAGGGGCGGCCGAGCCCGACTTCTCGTGGTTATCGACTGTCGTTTCAAATCAGGCGTCTATGTACGACGACCTTGAGAAGTTGGGCCGAGTCATAGATTCCTGTAACATGGTGCACTCGCGTTATGTGGAGGTTGTCGAGTTCGGGGCCGCGGCGACCTCTCACCGAGTGCACCAACGAATTTTTGTCAACCGTTGCCCCACCGTTTCCGTGTACGAGTACATGATGGGCGAGTTTAGCATAGAATTCCCCTTGACCCGATGTGAGAGCGAAGTGCTCTCCTTTTTGAACGTTGCCCCTAGTCAGCTCCACCCAAATAGTTGGGCCTTTCTCCGAGCTTTCCAGCTCATTTGTCAGTTATTAGGTATAAGGGCGACCTCTAGGTCTTTTCTTTATTTTTTCCAAATAAATACGGCAAAAAGGTCGGTTGGGCCTCCCTCAGTAGTTCTCCACAGGTCGGGGGGTCCCTTCTGAGTCTATACACTTCGTCCTTTAAGAATTTCAAACATCGGTATTTCTGGTTGATTCCAACCACCGATGACACCCTCCGCAAGATGTTTTATAATAAAGGAGACACCTCTCCCAAATTTCCTCTCCACTAGTGTCTTCCCCGTAAATATAATTCTATACCCCGAGCCGAGCTTACCTCGGCGGACTTGAATATTGTAAATGCCCTTTCTCGGCTTCCTCGGCCACTCAATACCCGAGCCCTAATACATTCTGCTAGGGACAAAGATTCAAAGGGTAAATTTATAGGTAATCAACAATAACTTGTTTTCCTGTGATCATACATCGGTCTTCTGACTTTTACTTTTGTGCAGAGTACATCGCGGGCAACATTGACTTGACGGCCATCCTCAAGAACCCCAAGTTCGCTAGGGGGCGACCTGGGGAGACCGCACGCATACGAGTCCCTGTTGCAAAGGGGCCGAGCATGCCCGTAGGAGAAGGGGTGAGCGCGCTAACCGACCCTACTAACAATGTACCTCAACCGCCGCCTCCTCCACCTCAATCTTCCCCGGCAAAGAGAGCTCGGGCCAACTCTCCGATCCCAATGGAGACCGAGTTCCCCAACCGTGCCGACGTGGTTCCTCCCTCTCAACCTCCTCCCCCACCCGCCCCCCAGCCACCAAACTTTGTGTTGCTAGGCCGAGCAGATCTTCCTCCAGGGGTATGCTGGGCGGGCGTGGACGGCGACGACGTACGCATGGAGGGGATTGTTGCTCGGGTCGGCCCTGGGGAGTCCATGTGGGGTCCCGACTTCAGAGCTAAAGATGTGCGGCTGGGGGATTCTTTCCCTCTTCCTTATGACGCCGCCCTTATGAAGTCTGTCGGGATCGACAAGAGCGTCGAAGGGATGGAGGTGATGCTAGCTCAGGCTCTCGCCATAACCCGCCATGCCAGGCAATGGACCTTCTGTCAACAGGCGGACATGGCTGCTCATGCTACCGAGGCTGATGCTCGGTTATCGGCCATGGTCGCCGAGGTGTCCCAAGCAACTCGGGCTAGGGAGGAGGCTGAGTTGAACGTCGCAGCTCTGACTGCCGAGATGGAGAAGATGCGGGCGACCCTGCAGCACCTGGAGGAGAAGGTTGTGGCGACTGGGTCTCGTGCTAATGAGGCCGAGGACAGGGCCAAGATGAGGGAGAAGGAGCTGAAGGTTACAAGTGACCGGCTTGGTCGAGCAGAGGCGGGTCTTGCGGCCAGAGAAGGGGAGGTCGAAGCTCTGCAAGGAGCAGTGGCCGAAAGCTTCTATGGTGGATTTGATGCGGCTGTGCGCCAAGCTCGGTATTTTGCGCCCGGCCTCGCCGAGGACTCCTTCGACTTTCTGAAGGACAGTCAACTTGTAGACCGAGAATGATCTTGTTTTTCCTTTAATCATCCGTTGGCCCTGTAATTTTGATTTTATTTTACAATTTTGTATAACCCGTGGACAAATATATAAAATTAGTTCATTTTATCACTCAGACTTATGTGCGGTTTGTGTATTTCTGAATTCTGCTCGTAATAATACTGTCGTTCTTTAACTCGGGTGAGGCCGAGTGCCAATAAGGGAACTTTAGTTCCTCTACTCGGGTGAGGCCGAGTGCCAATAAGGGAACTTTAGTTCCTCTGCTCGGGTGAGGCCGAGTGCCAATAAGGGAACTTTAGTTCCTCTGCTCGGGTGAGGCCGAGTGCCAATAAGGGAACTCTAGTTCCTCTGCTCGGGTGAGGCCGAGTGCCAATATGGGAACTCTAGTTCCTCTACTCGGGTGAGGCCGAGTGCCAATAAGGGAACTTTAGTTCCTCTGCTCGGGTGAGGCCGAGTGCCAATAAGGGAACTCTAGTTCCTCTACTAGGGTGAGGCCGAGTGCCAATATGGGAACTCTAGTTCCTCTACTCGGGTGAGGCCGAGTGCCAATAAGGGAACTTTAGTTCCTCTGCTCGGGTTAGGCCGAGTGCCAATAAGGGAACTTTAGTTCCTCTACTCGGGTGAGGCCGAGTGCCTATAAGTGTCAGATAATAAGTCAAATCAAGCTTTATTGATAGCTATGGTCGGTGCCTCATTAAAAACTCAACCAGTAAAACCCTCCTTAGGGAAAAACCTGATCTGAGGAAAAAGAGTGCACCGGCCTTAAAAATTACCAACCCCTACTTACAAAATTCAAATGACAAATTCCTATTTAAATTAACTGAAATAAGTCTTCAAATGTGTGGCGTTCCAAGTGTTGGACAAAGGTCGACCACTCAACTCTTGTAGCTTGTATGAGCCGTTACCTAAGCTGTCGTAGACGCAAAACGGCCCTTCCCAATTGGCGGCGAGCTTTCCACATGTTCGATCTTTCCTGGCCTCTCCGGTTTTTCTCCAAACTAAGTCTCCCGGGATGAAGGACCGGCGGTGCACTCGTGAGTTATAACGTCTAGCCGCCCTTGTCTTGGCGGTCAGGTCCCTGACCTGAGCTTCATTTCGGAGTTCTTCAATGAGGACGAGTTCCTCCCTGAGGGAATCTTCGTTCTGGCCTTGGTTATAGGATAATTTTCGTATGCTCGGCTCTCCGACCTCAACGGGGATCATGGCGTCAGTCCCATAAGTTAGACGGAAAGGAGTTTCTTGGGTGGACGACTAGGGGGTACAGTGGTAACCCCATAATATGCTCGGTATCTCCTCGGCCCAGGAACCCTTTGCTTGGCCGATCTTCCTTTTCAACTCATTTAGGATGACTTTATTAGCGGTCTCGGCCTGGCCGTTGGTTTATGGGTGCTCGACTGACGAGGTCCGATGTAGGACACCGAGGTCGGTCAAGAAGGAATGGAAAGTCTTGTCAATGAACTGTCGACCGTTGTCCGTCACAATCGTATGAGGGATTCCGTGCCGGCAAATAATATGCTTCCATGTAAATTGTTGAACTTGTCTTGCTGAGATCTTGGCCACTGGCTCTACTTCAATCCACTTTGTGAAGTAATCCACGGCAACTATCAGAAATTTAGCTTGTCTTATAACTGGGGGAAAGGGGCCGAGGATGTCCATTCCCCATAACGCGAACGACCATGGGGAGACTATGCTCTGCAGGGTGGTCGGTGGCAAAGAAGGTAGGGAGCCGTGCTCCTGGCATTTCTTACAAGTGCGGGTGAAGCGTTTTGCATCCTCCTTGAGCGTCGGCCAGTAGTACCCAGCTCGGATTATTCTTGTTACCATACTTCGGGCGCCCGAGTGCATTCCACAGACACCATTATGCAGCTCGGCCATGACGTACTGGACTTGATCTTTGTCCAAGCACTTGAGCAAGGGGGAGGAAAAACCGCGCTTGTACAGTTCCTGGTTCTGTATGGTATAGAACGATGCTTGTCGACGTAGTCGCCGAGCTTCACTAGGCTCGTCCGGTGCAGTCCCATCGCGGAGGTAGGCGATAATCAGCGTCATCCATGAGCTCGGCTCATCGGTTAATGCATGTACCTCGTCCCTATCCCAGCTGGGAGCCGCTAATATTTCTTGGATGATAGAATGGTGTTGTCCTCCAATCCGTGAGCTCGCCAATTTAGACAAGAGGTCGGCTCGGTCATTCTCTTCCCTTGGTACATGAGTTATTTCAAATTTGTTGAAGTGTGCTAGGCAATTCTTTACTCGATGATAATATTGTTGAAGTAATGGCTCCTTAGCTTGGAACTTGTCATTCACCTGTGACGTAATGAGTTGAGAGTCGCTGAAACATCTTAGGCGTCGAATGCCCATGTCACGTGCTAATCTTAGGCCGGCTAAAAGGGCTTCATATTCGGCCTGATTATTGGAGGCCACAAACGAAAAGCGTATGACTTGTTCTAATATCAAGCCATCGGGTCCTTCTAATAAAACTCCAGCTCCACTCCCTTTTTTATTTGAAGAGCCATCTACGCGCAAGGTCCACCAAGTATCCTTGTCGCCGATGTCGGGCAGCTCGGTGAGGAAATCGGCCAAGAACTGGGTCTTCATCGGACCTCTCGGCTCGTATGCGAGTCCGAACTCGGATAACTCTACTGACCAAGCGGTCATCCTCCCCGCTAGGTCGGGCCGCTGGAGGATTTGACGGATAGGGTGGTCGGTGCGTATGATTACATTGTGGCTTTGGAAGTAATGGCGGAGTCGTCTGGCTGTGAAGATCAGGCTAAGGATCAACTTCTCCACTGTTTGATAACGTGTTTCCGCAGGTTGTAACATCCTACTTACGAAGTAGATCGGCGTTTGTACCCTATCCACTTCTTTCACCAAGACCGAGCTTAATGTGTTGCTAGAAACTGCTAAGTACACATATAAGGGCAAGCCTGGCTGAGGACTACCCAATGTTGGGATGACTGATATTCTTTCGCGTAGGCCCGCAAAGGCGGAGGCACATTCTTCGTTCCATTCGAATCTCTTCGACTGTTTTAGTAATCGGAATAGGGATTTACTATATTCTGCCAGCTTTGGTAAAAACCGGGATAACGCTACAAGCCGTCCATTCAAACGTTGAAGATCCTTGAGGCAGGTCGGACTCGGCATGGAGAGGATGGCCTCGCACTT
Source organism: Hylodesmum podocarpum (assembly GCA_026586105.1). Classification (NCBI taxonomy): domain Eukaryota; kingdom Viridiplantae; phylum Streptophyta; class Magnoliopsida; order Fabales; family Fabaceae; genus Hylodesmum; species Hylodesmum podocarpum. Next base: position 327,628 of record JALJEV010000426.1, on the reverse strand, counting down.
ATCCGGATTCGCTTCGATCCCTCCCTGGGAGATCATGAATCCAAGGAATTTTCCCCCTCCTACTCCGAAGGCGCATTTTTCGGGGTTAAGACGAATCCTGTGACGTCGGAGCTCGGCAAACATCTCTTGTAGATCGAGCGGATGAGCTTCACGAGTAGTGGATTTCACCACCATGTCATCAACGTATACTTCCATGTTTTTCCCGATCTATTTTCTGAACACTTTATCCATCAGTCTTTGATAAGTGGCTCCTGCATTCTTCAGACCAAAAGGCATGGCTTGGTAGCAATAGTTGGCCGTGGCTGACATAAAGGCTGTCTTCGGCTCGTCCGGGGGGTACATCGGTATCTGATTATACCCTGAATATGCATCGAGGAAACTGAAAACCTCGTACCCGGCGGTGTTGTCTACCAACCGATCTATGCTCGGCAGGGGATAGGTATCTTTCGGGCAAGCTTTGTTTAGGTCGGTGTAATCAGTGCACATTCTCCATTTTCCATTTGACTTTTTAACCATGACGACATTAGCGAGCCACGTGGTATATATGATTTCCCGAATGAAGCCAGCCTCCAATAATTTGGCTACCTCCTTTTGTACTATAGCCCTACGCTCCTCGCCCAATTTCCGCTTCTTTTGGGAGATCGGTTTAGCATGAGGAAACAGGGATAACTTATGGCACATGAGATCGGGGTCGACACCCGGCATATCTGCCGGCTTCCACGCAAAGAGGTCGACATTGTCCTTGAGGGCTTGAATCACATGTTCCAGAGTCGGGCTGGTCAAAGATGAACCGATCTTAGTTACCTGATTCGGCTGGGGGCCGATCTTCAAATCTACTAACGGCTCCGAGAAGGAGGGGTGCTCCTCCTTAAACTCTATTCTGGGATCCATGTCGAACTCTTCGTCTCCGTTAAGGTGACCAGAGCATATATTCGTAGGCCTCGATTTATCTTTTTCATCCCGAGCTCGGACTGTATAGGGGGTAACCTTCAAACTTCGGGCATAGCATACCCGAGCTACCTTAGGGTCGGCCTTAATGGTGACGATTTGTTGGCCGCCATCGGGGAACTTCATGGCCATGTGTGGGGTCGAGACCACCGCTCCGAGTTGATTAAGAGTACGTCTCCCGATAATGACGTTGTATGATGTGTCGGCGTCTATCAAAATGTACTTCACATTAATTGTTCGATAGGCGTCACTTCCCCCAAAGGTCGTGAGGAGCTCTACATAACCTCAGGCGTGAACCCTTTCGCCAGCAAAGCCGAGCAGTGGCTCGGGATGAGGAAGAATTATGGAATCGGGCAATTCCAATTGTTTGAATACCGACCAGTAGAGGACGTCTGTCGAGCTCCCCTGATCTATTAGCACCTTCCGTACGCGCCAATTAGCAATTGTAGCCGAGATTACCATGGGTCAGTGTGGTCGGGATCGTCCGTGCTGAAGTCGGAATCTGAGAAGGTGATAGTGGGGAGCGACCTCTTTCTGGAGAGCTCCACGTGGTTGACGCTACGAGCATATCTCTTCCTTGCCGAGGAGGAGGCTCCTCCCCCAGCAAACCCACCGGCGATGCTATTTATAGTTCCGTGTACCTGGTCCGGGTTCTGGTCGGGCTCTCGTTTCCGATCTTGTTCCTTTCGTTTCTTCCACGGACGTCGGTCTTCCTTACTCTCCTCTCGGCGAGGAGGATTGTAATCATTCCTCGGATCACGTCGGACCTGCTCACCTTGGATGAATCGGCGTAACTCCCCGCTGCGAATTAATTTTTCTATTATATCCCGCACATTCCTGCACTCCTCGGTAGTATGACCTTGGTTCCGATGATAGGCACATCTCCTGTTGGGGTCGGCATTCCTCGGCCAAGGGGAAGGTGAGGGTGGCCGTACCAAGTCTAAGGCGTAGGCTTCCCGGAGGATTTTGTCTCTGGGCGAATTCAGCGCGGTATACGAGGTATAACGGACTCTGCATTTGTCGGATCTCCGAGCAGACCTCTCGTTCGTTTTAACCGACTCTTGCCGATCTTGGTCCTCGGCTCGGCGCTTAGCCTCCGTGTTTTCCTCAATGGCCATGAATCGGGCCACCCTCTTCCTTAGTTCGTTCATGTCCACAGGCGGCTCTGCAAATAACGACTTCGAGAAGTCGTCCGATCTGATCCCGACTTGAATTGTTTGCAACGCTACCGCCGGGTGGAGATCGGGAATCGTTCGGCATGCTTCCGAAAATCGTGCCATATAGTCACGCAAAGATTCCCTTTCGTTTTGGACCAAATGGTATAGGGTGATGGCAGTTGCAGGGGTTGGTTTGGCGTCGGCAAACCGAGCTTGAAAGTGGTCGCAAAACATCGAGAACGAGCTTATCGACTTGAGGGGCATCGAGTAGTACCAGTTCAAAGCGGTACCTTTGAAGGTTGCCGGGAACATTCGGCAAAGAACTCGGTCATCCTTGGTACGATTCAGAGCCTGGGTGAGGAAGGCTTGAACATGGGTGGTCGGGCAAATGGTGCCATCATACTTGTCGTGGGCCGACCACCTCCATGATTTCGGTACGCTCACATCCATGATGTTTGTAGTGAACGGGGTGAGGGCGACCAAGGCGTCGAAAAGGGTTGGGCTTGGGACAGTTGACGGCGGGGGGAAGATTGGTCCGTAGGGTTATTCTCCCCTGTGTATCGACGGTGGGAGCCTCCTACGTGTGAATGGGAGCGCGTGGGGTCTGTGCGTCTAGGGTTTTCTTCTTCGTGTGCGCCAGGCTGGTTTGGGTTGGCGTTCGCGAGGACTTTATCTTTTAGGGCTTGTAATTCCAATGCCCCCTCATCTCTCTGGAGCCTGAGTATGCGCATGTCCGCCTGAGTGGTCCGTAATTCTCTGGTTATCTCCTGGTTTTGCAGCAGCAGGGTTTCCGTTTGCTGGCGGGTAGTAGCTAGGGCCGCGTCGACGTGTTGTTGGATCATGTCTCTGATGGTTGGGTCCATGGCTGGATTCGAATGGCTGCGAGTGCGAACCATTGGTCTCGTGATCGTGGGATGAAGGATTACCTTGCCCCACAGTGGGCGCCAAATGTTCTTGGTAGAATCGGGTAATGGGCTGAGGTGAGCTCGGCCTCTGTAAAATGAGGTGACGAGAGGATGGCTATCCTCTAAGTTCTTCTCTGATTTGAGGGTATGATATTTGATTGTTCATTAGTCCTTTCTCTTTACTTAGTCCATGTTATTTATAGGCCACGTCTAGGGTTTTCTCCATGGATCTCGCAAAGGTAGTTACATAAGTCCGTTAGTTCATAGGTTCCCCTTTTTCAGGGAACAGTTATTCCGGCCGAGGTCCGAGTACGAGGGAGAGGTGAGCTCTCCACTTCGGATCCTGGCCGAGGTCCGAGCACGAGGGAGAGGCGAGCTCCTCAACTCGGCCCGGTACAGAATATATTTCATTTCTTTGTTTTAAAATCTTTTCATATTATTTACTGGAATCTACATATTGAATATTTTTTATTTGCAGCGGTTACATGTCTCCCGAATATGCAATGCATGGGAAATACTCCGTGAAATCTGATGTGTTCAGCTTTGGAGTCTTGGTTTTGGAGATCCTTACTGGCAAGAAGAACACAAATTATCATCAATCAAATGAAGACAATGACCTTTTTAGCTTTGTAAGTTTAAACTACAAGTTAAGATGCTCTCATTAGTTGAGTAAAGTTCTGCTGAAAAGATTTTGGTTATTGAGGGGGATGCTAGGAATTCAAAGTTCAAACATGTACTCTAACTTAAATTTTGCTGCAGGCTTGGAAGAATTGGACAAATCAAACACCTTTCCTGATATTGGATCCAAAGTTGAGAGGTTCTTATTCTCAAAACGAAGTTCGAAGATGCATCCATATTGCTTTATTATGTGTTCAAGAAAATCCAGTTGATAGGCCTTCAATGGCAACTATATTACTTGCGTTGAACAGTTATTCAGTAACTTTATCAATGCCTCGAAAGCCAACATCTCTTCTGAGAGGAAGAGCAACGCCAGACAGATTGAAACACCAGCATGATTCTGATCAGTGTACCAGCTCTACAATCTCTTTTTCTACAAATGACTCTTTAATAACTGAAGTATATCCTCGGTAAAGGTTGTAATCACTGTCAGTAAAATTGAACTTTTTCATATATATGCTATAAGCACTTACTTTCATTAGCTGTAACAATCTAGACCCGTTATTAATAAAAAAGGAATATATGGCCTTTAAAAGTGGTCTTCAATGGTGTCTAATTCCACCTATAAATTAGGCTCTGAAATTGAATTAGGCTTAAATCTAAAAGTTAACATAACCAGCCAACATGCGAGTCAATACCAGATAACCCATAGACAATCTGTTTTACATGCCTACAAGTCAATATGGGACAAACTCTAAGCACCAATTTCTAATGCTCATTAATTTTATACGACAATTCCTATCTTTTTCATCAATTCAGTTGAACCTATTTATTTGCTGAGTTATCAAGACCAACCTGAATATCCAAAATCTAACTGTATGTCCCACAGGATGAGGCCTAACAGGAGGCTGCGGTCAACGAGGGGAACTTAATAAATAAAGACATTAACATGCACGTGTTAAGACCAATAATATAAGATCAATACAATTAAAATTAATTATAATTTAAATATAAATGAAAAATTCCAAATCTTTAAAATTAATCAGACCGGTAACTAATTCTAATTCATTGATCCTCAATAAATAAACTTTTACATCACTTTCAAAGTCAAGTCATAGTGATTATAGACAAACTTACAAGTTATAATTACATAGTAACAAAATGGATACAGATAACCTACCCAATAAATATCAAGGTTTGAATATCCCTTTATAAGAGTATAGAAACCTTTGTTATGTCTTTATCTGTGAGAACAACAACAACTATTAAATGTCAAAAGTTGCCAATCTAGTTTTTCAAACTTGCCTTCCGAATTTTCAAGGAGTGGACTAATCAATCCTTTGGGAGCCTCCTTCTCGATCTGTATGCATTCGAATTTGGAATTGTCTAGAAAATGCTGAAAAACGGTGCAGGAAGAGAAGAGTATGAGAAATACGGATCAGAATTGAACATTTAATAATTCATACAATTAATCACATACTATTTGCGCAAAGTGATGTTTTGGCGCAACATGTTCTTCCTCTTCAACAACCATGTCACCTTTCTTCTGTTCATATCTCTGTTTATCATCGGAATTAGATCTCACGGCTCCTCAGCAGCTCCAATTTTCAACTACAACTATTGCCCAACCAACGCGTCATATCAATCCAACGTAACATTCGAAACCAATCTAAGGGTTCTCCTAGCTTCTCTGCTATCCAACGTTTCCCAATCTGACGGTTCCTATTACTCCGCCATGGGCATGGGGACCACAAGCGTCGCCAGCGGCCAATTCCTCTGCCGCGGCGACGTCTCCATGGACACGTGTCAGGACTGCGTCGACACTGCCGCCGCAGACATAACGCGACTTTGCCCTAACAAAACAGAGTCCATAATATGGTACGACGAGTGCATGCTCCGTTTCTTCAACCGCTACTTCGTTCCTACAAGCATCGTCCCGGGAACCAGCTTGTCAGGTGATAAGAACGTCTCCGTTTCCGCCGCCGACTTCGACAGATTCAACAGCACGCTGTTCAGGTTGTTGAACGATTTGGCAGCCTCAGCTGCGAATTCGTTGACGGCGAAGAAATACGCGACCGGTGAAAGCAAATTCGTGAGTTCCTCACCGGAGATAACGGTGTATGGCCTGGCGCAGTGTTTGCCGACCTTGACAGCTAGTCAGTGTGAAGAGTGTTTGAAAAATGGGATTTCGACTTTTCCTTCGTGTTGCGGAGGAAAACAGAGCGCCAGGGCTCTGCTTAACAGTTGCAATGTTAGGTACGAATTGTACCGCTTTTACAATTCTAACGGCGAATCAACACCACCGTCAGGTAACTTTGATCCATTCTTACAAAACAGTGTTTACATTTACACACTCATTAGTTTTAAATACTAGTTGATATTATAAGATTGAAAGTTATTACGAAAATTTTCCTTTTCTATTGATTACTATATATGTTTATATTTTATACATTGATTTATGCAGGAGATACGAATTCTGTTACACAACCAGTCTTGATTGCTGTAGCTGCTGTTGTGTTGATAATTCTCTTATGCTGTGGCTTCTATCTAATGGTGAAAAGATCAAGGAAGAATTATAGGACTCTTCTTAGAGAAAATTGTGAGTAATATAATAAGAAATATATTTGATAGACCAGACAATTAGTTATAAAATGTGAAGCGAAAGAAATAGGTGTATGCTCTAAATTAGTTGGTTGGCGGCTTATTGCAAGTTGATATAATAAACAAAGCTAAATCTATTCGTATTTCTTTAAAAGGCTAAAGTGACTAATTTTAGCATTTGTACTTTGATGTTTGATGTTTCTCTAGTTGGGGAACAAAGTGCCACTTTGGAGTCGTTACAATTTGGTTTGACAACGATTGAAGCTGCCACGAAGAAGTTTTCAGATGAAAACAAAATAGGTGAAGGTGGATTTGGAGCGGTTTATAAGGTGATAAATTGCAGTTTAATATACAAGCATATTTGTTTACTGTAGTTAGCTATATATAAATTGATTGGGCTTTCAGGGTATTCTTTCGGATGGTCGTGAAATAGCTGTTAAAAAACTCTCACAAAGTTCAGGACAAGGTGCAAGAGAATTCAAGAATGAGATTTTATTAATAGCAAAGCTTCAGCATAGAAATTTAGTGACATTATTAGGATTCTGTCTCGAAGAACAAGAGAAAATGCTTATTTATGAATTTGTGTCCAATAAAAGTCTTGACTACTTTCTATTTGGTAATTTTTATTTACTTGCCTCAATTTTTTTTTTTAATTAATTTGTTACATTTATTTAATTTTGAACTCTGACATTTATATGGTTGAAGAAAAATTTTCACTTATATTTTTATCTTACTTTTGATTGGTTTTTTATCTATAGATCCCTTTAAGAGCAGTCAATTGAATTGGTCAGTCCGTTACAAAATTATTGAAGGAATTGCACAAGGAATTTCATATTTACATGAACATTCACGATTGAAAGTTATACATCGGGATCTCAAACCTAGTAATGTATTGTTAGATAACAACATGAATCCTAAGATTTCAGATTTTGGAATGGCAAGAATTGTTGCTACAGATCAATATCAAGGAAGAACAAATAGAATTGTGGGAACATAGTAAGTATTTCCCAACACATTTTTTCCTCACATGTTTTCAATAATTTCTTCATTTGTTAGATATAAGTTGTCATTTTTTGTTAACATTAACATAATGGCATTTTTTTAAATGTATATGTTTATGTCATAATGTGGGTATATATTCTAATATAGATATTTTCAAATAGTGGTTATATGTCTCAAGAATATGCAATGCATGGACAATTTTCAGAAAAATCAGATGTTTTTAGTTTTGGAGTTATAGTCTTAGAGATAATTAGTGCAAAAAGGAATGCTCGTTCTGTTTCTTCAGATCATGAGGACCTTTTGAGTTATGTAAGTATTTATTTCTAATAGATTCATTGTTTTACATTAATTAATGCTATCTAATCAAACAAAAAGAATGCATTGATCCTATTAATAATTAATTTATAAATTTATTGCAGGCTTGGCAACAATGGAGGGATCAAACACCACTTAACATATTAGACCAAAATATTAAGGAATCTTGCGACCACAATGAAGTCATCAAATGCATCCAAATTAGTTTATTATGTGTACAAGATATGCCAGAGGACAGACCAATAATGACACAAGTTATTTCATATCTCAGTAGTTCTATATCTGAGTTACCATTCCCTGAAAAACCAATAACTTCTAATCAAAGTGAAATAGTTAGAAAGATGGTATTAGGGGAATCCAACACAGGGTCAACACCATCAACCAATGAAATGTCTGTGACTATATTTATTCCTAGGTAGTATTTGTAGTTTTGTTTATAAATAAACCATATATAATATGTAAATTGAGTTAAAAAAATCTTCATTAATATGATATTATGTTGATCTTAAAGTTTTTACATTGACGTGTTATAGAGTTATACTCTCAATAGATTACAGATATTGTGATTCAATTCACAAAACATATTGAACTTGCAAGAAAGAATTATCACCTAATACGTTTAAGTACCTGATACTCGATCCTCGGCTTAGGCTTTATGTATAGAAAGATATTTACATCTTGTGAGGAAATTTTGTGCCAATCAGAGCTGGTCATGTTTACAGCGCCATCGTTGATTATTATAATAATAGTGTTGTAGAATGAGAAATATTTAATAAACAAAGTGTTCAATTAATTATATTGTATATTATTTTTTTTATTAATTTTTTCTTTGTTTTTCTTTTTTTTTTTATATTTTTTAAGATATAAGTAATTAATTAATTAAGTATTACAGTTGTTTACCATATATTTTTCAAGGAGAATTGAAATACTTACGAAGAAATCTAGGAGTCTCATTAAAATTCAAAAGTCTTAATTACAAAATACACATGAGATCTATTGATGATTGTTATAGAGGATAAGTGTTGATAAATAAATGGGCCAATGTCCTTTATTTCTTATAAATTTAAGGATCTGTTTAGTTTAAAAAAATATATATTATAATTTACATACAAGTAATTTTTTATGTTTTAATTTTTGTTATTAATATTTTATGGTGTAAAATTGCTATAAAATGAAGGCATGAGGACTAAAACATCAAGGAATTGTTGGTATAAAAACTAAAATGCAGAACTTTAAGAATAAGGTCTAACATGAAAAGGATTGCACAAATGAGGACTAAATGATGAATTAATTTTTTTTTTTAAAAAAAATGATTAAAAATAAAACCTTATTTTTATTTTCAAATATTTATAAGGAAATGGTAAAAAGCTAAAAGGATTTTTTTTTAATTTATATGATAAAAATAAATTAAAATTAAGTTATTGTTTTTGTAATCATTTTAATTGTTAAATTACATAGACATTTTTCATTTTAATTCTTAAAAAGTGTAAAATTACAAAAAAGGATATTTTATCTTTAAATGCTCAATCATGTATAAGTTTATTATTTTAATTTTAATCTGATCTTATTTTATAATTAATTAGGCATATTAAATTTCTAGATGAAATAAATTATTTTTCATACTATGATTATACTAATTTCGTATCATACGTAAATTGATTATCATTATAAGATCATACTCGAATCTATGAAGAGATAAATAGAAATCTAAAATATGTAAAGAATACAAGGACTAAAAAGCAAAAAAAAAAAAAAAAAAAAAAAAAAAATTAGAGGTAAAGGAAAATCCAATAAAAAATACAGTGACCAAAGCATCTTAAATTAACTGTAAATGAATTTAAGTGTGCATGTAACAAAGTACACATGGATAACTATTTGCCAAATAAACTTTTTTTTTTTTAACAGGGGAAAACCAGAAATCGTGATTGAAAAAGAAATTAATCATGGTTTGGAGGGGATCGATGGGCTATTCTCTTCCAAGCATCTATGCAAATTCATATCCATTATATATATATATATATATATATATATATATATATATATATATATATATATATATACATAAATATATGCTACGATTTATTAAAATTCTTCGGTATATTTTTATTTTGAACAAAGAATATTTTTTGAGGGAAAGCTATTCAGCAAAGTTGATCGATAAGAGATAAAAGAAAACTGAGAAATTAATAAATAATCATTTTAATCTTTATATTAAATAGACATTTTTCATTTTAATCCTTAAAAAGTGTAAAATTACAAGAAGGATATTTTATCTTAAATACTCAATCATGTATAAGCTTATTTTTTTTTAATTTTAATTTATATATTTTTTTCTTTTAATATGATCTTATTTTATAATTAATTAGGCATATTAAATTTCTACATGAAATAAATTAAATTATTAAAAACAAATTTCTGAAATAAAATTAAAAAAATTGACTAACTTAAAGTAACAAATTAACGTGTCATATCAATATTATCTGGAATGACATTATCAAGTAACTCAATTGAGGTAGTTTTGTGGTTCTCAAGTGCCAAATTTAAGAAGAATAATGGCAAGTTACTCAACATAAAAATTGAGGTAATACAGAGCTGCGAACAAGTTTGGTGGAAAATGGATGAAATTGCTGGCGGCATTCTTTCAAATCGAACCGACACAGTGCTATTCCATTCCATGGTTCTTTATTGACCTATGAATATTTCAAACTCTATTCTTCCATCTTGTGTTGCGCCTTCAACTTTGATTTCGATTTCATTATTCCAGATTATCGCACGTTCCATCTTCCTCATAAATTTAATTGATTCCGTCATTATAATTTTTTTTCTTTTTCATTACAAAATAACTACTAAGGAATAACTCGTTGTCTTACAATATTCTTTCCAAAACAAGATGTTTCTCTTCAACATTAATTGTATAACCTCATTTCTTCTCCTTTCTATGTTTGGATCGTTAACCTACGGCACTCCGAATTACAACGCCATTTACTGTCCCAACAACGCAACCTACGTATCCAACGTCACATTCCAAACAAATCTCAATGTCCTTCTCTCTTCTCTCACCTCAAACGCCACACAAGGCGTTGTCTCCTACTCTACCATCATGGGCTTCGGAACCACCTACGCCGTCAACGGCCTCTTCATCTGCCGCGCAGACCTCTCCACCGCAACCTGCCACGACTGCGTCACCACCGCCGCCACCGACATAACTCAACGCTGCCCCAACCAGACAGAATCCATAATCTGGTACGACGAGTGCACGGTACGCTACACGAACCGTTACTTCAGTCCAACCAGCATCGTTCCCAGAGCCAACTTACAAGACGAAATAAACATATCAGCATCGGATTGGAGAAGCTTCAACGAAACGTTGGTTAGCTTGTTAGACAGTTTGGCAACCGAAGCTGCCGGTTCCCAGTCAGAGGTGAAATTCGCCAGGGGGGAACGGAACTTCACCGCCTCTTCGCACGTGTATGGATTGGCACAGTGTGGAACCGGCATGACAAGTGCTCAGTGTGAAGCGTGTTTGGTAAATGCGTCGAGAACAATTAACACGTGTTGTGAAGGAAAACAAGGTGCGAGAGCTTTGCTTGCATGGTGTAACATCAGATACGAATTGTACCAGTTTTACAACACCACTGATGCTTTGTCTCCGGTTCCTTCTCCTTCAGGTTAGTTAATTCAATAAACTTGGGATAGGTTAAAATTATCGCATTGTGATATCTAAATGAACTTAACGTGAGTAAATTCTTTCAACGAGAATCTTAAATAATTTATAGTCAACTTTACTTAGCTCACATAATTCATATTTTTCTTTTTTTACAAATCCATACATGTATTTCTCTCTTTTATAACTAATTATCTGCGTATTATAAATGTTTTTAAGATATTTTTCATTTATAACTATATGAATATACAAATCTATATCTTAGTATCTAAGATCCAAGGAGAACAAAATTGATACCTTGATTTAGATTTTTCTTTTCATTTACAACATCAAATCCATGAATTCAAATATAAATTAATGTAAATACGAAGTGCTAGTTTGACTGAATTTTTTCTAAAAGATTTGTAGGAAATAAATAAAAATAAATAAAATTTACTAATATATAAGTTAAAAGTTAAAATTAGCTTTAATTAGTTAATTTACAAAGAAAAATTTTCTAAAAGATTTCACAACTTCACGAATGACAAATTTATTTTAATTTTTGAAAAATTAAAATTTATTTTTGTTGTTTTAGTTTTTTTATATAAGTTCTTCTCGAAGAAAAATACTTAAACTAACCCTTAATTTAAAATTGTTAATTAGGGATAGTATGAGTTGTTCACGATATTACGAATAATATAAATAAGTATGTAAATTTTTAAAAGAAAATCATTTATTTTAGGAGTGAATTATGTTGAATATTTGCATAATTTAATATTTTTTTGTGAAATAAGAATTTGTTAATTAATTGTTAAATACGTGTCTTTATGGAATATCAGCCTGTTTATGTGATCAAATTTTAAACTAAACAAACGTAGGCATGTGAGCTTAATATATACATTAAAATTAAATAAAGTTATGTGAAGGAAAATCAATTTTTTTTCAAATTATATAAATTTTGCACAATTCATCTACTTAATAAAAGTTCCAAATTAATGATTAAATTGAATTTGATTTGTTTGAAAGGTTGTCAAAGGACAAGATTTATTTCTGAAAGAAGTAGAATATTGATTCATTTTATTGCTGTTCTTTCATCTTTACTAATATAGATAATTGTTTTTTTTTTCTAAATTCAAATTACGCAGGGAATAAGAAATCTGGGTCACAAAGAACTGTCATAATAATTGTCGTCGTTGTGGTTTCGATAATTCTTTTTTGTTCGGGCAGCTATTTCCTTCTGAGAAGATCAAGGAAGAATTATAAAACTCTTCTAAAAGAAAATTGTAAGTTATTATACAAAGTCAAACTCACCGTCAGTTCTTATTCTTCAAAAAAAAAAAACAATAACTCACTCTTATTTCTTAGAATCTTTAAGAGACCAGACATTTAGCTTGCTAACGTTTTCAATTCCTATATATACATATTCTTTCAGTTGGGGATGAAGGTGCCACTTTAGAGTCATTACAATTTAATTTGGCAACAATTGAAGTAGCCACAAAGAAATTTTCTTATGAGAACAAAATAGGCAAGGGAGGATTTGGAGAGGTTTATAAGGTAACATTGCATGACGAAAAGTGTATGCTTGCTTCTTTTTTTTTCCTCAGTCAATTGATTGATTACAATTTCAGGGTATTCTTATGGACGGAAGACAAATAGCTGTTAAAAAACTCTCTCAAAGTTCAGGACAAGGTGCCATAGAGTTTAAGAATGAGGTTTTAGTAATAGCTAAACTTCAACATAGAAATTTGGTGGCCTTGATGGGATTTTGCTTGGAAAACCAAGAAAAGATGCTCATTTATGAATACGTGCCCAACAAAAGTCTTGATTACTTTCTATTTGGTAATTAACTTCTTGTCTATATTGATGAGTGAAGTTTAAAATTCATACGTTGATAGATAAAAATTTAATTATCTTTCATAAAGATGAGTCTTTGATTACAAATTTATAGATCGCCACAACAATCGACTGTTAAGCTGGGTTGAACGTTACAAGATCATTGAAGGAATTGCACAAGGAATACTTTACCTACATGACCATTCAAGATTGAAAATTATACACCGTGATCTTAAACCTAGCAATGTATTGTTAGATAACAATATGAATCCAAAAATATCAGATTTTGGCATGGCAAGAAATATTGCTTTAGAACAAGATCGAGGAAGTACAAATAGAATTGTCGGAACATAGTAAGTATTTTGTTTTAGAATCCTTTATCTGTTAATTTGTTATGAGATAGAACTTTATACATATTCACCTTTTCAAGCTAACATGAATCCTTCCATTTTGAATTCTCCTGTCAAAGTTTAGAACTAAGTAGGGAAAGAGTAGTGTGCTGTTCGTACTTCAAATTCAAAATATTTTGGATGAAAACTCATGGTAAACTGAAAAACTATTCCTATTCTTAACAATCAATCATTTACTTTATTTATTTTCTTAACAAATAGTTATGCATGCTAGTCTTGATCTACATTTGATGACAAGACTTATTTGATTTAGTTTTTGTTAATGCCATATGAAACATCCTTGATATTTTATCACATTTTTACAAATCTAATATTGATATTTCTTCTTTTGTTATAGTGGTTACATGTCTCCAGAATATGCAATGTATGGACAGTTTTCTGAAAAATCAGACGTCTTTAGTTTTGGAGTCATAATTATGGAGATAATAAGCTCAAAAAGGAATGCCCGTTCTCTGTTATCAGATGATGATGATGACCTCTTGAGTGATGTGAGTATTCATTAATTTTAAATAGTTGTTTCTTCTTTGTTAATGCAAAAGAAACATAAAGAGGGTTATAATCCAAATATCAAACAATTGTTTCAGGCTTGGAGACACTGGAGAGGTGAAACACCAATGAAAATATTGGACCAAGATATAGAAGAATCTAGCAATCACGATGAAGTCATCAAGTGTATCCAAATTGGTCTATTATGTGTTCAAGATAAACCTAATGATAGACCAACGATGGCAAAAGTTGTTTCCTATCTCACTAGCCCTTTAGCTGAGTTGCCAAATCCAGGAGAACCAACAAACACTATGCATAAAAAAATATTGAAAAAGATGGTAGCAGGGGAGTTGAGTACAAGTTCTACGTTTCTCAATGAAATATATTCCTCGGTAGAACGAGGTTATACATCCTCTTTTAATACTTAGAATTCATGCATGTAGTTCAATTCTTCCATCTTCATCAATCTGTTATTTTGTTTAGATATATCATATACCAAATAAACTGGGATAGAAGATTGTTTTCTAATGGTGGATCAATCTTTTGTTAGTCTTAAAGCCTAGGGGGTTAGAAAAGTCCTTGCAGACGTCGCATTTAATGAGTTTGTGGGAGACGTCCTTCTTAGAATTTTTATTTTTATGTCGGGAAAGATATTGACGTTACCTTTTTTGGGTTTCATTGTTACAGTCAAATAAGATTAATTTTAATTCTTTTCTTAATAATTAAAAAAAATTTCAAAAAATTCATATCTTATTCAAATTACAACCTTATCTATTAATAAGATGGGAATAAATTATACATTAAATTTAACTTAAAAATATACACGAAAATTAAAAACTCAATAAAAATATATCAAAATTTATCTAAAAATCTGCATAAAAATTTAAAACTCATTAAAATTTTATTAAATGCAGCCTAAAAATATTGGATTAGAAAATAATAGAGTAGGTTTTTCAGTTCATATCAACATTAAATTAGTTTTACTTTTTATATATTTCAAAATAAAATTACCAACAAGACATCAATTGTAAATGGGTCTAATTAATATATATATATATATATATATATAAAAGAATACTTATTTATTATAAATGTTAGTCATATAATATAAATTCTATATTAAAATAAGTTTTATTATGATTTTTAGTTATATAAAATTAAAACATTAATCCTGTATAGACGTATAGATGGAGAGACTAAAATCCTACTTGTATAGGAACCTCAAAAGTGAAAAAGAAATTATCTCGTTCTCAAATCTCAATCAACATCCTTTTCTTTTTTCATATTTTTAATTTTAAAAATTTGATAAGCGTTCAAATATCTGGTGGAGATGGATAGCTTGTTTTCTAATGGAAGAGTTGATAAATGATGTGTAAAACTGTACATTTTGAATATAAAACTCGTTGAAGAGACCTATTCGAAACTTGAACAAGTCTACTGAACTTATTAGTTGTCTTTTTAACTGGGGGTTGTTTGCTAATCTATCAAATTATTAGGTTTGACACGTAAAAACATGGTTAAACAATTAATAAAAGATGATTTTCAATCAAAGAATATAAAAAATCATTTTAAAACTAAACTAATCATTTGATCCCATTTTTCCCTATGATAAGTTACACAACCATTTTTTCAATTAAGTACGCGAAGAGGAACGAATCTCCGCAACATTTTTCGACTCTATAAATTGAGTATGCAATAAAAGTTGAAACAAATATTATCACCGAACTGAAGTTGGGCATAGTCCAAGTAAACATAATGTATTATGTATTATTGGCATGCAATTGCGGTGCTTTAGGAAATAAATAACATATCACATACAAAATGACATACCCAGTAAGCTTCATATAGAAGATCATAAACGTGTATACGTGGTCAACAGCAAATAAAAAAGTGGTAAAAAGAAAATTCGTAGTTTGCGTGGCTAGCTCAGAGTGTATTGCGGTTTGTA
This sequence comes from Hylodesmum podocarpum, assembly GCA_026586105.1. Lineage (NCBI taxonomy): Eukaryota > Viridiplantae > Streptophyta > Magnoliopsida > Fabales > Fabaceae > Hylodesmum > Hylodesmum podocarpum. Next base: position 311,762 of record JALJEV010000426.1, on the reverse strand, counting down.
TCAGATACATGTTTCTATTTATTTTCAATATATAATTCCTTTAAAACAAATCACCGGAAAAGTTGAAAGAGCATTCAACAGTAGTTGGAGCAGATTTGAATTTGTAAAATATAAATTTTGCTTTGTAAGCTAACTTATCTTTTCTAGAAAAATACACAAGGAAGAACTCTTTCTTAAGTACCTAATGGTGTGATTTTGTCTTGGTCTGAAGAAAGATCTAAGAACAAAAAACAGCGGATAAACCTGTGACTTCCCTACCAAGGAGATACTTTTGACTTGGTACTTTTTTCACTGTTTGATTGTTTCAAAGATTATTCCTACAAAAGTATCACATTTCTTCATCTTTATAATGTTACAACAGACAACTTCTTGATCTTAGAACCTTGCTAATTAATGCCTATGGCACCTTCAAGAGTGATTGTTCATCTTTGTCTCCTTCTTATACTCATATCTTATACCAACGCTCAGCCAAAATTCTTGTACCATTTCTGCATGAATGATAAAGGCAACTACACTGCAAACAGTGCCTACCATACCAACCTCAATACCCTTTTGTCTACTTTGTCTTCCAACACACAAATTGATTATGGCTTCTACAATTCTTCCGAGGGCCAAAACTCAGACAAAGTTAACGCAATTGGAATGTGTAGAGGCGATGTTAAGCCCGATGCTTGTCGTAGTTGCCTAAACGATTCCAGAGTCCTTCTCACGCAGCGTTGTCCAAACCAGAAAGAGGCCATTGGTTGGTATGACAATTGCATGCTGCGCTACTCGAACCGCTCAATATTTGAGACCATGGAAATTGACCCTGGTTACTCTCTGTGGAGCAATATTAATGCAACTGAGATGGATAAGTTCTATGAGGCGCTTACAGGTTTAGTGGACAGCCTGAGAAGCAAAGCTTCATCAGGTGATTCCTTTAAAAAGTATGCTGCAGGAAGTGTGGTTGGTCCAAGCTTTCAAACTATATTTGCACTTCTTCAATGCACACCTGATATATCAGAGCGAGATTGCAACGATTGCTTGGTTAAAGCTATCAAAAGTCTCTCAGATTGTTGTTCTGGCAAGACAAGTAGCAGAATTGGAACACCAAGCTGCAATCTTAGGTTTGATACATCACCATTCTATGATTCTACAGTTGATGCCTCTCCTCCTCCTTCAGTCACCAATACCAATTCCTCAGAAGGTAAACTTGTTATGTTCTTAGTTAATGGATGCATAACTGTTTTGCGAAAGTTTAACCTGTCAATAGGTCTTTAGGTTGGAAATTTTAAATACAGATTACAGCATTGACTTTGGATTTCTTAGTGTTCAAAATGGAGTTTTGGCTTTTGCAGGAAAGAGCAACACAACACGAATTGTCATTGCGGTAGTTGTGCCAACTGTTGCCATCATTGTGCTGGTCATCTTTGTGTGCATCTTTTTAAGAGCAAGGAAGCAGAGGAAAAATGTTGACAATGAAAGTAAGACATAATACTGTTTTCTTGTGATGTCTTATTGATATGACGAAAGTTTATTCAACTTTGGTATTTCCATGATAAAATTCTTTATACAAGTAATTAATCAAAATAGAAATAATAAATTATGAAGTAAAATCTGTATATCTGTGTTGAAGCAGTCAAAGAACCAAGTGAAATTTCTCCTGAGCCATCATCCTTTTACTGAGTTGATATTGTCAATAAATCTTAAATCAGCTTTTAATAACCAATATTGATTAAACTCCTTTACCATGTGAAGGTGAAATTGACAATGAAATTGAACCTACTGAGACATTGCAATTCAACTTTGACACCATAAGAATGGCTACAAATAACTTTTCTGAGTCTAATATGCTAGGAAGAGGAGGATTCGGACCTGTGTACAAGGTAAGAATATGCGGTTACTGTGTAGATAAATTTTATTTCACAGATTGTGAACTTGTGATATTCACTGACTATTGGCTCTGAATCACGTGAATCTAACTATGATATATTTTCACTTTTTCAGGGTAAGCTTTCCAATGGACAAGAAGTTGCGGTCAAAAGATTGTCTATGAATTCAGGACAAGGAGATGTAGAATTCAAGAATGAAGTGCAGTTAGTGGCCAAGCTGCAACACCGAAATTTAGTCAGGCTACTTGGTTTTAGTTTGGAAAGAAAAGAAAGGTTACTGGTCTATGAGTTTGTTCCCAATAAAAGCCTTGATTGCTTCATATTTGGTAAGTTAGAGCTGATAATTCAATTCTGCTTAATGATAAGTGCATAATTATTGTAGACATGGTTTTAAAGGTCATGCCTTTGCATGGTTTGTAGATCCAATTAAGCGTGCACATTTGGATTGGGATAGGCGGTATAAAATTATAGGAGGCATTGCTAGAGGCCTTCTTTACCTCCATGAGGATTCTCGACTGCGTATTATTCATCGTGATCTCAAAGCAAGCAATATTCTCTTGGATGCAGAAATGAATCCTAAGATATCAGATTTTGGCATGGCAAGATTGTTTCTTGTGGACCAAACTCAAGGAAACACAAGTAGAATTGTTGGAACTTAGTAAGTAAATTGTTATATCCAATGGTTAATTAATTGTTTTCTTCAGTACTTACCAACCAAAACTAATAAAAAATTTGTACTAATTGATCTTGATGGTATTGATGTGTAGTGGATATATGGCACCCGAATACATAATGCAAGGACAATTCTCTATGAAGTCAGATGTTTTCAGTTTTGGTGTATTGGTTCTAGAGCTAGTAAGTGGCCAGAAAAACAGTGGCTTTCAACATGGAGAGCATGTAGAGGATCTAATAAGCTTTGTAAGTCTCTTTTATCTTTTCAAAGTTTCACTATTGTCTTTTTAGTTCTTCAATGTAGAAGGCTAGAACTTACATAAAACTAGTTCAGATGAAATTTCTGAAGTCAAAAGTATGTGAAATAACATTTTCTGCTATTGCACAAATCCTTGCAGACCTGGAAAAACTGGAAGGAGGGAACGGCATCAAATCTTGTAGATCCAACATTGAATACAGGTTCAAGAAATGAAATGATGAGATGCATCCACGTTGGTTTACTGTGTGTTCAAGAAAATTTAGCTGACAGACCAACCATGGCTTCTGTTGTACTCATGCTTAACAGCTACTCTCACACACTCCCTGTGCCTTCAGAGCCTGCATTTTATATGCAAAGCAGAGGTTTGTCAGATATTCAGTCAGTAGAGTATAATTCAGAGGCAACAGAGTCAAGCAGATATAAAAGCAAATCTGCCAAAGCATACTCAAGTGAGGAATCAACTGATGAGCCTTACCATCGATAGAATTTAGTGTTACAATGTTAGAACAAAGAGTATATTGATGACTTCAAAGCATGTAACAATATCACTTTCCTAAAGAAATATTTGCACTCTATTTTGTACGAGTCCAGCAAATTTTCTTTAGGATACAATGAAGATCCTCTTTACACTTGCAGATGTGAAAACAATCGTACAAGTTTTTCTGATCAATTTTTCTCAAGTTGTCTGGAAATATACAAATGTACGAACCTTCAGAAATGGTTAAAAACTTATTCGAAAACCACCAACGGGCAAAAACTGCTTTAATAACCACAAGTAACCGCCAAAACCGACTAATCAAATTTGACGACGTGGTGCCACGTGTAAATCTCATTTAACTATTTAAAATAGTCTAACGATCTCCCGCCATTTTCAATATGTTAAATACAAATCAATGATCCAAAAACAAATCAAACATTACATGCATAAATAATGATATCTTGTGATTTGAACCATCAAAGTGGAAAAAGTTCATTACATCATATCAAAATTTCATGGCAAAAAGTCTTTAAACCAAAAATCTATTTAATATGTAGCATAAACAACTTTCACATATAACTTGTATCAACAACTTGCTTTACAATATCTGACACATTCAACATAGGCCTTGTGTCCCGTATCTTTCATGAATATTTTGGAGCCAAGCCCTTTAATTCCATGAAGCGGCCAAACTTCACATTCACATAGGTGGTCTTCATTCTAGCACACCGCAATTTCAGTACCTTTAGAAAATCATTAAGAGATTAACTCAACTTCCTCATTTGACAAGTGGATACAAAGCACTAAGAACCGTGGGATAAAAATTAATTGCAGTGCTTACGATCACTCTAATGATGTACTTTATCTACATTGAACTCAAAAAGTAACGTAATGTTAAGTGTTAAGTTAAGTTTCCATCATTGATGATTTTCAATCATGGGTTTGAGACTCATCCCCTTTGATGTTTTATTCACCAAGTCTCTTGGTAATATTTTAATGAAATGATCTGTCAAGTTTTGACTAGATTTCACATAATCAATTGTAATAACTCCATTGGTTATCAATTCTATGACACAACTGTGTCTCAATCCAATGTGTCTGGAATTACCATTGCCAACCTTGTTTCCGCTTGTCAAATGAGGAGGTTGAGTTAATCTCTTAATGATTTTTCAAAGGTATTGAAATTGTGGGGTGCTAGAATGAAGATCACCTATGTGAATGTGAAGTGCGGCTGCTTCATGGAGTTAAAGGGCTTAACTCCAAAACATTCATGAAAGATACATGACACAAGACCTTTGTTGAATGTGTCAGATATTGTAAAGCAAGTTATTGATACAAGTTATATGCGGAAATTGTTTATGCTACATATCAAATAGAATTTTTGGTTCAAAGACTTTCTACTATGAAATAGAATTCTGATTTGATGTAATGAACTTTTCCTAACATATTGAAAACGATGGAGGATTGTTAGACTATTTTCAATAGTTAAATGAGATGTACATGTGGCGCTACGTCATCAAATTTCATTAGTCGATTTTGGCAGTTACTAACGGTTACCAAAGCGGTACTGTTGTTTTCACATCTGCATGTGTAAACAGAATTTTCATCGTATTGTGAAGAAAATTTGCTGGACTCAAGCAGAATAGAGTAGAAATATTTATTTAGGAAAGTAATATTATTACACACTTTGAAGTCATCAATATACTCTTGTTCTACCATACAATCATATACAAGTCACATTCAAATGGGTCATGTATATTTTCTCTTTTGATCCCTAACAAATGGCGCATTTTTCCATCCAGTTTGTTTTCATCTACTCAATTAGATATTAATTAATAGACATAATTTTATATATTTTAATATGATTTTTTAAGAAATATACAAATAAAAAAACCATTAAAAATAAAAAGGTATTATATAACGACGGTACAAAATAAATACCTTTACCTTTCTTGTTCATGTCTTTCTTCTTCCACTCAATTCACAACTCTGCAAATTGAGTTCATCTCTCGACGTTGTTTAAAAAGTCTACATCCAATGGTTGGGTTCTTTTTTTTTTTTTTTTCCTGATGTTTATCTATAAAACTCAAACATATGAACCATTTCTACGATGATCCACATTATAGTGATAGCATACTAACGAACAAAGAAATTAAAAAAAAATGATTAATGTATCAAATTGCATTTGGAAACAAGCAAAAGAAATAACCGGAAAACTTGTAAATATGGTCCATAAGGACCACCACGTCACCGTAAATTTGACAAGCAAATTATGGGTGACTAGTGTATATAATTGTTGGAAATATATATTTAGTAAAATAAAACTATCAATGTTGGAGTTTGAAGAGAAAATGGAAAGAATAAAGTTCAAGAAAAGACATTTTCATATAAAATTCATCAAAAAAAATGACTATGTATGAATTACAATTAATTTCAAAATTCCTAACTAATTTTATCATTCACCAGATTTATTTAAATAATATTGACTAACTAGCTATGAACGATAAAAATAAAAACTGCAGCCTTTATAACTAATTTTATCTAAAACTTGGTTAAAACTTAAATTTCAAATAAGGCAAAATCATGTCACTTTATTTTTACGAACATCGAAGTTGATTGTTGGATGACTTTAGTCACCTTGTTACCAAGTTACACATCAATTTCTTGACTAAAGTCATTGTCTTCGTAGTCATTTTAGTTAATTCCTCTCGTTTTCAAAGATTTCAAGTTAACTTGAGATAAATTTTCGTGCCAAACATCATTTTCATCTATTTTGACATTAAAACCATGATCTTTGACTAAATCAAACTTCAACAAAAAGTTGTTTCTAGCCGTTTCAATATTTTCCGTCTCATCTCCATGTTCATCAAAGATGTGTTGAATCTTGTGTTAATTCAAAGTCCCACATCATAGAGTATTAGAAAGAGATGGGTGAAAAATCTATATAAGTGAGAGTATTAGGTTTTATTCACTTGCACCACATCCTTGAATCTATAATGGGTGTTTTAGATTTTAGGTAGTGTGTGTCACATTGTGGCGAGAGTTTGTAGTTTTTCCGTCCAAAAATTATATGGGACGAGGGTTTGTAGTTTTCCCGTCCAAAAACTATATGTGGCGAGAGTTTGTAGTTTTTCCGTCCAAAAACTATATGGTGTGAGGGTTTGTAGTTTTTCCGTCCAAAAACTATATGGTGCGAGGGTTTGTAGTTTTTCTGTCCAAAAATTACACTGGTGCGAGGGTTTGTGATTTTTCCATTCAAAAATTACACTGTTGCTAGGGTTTGTGATTTTTCCGTAATTTTGTTCCCGTGAACTAGGTCTTGAGGCACCGAACTGTGCTCTTTTCTTTCTCCCTTATATGTTTTTAAGTAAGCTGAATTCCCAACAAGATGCAACAATATTTCTCCATGAAAGAGACTTTTTACCATTTCAGAGACTTTTTATCCATTTCTTAAGCATTTGTGCAACACTAAGAAGATTTTGTTCTAAACCTGGAATGTAAATTGTTGGTTATTTAGAAAAAAGCATATAGGGTTATAACATGAACAAAAAAATATATTGAATTATATAAGGTTGTATTTTTATTGAATGACATAACATGCATTTATACACAATAAGAAATAAAAAATCATGTAAAATCGACATTGATTGATAATAAATATACTTAAAAGGGGAAATCAAATATTCTATTTCTAGGAAACTATTTAACTCTTTATTGTGTACAAATTAGGAATCTTAGAAAGAGATGATTTGGCAGCTTCATGGGTCATTTCATTCAACACTCCTCCTTGACACTGAAGCTGCGTATTCCAAGTTTTTTTCTCAAGAACTCAAATTTGTTTTCAAGAAGCGCCTTTGTTAGAATGTTTTTGATATTTTGTTCTAGTGAACAAGTTGCACTTCTCCATCCTTCTAAACTTCTTGAGGACTTCTTCTTCTGCATATTTTTTCTAATACACAAATATTTCATTATGCTTTTGTTGCACCTGCGTACCAAGGAAGAATGACATCTTCCCCAGGTCTATCATTTGAAAGACATCTTTCATTCTTTTTTTGACCTTATCAGTAAGCTCATTATGACTTCCTTTCGGTTGTTAAACGAATATTTTTTTCTCCAAATACCCATTCAGTGATGGTGTTCTCATGGGTCCTCCAACATTTGTGTGTATCAATTGCAACCTTTCTTCCGAGTCATAGTTTGTGGAAAAGGGAGTCTTATTTGCTTTCCATATGGGAATGTAGCACACACAAGAAGTTCTTCTTTTGATTCAAGTGAATTTTTTGTAAGATTGTTCTTTTTCATAAACATTTGAGCTTTGTGATAGAAATGCCACAATCTTTTATGCCAAGGTACTGTGTTACTGACCTGTTTGTGTATTGCAGCCTGCTCTTTGTTCATGAGGTCCAGGGTAAAGTTTTTGCCTTTCAGTTGAATGTTGAAAACCTCTCTATCTTTTGAGTCATTGATCATGCAATGTCTGTCTTCAAACAACACCTTATAACCTTTTTCGTGTAATTAAGGAACACTCAATAAGTTTTGACTAAGTTTTGGGACATACAACACATCCGAAATTAGTTCCAAATTTGTGTGGCCTTCAATTTCCACAGTTCCTTTGCCTTTTACTTCAATGTATGCTCCATTTCCGATCTTGACTTTAGAAAGAACAACTTCATCAAGTTCTGTAAAGTGCTCACGATCATAGGTCATGTGGTTTGTACACCCACTATCGATGAGCCAACTTTCTGTAGAGCTATTGGTAACGAAGCATGATACAACGAACAACTGCTGCTCTTGGAAATCCTTCTTTGGAACAATACCTACAACATTTTCCAAATAAGAATCAAAAAAATCAAATGAAGGGTAGGCATAACCAAGTAAAGAATCACATTTCTCCTTCATTTGCTTTTCCATCAACTCTATTTCCTTAACTTCTTTTTCTCTTAATTCTCTTTCTCTTAACTCCTTTTTCTTTCTCAAATTCTCGGCTTCATTCTTTTCATTTTCTTCTCTTAACTTTCTTTGTTTTCTTTCTCTCATTTCCCTCTTAAATTCATAATATTCTCTATCACTTCTTTCACTCCCTCTTTTACTCCTCCTATCACTATCTCTATGGTACTCTCTCCTTTCACCTCTATTCCTAATATTCTCTCCATTAGGCCTCTTCTCACTCTCCAATCTCCTCTCAATTGACCCCAACCTCTCCACAAAATTGGTATTCAACCTACGCATCAACACATCCATCATTTTGAGAGTTTTGGGTGACAAATCATTGCCAACACTAGGAGAACTAGCCATCGCTGCAAGAAAAGTTTAGTGTACAAGAAATATAATAGGAAATAAAGGATCTCACCACTCTCTAAGTGTATCCACTCAATCAACTCGTGTTTCGCACTTAGTGACTTTTTCTCTAATGAAACTCTCTTGCCTTTTTCCTCTCTATCTCTTGGTTCTCACTTAGAAATTATTCTCAAATCAATTATCAAGTTCCTACCAAGCCAATGTGAAAGAGGAACAGCACCCTAGCTAGGCTTAAGAAGTCAAAAGAGACAAATACTCAAAGACAAAACTAGGAGTCCAAGAAAGACAAGCAAAAAAAGGTTCAAAATGAAAGAAAGGTTAATCAATTATGGAGTAAACATTGATGAGACAATGACACATGTATGGACAGCAAAGGAACATGAATTTGCAGGGAAAACAAGTCCAAAACCGAGACCAAACTATGAGCACCAAAACTGGACAGCAACCAAGCAATTCAAATTAGCCACCGAAAGTTCACCAAAATTAGCGACGGAAAACAATAAAATTGATTAGCGACCGATTTGGTTCTATGTCCTATAATATTTCTAACCTTCTAAAATGAAATTTGAAATCAATAAAAGGCCAATAAAGTCATGGTACCATCAAGTTACAGCAAGTGCAATACAAGGAAATTGTGAAAATTACACCCAAACCAAAACTACACACTCAAGTCCAAAACAAAGGTACTAGAAATTCAACTTGGGTGATGTGTGCTCAAACAAGGTCCAAGGGTGTGTCTAATGATCAATTCTTTTCACTTTTGAATCATTCTCTTACTGTTCTCACTCTTTTTATTTTTCTTTTTCATGGTTCTCATTCAATGGATACTCTTTTTTGAACCAATATATTTTTATTTTCACTACTAATTCTATTTCTTTTGTTTTTTTTTTCACTTGTTTCTTTTCTTTATTTTGATTTTGTTTTTTTTTTCACACACTATGTATGGCTGGACCAAAACCACAAGTTGAAGAAGAGCAACCTCAAAGTTCAATTTCCACAACCCAAAACGAAATTCACAAGGTTATACACAAATTGGACCTAAAGAGTGCTTTAGAAGCTATTACAAGGATGTACATGTGAGTCTTACACTAGAAGTTTGTTCTACCACTTGAAACCCATGTAAAACTTGAAACCCACATCATCAATGGTGTAGCACATACCACAAGAGTCATGGTTATGGAGGAAAAATAACAAAGACTAAACAAAACTATAAGAAAACACATCAAACAAAGAAGCTTACAAAAGAAGTTACTTTAGAACAATGAATCTTGTTATGGAAGCTAAAGTAACTATGGGTAAAACTTCAAGACAAGCATGCATGGACACTCAAACCCACGGTTTGAAGAAGAAAGAATGAAGAAAAACATGCTTAGACACACACCAACCGGAAAAAATGAAGACAACTCAAGGAAACTAAGACTAGGCTATTCAAAAAAAGACATAGAAGATGAAAAACACTATGGAAAACTATGGAGTTTGGGAAAACCCATTACTAACCGGTTGAAGATACTCCATTGAAGAAGACACAAGCTCTGATACCACTTGATAGAGGCCTCCTTAGAGATTCTCCAAAGAGTCCTTGATGTTGCCCAATCTAGCTTCTTCAATGCACTCCAAACCAAGCTCTAATGGAAGCTTTCGGTCAAAGCTTTAATGGTGGAAGAGAAACCGAAAAAGAAAAGGTGAAGGGGTGAGGAATGGTGAGGGTAGGCGCCATGGCAAGCCAATAAGCCTAGGGAGAACCGCCACAATGGAGGATGGAATCCATTGATAAGATCCAAGAAATCTTGCTAAGCAAGACTAGAGAATCCTCTCTTAAGAAAAGCTCAAAGCTCTTTCATTTATCAAAATATCAAAAGTTCTTTTACAATTTCATTTTTTGCTTTATATAGGCTTAGGAAGACTTGAAGAGAAAGCTAAACAACTTTAGAGTACTCTACAAGTCAATGAATAAGAGCCACAAGTTCAAAGGTTCAAGTACATGTCACTTTCAAGAGTGTTTCATGTCACTTCCAAAGGTTACATGTCACTTTCCACTTGATTATCATCCATTGGATGAATGCATCTAATCAAGGGTTAAGATTTGCTCTTGGATTAGGCATGGATCCTAATCCAAGTGAAAACCTTCTTGAACCAAAACCACTTACATTCACAATTTAAAATTCAAACTTAAACCAAATTAAATTTAAATTTCAAATGAGAATTTAATATGAACTTGAACTTAAATTCATTCACCCTATTAAGCTTTACTCTTTAAGCTTACTAGCCTTTTAAGCACAATGTTAAGCAAACACTTAAATGAAAATACACTTTTGGCTGAAAACTTACAAGGCCATCAAAATTATTTACACTTCAATTACAAAAATCAAATCCTAAGCTAATGTAACTTGGAGCTTCTAGTAATTCTTCTCGGTGAGTGATTTTCCTTAGATGTGCATACATCACTGCAGCAACCAGACAAGTCTTTGCTTTTGCTTTTCTGGTTTTTTTCTCCTTGTGATTTTTCATTTGGGCGACTGTAGGATTTTCTGGCAGTTGAGAAACATCATAATCCTCTTCTACAACGTCCCATACATCTAGAGCCTCCAAATAATTTTCTATTCTCACCACCCAAAGGTTGTAGTTCTCTCTATTAAACACAGAAGGAGCAACCTGTGAAAAGTTTGCCTCAGTATCCATGGCACAAGTCCCGTATGAAGTATGCTCTGATACCAATTTGTTAGTTATGTAGAAAAAAGCATGTAGGGTTATAACATGAACAAAAAAATATATTGAATTATAGAATGTTGTAGTTTTATTGAATGACATAACATGCATTTATACAGTAACAAGAAATAAAAAATCATGTAAAATCTGCATTGATTGACAACAAATATACTTAAAAAGGGAAATCAAATATTCTATTTCTAGGAAACTATTTGACTCTTTATTGTGTACAAATTAAAAAACTTAGAAAGAGATGATTTGACAGCTTCATGGGTTGCACAAAAATGTCAAGTCTGTCTTTTTGAATGGGTACTTGGAGGAAAAAATCATCATTGAACAACCAAAAGGTTTTGTTGTCCAAGGGCAGGAGGAGAAGGTATATGGATTGAATAAGGTCTTATATGGGCTAAAACAAGCACCAAGGTCATGGTATAGCAGAATTGATGCACACTTGATGAACTTAGGTTTTGAAAAAAGTCCAAGTGAATTTACTCTTTATGTCAAAAAGGTTGATAATGACATACTTGTAGTATCTCTTTATGTTGATGAGCTGTTTGTCACAGGAAGTCATAATGAACTCATTGATAAGTTCAAAGAAAGAATGAAAGATGTCTTTGAAATGACAGACCTTGGAAAGATGTCATTCTTCCTTAGTATGCAAGTGCAGCAAAAGCATAATGAAAAATTTGTGTATCAGCAAAAATATGCAAAAGAAGTCCTTAGGAAGTTCAACATGGAAGAGTGCAAACCAGCTGCAACTCCAATGAATCAAAAGGAAAATTTTTGCAAAGAAGATAAAGATGAAAGGGTTGATGAAAGTTTGTATAGAAGCTTAATAGGATGCTTGATGTATTTGACAACAACCAGGCCAGATATTATGTATGTTGTGAGTTTACTATCAAGGTACATGCATTGTGTTAGTGAAATTCACCTTCAAGCAGCAAAAAGAATCCTTAGATATGTCAAAGACACAATTGATTATGGAATACAGTTCAGTCAAGTTAAGAGATTTAATCTTCTTGGTTATTCTGACAGTGATTGGGCAGGATGTGTTGATGATATGAGAAGCACTTCAGGTTATTGCTTTACTCTAGGTTCTGGTATGTTTTCATGGTGTTCTAAAAAACAAAAAGTTATAGCTCAATCAACAGCAGAAGTAGAGTATATAGCTATTGTTGCTGTAGTAAACCAAGCTCTTTGGATCAGAAAGCTCATGATGGACTTGCACACAACACCAACAGAAAGCACACAGATATTTTTTGACAACCAAGCTACAATTTCAATCATAAATGATATAGTGTTCCATGGCAGAACCAAACACTTCAAGATCAAGCTTTTCTGTCTAAGAGAAGTTTAGAAGGATGGAGAAGTGCGACTTATTCATTGTAGAACAGAATATCAGAATGATTACATTCTAACAAAGGCGCTTCCTAAAAATAGATTTGAGTTCTTGAGGAAAAGATTTGGAATATGCAGCTTCAGTGTCAAGGAGGAGTGTGGAGTGCAATAACCCATGAGGCTATCAAATCATCTCTTTTTAAGTTTCCTAATTTGCACACAATAAAAAGTCAAATAATTTCTTAGAAATAGAATATTTGATTTCCCTTTTTAGGCATGTGTTGTCAATCAAAAGCATATTTTACATGATTATTGATTCCTTATTGTTGTATAAATGCATGTTATGCCATTCAATAAAAATATAGTCTTCTACAGTTCAATATCTAATTTTGTTCTTTCTACAAGGTGTGTGGATTATTATTATGGGACATATATTGTTTGTATTAGTTGAGTCTGTCTTTATTGAAATGCATCAGATACATGGCACCTAAGTATGCAAGGAGTGTAAAACTCTCATTGAAGTTAGATGTCTTTAGTTTTGCTGTAATAATACTAGAGATCGTAAGTGGCCAAAAGAATGGGGGATTTCGTAATGGAGAGAATGTGGAGCATCTATTAAGCTTTGTATGTCTACTTTCTTCATGTTCTTAGTGTTAATGATAGAAATTTAGGCATTCACTAATCCACTTAAATAGTAGAAGTGAAGAACTGGAACTAATGTTTTCTAAGATGAATTACTTTCAGGCTTGGAAAAGCTTGATGAAAGGGACAACAAATAATATCATAAATTAGGTCTTAAACAATGCTTTGATAAATGAAATACTGAGATGCATTCACATTGGGCTACTTTGTGTTCAAGAAAAGGTTACTGATAGACCAACAATGGCTTCATGTCAAGAAAGTGTTTCAAATTATAACAACCTTCCTAATCCTCTTATACTTTACACTTTGGGCTCCTATTGCTCATGCTTCTGTTGATGCATATAATTTAAGAGGAAGAGTAAACTTTGATAAGTGAATGATAGAGAAAAATACTTAGCTCAAGTTGATTATTATTTCAGAATGATAACTATCCGATGAGAGTTATTTATGTGTGTCTTTTTTGTAGTAATTTCTTTCAAAGTAGGATAAATTAGATAAAGATTAAATTATTTTGAGTGAACTATGATGTTATTGCTTCCAGGGTGTCTTAATTGTGTGTTCAAGTGTTTTAGGATCAAATTATTACAAAATTGAAGTGTTGAAAGCATCTCGTGCGAAACAATAGTAAATAAGACTCTAGAGGCATCAAAGAAATCATTAAGACTCCATATCACGCGAGATGACCCTCTAGAGAGTCTATGCCCATCCATCTTACGTGAGACGCCACGTGTCTCTTGAGAAACGTGCTTTGAATAAAATATTCTTACTCTATGTCATTTCATGTCGAGCAAGATGTCTTATATCTCACGCAAGACGATTTAGTTTTAGGCCAAAAATCATATCTTATAAGAGGAAAGCCCGAGGAGAAGATGGAGAGACTTTTAGTTACAGAAGACAAAGATCTAGAGAGATGAGAGAAAAAAAGTCTACATACAGAAGTCATCTAGAGGAAATTGGTCATCAATCCTTCACCTTAGAAGCCTGTCCTTTATGTACTTTTTCTCTTTCTTGTAATTCTTTTATCATGGATCCCTTGTTCATCATGAATGAAATCCATATTTGATTGGGAGAACGATATACTTTGTGGTAATACAAATCTCAATGTTATTCAATTTATATGATTGCGAGTTCTTCTTAATGAATTCACTCTAAACCTAAGATAAATTTAAGAAAAGAAACTTAAGTGGCATCAGGTAAATAACCATAACCTATATAACCATCACTTAACTACACCTTAAAGAGAGACAAGGATAGAAGGTGACGTGAAACCATAATCTTACATTTATTTAATATTCATATAACCTAACCCTTATCGACATAGTTTAATTTTAAAAGATTGATTAATAGAGTTAACCTTATGAGATATATTTGATTTCGAGAGAGACGAATACGAGAATATAAATCTAATTGGAATCATCCAATTATGTAAACTGAATAATAAGGGAGAGATATTGAGATAAGTAACGATGAAATTGGAATTCCACTTGCTTTTGTTAATTTGAATTTAATTACAAGTCTTACAATTTGGTTATTATAGTCATAATAATTCAAACTCAATTCATATTAGTATTATCGTTGTGTACAATTTGGTCCGATTATCTTCGTCAAAATGATAATTCTGATTTTAAATTCATATTTACTACTTGATGATGTAAGAGTATTTCCCTCACTTTCACAATGGCCAACACAGAATCCAAGTATGAATTCCAACTTGATTTATGAGAATTCAACTTGCTATTGGACTTATGTTTGCTATTAATGCTAATTGGACTTATGTTTGCTTCAGTGACATTTCTCTCTTTCTCTACCCTTTTTGTCTATCTCTAAGGAACGCTCTCCATCTCTTTCTCTCTTCCTTCACTATTTGATTTTGATTACATCTTTCTCTTTGCGCGTGGTGTGGTTCAAATTATGATTTACGCTATATTTATTTTGGACGAGGAGCACATGAACCTAATTTTGATGGTTTTTGAGTAGTTTTTGGACACCCTCCTCGAATAATTTGATGATTTGCATTAATATTTATTGTTGCTTAGTTTTTTTTTGAGATGAAGGGAAAATAGTTTGCCGTTTTTTTCATCCAACTTATACTATTGATGTTAGAAATAGAGTTGGATAAGCTGCTATCTATTTGTAGAACTTTGTCTTGTGATAATTCTTTGACCTTTTTTTTCTTCTAAATTTTTGAGTAAAATCAGGAATGATTTTTGAAATGTTTGAGTAAATTTAGAAATAAATTTGATTATTCTTCTTCATCCTCTTTCAATTAAACCCCGGCCCATTCTTGTTTTATTGTTGAGGAGCTTCGGAGAATCGTGGTGGAGAAGAGTGCTTGTTGGAAAGATTAGATAAAGAAGAGTGCTGTATATATAGATAGGCAAAAATGTTATGAACTTCGAGATTAATTTAGATATCCGCTCATTTGCATTGTACCTGCATTTCAAAATTCTTTGACGAAAGACTTTAATGCACATTAATTACGAAGTAGAAAGAATTATATGAAGATATTTTCTTAAATTTAATTAGAAGACATAGAGTGTAATTTTTTCTTATACTACCATTCAATATTTTATATAATAACTACCTTATAAATCACACCCAGAATAGTGTTTGATTGGATCATAATGTAAAAAATTAAATTTAATTTGTAGATAATGTCAAATGTAAAAAATTTAAACCGTCAATTAATTAATAAAATAAAATGACTATTTTCTCAAAATCTTCTCGTTCGTTATACGTAAAATTATATATATTTTTTCAATATGCTTTAGATGATTTATGTAATTGGTTAACACAATATAAAGAGATTATTATATATATATGATAAAATTATTGATATAGTAATATATTTTTGTGAAATGTTAACTTTCTTAACAATTAATTTAAAAATCACATTTTAAATGATTTTCTAAATAATCAGTATAAATACCTTATGTCTAGTCCCAAGAGTTGACGTAATAGTTAAACATTGTATCATTGTGGAACTCATTAGTCTGACTAGAAAATCTTGCTTTATTAATTTTTTTCTTTTAGCATATATTACCCCATTTTTTCTCACTATTTCTCTCTACCTTTCCATGGCATCACGTCATAACAATTTTCTCTCCATCTCTCTTCTTCCACCTCATACACAGCACATGCAAAATATGTTCATGCATGTCTAGACGTTGTTTCAAAAGTCCATCTCCAATGGTTGAATTTTCGTGATGTTTAATCTATAAAACTCAAACATATTATGTATTTTTTGCTGTGAACCTAAGTAACGCAAGACACCACAGTATAGTGATAGCATAGAATAAATAAATCAATGCATCAACTTGCAAATGGAAACAAGCAAAATAAATAACAGAGAAGCATGTACATATGGTCCACCTGGTCCAGGACCACCACGTGGCCGTAACTTTGACAAGGAAATCAGTGGTGACCAGTATATATTACTATGTCCTCGTGAACTCTTGTCGCATCACATTCTTCAACCTTTCCAACACAGAATTGTTCAAAGTCCACCCGAACCTTCACTGGTCAACTAAGCCCTTAAACTGAGTTTCTTAGATCCCAAAGTGCGTCGTAGGAATTGGTGCACAGTATTTATATATATTCACTTTTCAGCCAAGTGGGCAGTTTTTCTAATCTATTAAATTTATGAGGGGTCCATGCATGACCGTGATCACCGTTTCCTTCTCATTTGGTTTGTAACATGAGGCTACCTTTTGCACTCTTCTTTTCTACGAAGTTTCTTATTAATATGCCAAAGCGTAAACAGTGCAATATATTCACAAAAACCTTCGGGTCAAAAGTTAAGTACTCATTCCAACTTATTGAATAGTAAGCCTTTTAATGGTATGCATATATATGCATGTATATACACACACAAATTCAAACTTCCCTTTATTATCTCTTATAGTAGTTATAGTAGTAGCTTACATCATTACAAAACTATGGCCATGGTTTCAAGAATGCATTTATTTGTTTTTATTCTTGTCATACTCATATCTATATCTCAATCCAGCGCATTCTTATACCACTTTTGTGGAAATGACAAGGGTAATTACACTGCTAACAGCACCTACCAGAACAACCTCGACACACTTTTGTCCAACATCTCTTCCAACAAAAATATTGAATATGGTTTCTACAATTTTTCTTATGGCCAAGATAGCAACAAAGTAAACGCAATTGGATTGTGCAGAGGAGATGTTAAGCCAGATACTTGCCGCAGCTGCCTCAATGATTCCAAAGTTTTTCTCACACAATTGTGTCCGAATCAGAAGGAGGCAATTGGGTGGTATGATAATTGCATGTTGCGCTACACCAACCGTTCAATATTCAACACCATGGAAGACTCACCTAGATTCTATTTGTGGAATATTGATAATGCAACGGATATTGATCAGTTCAATAAAGTATTGAGGAGCTTGCTTGATAGCCTCATAAGCAAGGCTTCATTAGGGGACTCGAAGCTTAAGTTTGCGGCAGCAAATGTTTCAGGACCAAGCTTTCAAACTCTATATGGTCTTGCGCAGTGTACACCTGACTTAGCAGAACAAGATTGCTCTAATTGCTTGGTTGAGGCTATCTCAGAAATTCCGCGATGTTGTGATGGCAAGAAAGGTGGTAGAGTTGTAGGTCCTAGCTGTAACTTCAGATATGAGGAATACCTTTTCTATGATCCACGTAATATTGCAACAACAACACCATCACCACCACCAAAGGTATCTGCTCTTCCTCCTTCATCAACAGATACCTTGCCCACTGAAGGTAAATGTTAGATCTTGCTTGAAATGTAAAATTGAAAAACGTTAACTAATAATTGAACTTTAAAGCTGTTTCTTCATAGAGTTCTACAAAATTGAATCATTTCCTGAGGACAGCCTTTTCAAGGAATCAATAATTAGACTTGTTGAGAACTAATTAATTATCCTGAATCATGGGAATATGTTAATAAGATTGAAATTCTGTTTTGGCAGGAAAGAGCAACACATCTCGAACTGTAATAGCAATAGTTGTGCCAATTGTTGCCTTTCTCATACTAGTCATCCTTATCTGCCTCTATTTAAGAATGAGGAAGTCACGGAAACGTGTTAGTGAAGGTAAGCTAACATTGCATTCTATTTTAATATGTTATTTGTCGATTTTGGCATTCCCCTGTGTGCAATGAAATTCATAGGGCAAAACTCAGATAGTTCCACAAAATTAAGAAATTATGAATTTAGAGTAAATGAAATATTTCTTAGAACTGTAATTACTATGGTTTTAGCAGAATAGAAGAATATGAAATGTTTTTTTAAAAAAAGTGAACAGTTCAATCACAATCAGAAAGAAATAAAATGAAAGAAAAGTCACTCGCAACAAGCTTTTTAAGTAAGTGTTCATATGATGAAGAGAAATTTGCAAGAAAATTTAAAATGACTTGACATCAGCTCATTCTAAATAATATTCCCTGTACACTTTATTTGAATGATATTGTCATAACTAGTTGAAATATCCTAAATTGAGTTTATAAGTTCTATCAAGTTCCAAAAAACATTAATATTATCATCAATCATCACAAGTAACTGAATAAGATATTTAATCAGAAGATAATCCAAAAATGAACTAGAACTCTATTTGAGAACTGACTGGTTTAAACTCATTTACAGTTGAAGCTGAAAATGATAATGAAATTGGATCAGCGGAGACATTGCAATTGGACCTCGCCACAATCATGGCTGCGACCAACAACTTTTCTGATGCAAATAAGCTAGGACAAGGAGGATTTGGACCTGTTTACAAGGTAAATGTTACAGTGTCACATTACATGAAAATGTACATATCTACAAAATGTTTTATACCTGATATATAGACCAGTTTCCCTGACTTACATTCATCAATTTTAAATTTTCAGGGTAGGCTCCCAAACGGTCAAGAAGTTGCAGTCAAAAGGTTATCTAGGAATTCCCTCCAAGGAGACTTAGAGTTTAAGAATGAAGTGCTTTTAGTGGCTATGCTTCAACACCGAAATTTAGTTAAGCTACTAGGTTTTTGTTTGGAAAGAAGAGAAAGACTACTGGTGTATGAATTTGTCCCCAATAAAAGCCTTGATTTCTTCATATTTGGTAAGTAAAAAACTGTTGGTTGATGGAACTGTACATCTGTCATCCCTTCTTCCATCTATAAACATTCTAACTAGATTAGAATATTAATATCTTGGCTTTGGTTTACAGATCAAATCAGACGTGCACAATTGGATTGGGAAAAACGATACAAAATCATAGGAGGCATTGCTAGAGGCCTTCTTTACCTTCATCAGGATTCACGTTTGAGGATTATTCACCGTGATCTCAAAGCAAGCAATGTTCTCTTGGATGCAGAGATGCATCCTAAGATATCCGATTTTGGCATGGCAAGATTATTTGAAGTGGATCAAACTCAGGGCAATACAAGCAGAATTGTTGGAACCTAGTAAGTTATACTAATCACTGTCTTCATTCAAACTGAATTTTAATGTTAATATTTGTATTAATTGAGCTAATTTGCTCATCCGCATTAAAATGCAGTGGATATATGGCACCAGAGTATGCTATGCATGGACAATTCTCTGTGAAATCTGATGTTTTTAGTTTTGGTGTTCTGGTTCTTGAGATTTTAAGTGGTCAAAAAAATAGTTGGGTACGTAGAGCGGAGAATGTAGGAGATCTACTAACGTTTGTAAGTGACAAACCTTAATTTTATTACTTGTTTTCCTTGTCCTTAGAAATTTGATCCAATTAGTAAATTATGGAATTGTAAACTTATAAGACTGAATTTGAATCAATATTTCTGTTATTGATCAACTACTTGCAGACATGGCTAAACTGGAGAGAAGGGACAGCCTCAAACATTGTTGATCCCACAATTTTGGACGGTTCAAGAAATGAAATAATGAGATGTATCCACATAGCGTTACTTTGTGTTCAGGAAAATGATGCTGATAGACCAACCATGGCTTCTGTTGTACTTATGCTTAATAGTTACTCTGTTACTCTTCCATTGCCCTCACAGCCTGCTTTTTCTGTTAATAGTAGAAGTTTATCTGCCATTCAATCAGAAGAGCATGATCCAGTGACAGCAAGTACATCAGATGAATCAAATACTCAATCTGTTCAAGCTTCAGTAAATGAGGCTTCAATTACTGCGCCATTTCCTCGCTAGAGTTGACTAATAAAAGTGACACTTGTTGACTCTAGCTACCAACTTTTTTTTTTTTTTTTTTTTTTATTTCTTTTCTGTAATCATTACCCAGAATAAACTTGATTTAAGATTCTCTTGTTTAATAGTAGCTTTGCTCAATTGTATAAAGAAAATCAAATTTTTGTTTAATTCTTTAAATTTGAAATAAACTTAGTTCCAGTCCTTCCAATTTAAATTTTTTAGTCTTCCAAATGTTTTTGTAAAGAAAAACTTGTTTAGTCCTCAGGGATAAAAGACATCTATTAACTATGTAAACGAGGTGTATAACATATTTGATATTTAGAGACTAAAATTGATTTTTTTTTTAATTTAAAAAATTCAAAACATTAATTTTAAAGTTAGAAGACTAAAATCAAACTAATCTTGAAACTAAAAATATATATAAGCTGTTTGAGTAAATTTACAACGCATACTACAATAACATTATTTTTTGCCCATTTGATAGGATCGAATTCATTATCATTCCCCCATGCTTTTTGTTTTTATTTTTTTTTTATATGGAAACTGGAGACCCACTAGAATTCTTTTATTTTTATATAAGCACTTCGAAAATGATTGTTATTGATTAGGAATTTAGTTACCTTATTTAAATAACTTAATTTCATGGTATGAGTGATAACAATTTTGTTGGCTGGTTAATAATAATAAAAAAAAAAAAAAAGTAATAGCATGTTACAGTTTTGTTGATTAACCTGTTTACTTTGTTCAAATTCTGGAATTAAAAAACAAATTAAAGAAAGCAAATGCTGTGATTGTGAATAAATGTATATATGTTAGTTATATTTCATTTCACTGTCTATCTTAGGAGGTTGACATGAGGATAAGTTTATCATATGTATATACTTATTTGTTTTCTATTTCTTATCATTTTTTTCTTCGTTTGTTCTTTTATTTCTTATAGTTTGTCACGTTAATTATTATTTTTGTTTTTTTATTATTCTATTTATTCCACTAATGCACCTCCCCTTTTAATTATTTGTTTTCAAAATTGCTATTCTCCGGGATTCTCCACCACGATTCTCCGAAGCTACTCAACAAGAAAACAAAAATGGAGCTTAATTGAAAGTTGATGAAGAAGAAAAATAAAAATTTAATTCTGAAATCACTCAAACAACAATTTTGCAAATCGTAAAAATTTCAATGAGGGTGTCCGAAAACTACTCAAAATCATCAAATTTAGGTTCATGTGTTTCTCAACCAAAATAAATATAGTACAAATCATTATTTGAACCACACCACACGCAAAGAGACAGAGATGTAATCAAAATCAATTAGCGAAGGAAAAACGAAAGGCATGGAGAGAGTTCTTTAGAGAGAGACAAAATGGGTAGAGAAAGAGAGAAATGTCAATGAAAGTAACAACACGCAAGCAAGAATGTCTATTAAATATAAACAAATTTGGATAATAAATCAGTTATTGGGACCAAACATTTCTCTTTTGAGAATCCTTTGTGGCGGAAATTTTTTATTCCTCGGAAGGGTAGGGGTGTGATTTCTGGAAAGGGCAATTTTGGGGAAAATGTTATAAAAGGGGGTGTACTTAATTTATAGGCGGTGTATATATCAAAGTCTTTAATTATTTTTAGAGGTCATTTTTTGGGGTGAGCTTCACCCGTAGAATTCTGATGTATGTAGTAGCCTCTGGCCCCTTTCAACAACAAAAAAAAAAAAAATCTAAAAAAAGGTTAAAACAAAGAAAAACATCGAATGTAATTAACTATTTTTTATCATATATTAAAAACGTTTTTATCCATACATAAAAATTAATCAAAACACGAGAACACCATTTCCATATGTAAAAGATAATCATGTTCATGAGTATTAGTTTTACAGGTCGAATTCCTTGTCATTCATTCTTGCTGTATTATTCTGACCTGCCTAACTTATGTCTGGAAACGTCAGATCCTTCTCTTATGTACTTTGAAAATGATCAATCTCTACTATTATTCAAAAAATGACATTTTAACAAATAGATTTGGACAACTTAAGTATCTATAAGACTAACAATTCTGTTAATTTATGTCTAGAAAAAAGCTAATCATGGAAAATCTCTGTACTTTTAAAAATGATGTTTGCAAGTTCAATGTCCGTCATCATGAATAAATCTATTATTGTATACCATTTCATTTCATTTTTTCCTAAAGGATAAATAGATTGTTAGCAAATAATGAAAAAAGATTTTTAGTGGGTAGGTACAATAGTGGTTGAATTTCATGCCCAAGAGATAATAATAATAATAATAAATAATAATAATAATAATAATAATAATAATAATAATAATAATAATAATAATAATAATAGAGTATGATCAGCATTGTGCTAAAGCAAATCAATCCTCTGAACCAAACTTTGTGTGTAGCTTAAGTTAAGTCAAATGTTAACCTTTAATTGGTTACAACACAGTAATTAAGAAACAGAGTATGTTATTAATAAATATTACAGATGTTAGCTGCATCCGTGTTCAAGCAATTACGGGTCAAACAAAAACAAATTGTCAAAATGCAAGAAGCTTGTAGAAGCCAACTTCACTCAGCAAATGTTGAAAACAAATAAACAATACAAGTCCGCAACATCACCACACAACTTAAATATTATGAGTGGAAAACTCAGGCATACTTTTTTGAAAACACACAACATTACAACATAGTACACCATGGTTTCTCAAAGAGTTGTTTCTTTTCTTTTTGTATTTTTTGCTCTGATATCTGAAGCTATTGCAAAACCAGACTACCAATACTATGTTTGCATCTCAGAAAATGGAGATTATGCCCCTAACAGCACTTACCAGACCAACCTTAATACCGTTCTTTCAAGGCTCACTAACACGCAAAACGACTATGGATTTTACAATGCCACATATGGCCAAGATGATAAAGTCTACTCAAAAGGGCTTTGCAGAGGAGATGTTAGTCCACAAGCTTGCATTACTTGCCTTAACAATTCTCGTGTCCTTCTCCTAAAACATTGTCCATATCAGAAGCGAGCAGCAGGTGGATATGATGAGTGCATGTTACACTATTCATATCGCGCAGTATTAGGATACTATGATTCTGATTTCCGCGTCTACTTGAAGAATGAAACTAAGGTAAGTATAGATGAGAATGAGTACAGTTATGTGCTCAACAAGTTGCTGTCAAGACTAAGAGTCAAAGCTGCAACAGCTGATTCCTCCCTGAATCGTAAATTTTCTTCTGGAAACGCGACAAGTCCTAGTCTGAATTCTCAAACTATATATGCTGCTGTTCAGTGCACACCTGATTTGACTGTAGCACAATGCAGTGACTGCTTAGATGGTGCCTTTTCAGAAATACCAAAATGTTGCAATAACAAGTTAGGTGGTATGATTATTAAATATACCTGTAACTTCAGATACGAGAACTTCAGGTTTTATGAGTCTACGGCTGACACACTAACACTACAATTGTCACCACAAGAATCTCATTCTCCTTCACTAGCACCATCAGCCGCTGCAAATTACTCAGAAAGTACTTATCATGGTATTATTACAACATGGTTAGAACTTAAAAATACAATATTACAGAGACACACATGTTGGCGGTGGTTTTTATTAATTAATTGGTTATTTCTCTACTTCGTTACATGATTTAATTGCGATCTCTTACAGACGAGGGTTGTATTAATCAGAGGAAATGTTTGGTTTATGCAGGAAAAAGCAACAAATCAAAAGCTGTCATCACCAAATACATTGTTCCTATTGTTGTCTTTGTTGGGTTGCTGATCTTTATTTGCATCTATTTAAGAGTGAGGAAGCCAACAAAACATTTTGATAGTAAGTTCAGATATTTAATCATTTAGTGTTAGATATAACAGTCAATTAATATTTCCTCCTGTGTTTTCTTTATTTGGTTGAGACATAATACAAATATGAAGAATGAAATGGTCTTTTTTTTTGGCATTGGCATGAGATATGTGATATAAATGATGAATGGTAAATTTTATTAAATAATTTTACTAACCCTGAGTTAAGAAAAAAACCAAAAAGAGAGTATAATCTCTCTCAAGAAACAAATTGCCTACATATTATACTTAATCTCAAATTAAAGATCAAAGCTTTGGAAACATTTACTTTTGCGAGCTGCGTGCACTATCAATTTTCATTGGACAAACTGGCCTGTTAAAACTTAAAACTACATCCCTCATCTAGGTGAAGCTGAGGTTGACCATGAAATTAGACAAGCAGAGTCATCACAATTTGACTTTGACGCCATCAGAATAGCTACAAATAACTTTTCTGATGCAAACAAGCTTGGACAAGGTGGATTTGGACCTGTTTACAAGGTAAACATTACATTTTTACAAATTAAACTTATTTGTATATCAAAATGTAGTACCGCCAGTTAGCTGTCCAATTTTACATGAATAGAACATTGTTGCCATGAGCCCATGACATCTTCAGGGAAATCTCTTCGATGGAAAAGAAGTAGCAGTCAAAAGGTTATCTAGCAACTCTAGCCAGGGAGATATTGAATTCAAGAATGAAGTGCAATTAATGTCAAAGCTTCAACACCGAAATTTAGTTAGGCTACTTGGTTTCTGTTTTACAAGAGAAGAACGACTCCTTGTCTATGAGTTTCTTCCCAACAAAAGCCTAGACAGCTTCTTATTTGGTAAGTTAACTTAATTCTAAACTGGCAGTCTATTCCATTATTTCCTTTGCCTCATTAAATGAAGGTTTCTGACTCTACTTTAAACCTTAAACGATTGTACTCATGGTGACATGTAGATCCCATCAAGCGTGTACATTTGGATTGGAAAACACGCTACAAAATAATTGAAGGCATTGCGCGTGGCCTTCTTTATCTTCATGAGGATTCTAAGCAGAGGATTATTCACCGCGATCTCAAAGCGAGTAATATTCTGTTAGATGAAGATATGAATCCTAAGATTTCAGATTTTGGCTTAGCAAGGATGTTTGTTGTGGATCAAACTCTGATTAATGCAAGTAAAATTGCAGGAACCTAGTACGTGTGAAAATATTATTGTGCTATTTAGTATCTAATCTGAATTCTGCATCTTTAACTAAAACAAAAGGGAGAGCATGGATTATTATCAAGAGAACAGGTAATGTTTGTATCTCATAGAGCCTGTCCTTATTGAAATGCAGCGGATACATGGCACCTGAGTATGCAATGCATGGAAAACTCTCAATGAAGTTAGATGTCTTTAGTTTTGGTGTAATGGTACTAGAGATTGTAAGTGGCCAAAAGAATTGTGGATTTCATAATGGAGAGAATGTGGAGCATCTATTAAGCTTTGTATGTATACCCTCTTTATCTTCTGTGTTTATAGGTTTATAAATTATAATTAAAAATTGGGCATGAACTAATCCACTTGAAATGGTAGAAGTGACAAAACTAATATGTTCAGTGATGAACCATTTCATGCAGGCTTGGAAAAACTGGAGGAAAGGGACACTAGCTAATGTTATAGACCCGACCTTGAATAATGATTTCGGAGATGAAATTGTTAGATGCGTTCACAATGGGCTACTTTGTGTTCAAGCAAAGGTTGCTGATAGACCAACAATGGCTTCAGTGGTTCTTATGCTTGATAGCCACTCTTTTGCTCTACCAGTTCCATTGCAACCTGCCTTTTTTATGAACGATAATTGTTTATCAGACATGCAATTTTTGGGGTGCAGTTCAGTGGAGACAGGATCAAATGAACAGAAAAGTGACTTTGTTGATGTATCAACTAATGAGGCTTCAATTAGTATTCTACACCCTCGTTAAATATGAATCATATGATTATAGTCAAAAGGTAACAATCATAACCACAGTTAACTGTAACAAGAGAAACAGATTCTTGATGCATGCTGTTGAATATTCGCCATTTGCCAATAAGATAGAAGAATTTTTCAACACGATCTCTGTTCTGGTTCTCTTTTAAATCCATTGAAGCATGCATTTTGAGTAGGATGAGTCAACTTTGATAACACAACAACTAAGGCACTACGTTGATCTTAATCAAATGGAAAGAATGTGGTGGATGAATTTAGTTAGTTGATTAAATTTAGTTAATTTCTATTACATATATAGTTTAGACTTTTACAAATGCTTGTAACACTCGTTATTTTCTTCATATTAATCAATATAATGATTGTTTTGTATGAAACTCTTCTATTACTCTGAATTCTATGATTTATAAGAATATTAAATGAGTGGGACTTGTATCACTTCTTACTTCTATAATTTTTTTTAAAAAATTTAAAGATCATATACTGATAATATAATTTTTTTTTATCAAGATTAATAAATTCGCAGTACATAATAAATCATGATTAATTAACTTTGTAAAGTATTTATGTGACTTATAATTTTGATCCGTCGGACTTTCGTTCAAGAAAAATCTATTTTCAATTTACACTTCAAAAGATTATGAATTTTGATTCTTGAAGATAAATTTTAATTTTGAGTAACGTATTTAAATAACTTACTCACATACAAAAAGTTTATTGGTTTATATTTTGAAATAATATTCGTTATAAAGAGATTAATCTCTGAAATAATAAATCTTAATAATTTTAAAAAATTAATCTCTAACAGTTGGGATAAAAATATCCTGCATTCGACGAAACAATGTTTCAGCAAATAAATAGTGGAAAAACTCTACTTTTAAAAGTGGAATTTACGTCTCCAAATTATGATATCATCTTTACGACTTATCTGTTTTGAAAAAAAAAACAAAAGAAAAAAGAAAAATCCGCTGTATATATTTTATACTCCATTTCATTGTCTCAGGGGGATGTGATGAGACAGATACAAATAGATTTGTAACAGGTAGGTAAAATAGGGTTTCAATTTCATGCCCAAACCTTCCAGCTGTCTGTCACGAAACTTCTCGAGGTAACACCACCACTAATTCCGTAATTTTTTTATTATTATTATTTTACTTCTTTTTAAGTGACTTTTCTTTTGACACCAAACTTTTAAAAAAATTATTAAAGGAGTCTCAGTGTTTCACACGTCATTTCACTGTTTTATTTTTAATTCTTAGAATTTTTTTTTTACTATTTTCAATTTATTATTATTTTTTAAGTAATAAATAAATATCATTTGTGGCAATTTTCACCGCAAAAAAAAAAATATTTAATATAAAATGGTATTCATTTAATTATTTAATAAAAATTAAAAAAAAACTAAAAACTATGACAATTTTTTTAAAAGACTAAAAAATATAAAAATAGATTTAGAAAATTAAAAATTAAATTTAAATAACACGGATAAAAACTTAATTATCCTTTTATTTTTTATTTATATCAACGATTAGTACTATAAGACTAAAGTTTGGTCTCGAATTTGTTAAGCCAATTAGATACTCTCCAATAAATCTAGCTAAATCTAAATGAATAATTAATCATCGTACAATAATTAATATGATGAATGATCCTTGGTCAAGTGGAAGATTAATTAATTAAAACTGCGGGTCAAACAGTTTATTGCGCATGAAAACAAATTGTCAGATCGCAAAAAGCTTGGAATGCGACATCTCAACAAATGTCGAAAACAAATACTACATTACGCCACATATTTAATAATTAATAATATGAATGAATGGTTTATTTAAAACACAACATACAACATTATTTCAACAGTACCGCGTTGTGTACCATGTTCTCTTCAAGAGTTGTTTCTTTACTTTGTCTACTTGTTACCATGATACCACGAGCTATTTCCCTGTCAGGATACCAATACTCTAAATGCATCACAGAAGGTGGAGAATATGCCACTAATAGCACCTATCAGACCAACCTCAACACCGTTCTTTCAAGGTTAACTTCCAACACTCAAATTAACTATGGCTTCTACAGTTCCTCCTATGGCCAAGACTCTGATAGAGTCTACGCAACTGGCCTTTGCAGAGGAGATGTTACTACACATACTTGCCGCAATTGCCTTAACAATTCTAGTTTCCTTGTCCTAAAGCAGTGTCCACTTGAGAAGAAAGCAGTAGCAGGATATGATGAATGCATGTTACACTATGCAGACAACCCAATATCTGGTTACATAGATTCTGATTTCCGGGTCCGCTTGAGAAATGAAACTAGAGTAACAGATTGGGATAAGTACAGTTACGTGCTCAACAAGTTGCTGTCAAGAATAAGAGTCAAAGCTGCAACAACTGATTCCTCTCTGAATCGTAAATTTTCTTCTGGAAATGCAACAGGTGTGAGTTCTGAAACTGTATATGCCTCTGTTCAGTGCTCACCTGAATTGACAGTGGCACAATGCAACGACTGCTTAGATGGCGCATTCTCAGAAATACCAATATGTTGTAATAACAGATCAGGTGGTATGATTATTAAATTAAGCTGTAACATCAGATATGAGAACTACAGATTCTATGAGCCTACGGCTGATACACTAAAGGTACAAGTGTCACCGCAAGGATCTCCGTCTCATTCTCCTTCACCTACCCCATCCATCAATGCAAATTCCTCAAAGAATACTTATCATGGTATTCCTTATAACATGGCTAGAAGTACAATATAGATCCTTAAACTCCACCCTGCGTCAAGCAATATCTAATTTCTTTTGTTGTTATTAATTATTCGTATGTATGAAAAAAGAGATTTTAATAAGGTAGTAAGTAACTTTATCTATATTTGGTTTATATATGCAGGAAAAAGCAACAGATCACAAGCTGTCATTGCTACAGTTGTGCCTGTTGTCTCTGTTGGACTGCTGATTTTAATTTGCATCTATTTAAGGGTGAGGAAGCCAACAAATCAGTTGGAGAGTAAGTTCAGAAGTTTAATATTTGACGTAAGAGTCAATATTTTCTCCTGTGATTTATTACATTGATTGTGTGACACCTACAACAAGTGAATCAAATGATTTATTTTTGTCGGCATTGACAAGGGATAAGATATAGAATGGAAAATTTTCTATAAATATAATTTTATTAGCCGTGAGTTAAGAACAAAAAACAAAAAGGGAATATAGTGAATTTTGCATGTTGCATCTTATCTCAAATTGAAGAATTGTTTTGGAAAAATTTACCTTTCCAAGTTCCAATATCAATTTCCATTTGACAAACTCAGCCAGTTAAAACTTAAAATTACCTACTTCATCTAGGAGAATCCAAGGTTAACGAAGAAATTAAACAAGCAGGGTCGTCACAATTTGACTTTGAAACAATCAGAGTTGCAACAAACAACTTCTCTGATGCAAACAAGCTTGGACAAGGTGGATTTGGACCTGTTTACAAGGTGAACATTGCATTGGAAAAAAGTAAATGTAACTTTATATCAAAAAGCAATACAGCCACATTGTTTTACAATTTTACATGCATAAAACATTGTTAACATGACATCTTCAGGGTATACTCTTCAATGAACAAGATGTAGCGGTCAAAAGGTTATCTAGCACCTCTGGACAAGGAGATATTGAATTCAAGAATGAAGTGCTATTAATGTCAAGGCTTCAGCACCGAAATTTAGTTAGACTACTTGGTTTTTGTTTTGAAAGAGAAGAACGTCTCCTAGTTTATGAGTTTCTCCCCAATAAAAGTCTTGACAAGATCATATATGGTAAGTTAGCTTATTCTTAAACAGAAAGTTTATTGCATAATTTCTTTTGCATGACTAAATATACAAAGGTTTTGACTCTAGTTTACAACATTAAATGATTGTACTCATTGTGGCACATAGATCCTATCCAGCGTGGACATTTGGATTGGAGAAAACGGTACAAAATAATTGAAGGCATTGCGCAAGGACTTCTTTATCTTCATGAGGATTCACAGCAGAGGATTATTCACCGTGATCTTAAATTGAGTAATATTCTTTTAGATGCTGATATGAATCCTAAGATTTCAGATTTTGGCTTGGCAAGACTGTTTGATGTGGATCAAACTCATGTTGATGCAAGTAAAATTGCAGGAACCCTGTAAGCATCAAAATATAATAGGGCTATTTAGTTTCTTATCTGCATCCTTAACTAAAACAACTGTATTATCATCAAGAATACAGGTAATGCTTATATCTAATTGAACCTATCCTTATTGACATGCAGCGGATATATGGCACCCGAGTATGCAAGGCATGGAAAATTCTCTGTGAAGTCAGATGTCTATAGTTTTGGTGTAATGATACTAGAGATTGTAAGTGGCCAAAAGAATGGAGGACTTCGTAATGGAGAGAATGTGGAGCATCTATTAAGCTTTGTATGTCTACCTTCTTTTTCGAATTTGTTTTAAACTAGCATTTAATAGGCCACTTGAAAATGGTAGAAGTGAGAGCCTTGAACTAAGAATATGTTCCATGATGAACCGTTTCTTGCAGGCTTGGAAAAACTGGAAGAAAGGTTCAGCTTGCAATATAATAGATCCCAGCTTAAATGATGCTTTAAGAGATGAAATAGAAAGATGCATTCAAATTGGGCTACTTTGTGTTCAAGAAAGGGTTGTTGATAGACCAACGTTGGCTTCAGTTGTGCTTATGCTTGATAGCTGCTCTTTCAATCTCCCAGTTCCATTGAAACCTGCCTATTTTATCAATGGAGGATGTACATCAGACAACAAATTTTCGGGCTGTAATTCTGTGGAAACAGGATCAAATGAACAGAATAATTCTGTTGGAGCTTCTGCAAATGAGGCTTCAATTAGTAGTCTATATCCACGTTAGATATGAATCATATCACTACAGTTAAGGGTGTTACAATTATACTTGTAATGCTTTGAGTATTATTATTTTTTTTTTGTTAAAGAAATAATTGACAAATAATAATTGATGATATCTTAAATTTCTAAAATCACAGATAAATGAAAAAAATATTCTTCAAACATAAATAAAAAGGTTATATTATATTATTGTTTGCAAAGAAAAGAAATGATAATAGTGTACATATAAGAAATTAAGCAAATAAGTATTTTATTTAACAAAAGCATACCAATCTATATACACACACTCACAAAGGATTAAGATAGAATCACTTTGGTATAAATTTTAAGTGACGAACAGATTGTGTCTTCATAGCTTCCATTAGGTAGCTTTAAGACTTGGAGGAAGATACATGTTGAGAGTTTATTGAAGTTGGGTTGCTTGGGCCTCTGGATTGAGAATTGAAAAGTATATATTATATAAATTGAAATGTAATTAACAGAACAAAGGCCCAATTCAGACAAAAATCAAGATGGGCCTCTTCAAACAATGACAACATCCAATTGCATCATCACAGAATTATCATCACCTTGAGGAATAATCTAGAATACCTCTAGCTGTCATTAGCTGTATAGTGACTCATTCGTACTATTTTCTTTTTTCCTTTGATCTTATCCTAATGGATTCTTTGTATATATATATCTGTACATGATTCATTTTAATATACACAGAAATTCAACAACTATATTGTCTCTTTTATTCTGTTCAATTCCTTTTATGGTATCAGAAGCTTTTTCTGCAAAATGTCAGCCTCTGCATCCTCTGAAATTCCTCCTGTCAAAGAAGACCCTACTCAAAATCCGTCTAGTCCATTTTTCATTCATCCTAGTGATAATCCAAGCACAGTTCTCGTCTCCCCTGTTCTCACTGGGCCCAATTATCATTCCTGGTCTAGGTCCATTCGCATGGCCCTCATCTCTAAAAACAAAATAGGATTTCTTAATGATTCTATAGAAATACCAACAGAACCAGATGAACTCTACTCTGTCTGGGAACGCTGTAACACACTCATCATGTCCTGGCTTCTCAATTCTTTATCTCCTTCCATTGCTCAAAGTGTTCTTTATCTTGAGAAGGCCATTGACATCTGGAACGATTTAAAGGAACGATTTTCACAGAGCGATTTACTTCGCATCGCAGAGCTGCAAGAAGAGATTTATGCTTACAAACAACTTACCCGTTCTGTCACCGAATACTTCACCGGTTTGAAAACTATTTGGGAAGAACTTGATAATTATCGCCCCTTTCCCGCTTGTGAGTGCTCTGCCAAAACTTACCACAATCAAGATTTCATCATCCGGTTCCTTAAAGGCTTGGATGACCGTTTTGCCATTGTTCGTTCTCAAGTGCTTTTGATGGACCCTCTTCCCTCCATCAATCGCATTTTTTCCATGGTCATTCAGCATGAACGTCAATATCATCACACTTTAGCTCCTCTCGATGAGCCTAATCTCTTCGCCAATCTTGCCTTCAACAAAGCTCGTTCTAGTGCTTCCTGAGCTCTAATGGTTCCTCTCGGTTCTAGCGCCTCTCGCAACTCTTCACAGAACAAAATCTGCACCTATTGTCATCGTCGTGGCCACACCGTGGATGTTTGCTACTCCAAACATGGCTACCCTGTTGGCCATCCTCGTTATCCAGGGAGACCTCGCTACAATCAGCGCAACGAGCTTGCAAATAACGCCGCCACTTCCTCTGCATCTCACGGAGATGATGTTTCCTCATCTTCTGGGCTTCACCTAACACAGGCCCAAATTCAGACAATCCTCGGCGTCCGCAAGCTCACAACTTGGGATCGGACAACATCCTCAAGCCAACTCGCTTATCTTTGGGCCTAATCGGGCCTCGGGTTCAAGCCCAAAATCGGGTACTCATTTTGTGTCAAACCTAACTACCTCTCATGCTCTTTCATTCTTTAATGCACACACCACACCATGGATCATTGATTCTGGAGCTACAGACCACATTACATGTTGTCTTGCCTTTTTCAACACACATAACAAAATT
The DNA here is from genome assembly GCA_026586105.1 of Hylodesmum podocarpum. Lineage (NCBI taxonomy): Eukaryota > Viridiplantae > Streptophyta > Magnoliopsida > Fabales > Fabaceae > Hylodesmum > Hylodesmum podocarpum. The sequence continues at coordinate 278,598 of JALJEV010000426.1, read as the reverse complement.
TCCCCCATCAAAATAAATTTACCAAATGGAAATTCTGTCACTGCCAATATTTCAGGAACAATTAAATTTTCTCCACAACTTGTCCTACATAATGTCTTATTTGTTCCAGTTTTTAATTTCAATCTTTTATCTATTTCAAAATTAATCTCTAGTCTTCACTACACTCTCATTTTTTCTGGACATTTGTGCTTTATACAGGATATGAGGTCCCTCCGGATGATTGGACTAGTTAAACTTACCAAAGGTCTCTACCAACTCCAGCTCAATCAAAATCATTCTCAACCTGGTCCTTCTCTCATTAATACTAGTTCAACAAATTTCTTAAATCAAAACCAACTTTGGCACTCTAGATTAGGGCATCCTGCTAGTAAACACCTTAATGTATTACACAAACAATTTCCTTTTATTCCAAAGAATTTCAATGAAGTTTGTGATACTTGTCATTTGGCTAAACAAAAAAAATTAACTTACCCCATAAGTAATAGTCGCGTCTCTGCACCTTTCCATTTATTACATATGGATATTTGGGGCCCATCACCTAAAATATCCAATCAAGGTCATCGTTATTTCTTAACTATTGTCGATGATTTTAGTCGTTATACTTGGATAGTGCCTTTAAAAACAAAAAATGAAGTCTCTTCCCATGTTCAAAATTTTATTGCCTTAATTGAGAATCAATATGATACTAAAGTCAAATGTATTAGATCCGACAATGGTCCCGAATTTTTCCTAAGAGATTTTTTCTCATCCAAAGGCATTTTACATCAAACAAGCTGTGTCTACACTCCTCAACAAAATGCTAGAGTCGAACGAAAACATCAACACATTTTAAATGTTGCTCGTTCACTTCTTTTTCATTCACATGTTCCCACTATTTTTTGGCCATATGCTATCAAACATGCTGTCTATCTTATTAATAGAATTCCTTCTCCAATCATTGATAATCATACCCCTTTTGAACTTATTCATCACAAACCACCAGATTTATCCAATTTAAAAATCTTTGGTTGTTTATGTTTTGCATCTATTCCTATTCATAAATCTAAATTTGATCCTCGTTCACAAAAATGTGCCTTCTTGGGTTTTCAAACTGGTACAAAAGGATATGTTGTTTTGGGCCTTGACAATTACAAAACTCTCATTTCCAGAAATGTTACCTTTTCTGAAGAAATTTTTCCTTTTAAAACAACACCTAATAATCAACCCAAGCCCATGTGCCATTTTCCTCACAATAATCACACCATCCCAATTGATATTAATCAATTGCCCACTACTCAGCTTCTTAGGCCCAATTCAGACAACCAAACCCCCATCAGTTCTATTCCTAACAACGACCCTATTCCCGAACCCAATTCCCTTTCTCCTAACAATTCCTTTCCTCATCCTCTCTTCTCACCTGAAATTCCTACCTCCCCACCGTCTTCCTCAAACATGCCCTCTTCTACTCACAATGCACCTTCCCTGCCTGATGCTCCTCCCACCACTATACCCACCACTCCCATACGTCGTTCCACCCGTGACCACCGTCCTCCACCTTACCTACAGGACTACGTTTGCAACAACGCTTCAGTCCAATCATCTCGGAGGTGTCTCCATCCTCTTCAAGTTGTAGTATCTTATTCTTCTGTCTCTCCATCTTATTCAACATACATCATGTCTTTATCCACCGAAGTTGAACCATCTTCATACTTTGAAGCTGTCAAATTTCCTCATTGGCAACAAGCCATCAAGTCCGAGATTGTTTGCTCCGGAACTCAATAAAACTTGGAACATAGTTCCAATTCCATCCCATACAAAACCCATTGGTTGTAAATGGGTTTTTAAAATCAAGAGAGGCCCTGATGGTTCAATTCAGCGATACAAAGCTCGCCTGGTCGCCAAGGGATTCACCCAAATTGAAGGCATAGATTTTTTTGACACATTTTCTCCGGTGATTAAGATGGCCACAATACGCATGATTTTGGCACTTGCCTCTGTTCAGCGATGGACTCTACACCAGTTAGACGTCAGCAACGCCTTTCTACATGGTGATTTAGAAGAGGAAGTTTACATGGCTCTCCCTCCTGGCGTCTCATCTACTGGACCTTCTCAATGCTGTCGTCTGCAAAAATCTCTCTATGGCCTCAAACAGGCAAGTCGTCAATGGTATGCCAAACTTTCTCACTTATTGCTCTCTTGTGGTTACTCCCAAGCTCATGCAGATCATAGCTTATTTATCAAAGTCAATTCCTCTGGTATTACTGTTTTGTTAATATATGTGGATGACATCGTTCTTACTGGAAATTCTCCCTCTAAAATTGCCCTTATCAAGCAAACTCTGAGCTCAAATTTTCACACCAAAGATCTTGGTCTCTTACGTTACTTTCTTGGAATTGAGGTTGCTCACTCTTCTCAGGGCATTTCCTTATGCCAACGCAAATACTGCCTTGATCTCCTTCAAGATTCTGGTATGCTTGGTTCTAAATCTATCTCCTCACCTATGGATAGCTCTCTTCGTCTTCATCAAGATGATTCTGAGCCACTCTCTGAACCATTGCAATATCGTCGCCTTGTCGGCCGCCTCATTTACCTGACCAACACTCGACCAGACATCACCTTTGCCACTCAACAATTAAGCCAATTCATGACCAATCCTACTCAGACTCACTACAAGGCTACTATGCGAGTTCTGCGTTATTTGAAATCTTGTCCAGGAAAAGGCCTTCTATATCGCCGTGATTCTCCGCTCCAGCTTCTTGGCTTCAGTGATGCAGATTGGGCTACGTGTCCCGATTCTCGTCGTTCAGTTTCTGGTTATTGCTTCTTCCTTGGTAATTCACTCATTTCCTGGCGCACTAAGAAGCAACCAACTGTTTCTCGATCCTCTTCTGAGGCAGAATACCGTGCCCTTGCCTCTCGCCACTTTGAGCTTCAATGGTTATCCTATCTGCAACGCAGGATCTTAAACTTTCTCGATTTACGTCAATCTATCTTATACTTTGTGATGACCCAGTGCTCTTTACATTGCTTTGCAAATCTGTTTTCCATGAAAGAACAAAACACCTGGAAATTGATTGTCATCTAGTGAGAAAAAAACTTAGCCAAGGTCTAATGCGTCTTCTTCCTATAAGATCCTCAAATCAACTAGCAGACATGTTTACCAAAGCCTTATCTCCTAAACTATTCAGTTTAAATCTATCCAAGTTGGAGCTAGTTAACATTTTCCTACCTCCAACTTGTGGGAGGGTAACAGAACAAAGGCCCAATTCAGACAAAAATCAAGATGGGCCTCTTCAAACAATGACAACATCCAATTGCATCATCACAGAATTATCATCACCTTGAGGAATAATCTAGAATACCTCTAGCTGTCATTAGCTGTATAGTGACTCATTCGTACTATTTTCTTTTTTCCTTTGATCTTATCCTAATGGATTCTTTGTATATATATATCTATACATGATTCATTTTAATATACACAGAAATTCAACAACTATATTGTCTCTTTTATTCTGTTCAATTCCTTTTAGTAATAATTCAATGGGGCTTCAAGGATTGAACTCTTCTGTTTTAATTAGTTGATAAAACTAACTTGAATGGGTTGGATTGGGGTGTGTCAATGTAGTAATCACAATAATAATAATAACTTTTTGGCTTATTATTAGTTTTATTAATTATTATTATTATTATTATTATTATTATTATTATTATTATTATTATTATTATTATTATTATTATTATTATGATTATGATTCTGGTGGTTCTTTCCCTCCATTTTTAATCTTTAAGATTATTTTTATAAATAAGTTTAAATATTCGGGCCAGTTTGGTGCAGGTAAGTTTCCATGCCTTGGTGCACGGGCCAGGCTTGTACGGCCCGTTTAATAGTTCAGCCCATGAGCATAACGCTAGTCCAGCAGCGCGTGAAACTTAAAACGTGAGGACTGGGGAGAACGACCATAAGGATGCCACGTATTTATATCGAATTAACTATTAATCACAAATTACACGTAAAAAATGGCCATGTTGTCGCAACGTGGAACGTAACTTCCTCCGCCGGCAATTTTCAAAACAATATACTTTAACTAATACACCTTCTAACTGTGTTTTAATTATAATTAGAATTAGAATATTGTGCGCCACGAAAGACTGTGACTGTGACTTTGACTGTAAAATAAAATAATGCATCATTTACCGTACTCGTTTTGTAAGAAAAGAATGAAGAAAAAACACATAACTTAGTTTTAAAAATAAATAAACCATGGACCAATGTTTTGATAGTCAAATTGACTGCCTTTTATAACATCGTCAAAATTTTAAAATCTCATTGTCAGACCAAAATATATATAATAAATTTTTAATAGTTATCCTAGTAAAATCTTTCAAACTGATGGGACATATTTATTAAAGATAAGAAAATTATGTCATAAAGTATTTTATATAATCAGTTAACTAACTATGATCAACTATTTATGGGGAATTTATTAACTTTAACAGTTAAATTCCTGAATTCTTACAAAATTCTGTTTTATTTTTTTAGCTGGAAGTTCTTAAAATATTATTTTACACTATAATTATATTAAACTAAATTATCTTTAATAATTTTATTTGACGAGTTCCAACATGCAGGTAATGAATTTATTTATATTATTTTACTTGGCCTTGATCTTTGCATTACAAAGTGTCACTCAAAACTGTCTTAGAAATAAAAGTCCGTCTCATACGTAGTTTTGATATCTTAAAACAATATTACAACTCTGTATACTATGGTCTCTGAGAGGGTTCAATTTTCTCTGTGTCTCCTTGTTATTCTGATATCTCAAGCCACAGCCAATTCAGATGACCAATACCCAGTTTGCTTCACAGGCGCAGACTATGCCCCTGACAGCACCTACCAAACCAACCTCCATACCGTTCTTTCAAGGCTAACTTCCAACATTCAAATTGACTATGGTTTCTACAGTTCCTCCTATGGCCAAGACTCTGATAGAGTCTACGCAACTGGCCTCTGCAGAGGAGATATTACACCACATACTTGCCGTACTTGCCTCAACAACTCTAGTTTCTTTCTCCTAAATAATTGTACACATCAGAAGGAAGCAGTGGGACTGGGAGGATTTGATATTTGCATGTTACACTACGCAGATAACTCAATATCTGGATACCAAGAATCTGGATTCCGGTTCTGGTTTTGGTTTGAAACTAATGTAACAGATTGGGATGAGTACAGTTATGTTCTCAACAAGTTGCTGTCAACACTAAAAGTGAAAGCTGCAACAACTGAGTCCTCTCTAAACCGTAAATTTGCTTCTGGAAATGTAACAGCTTTGAGTTCTGAAACAGTATATGCTGTTGTTCAGTGCTCACCTGAATTGACAGTGGCAGAATGCAAGGACTGCTTAGATGGTGCATTCTCAGAGATACCGAAATACTGTAAAAACAGGTCGGGTTGTGGAATTACTAAAATAAGCTGTAACTTCAGATACGAGAACTCCAGTTTCTATGAGCCTATGGCTGATACAATAACGCTACAATTGTCACCACAAGGATCACCTCTTCCTCTTCCTTCTCCTTCTCCTCTTCCTTCTCCTTCTCCTTCTGTATATTCCTCAAAGAGTAATTATCATGGTATTGTTGGAACATGGTTACTACTTACAATTACATTATCACAAACACAGATGTTGCAGATGATTTATTTTCATTTATTGTTTTTTTTCATTATTCCAATGTAAGGAAAGAGACAGAAAAGTTTAACCTAAAAATCCATCACCTTTAATTTCATGGCAAAATTAAATTGACATATCTTCCAGAGAAGGACTGTATTAATCAGAATAGATATTGGGTTTATGCAGGAAAAAACAACAGATCACGGGCTGTCATCGCCATAGTTGTGCCTATTGTTGTCTTTGTTTGCCTGCTGATCTCTTTTTGCATCTATTTAAGAGTGAGGAAGTCAACAAAATATTTTGAGAGTAGGTTAAGATGTTTATCCATTTTAATGTTTGATGCAAAAGTAAATTAATATTTTCTCTTGTCCTCTAATTAGAGAATTTTTTTGTAAACATTTACTTTTTGCATGCTGCACTAGCAATTTTCATTGGACAAACCGGCCAGTCATAACTTAAAACTACATCTCTCATCTAGGTGAAGCTCAGGTTGACCATGAAATTAGACAAGCAGAGTCATCACAATTTGACTTTGACGCCATCAGAATAGCTACAAATAACTTTTCTGATGCAAACAAGCTTGGACAAGGTGGATTTGGACCTGTTTACAAGGTAAACATTACATCTTTACAAATGTAGTACCGCTAGTTAGTTGTCTAATTTTACATGAATAGAACACTGTTTCTATGACATCTTCAGGGCAATATCTTCAATGGAAAAGAAGTAGCAGTCAAAAGGTTATCAAGCAACTCTAGCCAAGGACATATTGAATTCAAGAATGAAGTGCAATTAATGTCAAAGCTTCAACACCGAAATTTAGTTAGGCTACTTGGTTTCTGTTTTGAAAGAGAGGAACGACTCCTTGTCTATGAGTTTCTTCCAAATAAAAGTCTTGACAAGATTATATTTGGTAAATTAGCTTAATTCTAAACTGGAAGTCTATTACATTATTTCTTTTACATGACTAAATGAATAAATGTTTTGACTCTATTTTAAAACACTAATGATTGTTCTTATGATTTGTTAGTATTTTAAGTAGAAATAGATAGAAGATGGGATGACTTATAATGTGACGTTGAAGGAGAATTTTAATAAATATAATAGGAAAAAGATAGAATAGTAGTGGACTGTGTAACTATGATATTGAAAAATAGAACATGCTTAAATTTTTTCTACATTTTCAATTGGTGATACAATTATCTATTCACAGACTTTTAAAGTTGGTAATGGTCCTTTCTAGATTTTTCAGTCTATGAATATTTTAGGCTTTCTTGGATTTATCTACCTAAATTTTTTTAGTCTAAGAATATTATAGACTTTCTTATATTTTAATATTATAAATTTATCTCCTTAGAATATTTTAGACTATCTTGTTTCTAAATTTTTTTATAAAGGTTTTAGTTGTTTCTTTTTATTTCTAAAAATTTGTAGAGCTCTCAACGTGATTGCATGCAGATCCCATTGAGCGTGGACATTTGGACTGGAAAAAACGCTACAAAATAATTGAAGGCATTGCACGTGGCCTTCTTTATCTACATGAGGATTCACAGCAGAGGATTATTCACCGTGATCTCAAATTAAGTAATATTCTTTTAGATGCTAACATGAATCCTAAGATTTCAGATTTTGGCCTGGCAAGGCTGTTTGTTGTGGATGAAACTCAGTTTAAAGCAAGTAAAATTGCAGGAACCTTGTAAGTATAAAAAATATCATAAGCTTTTTACTTTCTAGTCTGTTTCCTTAACTAATACAGATGGGGAGCATGGATTATTATCAAGAGAACATGAAATACTTGTATCAAATTGAGCGTCTCCTTACTGACATGCAGAGGATATATGGCACCTGAGTATGCAAGGCATGGAAAATTCTCTGTAAAGACAGATGTCTTTAGTTTTGGTGTAATGATACTAGAGATTATAAGTGGCCAAAAGAATGGTGGATTTCGTAATGGGGAGGATGTGGACCATCTATTAAGCTTTGTATGTCAACCGTCTTTATGTTCTTTTCCTTTTAAAGTTCATAATACATAATTAAGCATTAACTAATCCACTTGAAATGGTAGAGTGAAAAACTGAAACTAATATTTTGTTAGATGAAATACTTGCAGGCTTGGAAAAATTGGAGGAAAGGGACAGCAGATAATATTATAGATCCTGCCTTAAATAATGATTTGAGAGATGAAATAGTGAGATGCATTCAGATCGGGCTACTTTGTGTTCAAGAAAAGGTTGTTGATAGACCAACAGTGGCTTCAGTTGTGCTTATGCTTGATAGCTGCTCTTTCAATCTCCCAGTTCCATTGAAACCTGCCTATTTTATCGATGGAGGATGTGTATCAGACAACAAATTTTCGGGCTGCATTTCTGTGGAAACAGGATCAAATGAACAGAATAATTCTGTTGAAGCTTCTGCAAATGAGGCTTCGATTAGTAGTCTATATCCACGTTAGATATGAATCATATCACTACAGTTAAGGGTGTTACAATAATACTTGCTACTAACTGCACCAAACGAAATAGATTCTTGCTATTGCTAACAAGATACAAAAATTGTTCAACGGTAACATTTGAATGGAAATATTCATTAATCCCTATCCATATATTTTCTGCTAGCTTATGTTGTAATGCTTTGAGTATTATTATTTTTTTGTTAAAGAAATAATTGACCAATAATAATTTATGATATCTTAAAATTCTAAAATCACAGATAAATGAAAAAAATATTCTTCAAAATATAAATAAAAAGAGTTAATATTATATATATATATATATATATATATATATATATATATATATATATATAAGCAACTAAGCAAATGAGTATTTTATTTATCAAAAGCATACCAAGCTATACACACACACTCACAAAGGATTAAGATAGAATCCATTTTGGTATAAATTTTAAGTGACGAACAGATTGTGTCTTCATAGCTTCCATTAGGTAGCTTTAAGACTTGGAGGAAGATACATGATGAGAGTTTATTGAAGTTGGATTGCTTGGGCCTCCGGATTGAGAATTGAAAAGTATATATTATATAAATTGAAATGTAATAATTCCATGGGGCTTCATGGATTGGGCTCTTCTGTTGTAATTAGTTGATAAATTTTCTTGAGTGGGTTGGACTGGGGTGTGTCACTGTCATTAAAATAATAATAATATTAATAATGTTTTAGCTTATTATTAGTTTTTACTAATTATTATTATTATTATTATTATTATTATTATTATTATTATTATTATTATTATTATTATTATGGTTCTTGTTCTCGCTGGATTTTGAGGTGGTCCGAGCTCAACTCGACCCTGAGAAATCCGGCTGCGTGAGGGATTGGAATTCTCGTTGATTTGTATGAGTAATTTAGGTTTTATTTCGTGTGTCAGTTTTGAGTCCTCCATCAGTATTTATAGGGATCATAATTAGGGTTCCATATTCGTGGATTTCGTGGGGAAGGTTGCTTCAGGCCCAAGAATCCCGATATATCAGGGAAAAGATATTGTCCAGATTTGTCCAGAAATGTTCTGTTTATGTTCAGCTCGGTCCGATTGGTGAGGTGAGCCCGACGTTACTGGGGATGAGCTCGGTGCTCATCCTCAGCCCGGTACATCAGCCCCCCAAGCTCAGGCCAAGCGACTAATTGGCATAAGTTTAAGTCATGAGCTTGGTCTTCCGATGTCAAATGGCGGGAAACTGTCAAAACGGTTGGTATTCCTCCATTTAATTTTTATTAAGTTTTTTTATTTAATTTTATTTAAAGATTGGAAAAGGGGGGGTTTTTGCAGTTACCGTAATTTAGTAATTGTCCCTTCCCCGTAACGACTCTTTTTCGCTTTTAAGTAGCCCTTGCCCCCTTGACTTCCTCACTTCCCTCTTCATTTGCCCTTTCACCTTCTTGCTGTCATTTCTCTTACTCTAGGTTTTCCACTCTCGCATACAGAGTCTCCTTTGTTCCTCGTTTGCCTTTGTTCGTCACCTGTGCACTAAGGCTTGGTTCGAACGGAGCGTTTGTCTCTTCGTTGTCTTCACGTTTCGCCATTCCTCGCATTCTTCTGCCACCCATAGTGTAGAAAGTTTGATTCCCCCTTCCGTTTCGGGCTCGGATCCCGAATCAATGGAGGCTTCTTCCCCCTCCCTTGAGGTGTCCACGACGGAGGTCGATTCCGGGTCTGGACCCGCCTCTGCTGCTACCGAGGTCTCCCCTGCTGGGGCCGAGGTAAGGTCCATCAAAGGTGTCGTGGGGGCATCAAGCGGTGGAGGTACTGTCGAGGTCCCCTAGGCTGGGGCCGAGGCAACCGAGGGCTCCCTTGCTGGGGCCGAGGTCTCCCCTGCTGGGGCCGAGGTACGGTCTGTCGATGGTGCCGTGGAGGCATCCGGCGGCGGGGGATGCCCCTCCTGGCTCAGCCGAGGAAGGGATAGCGAGGGAGCCTGAGGAGGCCGACCTCGCTGTCCCCATCCCCGCCGACGAGCCTGATTTCTCGTGGCTCACAAGAGAAGTCTTTAGCCGAGCTAACGTTTATGATAGCGCAGAGAGAGTTCGAGCCCTTATAGATCGATACGAGATCGTGAGGGAAGGGTACAATGACGTGGTTCTTCTCGAGCTTCTTCTCGGACTTCTTCAATAAGATCGAGCTCCTCCCTGAGGGCGGTCATGTTGCTTGAGGATGTGTACGTCAACCTCCTCAGGGTTCAAATTGAAGCTCGAACTCGGATAACTCTACAGCCCAAGCTGTCATGCGACCAACAAGGTCAGGTCGCTGCAATATCTGTCTGACCGGATAGTCCGACCTTACAATTATATCATGGCTACGAAAGTAGTGTCGTAGTCGGCGAGCAGTGAAGACGAGGACGAGCACTAGCTTTTCTATGGTTTGATACTTGGTCTCCGCAGGTTGGAGTGTTCGGCTCACAAAGTACACCGACGTTTGAACTTTGTCAGTCTCCTTGACCAAGACTGACCTGATGGCGACCTCGAAAACTGCTAAGTAAACAAACAAAGGCAACTCAGGAAAAGGGCTAGTTAGGGTTGATATAGAGGCTATGTGTGTTTTTAGCTTGTCGAAGGCGGAGGCACATTCATTGTTCCATTCAAAGCGAGCTGAGCGTTTCAATAATGTGAACAGGGGTTTGCTTTGCTCAGCCAGCTTGGGCAGAAACCGAGATAGGGCGGCCAGGCGTCCGTTAAGTTTCTGCAAGTCCTTCAAGCAGGTCGGGCTGGGTATGTTGGTGATGGTCGTACACTTGTCCGGGTTGGCCTCAATTCCTCTTTGGGAGATCATAAAGCCGAGGAATTTACCCCCTCCTACGCCGAAGGCACACTTTTCCGGATTCAGCCGGATTTGATGTCAGCGTATTTCTGCAAAGATTTCTCTTAGATCGACAATGTGTTGAGCATGAATTTTCGACTTCACCACCATGTCATCAACGTAGACCTCCATATTACGTCCGATCTAAGCACTGAAAACCTTGTCCATTAGTCGTTGGTAGGTGGCCCCTGAGTTCTTGAGGCCGAAGGGCATAACCTGGTAGCAGTAGTTGGTTGTGGCCGACATGAATGCAGTCTCCGGTTCATCAGGGGGATACATCGGTATCTGATTGTAACCAGAGTAGGCGTCCAAGAAGCTGAATGCTTCATATCCTGCTGTGCTGTCCACTAATCGGTCAATGCTAGGTAAGGAGTAGGTGTCCTTGGGACAGGCTTTGTTCAAGTCGGTGTAGTCCGTGCACATCCTCCATTTCCCATTTGCCTTTTTGACCATCACGACATTTGCTAGCCAGGTGGTGTATATTATTTCTCTAATGAAGCGAGCTTCCAGGAGCTTACCCACCTCTTTCTGAACTACCAGGCGGCGCTCCTCGCCTAACTTCCTTTTTCATTGCGCCACTGGCCGAGCATGGGGAAGTAGGGATAATTTGTGGCACATGACATTGGGATCGATACCGGGCATATCGGATGGTTTCCATGCAAACAGGTTCACATTTTCATGCAGGGTTGATACGACTTCTTGGAGGAAGGAGGCCGGCATGGAGGTGTCGACCTTGGTTACTTGGCCCATTTCAGGGCCGAGTTGTAGTGGCTCAAGAGGCTCAGCAAATGATGGACGTTCCTCCTCAAACTCAGCCTGGGGATCGATATCCAGCGGTTCATCAGTACTGTTGTGGACCGAGCATATGTTCGAGGTAGGTCTCTTATCTTCTTTCTTGACGGAGTATGGTGTGACCTTCAGACTCCGAGCATAGCATACCCGGGCCGTCTTCGGGTCGGCCTTGATTGTGACTATTTTTCCCCTTTCCTCTGGGAACTTCATGGCCATGTGTGGCGTGGACACAATGGCTCCCAATTGATTGAGTGTTCTTCTGCCGATGATGACGTTGTAAGAGGTGTCGGCGTCGATCAAAATGTACTTGACCTCCACGGTTTTGTAAGCCTCGCTTCAACCGAAGGTAGTAAGTAGATCAATATAGCCCCTGGAATGGACTCTCTCTCCGGCAAAACCGAGCAGTGGCTCGGGGTATTGCTTGATGATGAACTCGGGCAACTCCAATTGTTTGAAGACGGACCAATATAGTAAATCGGCCGAGCTCCCTTGGTCGATTAATACTTTGCGAACCCGCCAGTTGGCTATGGTACACGAAATGACCATGGGGTCGGTCTGGTCGGGATGATCTATGCTGAAGTCGGCATCAGAGAACATGATGGATGGCAAGGTTCTCTTCTTGGGCGACCCTATGTGATTTACGCTTCTCGCGTGTCATTTTTGGGCCGAAGACGTAGCTCCTCCCCCTGCGAAGCCTCCAGCAATGGTGTTGATAGTCCCTTTTACCTTATCAGGATTCTGATCAGTTTCCTTACCCCAGCCTCTGTCCCTGCGTTTATTCCGGCTATCCCGGGTATCCCGATCTGAGTCCCGAGGCCGGGTCTTGGAGCTCGGCCCGGTGTACCTCTTAGGGTGTTTCTGCTCCTCTTGTACGAATCTTCGTAGCTCGCCCGATCTTATGAGTCGTTCTATGAGGTCTCGTACTTGGCAGCAGTCTTCGGTGGTATGCCCAATATTCTGATGGTAAGCGCATTGTTTGGTCGGGTCAGCGTCCGCGACAGATTGTGAAGCTTTAGGACGGCGAACTAAGTCTAACGTGCACGCTTCCCTAAAGACTGTCCTTGGATGCATTCAGGGGGGTGTACGAGCTGTACGAGTTGGCGTAGCGGTCTCTATTTGACTCCGCCCGACGGGAGGAGGACTTCTTTTGCTTGGGTGGACGACCATGCTCTCGAGCCCGGCGCTTAGCCTTAGTGTTTTCTTCTATGTTCATGAAGCAGGTATTTCGGGAACGGAGGTCGTTCATAATGACAGGAGGTTCAGCAAAAAGGGAGTCCGAGAAGGGGCCGAAGTTGAGCCCGGCCTGAATGGCGTGTAGTGCAACAACGGGGTGAAGGTTGGGTATAGTTCGGCAGACCAACGCAAAGCGGGCCATATACTCCCTGAGAGATTCCTTGTCTCCCTGTATCACATGATGAAGCGATATGGAGGTGGTAGACGTCGGTTTGGTGTCTGAGAACCAGGCATGGAAGTGCTCGAACAGGGAGTCAAAAGAGTCTACCGACATCGGAGGGAGTGAGTAGTACCAATCAAGGGATGTCCCTTTCAGGGTTGAGGGAAACATTCGACAGAGTACGTAGTCGTCTTCCACGGTCATGGCAGCCTGGGTTAGGAAGGCCCTCAAATGAGTAACTGGGTCCGTAGTTCCATCGTATTTGTCCTGGGACGACCATCTCCAAGACTCGGGAACCTGGGCAGAGAGGATGGTCGGGGTGAATAGGTGGAGATTCCAGACTTTACCAAGTACAAGTGTCCGAGGTCCGTGAACGGCTGAGCCTGGGAGGGACCTGGCCGGGATGAAGAGATAGCTGCACGAATCTGGGAGAGATCATGCCGGTGCGCGGAGGTTGACATGCATATCCTCCCCCGCAGTGCATGGGTTGTTGGGACCAACGCGCGAATTGGACCTGTCCTCCTCTCCATGTCTTGGTTCGTCATCCCGGTTGGGAATGAGGGGGGTCTTACCCGGAACTCCTTGGTTTCTTTGTCGTATGGCCTGTAATTCCAGAAGATCGGTTTCACGCTGTTGCTGGACGGTATCCAAGTTCGCCTGCGTGGTCTGCAAGACCCTCTCAGTCTCTCGATTCTGGGCTCGCAAAGCTTCCACGCGAGTATCCATCCACTCTTGAGCCTCTGCCAACGCCGCGTCCACTCGTGATTGTATGAGTTCCGCTATGGCGGGATCCACCACGGCGTTGGAGTGACTGCGAGTGCGAACCATCTGGGAGGGATGTGGGATTAAGAATTATCTGGTGGTTGTGGGATTAAGAATTATATTGCCCCACGGTGGGCGCCAAATGTTCTCGCTGGATTTTGAGGTGGTCCGAGCTTAGCTCGGCCCTGAGAAATCCGGCGGCGTGAGGGGTTGGAACCCTCGTTGATTTGTATGAGTAATTTAGGTTTTATTTCGTGTGTCAGTTTTGAGTCCTCTATTAGTATTTATAGAGATCATAATTATGGTTCCATATTCGTGGATTTCGTGGGGAAGGTTGTTTCAGACCCAAGAATCCCGATATATCAGGGAAAAGATATTGTCCAGATTTATCCAGGTATGTTCTGTTAATGTTCAGCTCAATCCGGTCGGTGAGGTGAGCCCAACGTTACTAGGAATGAGCTCGATGCTCATCCTGAGCACGGTACAGTTCTGATTCTGATTCTGGTTGTTCTTTCCCTCCATTTTTAATCTTTAAGAATTTTTTTTTTTATAAATTAGTTTATATATTTAGGCCAATTTGTTACGGGTCAGTTTCAATGCCTTGGTGCACAGGTCAGGCCTGTACGGCCTGTTTGACAGTTCAGCCCGTGAGCATGACGCTAGTCCCGCAGCGCGTGAAACTTAAAACGTGAGGACCGGGGAGAACGACCAAAAGGATGCCACATATTTAGATGGAGTTAACTATTAATCGTAAATTCCACGTAAAAGACAAATGGCCAACTTTCTCAACGTGGAACACAACTTCCTCCTCCCCCAATTTTCAACACAATATACTTTAACTAGAGTATATTATACACTTTCTAAATATGTTTTAATTAAAATTAGAATTAGAATATGCACCACGGAAATCTATGATTTTGACTGTAATATAAAACAATGCATCATTGTACCGTACGTGTTAGGTCAGAAAAGAAGAAGAAGAAAAAACACATGACTTAATTTTAAAAATAAAAAACTTGCACCAATGTTTTGATACTCAAATTGATTGACTTTTATAACATGTAGCCACGTGTTGGTCTTGATCTCTATTTAAAAACTTATATATAAAATGAGATTTAAACCTAGGATCTTTTATTATAGAGATTAAAAAGTTTTTTACTATATCATATAATTTTTAATTATTATAATCTCTTCATAAATATATTATATTAAAATTTTGAGATCAAAATAATTTTAATTATAATTAATCCAAAATCTTGACATTAATCCAGAATCTAAAATATTCTACAACTAAAGTAATTACAATAAAAATAAATAAACTGTATATTATATAATTAAAAAAACAAATTTATAATACATAATTATTATTATATAAAATATAATAATAATCATAATATGTAAAGTTTATTTACTTTTATGGTACATTGTGGGTTGGATTTACTCTTATTATACTTAAAAGATCCAATTAATGTCAAGATTTTAATATAATATATTTATGAAGAGATTACAATAATTAAAAGTTGTATGATGTAGTGGAAAACTTGTTAGTCTTTATAGTAAAAGGTCCTAGGTGCGACCGGCCTATTCTGGTAATTAGTTTCCAACTACACCCATATCAGTATTTTGTTTATCAAATTTTTCTATTTGGGTCAAAAAGCCTTTAAAATCTCATTGTCATAAAACAATATTTAATAAATTTTTATTAGTTATCCTAGTAAAATCTTTCAAACTGATGGGACATATTTATTAAAGATAAAAAATAATTAATAATGTAATAAAGTATTTTATATAATCAGTTAACTAACTATGATCAACTATTTATGGTGAATTTATTAACTTTAATAGTTAAATTCCTAAAATTCTTACAAAATTTAGATTAATCTTTTTAGATAGAAGTTTTTAAAATATTATCTTACGCTGTAATTATATTAAATTAAATTATCTTTAATACTTTTATTTTGACGAGTTCCAACATGTAATGAATTTATTTATTTTCTTTTAGTTGACCTTGACATTAACCTTGACCTTTGCATTACAAAGTGTCACTCAAAACTGCCTTAGAAATAAAAGTGCATCTCATACGTAGTTTTGATATCTTAAAACAATATTACAACTCTGTATACTATGGTCTCTGAGAGGGTTCAATTTTCCCTGTGTCTCCTTGTTATTTTGATATCTCAAGCCACAGCCGATTCAGATGACCAATACCCAATTTGCTACACAAACGCAGACTATGCCCCTAACAGCACCTACCAAACCAACCTCCATACTGTTCTATCAAGGCTAACTTCCAACATTCAAATTGACTATGGTTTCTACAGTTCCTCCTATGGCCAAGACTCTGACAGAGTCTACGCAACTGGCCTCTGCAGAGGAGATATTACACCACATACTTGCCGTACTTGCCTCAACAACTCTAGTTTCTTTCTCCTAAATAATTGTACACATCAGAAAGAAGCAGTGGGACTGGGAGGATATGATATTTGCATGTTACACTACGCAGATCGCTCAATATCTGGATACCAAGAATCTGAATCGCTGTTCTGGTTTTGGTGGGAAAGTAATGTAACAGATTGGGATGAGTACAGTTATGTGCTCAACAAGTTGCTGTCAACACTAAAAGTGAAAGCTGCAACAACTGAGTCCTCTCTAAACCGTAAATTTGCTTCTGGAAATGTAACAGCTTTGAGTTCTGAAACTCTATATTCTGTTGTTCAGTGCTCACCTGAATTGACAGTGGCAGAATGCAAGGACTGCTTAGATGGTGCATTCTCAGATATACCGAAATACTGTAAAAACAGGTCGGGTTGTGGAATTACTAAATTAAGCTGTAACTTCAGATACGAGAACTCCAGTTTCTATGAGCCTATGGCTGATACAATAACGCTACAATTGTCAACACAAGGATCACCTCTTCCTCTTCCTTCTCCTTCTATATATTCCTCAAAGAGTAATTATCATGGTATTATTGGAACATGGTTACTACTTACAATTACAATATCACAAACACATACGTTGGAGATGATTTATTTTTATTTATTGTTTTTCTCATTATTCCAATGCAAGGAAAGAAAGACAGAAAATTTTAACTTAAAAATCCATCACCTTTAATTTCATGTCTCTATTTAATTTCATGACAAAATTAAATTGACATATCTTCCAGAGAAGGATTGTATTAATCAGAATAGATATTGGATTTATGCAGGAAAAAATAACAGATCACGGGCTGTCATCGCCATAGTTGTGCCTATTGTTGTCTTTGTTGGCCTGCTGATCTCTTTTTGCATCTATTTAAGAGTGAGGAAGTCAACAAAATATTTTGAGAGTAGGTTAAGATGTTTATCTATTTTAATGTTTGATGCAAAAGTAAATTAATATTTTCTCTTGTCCTCTAATTAGAGAATTTTTTTGTAAACATTTACTTTTTGCACGTTGCACTAGCAATTTTCAATGGACAAACTGCCCAGTCCTAACTTAAAACTACATTCCTCATCTAGGTGAAGCTGAGGCTGACCATGAAATTAGACAAGCAGAGTCATCACAATTTGACTTTGACACCATCAGAATAGCTACAAATAACTTTTCTGATGCAAACAAACTTGGACAAGGTGGATTTGGACCTGTTTACAAGGTAAACATTACATTTTTACAATTAAATTTATTTGTATATCAAAATGTAGTACCGCCACTTAGTTGTCCAATTTTACATGAATAGAACACTGTTTCTATGACATCATCAGGGCAATATCTTCAATGGAAAAGAAGTAGCTGTCAAAAGGTTATCTAGCAACTCTAGCCAAGGAGATATTGAATTCAAGAATGAAGTGCAATTAATGTCAAAGCTTCAGCACCGAAATTTAGTCAGGTTACTTGGTTTCTGTTTTGAAAGAGAAGAACGACTCCTTGTCTATGAGTTTCTTCCAAATAAAAGTCTTGACAAGATTATATTTGGTAAGTTAGCTTAATTCTAAACTGGAAGTCTATTACATTATTTCTTTTGAAAGACTAAATGAAGAAATGTTCAGACTCTATTTTAAAACATTAATGATTGTACTTATGATTGCATACAGATCCCACTGAGCGTGGACATTTAGACTGGAGAAAACGCTACAAAATAATTGAAGGCATTGCACAGGGCCTTGTTTATCTTCATGAGGATTCACAGCAGAGGATTATTCACCGTGATCTCAAATTAAGTAATATTCTTTTAGATGCTAACATGAATTCTAAGATTTCAGATTTTGGCCTGGCAAGGCTGTTTGTTGTGGATGAAACTCATTTTAAAGCAAGTAAAATTGCAGGAACCTTGTAAGTATCAAAAATATTATAAGCTTTTTACTTTCTAGTCTGTTTCCTTAACTAATACAGATGGGGAGCATGGATTATTATCAAGAGAACAGGAGATACTTTTATCAAATTGAGCGTCTCCTTATTGACATGCAGCGGATATATGGCACCTGAGTATGCAAGGAATGGAAAATTCTCTGTGAAGTCAGATGTCTTTAGTTTTGGTGTAATGATACTAGAGATTATAAGTGGCCAAAAGAATAGTGGATTTCGAAATGGGAATAATGTGGAACATCTAATAAGCTTTGTATGTCAACCTTCTTTTTGTTATTTTTCTTTAAAAGTTCATAATACATAATTAAGCATTAACTAATCCACTTGAAATGGTAGAGTGAAAAACTGAAACTAATATTTTGTTAGATGAAATACTTGCAGGCTTGGAAAAATTGGAGGAAAGGGACAGCAGATACTATTGTAGATCCTGCCTTAAATAAGGGATTGAGAGATGAAATAGTGAGATGCATTCAAATCGGGCTACTTTGTGTTCAAGAAAAGGTTGCTGATAGACCAACAATGGCTTCAGTAGTGCTTATGCTTGATGGCTACTCTTTTGCTCTACCAGTTCCAAATCAACCTGCTTATTTTATGACAAATAGTTGTTTATCAGACATCCAGTTTTTGGGGAGCAGTTCTGTGGAAACATTATCAAATAAACAGAAAAGTGACTCTGCTGATGCATCAGCAAATGAGGCTTCAATTAGTAGTCTATATCCTCGTTAGATTTGAATCATATGGTTATAGTCAAAGGTGACATTCATAACTATAATTAAATGTACCCAGAGAAACAGATGCCTGCTGCTTGCTATAGCTAAGAATATAGAAGAATTGTTCAACACCATTTCGGTGAAAAGATTCAATGTACTGATTATCCTTATCCAAATTCTTATCTCTGTTTCTGTTGTAATTAGGAAATTTCACAGAAATTGGGTTGTTAGTACTCCTAATCCTACTTTCTTTACACACACGGCAGAAATAAACATTCTCTTCTTCCTTGAAATTGGAATAAGTTGGACAGATTTTGTTATTTTGAATTTGTAAATTTAATGCCCGTTCTTGAAACAAAGCCACACATCTACTATGCAGGGATGGATATCCGAATTCGAAAAAAACAAGTGAAAAAAAGAGACATAAATAAAAAAAACACTTTCAAAAACTAATTTTGTAAAAAATGGTTAAGAATTCCGGTTGAGAAATCCGAATTCTAAATAGGATTTGATAAAAAACAAAAAGAACATGTTGTAAATCCCGGTTCCCTATACCCGAATTTTCATCATAGTTAGGATATTTTCCAGTAATTGGAACTTCATTACTGATTTGTTTAAGGTGGCTTGATCTTATTATCATGTGAGCAGTCAAACAGCAGAGTTTCAAAACAATATGTTGTTCAGCAGTTCAGACTATTGGTGTTGTGTTTTGATCCTGTGTAAATGCAAGATAATTGCAACGGGAATTCGGGAAACCAGATTTTGAACGCCAATATTAAAGAAAAATGTTAGTGCAGAGATAGCATAAAGCTACGGTACTAGTAGAAGAGTCATAACATACACTTCAAGACCAGCTGAAGGTCATATCACAGGTTTTAGTCTCAGCTTAAACAAATGTATAGTATATTTAAACAAGATATTGCATGAACAAATTATATGAATTCCAAGACATTGTATTTTGGTTTAAGACCCAAAGCATTGATGATGAATGAATATTGCCCCCATGACCAAAATCTAGCGAGGGTATAGCTCAGTAATTGAAGCTTCATTTCCTGATTCCTGAGTTGATTTAGTAGTCAATTCACTTGATCTTGTTTCCCTTGAATTGGACCCGAATGACTGCGAGGCTGGAAGGCTTCTAGTTCTACTGCTCACATAAAATGCAGGTTGAGAGGGAACTGGGAGACTGAGAGAAGAGCTATTAAGCATGAGCATAATGGTAGCCATGGTTGGTCTCTCAGCTAAATTTTCTTGAACACAAAGCAAACCAATATGGATGCATCTCAACATTTCATTTCGTGAATTGTTTCTTAATGATGGATCTACAATATTTAGAGCTGTCCCCTCTCTCCAGTTTCTCCATGTCTGAAAACAAATTGTTATTAGACCACAGATTCCACTTCTACATTAATGTTTTGAACCATATAATATTCTAATCCATATTTTTAAATGGCAAAGAAGAAATAACTGAGAAAAAGAAGACTTACGAAGCTCAGTAGATCCTCTACATTCTCCCCATGACGAATGCCACTGTTTTTCTCACCACTTATGATCTCAAGAACCAGTACACCAAAACTGAAGACATCTGATTTCACTGAAAATTGCCCATGGAGTGCATACTCTGGTGCCATATATCCACTACATGCCAATACGGAAAGGTCTAATTAATCATAGATGTTATAACTCTTCCTAAGGACATAAATTCTCATTCTGTTTCAGTGGTTAATCCCAATGATATTCATAACAAAGATTGAAATTCTCCCCATCGAGTGAGAGTTCTTCTTGACAGTTGATTGAAATCAAACTCTTAACAATTGATAAGCTACAGGATATTCTAATACTTACTAGGTTCCAACTATTCTATTTGTATTTGCTTGAGTTTGATCCACTAACACCAGTCTTGCCATGCCAAAATCTGCTATCTTGGGATTCATCTCTTCGTCTAAGAGAATGTTGCTTGCTTTGAGATCACGATGTATAATACGCAATTGAGAATCTTCATGGAGGTAGAGAAGACCTCGACTAATACCTCTAATGATTTTGTAGCGCACTTCCCAATCGAACTGTGCTTTCTTTGTCAGATCTGTATATACAGTCATGATTTGTAGTGGTATATGAATATTTAGGCTTGTCCTGAACCAGAAGTTAAATATAGAGCGACAGTCTAATTATGCAATATCAGACCTACCAAATATGAAGTAATCAAGGCTTTTATTAGGAACAAATTCATAGACAAGTAGCCTTTCTCTTCCTTCCAAACAGAAGCCAAGTAGCTGAACTAAATTTCGGTGCTGAAGCTTGGCCACTAGAAGCACTTCATTTTGAAATTCGGTATCTCCTTGGCTGGATTCTCTTGACAACCTTTTGACTGCAATCATCTGTCCATTTGCGAGCATACCCTGAAAATATAAATCTGTCATGTGAATAGTTTGCTAATTGAGGGTATAGCATGTTTAGATGAAGTGATGGGTATCTGAAACATAAATTTTACAGAGTTAATTACCCAGTAAACAGCTCCAAATCCACCTTGTCCAAGTTTATTAGAATCAGAGAAGTCTTCTGTTGCTACTCGTATTGTGTCAAAGTTGAATTGCAATGACTCAGCAATCTTAATTTCGTCATCATTTTCATCTTCTCTAACTTCACATGCGAAACGAAATTAAACCAGTGAGCCTTTCAAATGTTATAACACAAGCATAATACTGTTGTTGGTGCAGTCAAAATAGAAAATCTGGAGGTTAATTTCTGAAACCCAAACACATAAGGTATGTATCTCCCTATTTCTTACCTTCTCAGCAGTGACTCTATTCATGGCTTGAATTATTTAAAAGAATCATATTTTGTCTGTTACAGATTGTATGTAGTTTAACAAAAAATATTATTTATTGGAAAGATTTACTCTAAATTATGGCATATCATATATGCCTTTCTACAAAGATCTATCTATATATTTCATTGTAACAATGCAGGACAAAGTTGAAAATAAAAACGACACAGTAAATTGATAGTTGGACTTGCCTAAAAGATTTTTCCTTGCCTTTCGCCTCCTTAAATAAAGGCAGAGATAAATGAGCAGTACAACAACCACAACAGTCGGCACAATTACTGCAATGATAATTATTGTCGTATTGCTGCTTCCTGCAAAAAGAAAAGAAAAAGAACCTCTGCTCAGTTAGACATTTCTAGGATTAACGATGATAAAAAATACGACCCTGCTGTGAGGAAGAAGTATTTTATGTGTAAATTGTAGATGAGCTCAAAAAAAGTTTAGAGTTGCATCATTTTTCGCATCCTAACAAAAATTTTTCTCCTTTTAGTTCATTAACCAGTGTCCTAGAGATACTTGTTAGCATTTGCCTGAAAAATATTACAATGTCTAATTACTAATTACAGAGAAAACCGGGAACAGATACAAGCACCTCTCACTCATTAAGTCAGGTTCTGTATTCAGTTTGAGTGGCTTGTCTCAACTGTAATTATTAAGTTTAATCAATTAAGTATATTAATGACAAGTACCTTTCTGTGAAGTATTATTGGACGTAGGAGGTGCTGATGCTGGAGATGGTGGTGGTACCTGTGGGTCTAACGTAGGTGTATTTTCGAAGAAGCTTGCACTTTCAAATCTAATATTACAACTGGGTCTAAGAACTCTACCACCTATCTTGTTCTGACAACAATCTGGGATTTCTGAGATAGCCCCATCCAAGCAATCATTGCAGTCTTTCTCAGACAAATCGGGGGTGCACTGAACAAGACCATAGATGGTTTGAAAATCTGAAGCAGTTGCATTATCCACTGCATACTTACGCCGAGAGTCACCTGATGCAGCTACAGCTTTGAGCTTCCTCATTAAGTTTATAAGCGCTTGATTGAACTCATCCGCGTTCGTTACATTGTTTGTGTTATGCAAATAGAAGCCAGGAGAAGTTTCCATGAGGCCAAATATATCACGGTGAGAGTAGCGCAACAAGCATTTGTTAGTTTTCAGCCACAGAAGTGCCTCTTTCTGGTTTGGACAAAGCTGTTGAATAGTGACACTGGAATTTTTGAGGCAACTGCGGCACTCATCTGCCTTAACATCTCCTCTGCATAGCCCAATGGCGTATACTTTGTCAGTGTCTAGGCCATATGAGAAGTTGTAGAAACCGTAGTTAATTTGTGTGTTGGAATAGAGAGTTGTTAAAAGGGTGTTGAGATTGGTGTTATAGGTGCTATTGGCTGTGTAGTTCCCTTTGTCATTATCACAGGATGCAGTGTTATACTGGGCGCTAGCTTGAGATATGAAATTTAGAAATAGACAACAAAGAAAGAAAAGAATCATGCTAGAAACGTTAGCCATAGGTATGATCATATTCATGCATGAATGAGTATCTATTGACTAAAGGGTGCTGCTGTTACTTTATAACCAAAATTTTCTTCAATCATATGCATGATATTAGTTCCGGTAGTTTATATAGTATTTTCTATATTTTTATGTAATGATTTTCAGTGACTTGGTTAATGCAGGTTAAAGACCAAACAAAAATGTATATTTTTACTCTACAAAGATTTTAACATATATATACTATATTTAACGAGTACTTTGAAACAAGTAAGCTTTTATGGTCAGAACTAACTCAATATTCCATGAACCAACTCTGTGAAATTTGGAATATCTTGCATTCTTAATAGTCAAAATTCAAAGGTTTTGAAATAATAGCCCAAGTTTTCGGACAGAATAATTGGGACAGAAGCGCGTAAAGACAATAGAGTGAAAAGAAATAAAGAATACAGTCGATCGTCAAAAAGAAAAGGATGGAAGACAATTATTTTCTATCCACTAACGAGAATATAGTTTTCTATGACAACGTGTGATTATTTTATATTTTTTTTGTACATGTAAAATTAGAGAATTTTACTTTTGATCCATGTAAAAAAAAATTATTTAATTTTGATGATTTTGATCTCTTCTGTTACGTAACACCTACTAGTAAACATCTATATTGATAGAATGACTATTCCAAATTATATTTACTAATGTCTATGGTATAATGTTAGCATGATATATTTTTATTAACTTTTTATATCGTTCAAATGAATTATATTCCTTAAAAAAGAATATTAGATACCAAAAACAATTATTTCTAATTATATAAAGATGAAAATTAAGGAATTAATTTTCACGAAGACTAAAAATAAAATTCACTCATTTTACAAGGACACGAAAAAGGAACATTAAGTTTTAGAGGAATAAAATCTAAAGAAAAATTTTATATGTTTCCTTTTTTAGTTAATATAAATTACTATTTTTGGTAATATAAGGTAATGTTAAACATGTTCTAATTTTTGGAAAAGAAATTATAATTTAATACTATTTTTATTATTTGACTAAATCCACATCTAAATTATTTTTTCGAAATAATGATGTTCAAAAAATATTTTATTCCTTGCTATACTAGCTTTGTGGCACAGGACTTTTGGTTCACTGAATCAGGCAAGTCCGTAAGTGTTAAAGAATAATTTATTTAGGTCGGATATATGCAAATTGCAAAACTTTCCGTGTCCCATAACAGTGTGTATTTTTTTTATGGATATAAAATAGCCAATAGGGTTTTTTTTTTTTTTTATCAATATAAAATAGCCAATAGGTGTAATAAAATAAACTAAAAAATCAGAATTATTGCACATTAAGGAAAAAAAGCTACAAATACTCAAAATTTCCAGAAGTGAACATGTGAACGTTTAAAGGTATGGTTGATAGTTTCAACTTTCAAATGAACTAGAAGACATTGAATGTACAAGTCTTTTCTCTGGTTCCAATAATGGGACCGAAAAGCTTATCAATCTTCCCTAGTTTCTAACTTTTATTTTATTTTATTCCTCTTGTAGTTTCTAACAGCTTGTACAGTTGTACTTAATTATGTCTTATTCTTACTGAATTGTCTTATTGTAGTTAAATATTGTAACGTGTATAGTCCACGAGTCAATTTCCAATTGCCAAGGAATATTCATCATTGGGGCCTATCATATATTAAAATGAAAAAGATAGCAATGGCATACATCATATTTCTTGTCAATTATCTCACGTGATCCGAGTTTGATCAATCTTTTACCCAAGACTTTAGTTCTGTACAATCATTTGGCAAGTGGACATGTGAACGTGTAGAAATTTGATTGTTCAGCATTTGAATCAACCATTATATTATTTGTTATAATCTCTACCTTCGTCAAGCACGCTGATTCCGACCCTTATATATAATTCACCACGGCAGTTTCTCAACACTTTAAAACGTTGACTTTTGACTGGTGTTTCATTAAAATAAAAAAATAATTAATATTTGAAAATTATGTAGAGAATAATCTTATTTAATGTAATTAGTTATGTAAAATTTAAATTTAAAATTATTAATTAAATTAAAATAACCTCATGAAGAAGTAATGATGGATGCTTGCATTCTGAAATCCTTGAACGTGTACAGTCCACGTCAATTGAATGTTATCAAAGAAATCATCATCGGCGTTTCCAGGGTTTGTCTAAGACTTGGTCAACTAAAATGACAAAAATTGAAAATCAAAATATTTTCATTATTTTGAATCCACAAGCTTTCGAAGAAGATTCCCAACAAAATTAAAAATTGTCGTCAATAGATTTCAATTAACAGAATTCAAAAAAATAAATATACGTATACACTTATATATCGAATGAGACATATAAGTTTGATGGACAATATGATTTCTTTTACGATGAAATATTTAATAGACAACTAGTTATAAAATATGAAGATAGAAAAATATGTATATGTATATATGAATTTTCTGCGAGTGAGTTGATTGGTTATCTGTTTATTCTATTTCGGTGCGAAATAATATTCTTATTTCACGTCACCCTTCAATATTAGAAATAATATTCTTATTTCACATCACCCTTCAATATCAGAAATAATATTCTTATTTCACATCACCATTCAATATCAGAAATAATATTCTTATTTCACATCACCATTCAGTATCAAAAATAATATTCTTATTTCACATCACCCTTCAGTATTAGAAATAATATTCTTATTTCACATCACCCTTCAGTATCAGAAATAATATTCTTATTTCACGTCACCCATCAACTTTTAAGCAAGTTATACATAATTAAATGAACAAGGTTATGGCTTGAACTTTCAAATACACTATTAGTCTACTGGGACATAGGGTGTATATAATGAAAAAAACCTTAGTCCATTAATTTGAGCTTGCAATCAATATTCTCTTTGTTACATCCCATTATTTCACAATTTCAATATGGCTGCTAAGGCCATAGTTTCTAAAAGCTTGCTTTTATTTCTTCTCCTCCTTGTCATTCACATTACTCTAGCCACAGCCCAGCCACCATTTGTAAAATATTATTGTATTGACAAAAATGGCAACTACACTGCTAACAGCACCTACCAGAACAACCTCAACACCCTTTTATCCAACCTCTCTGCCAACACTGAAATTGACTATGGCTTCTACAATCTCTCCAATGGCCAAAACTCTGACAAAGTCAACGTTATTGGTATGTGTAGAGGAGATCTTAAGCTACAAGCTTGCCATAGTTGTCTCAACAATTCAATAGCCCTTCTCACTAGGCAGTGTCCAAATCAGAAAGAAGCAATAGGGTGGTATAATGAGTGCATGTTGCGCTACTCTAACCGCTCAATATTTGGAACTGTGGAATATGAACCTCCATATATTATATGGAATAAAAGAAATGCAACAAATGCTGATGAGTATAACGAAGTTGTTGGAGAACTTCTTAGAAGTCTAGGAGGCAAAGCTGCTGCCGGTGATTCTCACCTCAAGTATGCACAAGCAAACGAAACAGGTCCAGGCTTTCAAACTGTATTTGCTCATACGCAATGCACACCTGATTTATCAGAGATAGATTGTAATCAGTGCTTGTTCGGAGCAATATCTTACATCCCAACATGCTGCGCCGGCAAGGTGCGTGGCAGAATTTTTTATCCGAGTTGTAATCTTAGATTTGATACCACACCATACTTTACTCCTATGACGGATGCACCGCCACCGTCAGTGACACCGCGAGCAGTTCATTCTCCTCCTCCTTCTGCCTCTGCCACGTCCAGAAAAGGTTCCCATCATGACATGAATGTTTGATGCCACTTAACTCTAATCTACTTATTTTTGCTGCATCAAACACTGACTAAAAGTATTTTATACATATTAGTTATTCAACTTTGAATTTTTCCATTTCGGAGCTCGTTTTCTTTCACAATCGGATAGGCTTCTACTTTTTGTGGTTTCACTAAAATTTTACAAGCGGGATCTTTCATGTTATTATTCTTAATATGCAAATAATTTTGCAGGTAAGAGCAACTCATGGCGAACTGTCATTGCCGTAGTTGTGCCAATTGTTTCCATTATGATACTCGTCACCTTTACGTGCATCTATTTAAAAGGAAGGAAGCCAAGGAACAGAAACTATTTTCAAAGTAAGTCTAATATACTTTTTTCTCATTACGGTTATTTTTTATAAATTAACACCATAGACTAAAAATTTTTTGGTGTTAATGTTGGAACTTGGAAATAATTCTTTTTAGTTCTTACTACCAATCAAGCAAATAAAAATTGTATAGTACATATGCAATAAAATCTGTAGCTTAAGATGAATAATTCAATCATCAGGAAAAAAATTCTTGTACATAGGCTGCAGTTCCAATCCTGGATATCATTTAAAGAGCTCACTTAAACTCACATTCTGCAGATGAA
The DNA here is from genome assembly GCA_026586105.1 of Hylodesmum podocarpum. NCBI lineage: Eukaryota > Viridiplantae > Streptophyta > Magnoliopsida > Fabales > Fabaceae > Hylodesmum > Hylodesmum podocarpum. The sequence goes on along the minus strand of JALJEV010000426.1, from coordinate 250,912 downwards.
TCAGAATCTGAGTATGAAATTGAACCTACTGAGACATTACAATTTGACTTCCAAACCATCATAGACGCAACAGATAACTTTGCAGATGCAAATAAGCTTGGACAAGGTGGGTTTGGACCAGTTTACAAGGTAAGATAACGCACAAGATTGAGCTACCTAAACATATATAAACTTTTTGTCACAACGTGTTTGCTTAAGTAGCTGGAAGTGTATTAAACACAGCAAAACTCTTGTACATTTTCAGGGTAAGCTTCCCAATGGCAATGAAGTTGCTATCAAACGGTTGTGCAGGGGTTCTAGCCAAGGCGATATAGAATTTAAAAATGAACTGCTATTAGTAGAAAAGCTTCAACACCGAAATTTAGTAAGGCTATTGGGCTTTTGTTTGGAAATAGGAGAAAGGATACTAGTATACGAGCTTCTTCCCAATAAAAGCCTTGATTACTTCATATTTGGTATAACTCTAATTTCTTCTGCTTGATTTCCCTGTATGTCCATGACATTTTTATTGCTAGAAATATCAAAAGAAATATTTTGAACATAATTTAAAACATTGTGTCTCGTTTGGCATGTAGATCCAGTTAAGCGTTTGTATTTGGATTGGGAAAGACGTTACAAGATTATAGAAGGTATTGCTCGAGGTCTTCTTTACCTTCATGAAGATTCAAGACTGCGCATTATTCATCGTGATCTCAAAGCAAGCAATATACTGTTAGACGAAGAATTGAATCCTAAGATATCAGATTTTGGCATGGCAAGATTGTTTGCCGCAGACCAAGCTCTTGGAAATACACAGAGAGTTGTTGGAACCTAGTAAGTATCATAATATGGTAAAAGCAATTTTCTTTCTTCTAAAACTTTGTATGTTGTCTATCTTATCAAGTTTGTACATGTTATTATGCAGTGGATATATGGCACCTGAATATGTAATGCATGGACATTTTTCAGTGAAGTCAGATGTTTTTAGTTTTGGTGTACTAGTTCTTGAGATAGTGAGTGGTCGCAAAAATGGTGATATCCGTGACAGCGGTCATGTAGAACATCTAATAAGCTTTGTAAGATTGCAATCTTCAACTCACAATCTTATTGATTTTAAAACAGTCCATGACATTGTACTAATTCTTGCAGGCATGGAGGAACTGGAGAGAAGGGACTGCCTTAAACATTGTAGATCAAACACTGCACGGTAGTTCAAGAGATGAAATAATGAGATGCATCCATATTGGATTACTGTGTGTTCAAGAAAACGTAGATAATAGACCAACCATGGCAACCATTGTAATCATGTTTAACAGTAACTCTGTCACTCTTCCAGTGTCCTCACAACCTGCATATTCTATAAATGGCAGGGGTCCATCACATGAATCAAGAAATAACTCTATGCAAGCATCATCAAATGAGGCTTCAATTAGTGAGCTAGATCCTCGCTAGATTTTAATGTAGTGGTGACACTCAGAAGTGTTACTTACTGATTTTAGTTCAATTCTCTCATGCCAAAATATGATGCGAGGCTTTTGGTTTTCCTGCATCAATCAATCAACTCCACATGACTGTTTTTTCCCTGTAAGGGTTGCTATTTTATACATGATGTTGTTGAAATATAATTTATATATGATACCTCGATAAGGATCGCAACTAATCAGACAAAGCTGTATATAACTACATACGAATTATTATAAGAAACGTGTTCATGTTATAAACGATTCATGAAAAAAATATTTATTACAAGAAAAAAAAGTGAAAGGAAAAACTGAGAAGATAGGAAGAAGAAGAATTATTAAATACTAAAATTAATTAAAGGTTGAGATTTCATCATTTTTTAGAAAATGGAGAGAATATTTTTTGCTGTTGGCTAGTGATTTGATAAGACAAATTGATCAAAATAAAAAAGTATTTGTCAAAATAACATTGAAATAAGTTAAAGGCCACCATTGAGCTTAAGGCCACCCCTTTTACTAAGACATAACTATTTTCATTTATGAAACAATTAAATGATAAAAAAACATGAGATTATTTGTATTTTTTTGCAATTTTTTATTAATATGAAATAAAACTTAAAATAAATACCATTTAAATAGTAAAAATTACATAAGTAATAAAAGCTACCATTTAAAAAAAACAATAAAATACATGGCTATTAAAAAATAGATAACAAAAACAATATTTAGGGTGGGGTTAATCAGTGGTGATTGAAAGATGGGAAATTGATATGGGATTGGGAGCATAGGAAATAGAAAATTGATCATATTTGGGTTATTTTATGGGTTTAGTAAGTTCGGAGAATTTTAAGAATTTGCATTAGTAGAAAATTCATTATTTTGCATCAAAATGAAGCAAGGATTGGTAATAGATTTTCGTTCATTGGGTGAAAACAAATGAGAAAAATGGTTTACAATTTGAGAATATGTGAGTAAAAAAAATAGGTGGTGTGATAGAACTCTGAGAGAATGTGAAAATAAAAAGTAATTTAATGGAGAACAAATAAGAGACATGAGAGGATTGATAGTGTAAAAAAAAATCATGATACATTTTGGCATTTATTTATTGTAAGAAAAAGAGCTAATTCTTTTTTATTATCATTCTAATTTTTTAACGTTAAAAAACAGTAATAAATTCAACGGTAATATTTGTAGAAGTACAATAGTCATAGTGAGGCTGCAGTGAAAATGTAGATGTACCAAATTATCAAAGTCATCTGTTTTTGTTTTTTTTTTCAGTGTTTTTAATTATTTAAAGTATCAAACTGTGGCCCACATACATGTGAGGATTCTTATTTCTTTAATACACGAACTGTTGAGATTATTGCCTCGTATTTTATGACCCACCGTTGCTCTTTCTCTTAATAAAACATAAAACAGTTGAATAAAAAAAAATGTAGACATTTTAACATGGAAAAGGACTATAACTTAGGATAAAATGCTAGATTTATTAGGATACAAACAAAGTCCTACATCTGAAAAATAAAGGATGTCAAAAACAAATCCGTGGGTGCTTAGGCGCAAAGCAGAAAATATCTTACTATTAGGGAAATGTGTGTGAAAAGTCTTGGCCCAACAAGATTTTATCTTGCAATCAAATGATTTAAATTTATATTGTCCACCCCATGAGACCTAGGAATTAAGGTAAGAAACATGAGATTTTCTAGCAGCCTCTTGACCTATTCTTGAGTTGATGCTGATCCAGTTGTGTATTCCCTTGATCTTGTTGCCCCTACATTAAATCCAGGTTCTAAAGGTGCTTCCAGAGGGAGTGTAGGGCTAGTAAGCACGGTTAGAATGAAACTCACGGTAGGTCTAGCAACTACATTTTCTTGAACACAGAGTAACCCAATGTGGATGCATCTCGTTATTTCATGTTGTGGACCGTTGTTTAATGTGGGATCTACGATATTGGTAAATGTTCCTCTCCTCCAATTTCGCCATGACTGCATCAATTTGCTCAGTTACATATATTATTAGTTAGATTCAATTTCTATAGTAATATAGATTAACATGCAAGCTTTTCTAATTTCATACTTCAATTCTAACAACGAAGATAAATGAAAACAAAAGGATGACTTACAAAACTCAGTAGATCCTCTATATTCTCTCCACGAGGAATGCAACTATTTTTCTGGCCACTTATAACCTCAAGAATCAATACACCAAAACTGAAAACATCAGACTTTTCTGAGAACTTTCCATGCACTTCATACTCAGGTGCCATGTATCCTCTACATAAGAGTATAGAGTATGACAAAGGTTAATTAAGAAAAATCTTTTGTCATTCATCTTCAACTTTTACCCAGTTTTCAATTTCTAAGCCCAATGATATCATCAACAACTAATATGAGCTATAAACATCAGAATACTTACTCCGATCCAACCACACTTTTTGTAATTTTATGAGTTTGTGTTGAAAGTTCTACAAATTTCTAAGAAATAAAAAGAAAAATCTAGATTCATATGAATAGTACTATTCATATGAATAGTACTGTTCATATGAATAGTCAAACGTTTCTGCAAGTTTCCAGCATAGGCGGTGAATCTGCTGGTCAAAGATGGCTGCTGACAAATATGTCAAACATTGCTGCACGGCAAAAGAAAAATCTAGATTCATATGAATAGTACTATTCATATGAATAGTACTGTTCATATGAATAGTCATAGGCGGTGAATGTTTTCTATAAATAGGTGTTTGATAGATCAGAAAATGTAGAAGATGTAGAGAAAAAAAAAAAAAAAACAATCAAGTTCTACTTCTCAATATCAAGAGCTACACGGTCAACTACTATATCTACTTTTTCCTACTACATCTATTAAAATTCTCCTTCAACATAACATACTTACTATCACACTACAAATCATCCCAACTTCTATCTATATCTATCTCAAAATACTAACAAGTGGTATCGAGCTACGTTCGATCATACATTGGGCGTAGTTATATTTTTCACCTATTGTTCCAAAAATTTCCCAAGTACTTCTAAACATTTCCCTTGTTCTCTTTAACCCACTTCTATATATTTCTAAGCTATGGCTAACACCTCGCAACCCTCATCTATCATTGTCCCTATTTTTAATGGCGAAAACTATGATTTTTGGAGCGTAAAAATGAAGACATATTTTTGCTCCCTAGATTTGTGGGACATTGTAGAAGAAGGATTTACTACTCCTACAGAAACTACAACTCTTAATACAGCCCAAAGAAAAGAGTTGAAAGAGAATAAACAGAAAGATTCCAAGGCGTTATTCACTCTACAACAAGCAGTGTCTGATGCAATTTTTCCAAGAATAATAGGAGCTACAAGTGCAAAGGAAGCATGGGCTACACTACAGGAGGAGTTCCAAGGAAGTGACAAGGTACGTGTCGTTAAACTTCAGACTCTAAGACGAAATTTTGAACTATTGAAGATGAAAGAGTCTCGAAACTCAAAAGATTATTATTCTAGAATTAAGGAAATCGTAAATCAAATGAGAGCCTTTGGGAAACTATTCTTGATAAGAGAATTGTCGAGAAAATTTTAATTACTATTATCCCAAAGTTTGACCCGATCGTGACAACGATCGAGCAAACGAAAGATCTGTCTACTCTATCTCGTGATGAATTAATGGGATCTCTTGAGGCATTTGAGCAAAGATTGTATAGGCGTGATGAAGATACACTTGAAAATGCCTTTCAATCTAAGTTCAAATTTCGACCTCAAAATAAAGGTGATGGAGGAAAGAAAAATCATGGAGAAACTTCTAGAACAAGAGAAACTTCTAGAAATTTCTTCAAGAACCGTCAAGATAGAAATCCTCCATGCAACATTTGCAAAAAGTCCGGACACGCGGAGAAAGATTGTTGGTTCCGTGAAAAGCCACAATGCAACTATTGCAAGAAGTTTGGGCATGTAGAGAAAAATTGTCGCAACAAAAATCGACATCAAGCAAACTTTGTCGAAGAGCATAATGATGAACATCAACTTTTCTATGCTACTCAATATTCAACTGATGAAAGAGGAGGAAGTTGGTACTTGGATAGCGGGTGCAGCAATCACATGGCCAAGGATGAGAGTATCTTCAAAAGCATTGACAAATCTGTCAAGGTGAAAGTTCGATTGGGAAATGGCACCGTGGAAGAGTCAAAAGGCAAAGGCACTGTCATGGTGGAGACAAAGAAAGGGACGAGACTCATCAATGATGTTTTGCTAGTTCCAAGCCTAAAAGAAAATCTTCTAAGCATTGGCCAAATGATGGAGAGAGGCTATGTTCTTCATTTTGAAGGCGATGTATGCCAAATCTATGACAACCACAATAAAATGGTTGAGATAGGCCAAGTGAAAATGGAGAAAAGTAATAGAAGCTTCCCGCTAAATTTGAAATATACAAATAACATGGCCATGAAAGTACAAGTTGATGATTCATGGCTTTGGCATAGAAGATTTGGCCACTTCAACTCACACGCCCTGAAGATATTATACCAGAAGAATATGATGAGAGATCTCCCATGCTTAAAGGAGAATAACGAAGCATGTGAAGGATGTCTCCTCGGAAAGCAACACAGATTACCGTTCTCTGCAGGCAAAACGTGGCGAGCAAAAGACGTGTTGGAGTTAATCCATACTGATGTATGTGGACCGATGAGGACACCAACATTCGAGAACAACAGGTACTTTATCCTTTTCATTGACGACTTCTCTAGAATGACATGGGTCTATTTCTTGAAAGCAAAATCAGAAGTTTTTGAAATATTCAAGAAGTTCAAGGCCCTTGTTGAAAAACAAAGTGGAAAACACATTAAAGTACTTAGAAGTGATCGTGGCAAGGAGTACACATCGCACGAGTTTGACAAATTTTGTGAGGATGAAGGCATAGAGCGGCAACTAACAGTTGCCTACACTCCACAACAAAATGGTGTGTCCGAAAGAAAGAATCGCACGGTCATGGAGATGGCTAGATCGATGTTGAAAGAGAAAGGGTTGCCTAATATTTTTTGGGCAGAAGCAGTCTACACTGCTGTCTACATACTTAATAGATGTCCAACAAAGGCGTCCCAGATAAGACACCAATTGAAGCATGGAGCGGGGAAGAAGCCATCAGCGAAACACCTAAAGGTCTTTGGATCTATATGCTACATCCATGTTCCTGATATTAAAAGACATAAACTAGAAGACAAGACAATTCGTGGAATCTTTTTAGGATATAGCACACAGTCTAAAGGCTACCGTGTCTACAACCTCGCAAACTAAGAAGCGACAATCGATCGAGATGTTGAAGTTAATGAGAATGTTGCTTGAACGGGAAGAAGAAAAGGTGGAGCAAAAGATCCCTATATCAATACAACTACCTCAAGGAGAAGTAGAAGAAGCAGTAGAAGACCCAGGTGAGCCTCATTCACCAGACTCTACTCCGAGACGAGAAAGATCATTGGCAGATATATACGAGTCTTGCAATTTAACCATACTTGAACCTGAAAGCTTTGAAGTAGCATCAAAGCAGGAAGTATGGGTCAAGGCAATGGAAGAAGAGATAAAAATGATTGAGAAGAACAACACATGGGAGTTAGTTGATCTTCCACATGGAAAAGATATTATTGGGGTTAAGTGGGTCTACAAGACAAAGCTCAACCCTGATGGAACCATACAAAAACATAAAGCAAGACTTGTAGCAAAGGGTTACTCACAAAGAACCGGGATTGACTACAACGAGACATTTGCTCCGGTTGCTCGTCTAGATACGATAAGAGCTCTAATAGCTCTTGCGGCACAAAAAGGTTGGAGCATCTATCAACTAGATGTTAAATCAGCATTCCTCAATGGCGTGCTTGAAGAAGAGATATATGTGGAACAACCACAAGGGTTTATGTGCGAAGGCAAAGAAAACAAAGTATTAAGATCGAGAAAAGCACTCTACGGCTTGAAGCAAGCTCCTCGAGCATGGTATAGCGAGAATTGATCAAGACTTCGTTGATCGAGGATTTAGGAGGAGCAAGAGTGAGCCTACACTTTACATTAAGACTCAAGGTCAAGTATGATACTCTCATAGTCTCCCTATATGTTGATGATCTTATATATACGGAACCAATACAAATATGATGGTGGAGTTCAAAGAGGACATGATGAAGTCCTTCGAGATGACCGACCTTGGCTTGATGAGTTACTTTCTCGGCATAGAGGTAAATCAAAGAAATGATGGGATATTTATCTCACAAAAGAAATACACAGAAGGCTTACTCAAGAAGTTCAAGATGTACGGATGCAAGCCCTGTCACTACTCCGCTAGTAACAAATGAAAAACTACAAAAGGATGATGGAGCACCGTAAGCCAATGCATCACGATATAGAAGCTTAATTGGAAGCTTGCTATATCTAACAAACTACACGACCGGATATAATGTATGCTACCGGTTTCTTATCCAGATTCATGCAAAGCCCAAGTCAAATACATCTTGGAGCAGAAAAAGAATTATAAGATATCTACAAGGAACAAAAGAATTTGGCATATGGTACACTGTCGCAGCCAACTCAAGGTTGTTCGGCTATACTGATAGTGATTGGGCAGGCTCGGTGGATGACATGAAGAGCACCTCCGGCTATACTTTTTCACTTGGTTCAGATTTTTCTCATTGGGCATCAAAGTAGCAAGCAACAGTTGCACAATCAACAGCAGAAGGTAGTATGTAGCACTTGCGAAGCAACAAGTCAAGCTATATGGCTACGGAGAATACTACATGATATGGGCGAAAATGAAAATGGGCCTACTACAATTCATCGTGACAACAAATCAGCTATCGCAATAGCAAAGAATCCAAAGATCACAATAGAACAAAACATATAGCAATAAAGTATCATTTCATTAGAGAAGCAGAGGCAACTAAGGAGATCAAGCTTGAATATTGCAGACGAGAAGAACAAGTAGCGAGATATATTCACGAAGGCATTACCAAGACCAAGATTTGAAGAACTCGCAAAAATGCTTGGAGTTAGAGAAATTTGTATCAAGGAGGAGTGTTGAAAGTTCTACAAATTTCTAAGAAATAAAAAGAAAAATCTAGATTCATATGAATAGTACTATTCATATGAATAGTACTGTTCATATGAATAGTCAAACGTTTCTGCAAGTTTCCAGCATAGGCGGTGAATCTGCTGGTCAAAGATGGCTGCTGACAAATATGTCAAACATTGCTGCACGGCAAAAGAAAAATCTAGATTCATATGAATAGTACTATTCATATGAATAGTACTGTTCATATGAATAGTCATAGGCGGTGAATGTTTTCTATAAATAGGTGTTTGATAGATCAGAAAATGTAGAAGATGTAGAGAAAAAAAAAAAAAAACAATCAAGTTCTACTTCTCAATATCAAGAGCTACACGGTCAACTACTATATCTACTTTTTCCTACTACATCTATTAAAATTCTCCTTCAACATAACATACTTACTATCACACTACAAATCATCCCAACTTCTATCTATATCTATCTCAAAATACTAACAGTTTGGTCCGCAACAAACAGTCTAGCCAAGCCAAAATCTGAAATCTTAGGATTCATTTCTTCATCTAAGAGGATGTTACTTGGTTTGAGATCACGATGAATAATGCGCACTCGAGAATCCTGATGGAGGTAGAGAATGCCTCGAGCAGTACCTTCTATGATATTGTAGCGCTTTTGCCAATCTAATTCCGTTCTCTTAGTTTGATCTACATACAAAACAGGCCACATGAATCTTAAACCACAATTGAACAGGTATGGTCCAATTAAATAGAAATTCAAATTAAACCTACCAAATATGAAATAATCAAGACTTTTATTAGGAACAAATTCATAGACAAGTAGCCTTTCTCTTCCTTCCAGGCAGAAACCAAGTAGCCTAACTAAATTTCGGTGTTGAAGGTTTGCCATTAAAAGCACCTCATTCTTGAATTCCATATCTCCTTGCCCTGAATCCCTTGACAACCTTTTAACAGCAATCTCTTGTCCGTTGGAAAGCTGACCCTGAAAATATGTAGAGTATAGTAAAACTTTCTAGGCCACGTTTCTGAATATACCATTGTTTTGATGCAGATTTGATATTTATCAGCAAGGAAAGTGTTATCTTACTTTGTAAACAGCTCCAAACCCGCCTTGTCCAAGTTTATTGGAATCAGCAAATTCATTTGTAGCAATCCGAATGGTGTCAAAGTTGAATTGTAATGAATCAGCAAATGTAATTTCATCTTCGTAAGTATCTTCTTCCCTTGTAACTTCACATGCATAGGGACCCAAGCCAAATTTGTGAGACATTTAGATGTGACTGATAAATATATGCAATCAAAAGAAAGGTGGTGGTTGCCCACTCTTCTTCCCTTGTAATTCAATATTATTTTTTCTGTCTGAAATTCCATAAAAATAAAAACATATGACATAAGCTTCTAACTTTCATTATTTGACTACCATTCTAAATTGTTTCTGATCAAAGTTCCTGGTTACTTAGCTTCAATTGACAATATCACACCATTTTCAAAATAAGGGACTTAATTGTTTTAAAAATAGTGTGACTAAACTTAAAATAGAGACAAATATACAATTTAACCAAATATTTTATCTATTCCTTTCTGCAAAGTTAATTGTACCCCGCTAGGGGTACCGTGAAATAGTACACTAGTAGAAATTGAGATTTTTTATTATTATATTATTATCTCTCCCATTTTCAGATTACTTACCTGTTCTCATGTTCTTATAGGCAATGTTTAGTCCTGTCACATTATCTGTCCAAATTTAGTCTGTCCAAACTTAATCTATCTCCTCAGCCTATACTCTGTTTTTCACATATGTTCCAGATACTGTTTTTTCTAGCAACAACCATTTTATAATTTAAGACAAATTTTTAGAGACTGAAACAGTTAGGCTTACTTTCAAATTTTTTCTTCGACTTGATCGCTCGTAGATAGAAACAGCCAAGAGTGAGCACCAAAACAACACTAGCAACTGGTACTGCTATGGCGATGATTGTTCCTGATGTGTTGCTCTTTCCTAAACAATCAGAACGTTCAGTTCATGTGGGTTAAGATTCGTAGTAAAGGTGACACAAACATAAATAAGCCCGAGCCGGTATTATGAAATTTTATTAGGAAAACGTTGAAATAAAAGTGACAAGATGGATCATTAATTATTTAAGTCATTTCCCAGGTTTTGTGAGTTGGTTTTATTGTAATTATTAAGGTGTAAGCAATTTGAGAAAAACGTGAGAAATACCTTGTGAAGAAATGTTGTTGGTGGACGTTGGAGGTGTTTCTGGGTCTAATTTCAGCGTAGCTCCAGTGACTTCTGTAATGTTAAATTTAATTCTACAACTGGGTTTTGTAACAAAGGCTCCAGCCTTGCCTCCACAACACAGTGGGAGTTCTGAGATAGCTTCATTCAAACACTTTGTGCAATCTTGTGATGATAAATCAGGCGTGCACTGCGTAAAACCGAATATGGTTTGATAATTTGGAGCAGATATATTACCTGTAGCATACTTACGACGAGAGTCACCTGATGCAGCTGTGGTAGTCAGATTCCCCATTAAGCTCATCACTCTTTCATTGAATTGCTCCACTGAACCTGTAACATTCTTTGTGCCAGGATGCACGGTTGCCGTAGAAGGTTGATCTTCCATGACCCCAAATATGGAGCGGTTAGAGTAGCGCAACATGCAAAAATAAGCCCACTTAATTGCCTCTTTCTGATTTGGACAAAACTGCATGAGATTAGAGGCATCGCTGAGGCATTTGAGGCATTCATCCGTGTTTTGGTCGCCTCTGCAGAGTCCAATGGCGTATACTTTGTCTGGGTCTTGGCCGTATGAGATATTGTAGAAACCATAGTAGATTTCTGTGTGGGATGAGAAACTTGATAAGAGAATTTTGAGGTTGTTTTGATATGTGCTGTTGGTTGTGTAGTTGCCTTTTTCATTATCACAGTATAGATTTTCGGCGCTGGCTTGTGATATGATTATGATAAAGAGATAACAAAGAAAGGAAAGGAGAACCATTATCATTGTCCTTACGGATTCACAATCAACGAACAGGAGTGAAACTTTATATATGTATATATATAATTAATGAAGGACCTTTCCCTCGGGCAGAGATTTTAGTATGACTAACTACACATCGTGTTTCACCGGCTACAATCAACAAGAAAGATTAATATACATTAGGTTCTATATTTTTTTTCTCTCTCTTATGAGTGTTTAATACGCTGTTGACGAACGTCTTGTCATGGAATTTCCAAAAAAAATTTAAAATACAATTCTCTTACAAGTCTACAGGATAAACTCACCCATCCTCGCCCTGAATTATGGAATCAAATGCTCTAGCGTTGGTGGTCCCATTTGTTGTAAGTTATCGCACTAATTTGTTCTAATGTACAAGAATACATCTAAAAGAAGCCAAAGACCTATCAAAAGTATAAGTCAATCTTTTTCTTTTTTCCATTTGCCAGTTATATGTACGAATTATTTTAATTTTTTTTACAAATTATTTTTATTAATTGTTTGTAACCATGATAACGTTGACGCAAAATAATTATTGACTTTGGTATTGATCAATTTTCATGGTAGAAATCTTTTCTTCCAACTCTAATTACAACCATGTTTTGTTTTTTAATCTAATTGTTCATTTTTATTACGACTTATTACCCATAATCTCTAATTAACTGAGGTCCTTTGTCTCTTTCTGAATTTCTCTTGCCAGTGCACTTATGATCGATCGGTTTAACCTCTAACCATATGGTTCGGCCAGTTGCCCTGAAATTTTCACCTTGGCTCAGCTCTGATCATGCTAGCTTCCCACCTTGGTCTCGGCTGGCCGTGTTTATCGACTGGTGGCTTATCCCATATACACCTCATTACTTTATTTTGCAAACCGTTGTCTATTGTGGGATCTACAATATGTGCAGTGTCCTTCACTCCATTTTCACCATACCTACGTCAATTTGGTCAATTTCAGTAGTTACTTCACATATTACATTTCTGCAGTAATCTGAAGGAAGAAATAATTTTCTAGTCCTATTATCCTGGTATATAGTGACAAGGAAAGGAACATATATTGAGAAGAAAATAAGAAAAACTTACATAACTCAATAGATTTTCCCCTACATGAATATCACTGATTTTTTTGTCCACTTGTAATCTCTATAAGCAGTACTCCAAAACTGAAAACATCTAATTTTGCTGAAATCTGACCATATATTACAAACTGTGCCATATATCCACTAATGCCATCCACGAGAAAGATTAATTATTTATAAATTTTATGACTCTTTTCAGGGTAACGTAAAATAATTTACTTGAGTGTTGATTGAAGTTAAACTTGATAACAATAAAAAGTTATTGTATATTTTTGTACATACAAGGTTCCAACAACTCTAATTGAATTTGATTCAGTCTTATCTACGTATACCAATCTTGCCATCTTAAAATCTGATATCTTAGGACGCATCTCTCTTCATCTAAAAGAATGCTGATTGTTTTGAGATCTCAATGTATAATGCGCAGTCGAGAAGTCGAGAATCCTCATGGTGGTAGAGAAGACCTTGAGCAATAATACCTCCAATAATTTTGTAGTACCTTTACCTGTCTAATTGTGCTTTCTTTACAGAATATATATACACAAAATTATGCATAAACAGAAGCCATATGAAGTTCATAGCAATTTTAGTAGTCAGTGTACCTTGAACCAGAACTGAGGTTAGACCGTAAGAGTAACAGACTAATTACGTAGATATTCTAATTTGCACCCGACATTGAACATGGGAATCAAGCAATTTCACGAGTTTAAGAATCTATGAGAATAAAGGACGAAAAGATAATAGAGAAATCAAGTTTTTAATTATTTTATTTCCCACCCCCGGGTGTTACAATCTGAAAGAAAAGTGTTATCTTAATTAAATACATTAGAAAAAACAACATTCCTCAATAAAAAAAAAAAAAGAATGAATGGGTAAATTGATTTCCCTTGCTGCCCAGCTTCCCTATTCCTTGCTAGAAGTGATTGAGTAAAACGTCCTAGCATTGGTCTATTGCAGTTATAATACGTATAATATAAATTATATGAATAAAATTAGAATTGATTTTTTTCATAAATTAACATTTTTAAACATATAAATTATGTTTTAGATTAAAAAATAATTTTTTATTATGATAAAGTTGTTTTTAACTACTAAACAGCCCAATTTTTTGAACAATAATAATAAATTATCTAATGTCTATTTTAATAATAATAATAATAATTAATTGTGTAACGTCTTATTTTAGTTATAATAATTGAATTATAACGTCTCAATTTAATAATATTGAAGAACAGACTTTATGTTATTTCTGTATCTTATTCAAAGAATGAATACAATATGAATTTATAGACTAGGTACAACTTAATTAAGGAAATAGAAAATAAGTAGTAATTAAGTTGATACAAATCAAATCACTACAAAATCTGTTTCAAATCATCACCAAATCGGTTAGAAAGCAGAATCTGCACTAATTAAGGAAATAATTATCTTCAACAAATAAAAATAATGAAAATTGATTATGTAATGTTATAATTTTAATGAGTAATAAATGCCCACGGGTGGTTGAGCAGCTATAAAAGAGTGAGTCTGCTGCTGCACTTTCTGATCACACATCCTTCCTCATTCTTCCTTTCTCTCCTTCCTTTCTTTCACTCTCTCTAGTATTGTCTTTCCCCCTAAAAGGAGATTGAAGTTCCCGATGAGAGGGTGGAGATTGGAACTCTACCAACTTTAGTTTTTCTTCACATATAGTGTCTTGAGTTCAGGTTAGGGTAGTTCTTAATTTGATGATAATATTGAGTATGAGTGATTAATTGTTTCTAAATATTGTTTTTGTAATTTTGATGATTAAATTTATTGGGTATGATGATTGTGGTTATATTATTAGATTATTGCTATTATGAGTTACTGAGTATTGTTAGTATGACAATTGTGATTAATTATGTGATTGTTTTATTGAATGAAATTGGATTATTGTGCTCTAAAGGTATGTCTATGGCTCCATTGCGTGTGCTTTATATCTGTTGAAATTTCATGTCTTCTTTATATCTGTTGTTTGTGTGTATTGTTCTTATGATTTTATTATTATCATTAAATTATGAGCTAACCTTATGGTTGTGTCTGTGGTTGACACCTGTGATGACCCTGCGAACAGGCGAGCAGATGAGCAGTTGCTTGGAGACACCAGGTCGTAGGCTAGAGGAGAACCCGGTTTGTTGAAGACATCATGATGCTATTGCTTTTATTTTCGTGTTTGAGAAATTTCTATTATATAGGAATGTTAGAAGTTTAAGATTTTTCTTTTGTAAAGAATATACAGTTGTAGAAATTTACTTTGAAAATTACTTTATGAAATAAGATTTGATTCGTTATCGAATGATGTATTTAATTACAATAGAGAAATTAAAATATTTAGGTGGAGAAGTTGAGGGGTGTTACAGATAATCTCTTTTATAAAAATATAGAAATTCAATTTACAAATATAAATAGCCTAGAAAAGATAAGGAGTTAAGAAAATTTTACAAAAACACTCTAGTTGAAGAAATCTCAAAAAAAAAATACTTTGTTGAATAATAACTAAATATTTAAGAGAAAAAAGGTAAAATAAAGGGATACACTCATATATATTTTGAATTCTCAAACATTGTCTGACTGTCACAAAATAATGTGGGAGTAAGATGCTGGCTTTTTCTAAATTTTGACAAACAAACTTTTTTGGATTTTCTAAAATTTATATGTTGGGTTTTGCTATTTTTTTTGTCAATTTTTTTTTTTTTTTTACTTTTGTCGGCACTTTATAAAAAGATTGTTGAAACTTTATAAATTACTGAAGTCTAATCTGATCTTCCGATGGATGTGAGCACGGGTGAAGCTATACTATAGGAGTGGGAGGGGTTAACATATTTTTTTTTTAATTTTTTTTCCTCTATCTTTTTTTATTTCAATTTTATTTTGCATTATTTTTTTCATTTACCTTTTTTTTCATTTTAATTTATAACTTTTTAAAAATTTTATTTAATTTATCTAAAATGGCATAATGCACTTTTAAATAATAAGTTAAAGTTATTTTAGTTTATTTAGTTATAATTTTTACTTAAGATAATAAAAAATGCATCATTAATGATAAAAAATTATTATCATAACCAAAAACTTCTTTAAATAAATATATAATATAACAGTAAAATTTTAAAACTAATGATGAATATTAAAAAAATCTAAACTAAAAACCATGGTGAAGAGGGCCTTAAACATGTATGTTTTCAACATTAAATATGAAATTACAAATTAAAAATTGAAAACCATAAAAAACAAATTAAAATTTATATAAAATTTAGAAAATTTGGGAGGCCACCCCACACCACTAACGGGCTCCACCCTTGGATGTGAGATTATATATCACATCCTTGCACCTGTTACTATAAATGTGCATGTGACAACGAATTAATGTAGACCATAAGTGTCCACATTAGGACAGCTCAACATTTGATAAACTAACTTACTTTTCCACCTATTACAATAAATGTGCATGAGAGAACGAATAAATGTAGACCAAGAAAATCTACAATAGGACTGCTCAAGATTTGACAAACAAACTATTAATTAGTTATTTTCTATCAATTCATCCAAAGTGATGACCATGAATCACCAATACTCTACTCGCTGTGTAATGAATGGAAAATCCAACAGGAGTAAAGTCGTGCTCTAGTGTAGTTATTTTTAGACAAGTCAAAGAAGCTGCATTGCTCCGCTCGTGTTGTTGTCATACGCGGTTGTCGCACTCCTTGTCACAACTGAACCAAGACACCAAGCTATCGAAAGAAAGTCAGATATTTTTATATATAGGAATCGTTTTAATGTGTGTGAAAAGAACAAAAAAAATAAATTGTGAGCCGAGAGAGTTGAAATAAAGAAAAATAAATTACAAGAATTAAAGCATCATTAAAAACTTACACTGGAATAACATTATTCATGGGTATACATGATCTATTTAAACAAGCCATCACAACAAAGAATTAGTGGAGTTCCAAGATATTGGCGTAATTAAGGAAATGATATTGTTTAATTTAATAGAAGAGAAATATTAAGAATATACTCTTTTGACATATTCTTTTGAAACAATCCTTCTTATTGATTGGGCATTACCTAAAATGCTCAACTTTAGTGAGTCCCATGTAACATTTAATGTTTATCTCTCCCTGATTTTGTAGTTTTCAATACATTAGGGTGCATTGATAACAATGTATGTAGAGTACATTGCCAACACTGTCCTAAATAGAATAAGCAAATGACTCACCATTACCAAAATCTAGCGAGAATATAGCTCAGTAATTGAAACCTCATTTATTGATTGAGTTGATTTATTTGTCAACCCACTTGAATCATGCTCCAGAAGGCTTCTAGTTCTACTATCCACTACATATGCAGGTTCTGAAGGTGTCGCGAGAGTGATAGAAAAGCTATTGAGCATGAGTACAATAGAAGTCATGGTTGGTCTAGTAGCTACATTTTGTTGAACACATAATAACCCAATGTGGATGCATCTCATTATTTCATTATGCAAACCATCGTTTATTGTAGTATCTACAACATTTGAAATTGTCCCATCTCTCCAGTTTCGCCATACCTGCATGAATGTGTTAAAATTGACATGTTAGTTACTTCATGTTAATTAGTGATATAAATTGTAACTTTCATTATTTTATTTTCTTTTATTGTCTTTTATTTTGAAAGTTACATAATGCAGTAACCGCTGTTGTTATATATTTCTCTAATTGTACAGTTTTCATAATATTAGTAAATTGTTTCTCCTCTACTAGAGTAATATGTGTGACTCTATCTTGGTTTCTTGTTTCATTGCATTTATTTTCTACAAATTGGTATCAAAGCTTGCTCATTTTGATTTTCACAATTGTTATGGCAATTGTGAAGTACGACCTTTCAATGTTGGATTACAACACCAGTTTGCTATGGCAGGTCAAGATGCACTCTGTTCTTGCATATATGGATTTGGACGAGGCTTTACAAGGTTTTGACAAGATATCTTCCTCTTGAACCTTGACGGAGAAACAATGTAATGACCATAAAATAATAAGTCAAATTTATCTTTATTTGACAAATCAGTTTTTGCAAGATGTTCCGAAGAAGAAGTATGTTGTTGCACTATGGCTGAAATAAAGCAGTTGTGTATGAAACAATGTCTCTATTTGAATCGAATTTTATAATGTTCCTCTTTATTTGATTACTTATCCTTTTTCAAGCAAATTGTTGTTGATTTAGAAACTATGGAAGTTAAATATGGTGAAGAGGATTTGAGGCTTATTTTGCTATGTTCATTGTCTTAATCATATACCACCTTTAGAGATACGATCTTGTACAATCGTGATACATTCACTCTACAATCATGATACATTCACTCTGAAAGAAGTTTATAAGGTGTTGATCTCTAAAGAGAAGATGAAACATCTTCATGGTGCCATCGAGACTAAACTAGAGGGTCTTATTGCTAGAGGAAGGAGAGAAAGCTTTCCAGGAGTAATGAAAGAGTCTGCAAGTATTGCAAGAGAAAGGGGTACGTCATAATTTACTATTATAAGTTGCAGAACGAGAACAAAGCAATTGCGTATCAAAAGGGCAAACAACCCATAAACTCAGGACAAGCCAACATTGTACACTATAGTTGTAGTGATGGAGAACTTATTGCTGGCAAACACTCCAAACCTAATGAGAAGTGGATTCTTGATTCGAGTTACATATTTTATAAGTGTTCTAATCGGGATTGGTTTTCAACGTATGAAAATATGTCTAATGGTATTGTTTTGATGGGTAATGATGCTCCTATAAAATTGTTGATGTTGGTTCAATCAGAATTAAGTTGTTTGATGGTGTTGTCAATATACTGGGGAATGTGAAGCATGTTCCGAATTTGAAAAGAAATATCATTTAGTTTAAATAATCTTGATTCTAAAGGGTACATGTACATGGGTGAAAGTGCAGTTTTGAAGGTGAGAAAAAGATCTTTTAAAGTGATGAAAGGACAAAGAAAAATTGGAAATTTGTATGTTCTGCAAGGCATTATAGTAACTAAGTACAATTATTGTTTCAAATGAATATCAGATGATAACGTTACCAAGTTATGGCATATGCATCTCGGGCATACAAGTGAAAATGGCATGGCTAAATTAAGCAAAAGAGGACTTAATGGTCAAGGTATTAGTAAATTGGAGTTTTGTGAGCACTGCATTTTTTGAAATAAAAAATAAGTTAGATTCATGAAAGGGTTCACAATACTAAGAGAATACTTGATTATTTACTCTTCAATGACCATCTAAAGTTTTGTCTAATGGAGATGTTATCTATATGTTGTCCATCATTGATGATTTTTGCATATATATGGGTCTAGACATTTTTCTTAAAGTAAAAGAGTGATGTTTTCGCTACTCAAAGAGTGGAAGGTAATGATTGAAAAGCAAACAGGAAAACAACTAAAACATTTCTGGATTGATAATAGTTTAGAGTTTTGTTTAAGGGAGATTGATATTTTTTGCAAGACAGAATAAATTGTTAAACGTTACACTGTCCCTTGTACTCTTCAGCAAAATGATGTTGTTAAACAAATGAATAGAGCTATAATTGAGAAAGTTTATTGTGTGTTTTCTTATGTTGGTTTGCCAAAATCTTTTTGGGATGAAACAAATTCAACAACTTGTTTTCTCTTAAATTGGTCTTCTTCTACTGCCATTGAGAAAAATACTTATATTGATGTATGATCTAGACCTCTTGGAAATTACTGAAATCTAAAGATTTTTGTTTCCTGCATATGTTCATGTTGATAATGGAAAACTATAACTAGATTTATTAAATGTGTTTTTCTTGGCTAAGTCTGGTGTTAAGGGATATAAATCGCGGTGTCCTAAGACCCGTAAAATTGTAATAAGCAGAGATGTTATTTTTTTATAAAACTTCTATATCACAAGGTTTATCCATTCTTGAATTTTGTGATATAAGTGAGAAAAAGTCAAGTGTGGAGGTGAAGTTTCCAATTGATTTAGAAACCATACCAAAGCACTCATCTCAACCTATTTAATATTCATATGATGAAGTTGATTCCATTTTACTACCACCACCATTTGCACCCCCACAATATATTATTGCTACAGATAGAGATCAAGAGTGATTAAGAAACCACAGGTATATAGAGGCTGAAGAGTTGCTTATACTATAAATATGGTAGAAGATATTGATTCAATAGAAGAACCTTCTGCATATTTAGAGGTGAGAATTCTAGTAAGTGGATGATTGCTATACAAGAAGAGATAGAGTCCCTTCATTACAATAACACATGGAAGTTAGTGCATCTACCCAAGGATAAAAAGGATAAATGAGTTTTCAAAAGAAAGGAAGGAATATCAGAAGTTGAAGAAGCAAGATACAAGGCAAGATTAGTTGCTAAAAATTACATCCGAGTTCTAGGTGTTGATTTTAAAGTTTTTTCTCAAGTTTTAAAACATAGTTCAAATCAAGCTTTACTTGGTATTGTGGCCATACATGATTTTGAGCTTAAGCAATTAGATGTAAATATGGAAAGCTTGAATAGTACTACATTTATGTGCAAGAACCAGAAAGTTTTCTAGTTCCAAGCAAAAAGGACTATGTGAGCTTGTTAAAAAGATCTTTATATGGCTTGGATTTGACTCATTTATGATTTCTTAAAAAAGATATGTAACTATAGTAGTTGTGTCTATTTCCTGAAGTTTTGCGATGAGTCATTCGTTTGTCTACTCTTGTATTTAGACGACATATAAATTGTTGCCAAGGATAAAGAAGAAATAAATGCAGTTAAAGCTCAACTCAACAAAGAATTTGAGATGAAAAACTTAGGAGCAGGAAAGAAGATTCTTGAAATGGAGATAGTGAGAAATAGACAAATATAGGCAAATTATACCTAAGTTGAAAAGGGTACATCAAAATATTTCTTCATAGATTTAATATGCAAAATGCAAAATCTGTTCATACTCCTTTAGCTACTCATTTCAGATTGTCATCTAGTGTGTGTTCATAATCAGATCATAACATTTAATATATGTCTTGAGTTTCCATACTTTAACGTTATTGTATCTCTCATGTATGCTATGACATGTTCTTGTCAAGACTTGTCACATGCTATTAGTGTTGTTAGTAGATACATGACAAATCCTGGTAATAAAGAACATTGGAAGGTTATCCAATGGATATTCAAATATTTTGCTTGTTGTATTTCTAATGCTTGCTTACATTTTTGGAGAACTAAAGATAGAGTCACCGGCCGTGTTGATTCTGATTTTGTTGGAGATCTTGACATAAAGAGGTCTCTTATAGGTTATGTTTTCACTATTGGTGGTTGTGCTACTAGTTGGAAAGTTATATTGCAATTTATTGTTGTTCTATCTACTACTAAGGCAGATTATATGGCCATACACAAGCTTTAAAGGAAGCTATCAAGTTGAAAGGCCTTTTGGTGGCCTTTTATGATGATGTGCAAACTATTAGAGTGTTTTATGATAATCAACATTCCATATATCTCACTAGAAATAAAATGTTTCATGAAAATACAAAGCATATTGATATTCGGTATTAATTTGCTCATGATATTATTGCTTGTGGTGATATTGTTATGGACAAAGATAGCCTTACGATAATCTTATTGATATGATGATTAAGACATTTCTTGTAATCAAGTTTGAGCACAACTTGAACTTGGTTGGTATTTATGATTGAATTAGGTTCTTAGGAGCTCTTTGCTAGAGAATGATAATTTTTATGAAGATATTAGTCTTTTATTTCTTGCATTAGTATTCAGGTTAAGAAGGAAATTAATAGTTAGTGATCAAAATTTTGTAACTGTCATTATTTTACTTTCTTTTACTGTCTTTTATTTTGATAGTTGCATAATACAATATCGGACGGAACCACTATTATATTTATAAGATAAAGGTTAGTTGGTATCTAATATATAGTAAATTGGAGTGTGAAACTAGAAAGGAAGTGCGCGACTATGTTATTTAAAATGGCTAGCATTTGATTTGGAGGAGTACATCTTATGTTGCACATGTAAATTCCTATTTATAGGCTTGCAAAGTTGGTGATATCAATTCACCTTTAGTTCTGCAATTATCTAGCTAGGGTTATATTCTAGATTAACATCTTATACTTGTTCTCGATTTTTCTACATGTTATGCTATATTTTGGTTTTTCTTATCTTTTTCCAAACCTTTAGTTTCTTCTCATTACTTCTAGAATTTTGCAAAAATTTTAACAATTCCATTTGTACAGCAATGATAAAGAAGAAACAATTTTCTAATATATTATTCATTTATTCTAATGACGGCAACAAATAAGATATTGTGAGACGAAAAAGAGAAAGACTTACAAAGCTCAGTAGATTCTCCACATTTTCCCCATGACAAATACCTGAATTATTCTTTTGGCCACTTACAATCTCAAGGATCAGCACCCCAAAACTAAAAACATCTGATTTTGTTGAAAACCGACCAGATATTGCATACTCAGGTGCCATATATCCACTTCATGCCCATCACAAGAAAATTTAATTAGCACAAAAATTATGAATCTTTTCACCGTAGTGAAATTTTTTACTGCTAATTAAGTTGAAATCAAATTTCTGTAACATTAAGATATAGTACACATACAATATTCTTTATACTTACTATGTTCCAACAATTTTTCTTGTGTTTTCTTGAGTATGATCCACGTGAACCAATCTTGCAGTCCCAAAATCTGATATCTTTGGATGCATATCATCATCTAAAAGAATGTTACTTGCTTTGAGGTCACGATGTATAATACACAATCGAGAATCTTCATGGAGGTAGAGAAGACCTCTAGCAATTCCTCCAATGATTTTGTAGCGCTTTTTCCAATCTAATTGAGCTTTCTTTATGGGATCTACATATGCATGAACCAAGCCATATGAATTTGAAAGCAATTTCGGTAGTAATTATATCTGGACCCAGAACTAAAGTAAGAGTAACCCTATAGTAATATATGCAGATATTAATAAAGTTACCAAATATGAAGTAATCAAGACTTTTATTAGGAACAAATTCATAGATAAGTAGCCTTTCTCTTCCTTCCAGGCAGAAACCAAGTAGCCTAACTAAATTTCGGTGTTGAAGCTTGCCCACTAAATGCACTTCATTCTTAAATTCCATATCTCCTTGTCCAGAATTCCTTGACAACCTTTTGACAGCAATCTCTTGTCCGTTGGAAAGTTGACCCTGAAAATATATCACAGTCAAGTATAGTAAATCTTTCTAGGCCATGTTTTCAAATATATAATGTTCTCATGAGGAATTGATAGTAATCTTATATTACTCTGTAAACAGCACCGAACCCGCCTTGTCCAAGTTTATTGGAATCAGCAAATTCATTTGTAGCAATCCGAATGGTGTCAAAGTTGAATTGCAATGAATCAGCCAATGTAATTTCATCTTCATAAGAATCTTCTTCCCCTGTAACTTCACATGCATAGGGACCCAAGCGAAATTTGTGAGACATTTAGATGTGACTGATAAATATATGCAATCAAAAGAAAGGTTGTGGCAAAACTCATTATTTTAAATTTTAGGATATTTAATATGGTCATTTAATTTTTAAAACTAATTTAATATTGTTTTTTCTGTCTAAAATTCCATAAAAATAAAAAATATAACATAAGCTTCTAACTTTAATTATTTGACTACCATTCTAAATTGTTTCTGATCAAAGTTCCTAGTTACTTTAGCTTCAATTGACAATATCACACCATTTTCAAAATAAGGACTTAATTGTTTTAAAAACAGTGTGACTAAACTTAAAATAGAGACGAAAATAAAATTTAACAAAACATTTATGTATTTTTTTTCTGCAAAATGAATACTACACTGGTAGAAATTGAGATTTTTTATTATTATATTATTGTCTGTAAAATTTTCAGATTACTTACCTATTCTCTTGTTCTCATAGGCAATGTTTAGTCTTGTCACATTATCGGTCCAAATTTAGTCTTTCCAAACTTAATCTATCTCCTCAGTCCTATACTCTGTTTTTCATATGTTCCAGATACTGTTTTTTCTAGCAACTACCATTTTAGATTTTAAGGCCTGAAACAGTTAGGCTTACTTTCAAATTTTTTCTTCGACTTCATCGCTCGTAGGTAGAAACAGACAAGAGTGAGCACCAAAACAACACTAGCAACTGGTACTGCTATGGCGATGATTGTTCTTGATGTGTTGCTCTTTCCTAAACAATCAGAATGTTCAGTTCATATGGTTTAAGATTCATAGAAAAGGTGACACAAACATAAATAAGCCCGAGCCGGTATTATGAAATTTTATTAGGAAAACGTTGAAATAAAAGTGAAAAGATGGATCATTAATTATTTAAGTCATTTCCCAGGTTTTGTGAGTTGGTTTTATTGTAATTATTAAGGTGTAATTAATTTGAGAAAAACGTGACAAATACCTTGTGAAGAAATTTTGTTGGTGGACGTGGGAGGTGTTTCTGGGTCTAATTTCAGTGTAGGGCCAGACACTTCTTTGATGCCAAATTTAATTCTACAACTGGGTTTTGTAACAACGCCTCCATCCTTGCCTCTACAGCACTGTGGGAGTTCTGAGATAGCTTCTTTCAAGCACTTTGTGCAATCTTGTGATGATAGATCAGGCGTGCACTGTGTAAAACCGTATATAGTTTTAGAATTCGGAGCAGATATACTGCCTGTAGCATACTTACGACGAGAGTCACCTGATGCAGCTGTGTTAGTCAGATCCCTCATTAAGCTCTTCACTCTTTCATTGAATTGCTCCACTGAACCTGACACATTCTGTGCGTCAGGACGCATGAATGCCTTTGAAGGTTGATCTTCCATGACCCCAAATATGGAGCGGTTAGAGTAGCGCAACATGCAGAATTGAGCCCACCTTATTGCCTCTTTCTGATTTGGACAAGACTGCATGAGATTAGAGGCCTCGTTGAGGTACCTGAGGCAATCATCCGTGTTTCTGTCGCCTCTGCAGAGGCCAATGGCGTATACTTTGTCTGGATCTTGGCCATATGAGATATTGTAGAAACCATAGTAGATTTCTGTGTGGGATGAGAAACTTGATAAGAGAATTTTGAGGTTGTTTTGATATATGCCGTTGGTTGTGTAGTTGCCTTTTTCATTATCACAGTATAGGTTTTCGGCGCTGGCTTGTGATATGATTATGATAAAGAGACAACAAAGAAAGGAAATTAGGAGCCTAAAAGAAACAACATCCATTGCAATTGTCCTCAGGGATTCACAACTAACGAAGAGAGGAGTGAAGCTTTATATATATATGATGAAGGAGCTTATCTCTTTGGTGGGAGGTTGTAGTATGACTAAGTACACATACACTTTTTGACTGGCTACCAACATTTCCCCAAAGATTCATATACACTCGAAGTTGGTTCTATTTCTCTCTCTCTCTCTCTGTCTCTCTTTATTAGAAGACAGCTTATTTGTTAAAATTGTGTGATATGTTGACATCGTATTAAAGGCTATTGGTTAGTGAGAAAATTTTTCATATGCAAATATCATGATTCGATAGATTGAGATTGGATTACCAAATTAAATGCTCTAGCCTGGTCTTTGAACAATTCATGGATCAAGACAATCTGCATTGCTCTATCGTGCTAGTCGTTGGCGTTTACCGTCACGCTAATTGTTCTTATCTTCAAGACTATAACTAGAGGAAGACAACGGACCTAGTAAAAGTATAAGTCAACCTATTTATTTTTCCCATTTGTTATATGAATCAATTGTTTTATTCTTTTTTACAAAATACTTTTAATTGTTCGTAATCATTATAACGTTGACGCAAAATGTTTATTGACTCTAGTATTGATTAACTTTCATAGTAGAATTTAATTAATTACTTTTAGTAAAATCTTTTCTCCCAATTCCAATCATAACCATGTTTTTTTTATCTAATTGTCCATTTTGCCAATGTGGGATTGTTTTTCTTTTATATTCACCCTTTCATTTTCAATTATGCTCTGGTGACTGACTGCATGTCAAGATGGCTTCTTCTTCTACTTTGAACAATAAATTTAGAATCTGAAGGTACCGGGAGAGTGAGGAGAATAGATATTAAGCATGAAAACAACCGAAACCATGCTGGTCTAGCGGCTTTGACACCTTGAATTAACTTTTATATGAATAATTAATTTAAATTCCATTATTTAATAAAGGTTTATTTTATTTACATTAGGATAAAAATTCTGAGTGCCCTGATTTTCTACTTGGAATTATTAAAATCTTTTTTCATTCATAATACACATACTTATACAAACTACATGACAATAAACACTGTTTTAAAAATCAGAAAAAGTTAAACATCTTTAAAAAGTAATCTATATAATGATGTTCTGAACTTCAATATTACATTACACCAAAAAGCTTTTTAATAGATTTAACTACACAAATCTAAATAAATGACTCAACACTATCACTCCTCCTTGAGGTTTTTCCTTAGAGACTCCAAGTTGATTTCCTTAGAGACTCCAAGTTGATTTTCTAAACTGCAGTCACTATATTTTTGATATCTATCCAATCAACAACTTGGCAATCAGGAACGCCCATATGCACACTTTTCCATCTATAGACCTGCTGATGAAATAATTATCATCCACCGGATTGAATTGTATGCTTGTCACATAATTACTATGTGAGAAAACCTTCAAGCACTGGTCATGATTCACTTGTCATAGACAGACAATTTTGTCAACTAAAGATGACAGAAGATAATTATTGTTTGACCAAGAGAGACCCAACACTTCACCTTTATGCCACAGGAACTCATGCACTGGTTTCTCCAACAGCCAAAAAATCTTAGGAGGAAAAACAACACTAGCAGAATCTGGTGGTTTTTTCATGCTCTTCAGCTTTCTAAATTTTTCTTTATCCATAAACAGTGGTTTCGATTCAGATACATTATTCGAAGTAAAATAAATACAAGATGGATCAATTTTTGGAATGTCAACTTCATTGCATCTATCATCCTGAACCACTTGCCACAAGCACAACCCCATCTTCACCACCATTAGCAAGATACTGCCCATCATGACTTAACTTCATGGTCAAAATTGAACCTTCATGCGCTTGAATATCTTGCCTCATGTAAAGACCCGAAAGTTCCTCCATCTGCTTCTTGGACTGGCAAACCTTAACTTTCTGAAGCCTACACCCTGACATTTCATTACTTCCCTCTTCTCTTCCAGCATCACAATCCAAAATAGAAGGCATGTTCTGAACTAATTGCTTTGAACTCATGGATTTTAAAGAGAAATAATTAACATGGCCAAATCTTTTATGCCATAATGCAGAAGTATCATTTGCAGTCACATATGCAGCCATTTCAGTCTTTTTTAAACAAACAGAAAAGCTTTTGTTCACCATTTTAATGGTCATGAAGTCACACCCATTTTGGTCAAGTATAGTGCATGTCATGTCTTTAAAAACCAGAGAATATTGCTTCTCAAGCATTTAACCAACACTTAGTAGATTCTGATTTATTTCAGGTACAAGTAACACATCAGAAATTAACTTGGTACATGTTGGTGTGTTTACAGCCACAATACATTTGCCTTTGAAATCTACATAATCTCCATTTCCAATCATCACCTTTGATTTGTAGCTTTCATCCAGCTCAACAAATATTTCAGCATTGTAAGTTATGTGGTTTGTGCATCCGCTATCAATCAGCCAAAAATTCATGTTGTTATTTATTATATAAGAAGTTGCAACAAATAGATGCTCCTCCTCTTGTTGATGTGTAATAGAAATTTGTGCTTGCTTCCCTTGTTGCCCTTGTTGTCCTTGCTGCTCTCTTTTCACTTTGCACACTATTTCTTTATGGCCAAATTCATTGCAAAATCTACATTGTATTCCAGGTTTGAACCAACAAAAATTTTCTGCATGATTTGTCTTTTTGCAATTTGGGCAAGGTGAAAACTGCTTCCATCTTTTTTCAGCATTTTTGTCTCCTCCATATTCTTTCCTCTGCTTGCTCTTCTTCTCACCAACTTTTTTAGTTCCTAAGGAGCTGGTTTTACCTTTATTTTTTACTACAAAGGTTGCTTCTGCATTATCTTCCATTCTCAACAATCTTCTTTGCTCAATAGCTTGCAAAGCATTTACAAGCTCTGCAATTGATATATGAGAAAAATCCTTATTTTCTTTAAGAGAGGAGATTTTTGCCAACTTCTTTCCAAGCAATCTGATTTGTGTAACAATTTTCGAAAGACTTCCTGAAAACTCTTTCACAATTTCAAATTTTTTCATTTTGCATGCTTCAAATTCCCTTCTCAAATTTAAAACTCGCATCCGTTTTGTTTTTTCACTACTTTGAAACTCTTCCTTTAGCTTGTCTCAAACCTCCTTTGCTGTTTCAAGATTCAAAATCTTGATAAAAATTTCATCATATAGTGTTACATGTATCATGGTATGTGCTCTCACTAGTGGAAAAGTAACCTATAACGTCACTTAATTGACGTCGCGAATGACAAAAAACGACATTGATTATTTTTTAGAGATCTTTCACGTCGTTTAGCCACGTAACCGCCGCGAAAAAGTTCATTAAACCTACTTGACACGGTCCATTTCCATTCTCCACACTTTCCCTCTTTCTCTCGTCTTCCACGGCCTTCGACACCCTACCTCTTCACCGTCCTTCCTTGTCGCAGTACTGCGCCCTACGCCCTTCCTCCTCTCCTCCACGTCACACCATTCACGTTGCGATGTTGTCTATACATCTTTCCTGGTTTCTCGCCACGGGTTTTCCTCTTCTCACTTAGGGTTCCATGGGTTTTTCTCGTTCACATTTAATCAGGTTAACAATTTTTTTTTTAATTTAGTTCAATGGGAAGCCAGATCTACCAATCTCTCCTTGAGTGCAATGGGAAAGTGTATGAATTTGCGGAAAATAGTAGGTAAGTGTCGTGCCGTGTCAGAGACTTGAAACTGATTAGATTGCTTTGTGATTCTAACTTAGCTCATGCACTTATGTTTTCTTCTTGTTAAGATTCATTGATTTGTTTTTTTCTTGATTGTATCGATATTTTTAGCTTGGGATATTGCTGTTGAGAGTAAAGATACTCAAGATGATTTTGTAAAAGTTGTATCAATATTTGATTTGTCAATTAAATTAAATTCTTTATATATACTCAAATTAACTGGGATTAGTCCAGAGAGGAGTTAAAATAATATGCATGAGATCTTAGGTTCACTTTTAATCCCCATTTTTCTTAATGTTTTGTTGGGTTACGGATTCGATAGTAATATTTTATTGTGTGCAGGTGCATGTGATGATTGGATCATTTGGACTTCTAATAGCCATACTCTTCATTATTTTACTGCTGCTATAGGATGTGTGAGATAAATAGGGTGAATAATGTGGAGGCAGGGGACTCTGTTCCAGCAATTTAAAGTAGCTTTATTACATGATTATGCCAGATTCAGGGAATTTAATTTAATTTGAGAACTTGTTGAAAGATGCTCTTCTTGAAGGAAGATATGTACCCATTTTTGTTGGTGCTGTTTTGATGTTCTAATTTGCTACATGATAGTTGATATGGAAGGTATGCCAACTGCTTTTATCTACTCTATGTATAGCACTGGCAGAATAAGTAAGGTCTACCATTATTATTATTTTGTCCTCAATTATTTTATATTTCAGGTTATAGTTTGAAACTTGGTTACTCTGACCTGTGATTTTGAAACTTGGTTTACTTTGTCAACTCAACATGATTAGTTAGCTATATCAGGATTGTCATCTTTGGTAGGTGTTAGATTATTCACCCTAAGACCCGTTGAATCTCTTCTAAAAGTTATGCTTGAGATGGGAAATTAACTCATTCAATTCTCCATCTAGGAAATTAAAGTTATTTTGCAATACTTCTTTATGGTTGAATCTGTCTGTTGATATGTTGTTTTTGTACATAGTGTACCAGATTTCCAGCTGCTGTTATATAATTGCTAAAACATGTCTAACTCCTTTGATGTTATAATGATGTATTTTATCCCAGCATCTATATATATATCAAGTGCGCACACACACACTTATAGCCATGTAAATCAGAAATTGTTCTCAAAATTTAATATCTCTGTATAAAGGAAGGTTTCGTCTATTCTTTAACCAAGTTATCTTCATTTATATAATTATTATTTTTATTTTTTAATGTTTTATGGCATTGATCCGTTGTTTGTTGAGATCCTTGGGATGTAATGCATTAGTATTAATACTGGGACTAGGAGTATTGTCTTTGGAGATTGAAATCGCCACTGCACTCTTGTTCCCCCTTGGTGACTGGGTATTAAAAAATTGAAGCAATGTTATTGTGATTTTTTTTTTTATCCTAAAAGAAATGAATCAGGCCACTTTTCAATTCATAAATTTCTGTTACGTTTACTTGTTTTGAATCTCTTATCTAATGTTATCTCTTGTGAAATTCAATTCTTATAGGTTGAGGTGCAGGGTTAATTATCATGCTCTCAAATTTGCGGATTCCATTCAGAGAATGGGCAAGTTACCCCATCTCACTCCTTTATCAAATTTAAAGGTGATTCTTTTAAAACTTTTAGAGTATTTGTTTCCATTTTCTAGCTTACATGCCATAGTAATGAGATTGTTTAATTCCAACTAAAGTCCTTTTTAAGCACAATAATTTCATTTAGTGTTTGATATCAGATTTTTTTTTTTTTATTGAAGCATGAAGTTGGACGGGGTTAGTTAATCCTACTATTTCTATGCTTCACCTGCTTTATCTGTATATAAAATTTACAGTAGAGAATTTGTTTAGTGATATGGCCAACTAAATATTCTTTGAGCTCTCTGTGTTGTGTTTTTGTCCCATGCCTGTGTCAATGGCCATTTTTGAAAGTATTAAAGTATTGGGCCTTTTGGAAGACATTGGTTAAAGCATAAGTGGGTTGGCGGGGCAGGCCCACATTGGCACAAAAGAAAGCTAAGGGTAATAATTATTCCTTATACAAAAGTATTGCACCCATTGTTAAAAGTGGTCTGTTAACGTGTTCTTCTTCCTCATTATTCCTTATTATACTATAATTATTATAAATTAATAATTAGTTAACTGAATGTCCTCAAATCCCTTTCAATCATCGCAAACACCCTTTTGTATCTTATAAATATCCTTTTGTATTTTTTTCTTGCTATTGAGTTATTTATTTTTTCCATTTCGTTTATATTTTTGTCCTCTGTTTAAGTTTAGGCTTTCTTAGTACAATTCTTTAGATTATAAATTATAAAAAATAAAAGAAGTTGATGTTCAGGAATATATGATTGTATGAATATTTATTTTATTTTTAATTTATGTCAATGCGCAAGTGGTTCAAATATGCCTCACTTATTGTTTCTTTTTGCCTCGAATGTGCTTGTTTTATTGTTATCTTCATGCTTGCTTCCTTTTTTTATCTTCATGGTTGCTCAAAGAAGTCAAATTGATATTTTGGTTGTATCTTGTGTGTGTTTGTTACAATGAACGTGGGAAATCAAAGATTGCAGGTGACATTTAAAGATCTCAAAGCTCAAAGCCCTTGGATTTGCAGTATTATTATCTTTTCCTTTTATGATTTTGTTGTTAGTAGAAGTGTAATAGGTTGTCAAGTTTGATTTTAAGATGATATTGATTTTGTTTTTTGTGCTTTATATGCTTGTTTGATAAACAAAGAGAAAATGATCTAAGTATATGTTTTCTCTTTCTTTCTATGATAACTACTTTATATTTAGATTTTGTATAAAAAGAAAATTAAATATATATATATATAATAGGTTAAAAAATTATTTTTGACGTCAATTGGTAAATTAATCAATGCTTACAAAATCAGTTTTTTTTTAAATTTTGTATAACATTTAACGTTGGTTGTTTTTAATAACGGACGTTAAAAATGAAATTAACGGCGGGTGTTATACCAGTTAAGAATCGATGTTAAAAGTCGGACCATTTTAACGTCGGTTAAAAATCGACATTGTATGTCAATTTTAACCGACGTTAAAAGTGTTTTTTCCACTAGTGTCTGTCATCCTTAGCCACTTCTTCATTGTGAAACCTTATTTGATTCACTATTGGGTTTTCCTGTAAGGGGTTTGGATTGTTGACATTCTCTAACACTTCCCACAAACTTTGTGCTCTCAAATAAGTTCTCATTTTTACAGCTCATAAATCATAGTTTTCTCCTACAAATACAGGAGGTGAAGGCAAAGAAGAGTTGTTGGATGCCATTCTTTTCACTCATAGTTCCCTTGAGATCAAGTGAGCTCTTGATACCAATTTGTTGGTTCGAATAGCAGCAACATCATTTTTCATTCATAAAACACATACTCATACAAACTACATGATAACAAACACTATTTTATAACCAGAAAAAGTTAAACAACTTAAGAGAAACAATCTATGTAATGATGTTCTGAACTTCATCATTACATTACACCAAAAAGCTTCCTAATAGACTTGACTACATAAATCTAAGGAAATGACTCAACACCACCAATGTCCCTTATTACTCTTTTTCCTTTTTCCTCCTTTGCCCTCATGACTTTCTAAACTTACTAAACTAACACCTTGTCATTCACCCTTATCTTTTTCAATACCATTTTCTCTTCTTCACTCACACCCATCAACCTCTCTTGCTCTTGATCACTCATAATTGGGAAACCAGGGTTGAGCAACACTCCCTCGTCTAGTTTCACCCTCTCTTGGATTTGGCAGTGTGTTGGGGTTTCAAATTTGGGATTATGGAACCCTACCAGCGCACTCTTCAATTTATATCTATTTAGGAACGTTCTTTCTTCAATCTAGGTAAGGATAGTTCTACTATTATTATAGATATGTTGTGGTTGTATTCCCCTCTTGGTCGATGTTGAGGGAAAATGACTAGGGATCCTCGTTAACCTTTTATTAAATGGATAATTGTACAATTGTTGTGTGAATTGGTGTGATGTTATTATTAGTGACTTATTGAAATTCTTACCGCATGTTTCCCCCTTTGTTTCGTGATAACTACCAAATGAAATTGCATCTTGCACAAGTTGCTCTGTGTCTCGCGCGAGATTAAATGATAGAGACTTGGATGATGTCTTTAGAGCCCTATCTCACGTGAGATAAGTGGTGTCTCGCATGAGATAAGTGGTGTCTAACATGAGATGGAGTGGTAGAGCCTGTGGCGATGGTTGGTTGCGATGTATGGTTATCGTTTTTTTTATTCCTTTGTTATCATTGATACGTGAACTAACCCTTTCATTGTGTATGAGCGAGCAAATGGACAATAAGTTGGAGGTGGAAGAATCTTAGGATAGTTGTCAAACTAGGATATCTGTTTATGTTGAAGGTTTTAGTTTTGTTGTTCTTATGTTGTAGTTGTTTGGTTTGGTTGCGGGTATAAAAGAATTTCGGTTTTATGTCATACCTATCAGAGTTAGTTAGTGATTCCTAAATTATGAACCGTTCTGAACACATAATTTAAATTTATTCTTTTTGTGAAATTCAGTTTCCTTATTAAATAGTGCATTCATTTGCTCCCGAGCTGTAGAGAAATTTGGAGAAATTTGGGTGTTACAGCAGTTACGTTTTCTTGAATACATAATAACCAATGTGAATGCATCTCATTATTTCATTTTTCAAGCCATCATCATTAAGGGATCTACAATATTTGCAGTACTTTTTAATACATTTTAAACTATTGGAGAGGGTGTGTTTGTAAAAATGTATTATGGTGTACATTGCAAGAACTCCTCTGAATAGAAAAAACATATGAATCACCCATATCAGCAAAGTCTATCGAGGATATAGCTCAGTAATTGAAGCCTCATTTACGGATTGAGTTGATTTATTTGTCAACTCACTTGAATTATGCCCTGGAGCGCTTTCAGTTCTACTATCCACAACGTATCCAGGTTCTGAAGGTACCGCCAGATTGATAGAATAGCTATTCAGCATGAGTACAACAGAATTCATGGTTGGTCTGGAAGCTAAGTTTTCTTGAACACATAATAACCCAATGTGGATGCATCTCATTATTTCAGTTTTCAAACCGTCATTCAATGTTGGATCTAGAATATTTGTAATTGTTCCATCTCTCCAATTTCGCCATACCTGCATGAATTTTCTCAATTGATATGTTAGTTAGTTCACATATAAATTACATTTGTACAGCAATATGCTAAAGAAGAAATAATTTTCTAGTATATTATTCATTTTTTCTAATGAGACAAAGAAGATACTGTGAGACGAAGAAAAAAAAAAAGACTTACAAAGCTCAATAGATTCTCCAAATTTTCCCCATGACGAATACCCAAACTAATTTTTTGGCCACATACAATCTCAAGAACCAGTACACCAAAACTAAAAACATCTGATTTTGTTGAAAACTGACCATATAATGCATACTCAGGTGCCATATATCCACTGCATGCCAATCACAAACAAATTTCGTTAGCCTCTGTCGTACCTCAATTTCTCCCGGCCACAAAATAATATATATATATATATATATATATATATATATATATATATATATATATAAGTAATATGCAATAGAATTATAAAAATAAATAAACAAATAAAATACATAATACATAAACAAAATAAATAGATAAGATAGATGAAATATAATAAATAACAATAAATGTTCATAAATGGGGTGGGAGAATTAAACAAATGAAACTAAAAAATAGAAAATATGAAATAAAAGTAAATAAAAGGTTAAAAATAAAAATTAGGAGATGTAGGTATTAACTTGGGAACAAATTAGAGACCTTTAGGGTTGTCACATAGTCATGAAGTTTAAGAATTTTTTTACCATAGTTAATTTCTTTTACTATTATTTAAGTTGAAATTAAATTTCTAAAACAAGTAATTAAGATTACCATATAGTACATATGCATATCTACTTACTAGGTTCCAACAATTCTACATGTGTTTTCTTGAGTATGATCCACCTGAACCAATCTTGCAGTCCCAAAATCTGATATCTTAGGATGCATCGCTTCATCTAAGAGAATGTTACTCGCTTTGAGGTCACGATGTATAATACGCAATCGAGAATCTTCATGGAGGTAGAGGAGACCTCGAGCAATACCACCAATGATTTTGTAGCGCTTTTCCCAATCCAATTGTCCTTTCTTTACAGAATCTATATATTCATACACACAAGATATGCGAATTTTAAGGAAACTTTCGTAATTTTACAAAAGTCATCTAGGAAAAGAAAATATATAAAAAAAAATTAGTTTTTCAAAAGTTAAAATTTGTTTTTCATTAACTAATTTGTGAAAGTCTTAACTTTTAATTTGTCTAGAAGGTCTGAGACATTCAATAAATTAACGAATAAAAAAGAAAAATTTTAAATTTTACATAAGTTAATTTTAATATTTCTTCTTATTTTTCCTTGTATAAGTCTTTTTGGCTACCCTATATCTTAAACCAGAACTAAGGGTAAGAGTAAGCGTATAATTTTATAAGCAGGTTTAAAATCTTACCAAATATGAAGTAATCAAGACTTTTATTAGGAACAAATTCATAGATAAGTATCCTTTCTCTTCCTTCCAGGCAGAAACCAAGTAGCCTAACTAAATTTCTGTGTTGAAGCTTGGCAACCAAAACCACTTCATTCTTAAATTCAATATCTCCTTGTCCAGAATTCCTTGACAACCTTTTGACAGCAATCTCTAGTCCATTAGAAAGTTTACCCTGAAATTATATCACAGTCAAGTATAGTAAATCTTTCTAGGCCATGTTTTCGAATATATCATGTTGTCATGAGGAATTGATAGTAATGTTATATTACTTTGTAAACAGCTCCAAACCCGCCTTGTCCAAGTTTATTGGCATCAGCAAATTCATTTGTAGCAATCCGAATGGTGTCAAATTTGAATTGCAATGAATCAGCAAATGTAATTTCATCTTCATAAGTATCTTCTTCCCTTGTAACTTCACATGCATAGTGACCCAAGCGAAATTTGTGAGACATTTAGATGTGACTGATAAATATATGCAATCAAAAGAAAGGTTGTGGCTGCCCACTCACTATTTTAAATTTTAGGATATTTAATTTGGTCGTTCAATTTTTAAAACTAATTCAATATTGTTTTTTCTGTCTAAAATTCCATAAAAATAAAAAAATATAACTTAAGCTTCTAACTTTCATTATTTGACTACCATCCCAAATTTTTTCTGATCAAAGTTCCTAGTTACATAGCTTCAATTGTCAATATCACACCATTTTCAAAATAAGGGACTTGATTATTTTAAAAATAATGTGACTAAAATAGAGATAAATATATAATTTAACCAAACATTTATGTATTCTTTTCTGCAAAATGAATTGTACCCCGCAAGAGATACCGTGAAGCTTATCAGAAAGAATACTATACTGATAGAAATTTAGATTTTTTATTATTATATTATTGTCTCCACGATTTTCAGATTACCTACCTATTCTCTTGCTCTCATAGGCAATGTTTGGTCTTGTCACGTTATCTATCCAAATTTAGTCTGTCCAGACTTAATCTATCTCCTCAGTCCTAGACTCTGTTTTTCATATATGTTCTAGATACTGTTTTTTCACATATGTTCCAGATACTGTTTTTTCTAGCAACTACAATTTTATATTTTAAGACAAATTTTTAGAGCCTGAAACAGTTATGCTTACTTTCAATTTTTTTCTTCGACTTCATCGCTCGTAGATAGAAACAGCCAAGAGTGAGCACCAAAACAACACTAGCAACTGGTACTGCTATGGCGATGATTGTTCCTGATGTGTTGCTCTTTCCTAAACAATCAGAACGTTCAGTTCATGTGGGTTAAGATTCGTAGTAAAGGTGACACAAACATAAATAAGCCCGAGCCGGTTTTATGAAATTTTATTAGGAGAACGTTGAAATAAAAGTGACAAGATGGATCATTAATTATTTAAGTCATTTCCCAGGTTTTGTGAGTTGGTTTTATTGTAATTATAAAGGTGTAAGCAGTTTGAGAAAAACGTGAGAAATACCTTGTGAAGAAATGTTGTTGGTGGACGTTGGAGGTGTTTCTGGGTCTAATTTCAGCGTAGCTCCAGTGACTTCTGTAATGTTAAATTTAATTCTACAACTGGGTTTTGTAACAAAGGCTCCAGCCTTGCCTCCACAACACAGTGGGAGTTCTGAGATAGCTTCATTCAAACACTTTGTGCAATCTTGTGATGATAAATCAGGCGTGCACTGCGTAAAACCGAATATGGTTTGATAATTTGGAGCAGATATATTACCTGTGGCATACTTACGACGAGAGTCACCTGATGCAGCTGTGCTAGTCAGATTCCTCATTAAGCTCATCACTCTTTCATTGAATTGCTCCACTGAACCTGTCACATTCTTTGTGCCAGGATGCACGGTTGCATTAGAAGGTTGATCTTCCATGACCCCAAATATGGAGCGGTTAGAGTAGCGCAACATGCAAAAATAAGCCCACTTAATTGCCTCTTTCTGACTTGGACAAAACTGCATGAGATTAGAGGCATCGCTGAGGCATTTGAGGCATTCATCCGTGTTTTGGTCGCCTCTGCAGAGGCCAATGGCGTATACTTTGTCTGGGTCTTGGCCGTATGAGATATTGTAGAAACCATAGTAGATTTCTGTGTGGGATGAGAAACTTGATAAGAGAATTTTGAGGTTGTTTTGATAAGTGCTGTTGGTTGTGTAGTTGCCTTTTTCATTATCACAGTATAGGTTTTGGGCGCTGGCTTGTGATATGATTATGATAAAGAGACAACAAAGAAAGGAAAGGAGAACCATTATCGTTGCCCTCAGGGATTCACAAGCAACGAACAGGAGTGAAGCTTTATATATATAATGAAGGACCTTTCCCCTCTGGGGCAGAGATTGTAGTATGACTAACTACTCAGCGTGTCTTACTGGCTGGCTACAAGCTCTTTCACAAGAAATATTCATATACATTCGCAGTAGGTTTTATATTTCTCTCTCACTCCCTCCTAGAAGTGTGTAATACGTTGACATCTTGTAAGGACTTTTTAAAATCAATGTTAACGAAAATTTTACTTCGTTAACAATTGTAAAAAGTAGTCAACTCAGTTTATTTATAGAATATATATTTATTTTTTTACATTTTATATATATACGTATTATATATATATATATTTTTCTCTCTTCACATTATATATATATATATATATATTTTTCTCTCCTCAAATTTTATAACTAATTGTCTGCGTATTTCAATTATTTACCACATCATTTCCTTTTAAAATACTATATAGTTAGGTTGAGGATCATCCGACTATTTTTCTTTCCCAAAGATTTAAGAGAGGACAAAAATAAGAAGTAAAAAACAAATTTAAATTTTTTAAAATTAGAATAATATTTTCATTTTATAATTTATAGATAATCAATCATGCTAATTTTAGTTTTTGAAAACATAAAAAATGAAATTCTAGGTCAAGTCTACATGTTAAACTCATCCATCCTCGCCCTGAATTACGGAATCAAACGCTCTAGCGTGTCGGTGGTTCTCATTTGCTGTACGTTGTCGCACTAATTTGTTCTAATGTACAAGAATACATCTAAAGGAAGCCAAGGACCTATCAAAAGTATAAGTCAACCTTTTTCTTTTTCGCATTTGCCAGTTATATATACGAATTATTTTAATCTATTTAAAAATTATTTTTATTAAATGTTTGTAACCAGTCTAATTGTGCTTTCTTTAAAGAATATATATACACAAAATTATACATAAACAGAAGCCATATGAAGTTCATAGCAATTTTAGTAGTCAGTGTGCCTTGAACCAGAACTGAGGTTAGACCGTAAGAGTAACACACTAATTACGTAGATATTCTAATTTGCATCCGACATTGAACATGAGAATCAAGCAATTTCATGAGTTTAAGAATTTGAGAATAAAAGAGGAAAAGAGAAAAGAGAAAAAGTTTTTAATTATTTTATTTTATTTTATATTTTTTCCCACCGACGGTCGGGTTGTTACAATCTGAAAGAAAAGTGTTATCTTAATTGAATACATTAGAAAAAATAACATTAAGGGAGATAATTTTTCAATAAAAAATAAAAGAAGGAAATGGCTAAATTGATTTCCCTTGCTACCCAGCTTCCTTATTTCTTGCTACAAGTGATAGAGTAAAACATCCTAGCATTGGTCTATTGCAGTTATAATACCTATGATAAATATTTATTTTATATAATTAATATTTATAATAAATATTTTTTAAAAAATTATATGAATAAAATTAGAATTAATTTTTTTCATAAATAAACATTTTTAAATATATAAATTATATTTTAGTTTAAAAAATAATTTTTATTATGATAAAGTTGTTTTTAACCACTGATAATCTCTTTTATAAAATTATAGAAATTCAATTTCAAAATATAAAATAGCCTACAAAAGATTAGGTGTTAAGAAAATTTTCAAAAACACTCTAGTTGAAGAAATCTCCTAAAAATACTTTGTTGAATGATAACTCTGAATATTTAAGAGAAAAAGAGTCATGTAATGTAAAATAGTTTTATCATACAATAAAAAAACATCATTTATAATAAATTTTTTAACTTTTACATAATTATCTTAAAAGTCATATTAATGATGATTTATGATTGGACGATAATGTAAAATTATTTGACAAGATTGGAAAGAACTTTTGGTTTCACTGTATATCCTTTCAAACACAATCTTGTTAAAAGGATGGTTGTGAGACTCATGAGAATCTAAAAAGGATGGTTGTAAGACTATGAGTAAATAAATGTAAGAAAGAATTAAGTTATGATTGATGTTAGACTATGATCCCTTTAAATTGTAAGAGTTTTATAATTTACAACAAATGACAGTATATCCATGTTAAGAGCCTTAAACTCACTTTAAATTTTTTTCTTGGCTTCCTCGGATTTAAAGAAATGTTGTGTGAAGAGAGCACTAAGCTGCGATACTAGCACCAAAGTCATAACAATGATCACAGGTTTCAGTTAAGACAAAGGATGTGTTGTGTATTTAAATAAGATATTGCAAAAAAACGAAATCTAAGGAGAGTATAGCTCGTACTCGAAGCCTCGTTTTCTGATTAATTAAACATTCAAAATTATTTATTTATGGTAAAAAAAATTTTATAAAATAAATTATTATTTTATACATTCCACAAGTTAAAATGATAGTTTACATAAAGATAAGTGTATTCTAAAAAGTATCCAATCATCAAAATATATTAAAACTATTAAAATATCTATTTCTCATTTTATTATCATAATTACTTTTTATTAATTCTCTTAAATAGTAATTGCTTTATTCTCATAAAATTAGTAATAATTTTATTTATTCTATGAATTAAATTTTTATCATGTTAATTTCAATCCAAAAAATTATATATTTTATTATTTAATGTTATAGACTTTAATATATCTAGCAAAACCATCAAAATATAATTAAAATACTAATTATCTATTAATCTACTAATTAACATTATGCTTTTGAAATGTTGTGCTTAATTATTTGCACCATGATTCCCTGCAGTCACAGAGCAGCGGCATGGTCCTGCCGTCACAATAATCATACAGTCTGCATTTATATAATTTAGATGGCTAAGATCATATGAAGTCAAAAAAGTGACGGCAGAGAGAGACTCCTCTTTCACCCTTCTCAAATTTCAATATAAATGCATCCTCCATGGAATAATTTTACATATTGAAAATGCATCTTTCTACTTTTTTTCTTCTAGAATAATTATGCCCCAAATTTTGATCAGTTGTTCTTTTCTTACTAAAAATTAATCATATTTCAATAAAGGTTATAGATTGATTTTATTATTTTTTAAGAATAAAATATAAAACAACTAAATTGTAATAATTTAATAAGCGAAATGACATCTCAAAAAGACTTAAAAATAACATTTAAATAATATTACATTAGTTGTAATAGATTGTTCTTTTTTAAATTTCAATCGTAGTTACGTGCTAACAAAAGCAGCCACGTATTTAGAGAAGGTTCTAATTTGAAAAATAGTTACAAATTACAATGACTAAATGTTATTCAAAACTTTGAAGCATTTTTCTTGAATTAGAAAGAGAAGACCAAATTAACGTTACTTTACATTATATTATATACTGTGTGGTTTTCGTTTTGATATATATAATCTTTTAAGAATTTCAATTGTAATAGTTACGCTTTTGAAAGATGACATTTTGGTTTTTTATTTTTATGTAATTTTTCATTAGAAACATTAATACCAAGAATGTTTTAAAATTTTAAAATAATTATTTTAGTACAGTGACAACTACGTGTACAAATTATCATTATTTTTATTTTCCTAGTCCATTTTCATTATATACGGAGATGAGACGATGAGGGAGGAAAAAAGATGTCATGTTAATTAAAATAATTATTTTAAAAATTTAAAACATTGACAATTGCATAAAAATCAAAATAATACCTATCAAGTTCAAAGAAAAATGAATAAAACTTTTAAAATATTTCCCAACGGTTTCCACATATGTGACTTGTCTCATAATTTGAATGGTACGCATAAGTTTCGTTTCAAACACGGTGCCAAAGAAATTTTGCTTATAAAACTACCAACAACAACACAGATTTCACTCAGCAAATAAACCATTTCACTCTCCGCATATTGAAATTTTTTATTTGTCACTTCTTAATCATTCCCAGACATAACAATCACAATGGCTGTTGTTTTCTATAAGCACCCTTCCTTCGTTTGTGGTCTTCTTTTGATAATCATATCTCAAGCCAGTGCTCAGCCAAGTTTTTTAAGTTACTTCTGTGACAATATACAAGGCAATTTCACAGCCAATAGCACTTATCAGACCAACCTCGACACCCTTTTATCCAATCTCACTTCCAACACACAAATCAACTACGGTTTCTACAATTCCTCGTACGGCCAAAACACCGACACAGTGAACGCCATTGGGCTATGCAGAGGAGATGTTACATCACGTGAATGTCGCCTCTGTCTAAACTTTTCAAAAGTCCTTCTCACACAGCTTTGTCCAACACAAAAACAGGCAATTTCTTACCATGACAAGTGCATGTTACGCTACTCAAACCGCTCAATATTTGGCGTAATGGAAACTACACCTTCGAGTTCTATGTGGAACACGAACAATGCAACGGACGTGGACCAGTTCAATGAAGTGCTCGCAAACTTGCTGAGAAATCTAACAGTTGTTGCTGCATCGGGTGACTCTCGTCGTAAGTATGCTACGGATTATGCAAGTGCTTCTAATTTTCAAACCATATTTGGTCTGGTGCAGTGTACTCCTGACTTGTCTCAGAAAGATTGCGACGATTGCTTGGTTGGGGCTATTTCAGAAATCTCAAGCAATATGAACGGGAGGAGAGGTGGTAGAGTTCTTAGACCCAGTTGTAATATTAGATATGAAACCTACCCCTTCTATGCTGAACGTACTGTGGCATATGCACCAGCACCGTCGCCATTTTTGATGCCATGAGGCACTACCACTTACCATTCGTATGTACAGCAGTACTCCTCATAGAATATTATTCTTGAATAATGATTTTGTGAGCTGAATAAAGCCAGCTATTATTATTAGCTACATGCATGCGGCTGGGCTATGAATAAATTCTTTTGTTATTATTATTAAACTTATCTCACTTATTTACATATATCTTATGTTTTCTCGGTGTATTAACTATCTGTCATTCGATCAGTCAACTTCCCAAGTTTATTTGTAACACCCACTCCATTGGGAAGTTTTCTTTTAAAAATATAATAATAAATAAATAGAATAATAATAATAATAATAATAATAATAATAATAATAATAATAATAAATGGATAAATAAATTAGTTAATTAAAAATTTAATTACTAATAACTTTCTCTTATCGGATAGCACGCGTTCCTTCCTTCTAAAATCCATGATAACTTCTCCTCATCTTCTCAATCAATCCTCATGCACAGTTTTCCCTCTTATACGGCAAGTACTCTCTTCCTCTTTTCTTATTGTTCTCTTTTCATGTATTGACTGTGTAAGCATAATCCTATACTCTTGTCCTTCCTTCTCTTTGTTGCCTTCCCTTTGTTGGTGTGGCAGTGAGAGTCCTTTGGTAGCGTTTTGGAAAACCTAATCCGGCCCCTATCAAATCCTCCCCTTCCTCCCCTTGACAAACTTGATTCCAATTGATTTGGGCAATTTTACTATTCATGATAATAATGAAAATTTAAATGTTGATAAGTGTGTTTCTATGTTATTGATGGCAATGATTGTATCTTCTATTTTATTGATTATAGAGAATGATAATGTTCTGCTAAGGTTATTTGTTTATAAATAAAATTATAGGAAATATTTGAAATGTTTAAGTGATTTTTGTATTCCGGTGATATATTTTGAGTGATTATAAAATGTTATGTCTTAATGTTTTGGGTGGTGGGTTAGTGAAAGTTTGAGTGATAACATAAAAAACTAGAAAGTGAGACCATCAAAATTAAATAAAGGGTTTACTTTTACGGGTTTAAACAGTTGAATTTTAGTATTAAGGAGAACTACATCCAATTGGCTTTTGGACAGGTTAGTGCAATCATTTTAGATTGGAGGAAATCTTTGGTTAGTCAAAACATTATTAGAATAACTTTTCTTTTTTTAGAACAATCTAAGTTAGTAATTTTTGAGGTTTAAAGAAGCAAATTTGGAGTCAAGTGATTAGGATGGTAATAAAACCTTTTGCACGATGATGATGAGACATCCTTTTGATACAAATGCCTTAAACATCCCTTAATTCTCCATTCCAGACTAAATTGGTATAGGAATAGTAATGGACATAGAAACAGTAATGAACCAAATTCAAAGCATTTCGGTAAATCCATAAAAATAGTAACTAATAAAATTCAAGACATTTTAACACGGTCATTTTAAAATATGTCTTTAATTATATTTAATCATGTTAGATTGCATAAGGGATAAGTGAAAATTATACTTAAACTCACTTACATTTTAATTTAAGTACATTCCAATAATAATTTCATGGTAGATTTTAAAAGGAGCACAAAAATATGCTTTAATCCTTACCTGCTTAGAGTGTAAACTTGACTCTTACATGTTTATGCTTATAGTTGAAACTATGGATCCATAGTTGTAAATGATATTTTTATATTTTAATTGGTTGACTTGAACTCAGGGGAAAGTAACTTTAGATTTCACAAAGAGTTAGGTGTGGTAAAGGGTGGACAAATGCCTTGTATAAAAATTAATTTTAGTTGTCCTAGATGGGTATAATATGTGAAGATATGGATGAACAAAGTGTGGAAAAATTACAATTGAGCTTTGTAGAGTGAAAAAGATGTTAATTTATTTGTAAGTATATGTGTTGGTTTGTCAAAAGATATGTAGACAATATTTAATAATTTTAAGTGAAATGATTGGTGTAAATTAAGAGGTTGACTTGTTGAGATGTATTACATTGACGAGTTACCAGGTTCATGATAATAAGTGGAAACTGTTTTATTTTGATGATAGGGATGAATGTGAAGAAGTAATGAGGTTGTCTCTAGTGGACATACTTGTAAAATATAGGTTTTTTAAAAAGAAATAAGGGTTATCATGAATGTTAAGAGAATGAAAAATTTTCGCGAAAAGTAAGGATAAAGGAACTAAGATAGTTGATTCGCCTAGATGATATTCACAGTGGGACAAACTTTCATTATAGCCGATCACCATGAGTGGGAAGTTACTATTGTTATAATACTGGGTACCCTGACTGTAATTATCTAGTATTAACAATGATAATGTCATATGTGAGTTGATGGTACCATATAGAATAAGAGTGAGTTGTGAGTTGCATAACATGTTGATTGTGAGGTGTTGTGAATTAAATGTTTCCATGTATGTCTTTGTATTTTGATGTATTATTGTCTTTGTAATTCTCTTTATTATCATTAATGTGTGAACTAACTCTTATCATTGTGTATAAGATTTAACACCTGTAATGATCCGTCCAAATAAGCGAGCAGATGGACGGTATGTGAAGGTAGAAGGATCTTTAAGGTAGAGAGCTATTGGACTAAGGTAACTTTTTTATTAAAATCTTTGACTTTTACTATTATTTTCTTTTCTTATAAGTTTTGATATGTGTTGTTACTTAAGAACATTAAAAATTCTTGAATTCTAGGCTTGTTCACCTTCTTAGGGGAGATGTTATTCATTTATTTTGAAATTTAAATAA
The DNA here is from genome assembly GCA_026586105.1 of Hylodesmum podocarpum. Classification (NCBI taxonomy): domain Eukaryota; kingdom Viridiplantae; phylum Streptophyta; class Magnoliopsida; order Fabales; family Fabaceae; genus Hylodesmum; species Hylodesmum podocarpum. The sequence goes on along the minus strand of JALJEV010000426.1, from coordinate 206,142 downwards.
TTGTAAATGAATTTTAAAATTTACTTTTATGAATAAAATTTATTCATCAGTATTTAATAATATGAAGCTTAAACAATTGTAAATGATTTTCAAAATTTAAATATAAGAATTAATTATCAGTATTTAATGATATATTTAACTGCGATGTAGATAAATTATAACATTATAACGATTGAAATTGAGATTATTCGTAAAATATCATTTTCATTTGCTACTGTACTTGTATACATATACTCTTCGAGTTGTGACTATTCACCGGGTGATATAATTAATTTTCTTAATAGATTTTTTTATTTTATATACACACGACACAACTTAAACTAAAGGATTGTGAAACATCAGTACTATCTAATTATTTTCATTATATAATTTACATTTATATTTCATTTATACGAAGTAAAAGGCATGCAAGGTGCTATAATCTTGTACATATAACTATTTTCTAATTATTTATGAGTATATTATATTGAACTATATTCACTGGCCTACAACGAAAAATCATACCAAATTAAGGTCAGTTAGAGGGCTAATTGACCATTTGGGTTAATTTTTTTTTTAAATTTTACGGGTTTGTTAAAAAGTATTTATTAGGGGTCTATTTTGAGTCAAAGAAGTTGGGAAAAAATGTCTTCTGGATAGGCGTTGAAAGACCTAATATCTTTAGCATGAGTTATTGACAATATGAGTCTGTTTATGAGAAGGCGTTTGAAATTTAAATTAATATATCTTTTTATTTTTTAAATAATTGTTCAAATAACGTTTCACATCTAAACATCACCTTACTCAAATAACTCAAATATGGTAATCTCATCTTAAATTAATAAAAAGAAAATTTTCTTTTTCAAACACATAATAGTTTAAAATGACAGATATTTGAAGAATAAGAAAATATTAATTTAAAATAAAGATACATTTAGATTTAAAACGTCTTTCTTGTCACTTAAATGTCTTGACAGAGAGAGGGTTGGTGTTTAAACGCCTCCTTTTAAATTTTAAAAGTTCTTCAATCACAAATGGTCACGTTTACAACTTAGAAGAAGACGTTTATTTTTTCTATTTTTTCAACGAACACTTTAAGCAGACGTTTTACAGTTAAACATCTTCACCCAAACAGACCTATTTTAATATATACTTTTCAATCCGAATTATTTTAATATTAATTTTTTTTTAAAAGTCCCTTAAAAGTCAATAACCCCAGTTAGAGGCTTACGGTCAACTCTAAGCAGGTCAAATAGAACAGGGTAACACCTATTTTCCCTAAAATAAAGTTGGGGTAAAGATATTCTAGGACTCTAAGTAAAAGAGAAAGAAGAAGAGATGAACAGAGTATTACTTTCTTCCGGGTGTCAGATTGAAAAATTGCGATCAGATCTCATTTATTTATTTATATATTTATTCAGTTTAAATTGTTAATTTCATTATTATTAAAAAGAGAAATTTAATCTCTCAATTATTTAAGTTAATTAAATTTAGTCTTTTCGTCTGTCCAATTACCAAGGCGATTAAAAATTTTAATTAGCAACAGTTTTATATATATACTAATGTTTAATCTTAATCATATCACATAATATATTTATTATATTTTATAATTAAAACTTAAACTTTTTTATTAAGTTTAATATTTCACTTTTTATTAATTTTGTGTCGTTAATATTAATATTATATCAATATCTAAGTTTCATTAATTTGTCAAATAAATACATAGATATATGACGGTAAAAAAATACATATACATTAGAAATTATATTTAAATCAATTTGAACATAGAAAATATTAATAAAAATAATATTTTCATTCCTAATTCTAATTATTAGTATGTTAACAAATACTCGGTTTCTTAAATATACCTATTTTGAAGATTTTAGTAGAGTGAAGACTCAAGTTATTCGAAATGCATAAAAATTATATCCTACAACGCAAGGTGAATTGTGAAGGAAATCTAGTTAATTTCTAGTTTGTGTTTGGATTTGGATTTGTCGACGCAACTGGTTCCGTCTCCATGAAGCAACATTCCACGGATTAGTTGTCTTCTTCAACGAATGAACGTAGTTTCTTCTAGTTATATATGAACAGTGCAATTAAATCAAAGACTAATTTACCTATTAGAGATATTTTTGAAAAATTTTCATTAAATGAGTTTGTTCCAAAAGTATTTATTAGGGGATCTATTTTGAGTTAAAGGCGTTGGAAAAAAAACGTCTTCAAAGGTAGGCGTTGGAAGACCAAACATCTCTTTTTGAGCTGTACACGTGGTCATTTATGATTGAGAACTTTTAAAATTTAATGGAGGAGACGTTTAAACATAAAACGACGTCTCCCTCTATCAAGGAGGCTACCATTTGCTCTGATATAAAAACTAAACATAATCAAGTAGTTGAAAATAGCAATTAAAACACGTAACATAAAATATTATTAAAAGAATATTAGTAAACACAATCAAGTGGTTGAAAATAGCAATTAAAAGATGTAAAAAAAATATTATTAAAAAAATATTAGTAAGACAGTTGTTTAAAAAATAAAAAAGATATATTAATTTAAAATGTGGTTACCATATTTGAGTAAGAAGAGGTTTATATTTGAAACGTTATTTGAACAGTTATCTATAAAGTAAAAAGAATATTAATTTAAAGAAATGAGACATTTAGATTTTAAACGTCTTTTAAGGGACGTCTCTTTAGAAAGTGTTTTCTTTCTCATCTTCCTCAGCATCTCCTTTAAAAAGTGTTTTAGATTTTAAACGTCTTTTAAGGGACGTCTCTTTAGAAAGTGTTTTCTTCCTCATCTTCCTCATCTTCCTCAGCATCTCCTTTAAAAAGTGTTTTCTTCTCCAACGTCTTTAACTCAAAATAGACCCTACTTGATAGATACTTTTAAAAAAACCTGTTAACGTAATTTTTTTTTTTAAAATAATCTGAAAGGGTCAATTAGCCTAAATCAAAATGAGACTTATGTGACTCTTTCTTATTATCTTTTTCTAATTGAAATATTTCCTTAATGTTTCAAAGAAGGCACCCGTTAATAGGTGCGGATATTTTTATTTAAATTAAATTTATAAATAATAATAATAATAAATTAATAAAATAATGGGTATTTTATTATTAAATTCAATTACAAATCAAATTATATGATGATTTATAAGAATTTTATTTTAAATCTAAAAAACTTAAGATGTACATGAAAATTATTTGTTATTTGTTGAGTACTATTTCTATCTTTTCAATATTTTGTTTTTTTGGAAAGTGTATTATTTGCTTATTTTTGCTTATCTTTGCATCCTCCGTCTTTACGTACCCGCTTCTGTCACAATCATCAGATTCAGCTATGCCAAGTCTCGGTACTTTTCTCAAGTTTTTATTTTTGACTACTGAAAATGGAACAAGTTTCACGGAATTATGTTGCACTTATTTTCAATTTAAATGGTACAACATTCATGTTTTCTCTGGACCGTGTATTTTTCAGCGGAAACAGCCCTGTGAGTTGAAAAATTCACGTACCACGAAACTAACTGCAAATACAATATATTAGAGCTGGTACATAGTGTAATTTTAAAATCTCTGTAGTGTAAAAATATAAAATTTCATTTCATTTCGGATGCATTGGCTACACCATTAAAAAAATGGATAATAACATTAAAATGTTGAATAAATAAATAAAAATTAATAAAAAATAGCATATTCATATTTAATGTCTGACAATATCTTAAATAAGATTATTTCCGAAAAGGGAACACGTAAAATAAAATAGAATTATATCGCATGTAAATACCCTGATCTGATATTGATCAAGCACTATTATAAAAAGTTATCTGCTTCAACGAATGGACACAGCATGTTCAAGTAATGAATAGCTAATGCTCTTGTTTAAAGGAAAATAAATGAGTAAGACTTTTATGGAGAGACGATTTTAATAACAAATGTTCTTAAATTTTGTTTCTAGTTAATATTTTCTTCACGGCTTCCATTGAACGTTTCAAGACACGGCACCAGTTAATAACTACGCAGTTAAGGCATCTTTCAAACATGACATAATAATTAATATTCGATCTAGTATTTCAAACATGTCTCTTATAAAAATCATTAAGCTTTTCGTTTTTTCCGCCGGTGTATTATGTGTTTGCATGTCATTTCATCCTCTGTCTCTACTTACTTCTGTCACTGTCATATCATCAGCTGATTCCACTCTGCCAAGCCTAGCTTCTTTCTCAACTTTTTATTTTTGACCACTGATAATGGAACAAGTTTCACGTCAATTTGTTTGACTTATTTTTTTCAATTTTAAATTATGTTTTAACTTTTCTACAAAATCATATTTAATTGAAGTTATTTATCTTATTTTATTAATGAATTAAATAATAAAGTATGAGAAAATGATATAGTAGTCAGAAAAATATAATCCACTAATATATGGAGATCTTATTTATAGAGATAAAACTAAGACAAATTTAATGTTTTCAATTTAAATAACCAATTTTTAAATCTTGGACCAGAACTAAGTTGTTATTTGGAACAGAAAGAATAATCAACAGTCATTTTTAAAATTAAATTGAGAATAGATACTTTTAAGAATTATAATAAAAATTCAACTATACATTTAAATTTAAATTTAAATTTTACTATTTTTAAGATTTAAAATATAATTCACACTTTTAGGATGATGTTATGATTTACTTGTCATGTCTTTATTTCTTTCCCTTGTCTGACTAAGTGGCGCATTGGATCAAGTTTCAACTTCATTTATTAATTTGGTGGTGTAGCAAGTATGTAAGTTCAACACTTTACCCTCCCCTCCCTCCAAAGAAAAAGCTCCTTCTGTATAAATCTTCAGATCTACGTAATTTGTTATACTTGTGAATCCCGTTGAACAATTAAAATGGCTGTTATTTCCTTTAGCCTAATTTCTTTTCTTTGTTGTCTCATCTGCACACTTATATGGCGAGCCAGCGGGCAGTTTTGTGATAACAGCAAAGGGAACTACACAATGAACAGCACCTATCACAACAACCTCAATACCCTCTTATCCAGTTTCTCATCTCACACAGACATTAACTACGGTTTCTACAATTTCTCCCATGGCCAAGGCACTGACAAAGTGTACGCCATTGGGCTCTGCAGAGGCGACCAAAACACGGATGATTGCTTCAGTTGCCTCAACACTTCCAGAGTCAATCTGGCAAAGAAGTGTCCAAACCAGAAAGAGGCCATTGACTGGCCTGACAAGTGCATGTTGCGCTACTCTAACAGCTCCATATTTGGTGTCTTGGAAACTAATCCTACAGTTTCTGCATTGAACACAGGCAATGCAACGGACGTGGACCAGTTCAATGAAGCGGTCCAGAACTTGATGGGGAATTTAACAGCCATAGCTGCATCAGGTGACTCTCGTCGTAAGTATGCTACAGGCACCACACCATCTACAGTTTTTCAAACTATTTACGGTTATACACAGTGCACGCCTGATTTGTCATACCAAGATTGTAAGAATTGTTTGAGCGAAGCTATCTCAAACATCCCACAGTGTTGTAGTGGCAAGATTGGAGGTAATGTTATGAAACCAAGTTGTAGAATTAGATATGACACCTACTCTTTCTTAGGACCTACACTCAAATTAGACCCCGACGCACCATCAACGACCCCGCTACCATCTTCACAAGGTATTTGTAATGTTCTGCTTAAGTTGCTCAGCGCTTTCCTCTTTGTGTCTGTTGTTTTACTCATTCATTTGTTGAATTAAGTGCTTGTGTTCAAAACTCGGGCTTACGCTGATGTGGTGACCTTTTCTATGTATTTAAATGATGGTGTTTGGATATTTTATTAATCTTAACCCACATGAACTGGACTGAGGGTTCTGATTCATTGTGCAGGAAAGAGCAACACATCACGGACTATCATCCTCATACTAGTGCCAGTTGCTTGTGTTGTTTTGGTCCTCACTCTGTTCTGCATCTATCTATACGTGAGAAAGTCAACAAAAAAATTTGAAAGTAAGTCTAACATAAACTCTGATTTACCCTCATTTGTTATGCAGAATAGTCTTACAATTTTAAAGGTCAGAAGCCTAAAATCAATCATAACTGAATTCTTTTGGACAAACCTTATAGTATTCCTTCTAGATATAGACATGCTGTACTCAATCATTTCTATCTGCAAATAAGGAAGAACATCAGGGGACATTAATTAGTGAATTCCTTATATTGAGAAATTATATCTCTCAAAGTTATTTTTTGACTGCATTCAATGATAACATCTGAATGACTCACTAATTTAAACTGGGTCGCCATGCATGTGAAGTTAAAGGAGAAGAACAAAATCAAGAAGATGAAATTACATTTGCTGAGTCATTGCAATTCAACTTTGACACCATACGTGTTGCTACGAATGAATTTGATGATTCTAATAAACTTGGACAAGGCGGGTTTGGAGCTGTTTACAAAGTAAGATAACATTTTCCTTGCTGATAAATATCAAATCTGCATCAAAACATGGTATATTCAGAAACGTGGCCTAGAAAGATTTACTATACTCTATATTTTCAGGGTCAGCTTCCCAACGGACAAGAGATTGCTGTTAAAAGGTTGTCAAGGGATTCAGGGCAAGGAGATATGGAATTCAAGAATGAGGTGCTTTTAGTAGCTAAGCTTCAACACCGAAACTTAGTTAGGCTACTTGGTTTCTGCCTGGAAGGAAGAGAAAGGCTACTTATCTATGAATTTGTTCCAAATAAAAGTCTTGATTATTTTATATTCGGTAAGCTCGAAGTTAGACTGTCATCTGTCTCGCTCTATTATTCAATTCTGATTCGAGACAAAGCCTAATTATTCATATATCGTAAAAACTAATGGCTGTATACGCAGATCGAACCATGAAAGCACAATTGGATTGGGAAAAGCGATACAAAATCATTAGGAATGTTGCTCGAGGCCTTCTATACCTTCATGAAGATTCTCGATTGCGTATCATACATCGTGATCTGAAAGCAAGCAACATTCTCTTAGACGAAGAGATGAATCCTAAGATAGCTGATTTTGGCATGGCAAGACTGGTTTTAGTGGATCAAACTCAATTAAATACAAGTAGAATTGTTGGAACCTAGTAAGTATTAGACTATGTCATGGCTTATTCATTCTTAAGAGTTTAATTTCAATGAACTATCAAAGAGAACTTTTAACATTAATTTTAACCAAATATTGTATTACTAAATTACTCGAAGTGTTTGGTTCTTGAGTAGTTGTTATGATTGTTCAACTTTGTTTGTCTGGGTAATTAGTGTAAAATATTTTTACATAATAGAAATTCAGAATTAAAGCTATGTTAACGAAATAGAAGGTGAAACAGAATGAAAATTTATGACCACGAGAAGAGACATAACATTTATGACTAATAGTTCTCTCTATTTTGGCAAGTAGTGGATATATGGCACCAGAGTACGCAATGCACGGACAATTTTCAGTGAAATCAGATGTCTTCAGTTTTGGTGTGCTGGTTCTTGAGATTGTAAGTGGCCATAAAAACAGTGCCATTCGTCATGGGGAGAATATGGAGGATCTACTAAGCTTTGTAAGATTACTTGCCCCAGAACATTAATGTAGAAATGGAATTCATAATCTAATAACAAATTTTTGCAGGCATGGAAAAACTGGAAGGAGGGGACAGCTATGAATATTGTAGATACATCATTAAATAAGAATTCACGGAGTGAAATAATGAGATGCATCCATATTGGTTTACTCTGTGTTCAAGAAAATTTAGTTGACAGACCAACCATGGCTAACATCGTACTCATGCTTAATAGCTATTCTCTGAGTCTCCCAATTCCTGCAGAACCTGCATTTTATATGAACAGTAGAACTAGAAGCCTTCCAAACATGCAGTCATGGGAGTATAATTCAAGGGAAACAGGATCAAGTGAACCGATAATGAAATCAGCTCAAGAATCAGAAAATGAGGCTTCGATTACTGAGCTATACCCTCGCTAGATTTTGGTCATCAGGCTGAGATTCAGTCACCATCACTTGCTTTCTGCCTTGAACCAGTATACAGTACCTTTTGAACTCATGTAATTATTATTATTATTATTTTTTTTGCAATGTTTTATTTAAATACACCACACATCCTTTATTAAAAACTACTGTACAAACTATTTGTACAAACTATTTATACTGGAACCACTTTCTTAGATACTTTAGAATCTGAAATTACATGCAATTCCAATTAAATGAAATTAAATTGCATGTTATTTTTATACATAACTTAGGTGACTTTTTTCTGTAAACAGAACCAAATTACACAGCAAATACCCTGGTGGTGACTCAAGCTGTTTCACAAAAATCCTGAATCCCAATGCACTTGAGAAAGCTTCCTCACATAGTTTTGATGTTGAACAAAACTCAACTACCAAAACAAACATAACCTAAAGTTATGTTCTTCAACGAATGGATATAGTTTGTCCAAGTAATGAATTACTAACGCTCATGTCAAAGAAAAATAAATGATCAAGACTTTTATGGACGGTTTGATTTTTAGTAACAATTTCTTTAGGTAAAATTTCTTTAAATCTGTTTTATGTTGAAAATTTGGAATGTTCAATGTTTCTGTTGAACGTTTCAAAGACGTGGCAATAGATAAGAAATTATAGCATTTCACACTTATAACTTTCCACCAAATTACTTGAGTCTGTGAAGATAAATTAGTCCTGGTTTGCCGCGTTGCGAAGGACAAATTCCTAGAGCACTCATTTCTGTTGGTCATATATTAAAAGAAATTGCTTGAATTAAAATTTGCCATCTTTTTTATTTAGAATTATGACTCATATTGATATGACCAATAGAAAAAATCAATCAAAATTTGAATATAATTCTCGTTAACTAAGATATTTACATTAGTGTCTAACCATATTCTAAATAGAATGGTCTCTTTACAAAGAGAATGTAGGGAATAAAAAAATAAAATTTTAAAAAGGTAAATTTAAAATATATATTTTTAAGATTAACATAATCTAATAATTGAATTTTTTTAAATTAAGAATTCTCTAATTTAAATATTATATCAGGATCCAAACTTTAAATTAAATTAAACTAAAGTAATAGTTTTGAGAAGAAATAGAAATATATGAATGAAAAAGAAAATCGATAACGTCTCTAAGTTTTGATTAATTACAAGACAGATGGAACACATCACACAGAAGCATTACAAGCAAAGTCAGACTGAACAAGTACAGACGGGAGATGACCCTCAAAGTTGAAGTCATTCGTATGTCTCAAGGTCAAGTCATCAGACGGAAGTATAGATGACACTCTTCAGGCGAAGCTTTCAAGCCAATTCTTAAGACTGAAGATATACATCGTCTGTCAAGGAAGTGAAGATCAGATGGAGTAACTCGCGCCAAGTTCAAAATTCTAAGTTACTCTCAAGTGTTTTCAAGATCAGTATAGGGATTCGAGTTAACCTCTTCAACACGAAAAGGCTTCATCCTTTTTGACAAGATCTTTGCACAAGTCAGAAAAAGTTATGAGCACGCCATCAAATCCGTTACGCACACTATCTTTTAATCGATTGCACTCTGACACCTTTTTGGGACTGCACTTGGAAAGCCCAATGACATTCTTCTATCTCTAACGGATATCTAAAGAACTTGCCTATAAAAGGACTTCACTCCCTCATGTTTCAGTTGGCGAACACGCTTATATTGCTAAGAACTTGTGTTGTCGCTCACTGCTACATTCGAACTTCATTGTATACCCCTCTCTGCGAAAAGGAACTTTTCTTTCTTAGAAAATCTTGTAAATTCACTTGTGTGGTGTTTTAGCCTAAGGAGGCTGGTTGTTCAAAGAATACCTTTTGGTTAGCCTGAGGAGGCTAGGTTTCAAAGAATACCTTGCTGTTTAGCCTGAGAAGGCTGTGTTCAAAGAATATCTTGTAATAGCTAGAAGTGGCTGGGTTCAAATAATACTTGTAACCGTTTCACGATTTGTAGTGAAAACTCAGTATTCTCTGGGTAACTGGACGTAGTCTTGAATAGAAGAACCAGTATAAAAATATTTGTATTTATCTTCTTTAAGTTTGTGACTAACGGGAATAACCAACTTATAACCATAAAATCAATCTTTGAAAATAAGAATTGTTTCATCTGAACCTGTTTAAACCAAAGGACGAAAGAACCAAAAAAATTTTATTAACACAATTCAACCACCTTCTTATATTTTATCTTTTATAATTATAAATTAGGACCAATTTAAAGTTATTTTAGATGGATTAAGTGTGTGAAAATAATAATTTATATTATAAAAAGAGCATAGAAATAATTCACTTTTGTGAGTTATCATTAATCATCTTGATCTAAAAATATATAACTACTTAAAATACATCTTCTTTAATTAATTGAGTTAAACATTTTTAAAAATAAATTATGTGTTGTCTTGGCCAGCTCTTTTGAGTTAGACTTATGTCCCAGCTCTTTTGCCCTGTACGAAGGAGTTGATTCGGAACAGAAAACACTGTTTCTAAAAATTCAATATAATCAATGCAAAGAGATAACATGACTTAATGTAAAAGAACAATAATAATAAATAAAGTAACTTTGAAAAATGTTTTTATTCAAATGACACTTTCACTGTAGCTGGGAGTAAGAAAATAAGCAAGCGTGTAGACTTGAATTGGGAGAAACCCCAAAATGCATTGACCAGAATTGACTTGGAAAATATTATGCAGGCATCACCAGTTTTATATCTTGCAATTATATAGCATACAGTCCATGGAGGCCGATCAAAGTTTACATGAATAATAATTCAAATATTAGCAAATACTTGTGTGTATATGTTTTTTATAAAATACTCAGATAGTAAGAGCCAAAATTAACTAACAATCAAATAAAAATTTTGCATGAACAAGAACTAAAATAATCTAATTTAATTTCATAAAGAAAAAATTATATTTAACCCATAAAGTTAACAACTACGTTGGGTTGTTGAAAATATTTATTATTATTTTATAAAAATTAAATACGAATAACAAAGATATATAACTACTTAAAAGATATATTCTTTAATTAATTGAGTTAAACATTTTTGAAAATAAATTATGTGTTTGTCTTGGCCAGCTCTTTTGAGTTAGACTTCTGTCCTTGCTCTTTTGACCTGCAAGACAGCAAGAGCCAAGAAGTTTCACATTCATTTATGTATGGGGGAGTTGCTCTTACTTGCATTACCTACGACACTAAAAAACATTCTGAAATAATATAAATTCTTAAATGAATTGAATGTAAAATGTAAAAACTATTTAAAATAGACAAGTGAATTGTTGTAGTAATACAAGTTTCGTCTGAGTGTGAAGTATCAGACGATACCTTGTTTCGTCTGAGTGTGAAGCATCAGACGATAGCTTTCCATCAGACGATAGCTTTCCATCAGACGATAGCTTTCCATCAGACGATAATCTTCCATCAGACTATACCTTGTTGCGTCTGATGAAGATGTTTCGTCTGAAGGAGTGTTCCATCAGACGATACTTTGTTGCGTCTGATGAAGATGTTTCTTCTAAGTGTGAAGTTCCGTCTGATGACTAACGTATGAAACCAGCTTTGTTTGTTTAAATCGAGACCGAAACTCGAAAGGTGGCTTGTTCTGTTGTTTCCGCTGATAGCTATTTCACATGTAGTTAGACTAATGTACTTAGCATAGGAACTTAATGGGCAAGCTATTCCTAACTCCATTTGTATAAATACTGTATACTTGGTATTGAAATAAGATGAGTTTTTCTTCTTTAAAAATTTTACAGTGAGTCTTCTGTTAACCTTGTAACTAAACTTTTCTTTTCAATCGCGATAGAGAGCCTTTGTTCCAACAAACTGGTATCAAGAGCATTGGTTAAGATCCAATTTCTGTAATGGCAAATCAAAACACGACGAGTTCCCAATTTCCAGCGAATCTTCCGGTGTTCAAAGGCGAGAATTACGATCGGTGGTGTGCGCAGATGAAGGTCATATTCAGATTTCAAGATGTGCTTGAAATTGTGAATGATGGAGTTGCAGAATTGGCAGCAGAAGCCAATGAAGCTGCAAGAATCTTACATCATGATACGATGAAGAAAGATGGAAAGGCTTTATTCATCATACATCAATGCGTTGATGGTAATGTCTTTGAAAAGATCATTGAGGAAGAAACGGCGAAGGGAGCATGGGAGACTCTAAAAAGGCTCTATGGAGGTGATGAAAAGTTAAAGAAGGTAAAGTTACAGGCTCTGAGGAAGCAGTATGAGGGGTTGAATATGAAAGAAGATGAAGCCATATCAGATTTCTTTTCAAGATTGGTAGTCTTGACCAATCAGATGAAAACATGTGGTGAAAAGGTCACTGATTTGCAAAAGATTGAGAAGGTGTTGAGGGCCTTAACTGCAAATTTTGATCACATTGTAGTTGCAATTGAAGAGTCTAAAGATCTTTCTGTTATGAAGCTTGAGGAGTTACAAGCTACTCTGGAAGCTCATGAGATGAGGCTGAAGCAGAGGAAAACGGAGAAGGGAACAGATCAGGCCTTGCAAGCAAAATTCACCAAGAAGGTAAAAGATGAGGCTTCATGGTTCAAGAAGAATAAAGAAAAGTTGAAAAAGAAGAAGGGTAATGCTGAATCTGAGAACAGACGTTCAAAGAATCAGAATGATGCAAAAAACAAAAGTGCGTCTAATAGTAAGAATCCAAAGAAGAAGGATCTGAATGAAGTACAATGCTTTAGGTGTGATAAGTATGGTCATTATGCGAGAAATTGTCCAAGTAGAGGATCAAACAATCAAGAGAAAGATGAGGCTCAACTGGCAGAAAGTGACTCAGACGATGCAATGTTGATGGCTACAACACAGTTGGATGATGACATATCAAATGTGTGGTACCTAGATACAGGTTGCAGCAACCACATGACTGGAAACAGAGGTTGGTTTGTAGATTTGGATGAATCTAGTTCTAGAGGAATCAGATTTGCAGACAATAGTCAAGTGAAATCTGAGGGCATTGGAAACATCATGGTGAAGAGAAAGGATGGCAAAGAGGCTATCATCACAGATGTGTTGTATGTGCCAAGCATGAGGAGCAACTTGATTAGTGTGGGTCAATTGCTTGAGAAGAATTACACAGTGATGATGGTGGATAAAGAAATGAAGCTTTTTGATTCAAAAGGGAGATTGATTCTTAAGGCTCCACTGTCAAATAACAAAACCTTCAAAGTGTGTATTAACAAGGTTGATCACAAATGTTTTGTTACCACTGTTGCTGATGATCAGAGTTGGACATGGCATCATAGATATGGCCATCTGAATTTTAGGAACCTGAGCATGTTGAATGCAAAGGGAATGGTGACTGGTCTTCCTAAAATTCAGGTTCCAAGACAGCTTTGCAAAGAATGCTGCCTTGCTAAGTCTGCAAGAAAGGCATTCAAGCATGATTTACCCATGAAATCATCACAGAAATTGCAAGCTGTACATTCTGATTTGTGTGGTCCTATGGAGGCTCAATCTATGGGAGGTAACCACTATTTTCTCACTTTCATTGATGAATACACTAGACATGTGTGGATATATATGATTGAGAAAAAGAGTGACACCTTCCCACAGTTCAAGAAATTTAAGCTGCTTGTTGAGAAGGACAATGGCTGTAGCATTAAGAAATTGAGAACTGATGGTGGAGGTGAGTACACTTCTCTTGAATTCGCCAAATTCAGAAAATGAGGGGATAATTCATGAGACAGAGCTCCATACACACCACAACATAATGGCATTGCGGAGAGGAAGAATAGGAGCATAATGAATATGGTCAAAGTATGCTCAATGGAAAAGGAATGCCAAAGAGGTTAAGGGGAAAAGTCTGCTTTACATCGCAGTGTACATTCTGAATAGAAGTCCTACAAAGAAGTGCAAGGTGTGACACCTTATGAAGCATGGACTGGTGAGAAGCCAAGTGTTGGTCACTTTAGGGTGTTTGGCTCACTGTGCTATAGACATGTACCGAACAATTGAGAAAAAAGTTGGATGATAGAAGTCAAACAATGGTGTTTGTTGGTTATCACTCAACTGGTGCTTACAAATTATATTCACCAACAAATCACAAGATGGTCAAAAGTAGGGATGTACAATTTGATGAGGCAAGAGGTGGTCTTTGGAATGTTTCGTTCGATGATAGTGTTTAAATCGATAGAGTTTCATTAGACCATCGAGATTTAAAACCAACCACTCTTGATGATTGTGATCTTGAAGAGAATCTATCGGGGTTGATCTTTTGAAACTGACCTAGAACAACCAAAGTGGTCGAAGATCAATTAGAACAAGGGTACCTTCAGTGAGATTGACAGAGTATGAAGTGTTCCCTGATCAAGCAATAGACCAAGAGGGTGAATTACTTGAGGAAAACATGTTAGCTGAATCAGAACCTATAAATCTCGAATTAGCTATGAGAGATTCAAATTGGTTAGAAGCTATGAAGGAGGAGTTGGCAGCTATTGAGAAGAATAAGACTTGGGTACTTGTGTCACAAACTGAGAAGAAGGCAATTGATGTAAAGTGGGTTTACAAGTCAAGCCGAGGCCAAATGGTGAGATTGCAAAGTTTAAAGCAAGGTTGGTAGCAAAGGGGTTTTCAGAGAGGCGGTATTGACTTTAATGAGGTATATGCACCAGTAGCTAGACTTGAGACTGTCAGAATTTTGGTAGCAATAGCAACACAATGTGGATGGAATTTGCATCAACTAGATGTAAAATCTGCCTTTTTGAATGGTCCATTAGAAGAGGAAGTCTATGTGAAGCAGCCACCAGGTTTTGAAGTTAAGGGGCAAGAGAGCAAGGTGTATAGGCTCAAGAAGGCACTGTATGGGCTGAAACAAGCTCCAAGAGCTTGGAATAAGAGGATTGATAGTTTTCTGATAAAGGCAGGATGCACTAAGTGTGTTTCAGAACATGGAGTATATGTGAAGGGCTCTAGTAAGTCTGATCATATAATCCTATGTCTTTATGTGGATGATCTACTGATCACAGGTGCAAATGAGCAAGAGAATATGAAATTCAAGTCAATGCTGATGAAGGAATTTGAGATGAGTGATCTAGGAAATTTGTCATATTTTCTAGGGATGGAATTCAAATTCACTGACAGAGGGGTCTTTCTTCATCAAAAAAAGTATGCTGAAGACATTTTGAAGAGGTTCAAAATGGCAAACTGCAACCCAGCTATTACACCTATGGAGACTGGTTTGAAACTGAGCAGAGAATCACCAGGGGAGCCTGTAGATGCTACCCTGTACAAACAGATCATTGGTTCACTAAGATACCTGTGCAACACTAGACCTGACATCAGTCATAGTATTGGGTTATTGAGCAGATTCATGGAACAGCCAAGATCATGCCACTTACTTGCAGTCAAGAGAATTTTGAGGTTTATCAGAGGAACTACTAATCATGGCGTGTTGATGCCAAGTGAAATCAAGTTGAAGAAAATTGAAGTTTTGGGGTATTCAGATTCTGACTGGGGAGGTGATGTGGATGACAAGAAGAGTACTACTGGGTATTTGTTCATGATAGGGAAGGCATTGATATGCTGGAGCTCGAAAAAACAGGAAGTGGTAGCTTTGTCATCATGTGAGGCAGAGTATGTAGCTGCATCATATGCTGCTTGTCAAGCTATGTGGATCAAAATGCTGTTGGAGGAAATGAGGATTTGTGACAAGACCAAGGTGAAGTTTCTTGATTGATAATAAGTCCGCAATTGATCTCGCAAAACACCCCCTGTTAGCCATGGCGAGAGCAAGCACATTGAGAGGAGGTATCATTTTCTTAGAGAACAAGTGAATGAAGACAAGCTTGATGTGGAGCATTGTAAAACCGAGGTGCAGTTGGCTGACATACTGACCAAACCTCTTAAGAGAGTGAGGTTTGAGGAATTGAAGAAGCTTATGGGAATGGAAAGCTTGGATAACTTGTATTAGGAAGAGTGTTGTAGTAATACAAGTTTCGTCTGAGTGTGAAGTATCAGACGATACCTTGTTTCGTCTGAGTGTGAAGCATCAGACGATAGCTTTCCATCAGACGATAGCTTTCCATCAGACGATAGCTTTCCATCAGACGATAGCTTTCCATCAGACGATAATCTTCCATCAGACTATACCTTGTTGCGTCTGATGAAGATGTTTCGTCTGAAGGAGTGTTCCATCAGACGATACTTTGTTGCGTCTGATGAAGATGTTTCTTCTAAGTGTGAAGTTTCGTCTGATGACTAACAGACGAAACCAGTTTGTTTCGTCTGAGACCGAACAGACGAAAGGTGGCTTGTTCTGTTGTTTCCGCTGATAGCTATTTCACATGTAGTTAGACTAATGTACTTAGCATAGGAACTTAATGGGCAAGCTATTCCTAACTCCATTTGTATAAATACTGTATACTTAGTATTGAAATAAGATGAGTTTTTCTTCTTTAAAAATTTTACAGTGAGTCTTCTGTTAACCTTATAACTAAACTTTTCTTTTCAATGCCTTTGTTCCAACATGAATGTTAACATACTTTTATTATTATGATTATAATATATCAAAATCAAACACATTATAAGAAAAATTGTAACACTGCCGTTTCTTGCATGCTTCTTTCCCTTCTATGATTACAGAAAAACTAGTTTTATTTTTGGGCTTCCCGAAAAAGCTTCTCTAATAAAGTTAGTATGTATTAAAAAACTCATGTGATTATCTTTATTTTTTTTTTAATGTGAGACCTTATTTATGAATAATATCCCAACAATGCCACCGATCTCAACACCCTTTTAACCACTCTCTCTCTTCGCACACATAAATTAACTATGGTTTCTACAACTTCTCATATGGCCAAAACACTGACAAAGTGAACGCCATTGGGCTTTGCAGAGGAGATGTTAAGCCAGATGAGTGCCACATTTGCCTCAACGATTCAAGAGTCCTTATCACACAGAGCTGTCCAAACCAGAAAGAAGCAATTAAATCAAAATGAGACTTATCTAGACGTGACATTTTTGATCATGTTACTCTTTCTAAAGATCTTTTTCTCATTGAAATATTCCCTTCATGTTTCAAAGAAGGCACCCGTTAATAGGTCCGGATATTTTTTATTTAAATTAAATTTATAAAAAATGATAAATTAATAAAATAATGGATATTTGATTATTAAAGTCAATTACAAATCAAATTTATATGATGATTTATAAGAATTTTATTTTAAATCTAACAAATTTAAGATATATATGAAAAATTATTTGTTATTTGTTGAGTACTATTTCTATCCGTCTTTACGTATCCGCTTCTGTCACAATCATCAGAAGATTCAGCTATGCCAAGTCTCAATACTTTTCTCAAGATTTTATTTTGAGTAATAATGGGCCGTTAATTTTAATAAGTAAACAATAAGCGATTAACTCACTCATAAAATTTATATATTTATATAACTTTTTTATTAAATGTTTTTCTTTTTTATATTCTATGAGTAGTTATACAATGATTATCTATTAAACTTTTCGTCTTTTTGACTACCAAAGATGAAACAAGTTTCACGGAACTGTGTTGCACTTATGTTCAATTTAAAAGGTAGAACATTCATGTTTTTCCTAGACCGTGTATTTTTCAGCGGAAACAGTCCTGTGAATAGAAAAATTCACGTACCACGAAACTAACTGTGAATACAAGATATCAGAGCTGGTATTTTAAAATCTCTGTAGTGTAAAAATATAAAATTTCATTTCATTTCGGATGCATTAGCTACAACATTAAAAAAATTGGATAATAACATTAAAATGTTGGATAAATTAAAAAATTAATAAAAAAATAGCATATTCATATTTAATGTCTGACCATATCTTAAATAAGATTATTCCCGAAAATAAAATAGAATTATATCGCATGTAAATACCCTGATCTGATCTTGATCAAGCACCATTATAAAAAGTAATCTTCTTGAACGAATGGACATGGCTTGTTCAAGTAATGAATAACTAATCCTCTTGTTTAAAGGCAAATAAATGAGTAAGATTTTTATGGACACACGATTTTAATAACAATAGTTCTCCTCCTTCACGCAAAAAAAATTCTTAAAATTTGTTTCTAGTCAATATCTTCTTCACGGCTTCCATTGAACAATTCAAGACACGACACCAGTTAATAACTACGCAATTAAGCCATCTTTCAAACATGACATAATAATATTCGCTCTAGTCTTTTATTATAAGGTTGAATTTTAAAATGTGTTTTAATTTTATTATAAGGTTGAATTTGAAATGTCTCTTGTAAAAATCATTTCGTCTTTTCCTTTTTTTCCGCCCGTGTATGTTTACATGTCATTTCATCCTCTGTCTGTACTTACTTCTGTCCCTGTCATATCATCAGCTGTTTCAACTCTGCCCAGCCTGGCTTCTTTCTCAAGTTTTTATTTTAGACTACTGATAATGGAACAAGTTTCACGTCCATTTGTTTGACTTATTTTCAATCTGAATATATGTTTTAATTTTTCTACAAAATCATATTTAATTGATGTTATTTATCTTATCCTTATTAATTAATTAAATAATAAAGTGTGAGAAAATTATATAATAGTCATAAAAATATAATCCACTAATATATGGAGATCTTATTTATGGAGATAAAACAAGACAAAATTATTGTTTTCAGTTTAAATAACCAATTTTTTAATCTTGGACCAGAACTAAGTTGTTATTTGGAGCAGAAAGAATAATAAATAGTCATTTTTAAAATTAAAATGAGAATAGATACTTTTAAGAATTAAAATAAAAAATCAACTATACATTTAAATTTAAATTTTACTATTTTTAAGATTTAAAATATTGTTCACACTTTTAGGATAATGTGATGATTTACTTATCATGCCTTTATTTCTTTCTCTTGTCTGACTACAGGAACTTCATTTATTTATTTGCTGGTGTAGTGCGTATCTATATTCAACACTAGACCCTCCCTCCAAAGGAAAAGCTCCTTCCTTACAAATCTTCAAATCTCCGTAATTTGTTATACTTGTGAATCCCGTTAGACAATTAAGATGGCTGTTGTTTCCTTTACTGTCATTTCCTTTCTTTGTTTTCTCTTTTTGATAGTCATATCGCGAGCCAGCGGGCAGCTATGTGATAACAACAAAGGCAACTACACAATGAACAGCACCTATCACAACAACCTCAACACCCTCTTGTCAAGTTTCTCTTCTCACACAGATATTAACTACGGTTTCTACAATTTCTCCTATGGCCAAGGCACTGACAAAGTGTACGCCATTGGGCTCTGCAGAGGCGACCAAAACACGGATGACTGCCTCAGTTGCCTCAACAATTCCAGAGCCAGTCTGGCAAAGAATTGTCCAAACCAGAAAGAGGCCATTGACTGGCCTGACAAGTGCATGTTGCGCTACTCTAACAACTCCATATTTGGTGTCTTGGAAACTAGTCCTACTTTCTATGCATGGAACAATGACAATGCAACGAACGTGGACCAGTTCAATGAAGCGCTCCAGAACTTGTTGGGGAATCTAACAGCCATAGCTGCATCAGGTGACTCTCGTCGTAAGTATGCTACAGGCACCACACCATCTACAAATTTTCAAACAATTAACAGTTATACACAGTGCACGCCTGATTTGTCATCCCAAGATTGTAACAATTGTTTGAGCGAAGCTGTCTCAAATATCCCACAGTGTTGTAACGGCAAGATTGGAGGTAAAGTAATGAAGCCAAGTTGTACAATTAGATATGAGACCTACTCTTACTTAGGACCTACGATCAAATTAGACCCGGATGCACCATCAACGACCCCGCAGCCATCTCCACCATTCACCAACAGCACTTCTTCACAAGGTATTTGTAATGTTCTGCTTAAGTTCCTCAGCGCTTTCCTCTTTGTGAGCTGTTGTTTTACTCATTCATTTGTTGAATTAAGTTCTTGTGTTCAAAACTCGGGCTTACGTTGATGTGGTGACCTTTTCTATGTATTTAAATGATGGTGTTTGAATATTTTATTAATCTTAACACACATGAACTGGACTGAGGGTTCTGATTCATTGTGCAGGAAAGAGCAACACATCACGGACTATCATCCTCATACTAGTGCCAGTTGCTTGTGTTGTTTTGGTCCTCACTCTGTTCTGCATCTATCTGTATGTGAGGAAGTCAACAAAAAAATTTGAAAGTAAGTCTAACATTAACACTGATTTACCGTCATTTGTTATACAGAATACTCTTACAATTTTAAAGGTCAGTAGCCTAACATTACTCATAACTGAACACTTTTTGACAAACCTTATAGTATTCCTTTATACATGCTGTACTCTATCATTTCTATCTAGAAATAAGGAAGAACATCTGGAGACATTAATTAGCGAATTCCTTCTATTGAGAAATTATATCTCAGTTATTTTTTTACTGCATTCAATGATAACATCTGAATGACTCACTAATTTAAACTGGGTCGCTATGCATGTGAAGTTAAAGGAGAAGAACAAAATCATGAAGATGAAATTACATTTGCTGAGTCATTGCAATTCAACTTTGACACCATACGTGTTGCTACGAATGAATTTGATGATTCTAATAAACTTGGACAAGGCGGGTTTGGAGCTGTTTACAAAGTAAGATAACACTTTCCTTTCAGATAAATATCAAATCTGCATCAAAACATGGTATATTCAGAAACATGGCCTAAAAAGATTTACTATACTCTATATATTTTCAGGGTCAGCTTCCCAACGGACAAGAGATTGCTGTTAAAAGGTTATCAAGTGATTCAGGGCAAGGAGATATGGAATTCAAGAATGAGGTGCTTTTAATGGCAAAGCTTCAACACCGAAATTTAGTTAGGCTACTTGGTTTCTGCCTGGAAGGAAGAGAAAGGCTACTTATCTATGAATTTGTTCCAAATAAAAGCCTTGATTATTTTATATTCGGTAAGCTCGAAGTTAGACTGTCATCTGTCTCGCTCTATTTTTCAATACTGATTCGAGACAAGCCTAATTATTCATATATTGTAAAAACTAATGGCTCTATACGCAGATCCAACCATGAAAACACAATTGGATTGGGAAAAGCGATACAAAATCATTCGGAATGTTGGTCGAGGCCTTCTATACCTTCATGAAGATTCTCGATTGCGTATTATACATCTTGATCTCAAAGCAAGCAACATTCTTTTAGACGAAGAGATGAATCCTAAGATAGCTGATTTTGGCATGGCAAGACTGGTTTTAGTGGATCAAACTCAATCAAATACAAGTAGAATTGTTGGAACCTAGTAAGTATTAGTCTATTGTATAGCTTATTCATTATTAAGTGTTTAATTTCAATCAATTATCAAAGAGAACTTTTAACATTAATTTTGACCAAATATTGTATTAGTAAATTATTCGAAGAGTTTGGTTCGAGTAGTTGTTTTGATTGTTCAACTTTGTTTGTCTGGGTGATTAGTATAAAATAATTTTACACAATAGGAACTCAGTATTAAATCTATGTTATCGCAATAGAAGGTGAAACAGAATGAAAATTTATGACCACGAGAAGAGTCATGACATTTATGACTAATAATTCTCTCCATGTTGGCATGTAGTGGATATATGGCACCAGAGTATGCAATGCACGGACAATTTTCAGTGAAATCAGATGTCTTCAGTTTTGGTGTGCTGGTTCTTGAGATTGTAAGTGGCCATAAAAACAGTGGCATTCTTCATGGGGAGAATATGGAAGATCTACTAAGCTTTGTAAGTGTAGCTTTGGCAATTTAAAAGTATCGATGAGAAGATTACTTGCCCAAAACATTAATGTAGAAACGGAATCCATAATCTAATAACAAATTTTGCAGGCATGGAAAAACTGGAAGGAGGGGACAGCTATGAATATTGTAGATCCATCATTAAATAAGAATTCGCGGAGTGAAATAATGAGATGCATCCATATTGGTTTACTCTGTGTTCAAGAAAATTTAGTTGACAGACCAACCATGGCTAATATTGTACTGATGCTTAATAGCTATTCTCTGAGTCTCCCAATTCCTGCAGAACCTGCATTTTATATGAACAGTAGAACTAGAAGCCTTCCAGACATGCAGTCATGGGAGTATCATTCAAGGGAAACAGGATCAAGTGAACCCATAATTAAATCAGAAAATGAGGCTTCGATTACAGAGCTATACCCTCGCTAGATTTTGGTCATCAGGCTGAGATTCAGTCACCATCACTGCTTTCTGTCTTGAACCAATATACAATGTCTTAGAACTCATGTAATTTTATTTTATTTTTTTCTCCAATGTCTTATTTAAATACACTACACATCCTTTATCTAAAACTACCGTACAAACTATTTACACTGGAACCACTCTCTTAGATACTTTAAAATTTGAAATTACAGGCAATTCAAATTAAAAGAAACTAAATCACATGTTAATTTTATACATAATTTAGGTGACTTTTTCTGTAAACAGAACCATATCAGACCGAAATACCCTTGTGGTGAATCAAGCTGTTTCACATAAATCCTGAATCCCAATGCACTCGAAGGTTAACTACAAAACAAACATAACCTAAAGTTATGTTCTTCAAGGAATGGATATAGTTTGTCCAAGTAATGAATAACTAAAGCTCAAGTCAAAGAATAATAATTGATCAAGACTTTTAATGATCTTAAAATCTGTTTTTGGTTAGAAATTTGGAATGTCTTCCTCAATGTTTCCGTTGAACGTTTCAAAGACGCGGCAAAAGGTAAGAAATTAAGGCATTTCACACTACTAACTTTTCCACCAAATTACTTGAGTCTATGAAAATAAATTAGTCCTGCTTTGCCGCCCTTGTGAAGGACAAACTCCTACGGCACCTATTTCTATTGGCCAAATGTTTATCTTTTACACTACCCATGAAAGCAACTTGTCATGGCTCTAAAATAATATTTTTTATCTATTACACTATCAAATTTTTATCTTTTATATTATTGTCGATGCACCCATATCTAAACATCATGATCAAGAGTGAGTGTCTTCCTTCCCTTCAAAGAAGAAACAACCGGAATAAACTGTCTCAATGTAAATGATCACGTAATTCTATATGGTTAAAGTCACTCAACTATCTGGAAAGAAAATGAGTGGCATCATAGCTTTCCAAATATCCATATCCTCTATGTAAAACAATCATCGTCACGGGGAACCAACACAAACTACGAAACCAAATATTATTAAAAAATTAATTATACATCTCCAAATTTAAACAAATAAATGATATTAAATTAAAAATTACATGATTTTTCTTAAGTAGATCTAATATATGTCAGACATAGTTAACATCAAGATTAAAAGAAATCTTTTGCTGAACATTAAGCCACCTAAAAAGATTGTCATAGTTGTTAGTAAAATTTTTAAAATGAAGACAAATTTACAACTTAAAATTTTCCTTTGACCAACTAGTGACTCATCAAGAAGCGGGCAGAAACGGCTGGTACTAGTGGGGTAAACTGTTGACATACCTATAACTGCAGCAAAACTGTCATCCCTCCAATAGACACTGCCTCCATGTTTGTGGCGTTACATAACTCTCGATATAAGTAACCAAGAATTGCAGCTCCCCACGCATATTTCTGGTGTCAGTAAAATCAACCAGAAGCCGTAGATATCTCATCAGTATTCGGGAACTGTTCTTATCCACAAACATGACCCTACCTATAAATCTTGGTATCAATGCACATGTGAATCGCCTAAGTGACTCAGCGTCATCCACAAACCACATCACATCATCAAAATTTTCCGCTAACCAACTCAACTTTACATAGGACCCCTTCATGTCTTGCAGACCGAGACAAATACCCAATAATGTCTTTGTCATGTCCATCCACTCACCAACACTAGCATCAATCACTAGATAACCATTAATCGGTAACCCCACTATAACGGACATGTCTTGGAGTGTAATGGTGCACTCTCCACACCACATGTGAAAGGTGTGAGTCTCTAGCCTCTATCTCTCTATAAATGCATGTAATAGGCCTGCAATAATAATAAAAAATATTATGAATTCAAAATTTTGTAATATTAATTATAAATAAACTTTTGTTAAGTCAAGATGTTTAACATCTTAAATTTTTTATTATTACAGAATAGACGAATCAAGCGTCATACTGAAACATCATGACTCTAAGATGAATGAAGCAAGTACAGACGAAGTTGACACCCTCAAAGTCAACTTTTTATAAGTCTTCGTCTATTGCCTTCCAAACGAAAATATACCTCAAGACGAAGATATTTGAAGAAAGAACAGACGAAGTCTATGGTGAAGACATTTTGTCTAATGAAGATAAGTGAATATCCTTTGAAGTTAAATGAGGTAACTCACGTCATATTTCAAATAAAGACGTTACTTTCAGAAGCTTCTAAAAGCAGAAAGAGATATTGTACTCAACCTCTACAACACGAAAAGTAAATGGTAATTTTCGATGTAATCTCTGAACAAGTCAGAAAAAACCTGAACATGTGTTGATTCCGCTGTGAAATCATTTAATGTTTCTTATTATTATAGAATAGACGAATCAAGCGTCAAACTGAAGCACCGTGACTCTAAGATGAATGAAGCAAGCGCAGAAGAAGTTGGCACCCTCAAAGTCAACTTTTTATAAGTCTTCGTCTATTGCCTTCTAGACGGAAATATGCCTCAAGACGAAGATATTTGAAGAAAGAACAGACGAAGTCTGTGGTGAAGACATTTTGTCTAATGAAGATAAGTGAAGATCCTTTGAAGTTAGATGAAGTAACTCGCGCCATATTTCAAATAGAAAAAACCTGAACATGCGCTGATTCTACTGCGAAATCATTTAATGTTTCTAATTGTTCTATCTATCACCTCTGAAATACACAAGAAAAAGGACAACGATCAAATGTAATCAGTCTAACGGCTGCTTCGAAGATTTCGGCTATAAAAGGACTTCACCACCCCAAGCTCAAGTTCGCGAAATTACGCTTGAAAAACTATTGTACAAAGTTTCGCTCTTAAGCTCTTGATCTTCATTGTACACACCTCTCTGCATAGAGGATAAAATCTTTTCCTTCAAACTGTCTTAAATCAACTGTTGTGGTGCCTTCACCCGAGGAGACTATGTTTTAAAGAATATTCTTTATGTATAGCCTGAGAAGGTTGAGTTCAAACAATATCGTTTTAGTCAGTAGTGACTGGGTGTAAAGAATACTTGAAACCTGTTTCACGGTTGGTAGTGAAAACTTAGATTGTTGCTAAGTAACTGGACGTAGTCTGTTTAGACGAACCAATATAAAAATCTTTGTCTTTAACTGCTTTGTTTTTCTTGAACTAACAGAGATTAACAACTTAAACATTTGTTAATAAAAATCAATAGTTAAAGAAAGAAAGTTGTGTGTCTATATGCTTTTAATTTAACGCGTAATATTTTTAATAACACAATTCAACCTCCTTCTTGTGTTTTATTTTTTACAACTTTTAAATTGTATATCTATATTATCAATAATTTTTTCTAACATTAAATTTTTTTTTGTCAAACTTAGATCAATATTCATATAGGCTACCTAGCGTGCCAAGTAAAAATCGACCTGTTAAAGATGCTCGACTATGACATTAGGTATAATATGTTGTTCCAAGTAAGTTGAGACGGTCCGGCAAATATGCAAAAGACGAGACTCTCTAGTGTTACATAAGTGTTATGAAACGTGATATCTCCATCCATAGCACGTCGTTCTTTAGCCAGACTCTAGGCTCACACCAGCAAAATGATGATGAATATGAAATTTTGAAACAAAATTATTTATTAGTGTTGGATTTTAACTAAACAATAAAACATAACAAATTCAAAAAGTAAATTTACAATAATTTAAAAAATTAGCAATTGAAAATATAAATTTTTTAAAATAAAATTAAATAAAAAGTTACTAATTAAAATGAAAATGCCATCCATAGCGTAAAAATAATAAAACTGGACGTACATTATAAAAAAAATTCAAAACGTACGTTAAAAAAATTCATAACGTCAAAATAATAAAACTTAGACGTACATAATAAAACAAATTCAAAACCTACATTAAAAAAAATTCATAATCTACATTAATAATAAATCAAAACGTACATTAAATAATTTGCAAATAAAAATATTAAAGCTACACTATCTATTATAAAACTTAAAAAAAATTTAATAATTAGAAATATTATAACTACAGTAATTAAAACTAAACTAAAATAAACTTTCCAATCAAAAAATAAATATTTTCTGCATTACTAAAATATATATCCCCAAAACAATAAAATCCTAGCCGCGAAAAAGTTAAAATCAAGATAATTAAAAAGTTACCAACAAAAATAAATAATTCAAATTTTAAAAATTAATCCAAATTTTCAAAACAAATTCTGTTATAATTGTTAACTAACCATTATACCGAATCAATATTTTATTAAAAATAAATTCCTATTAATTTATTTTAACTAACAATCAATAAAATAATACTACCAATATCATTTTAACTACCAATCAACATATAAAATAATTATTTAAAATTAACTTTTGTAACTAACAATCATTACAAATAAACTAACCATATAAAATATTAATTATCACATTTTTCTAAATGAACCAAAATAAAACTTAACAAAAAAATTGATATTTTATACAAAATATTTTTTAAAAAATTTAGTCCAATATTTAATAAAAATAATAATTTATGTACACCGTCACATTTATTAAAACTAAACTAAAACTATTTATATTTAAATTTTTAACTAAAAAACATGAACACTAAATTGTCAATTTAATTATTCTAAATTTACGATTAATATTTTTTAAATAACAATCATTACAAATAAACTAAAAATCACATTTTTTTAAACGAACCAAAATAAAACTTAACAAAAAAAATTTATATTCCTAACAAAATATTATTAAAAAAAATTACTCCAATATTTAATAAAAATACTAATTTATGTACACTTTCACAATTATCAAACTAAACTAAAAATATTTATATTTAAATTTTTTACTAAAGATCCGTCAACAGTAAACTATTAGTATAATTATTCTAAATTTACTATTAATATTTTTTAACTAAATTAACAATATCAAATTCCTAGACTAACAACAACAACACAGTTAAAAAATAATATTACTCTAATTAATCCACAATTTCAAAAATAAAATTCTTATAATTTTTTAAATTAACAACCATTATAAACATATTTACACTAAATAAATTGTAAACTTCCAATTTCTATACTAAAACAAAATTTAATTTCTACACTAACAACAGAATCCATTTTTATATAAAAAAATTACATATTAAAAATTAAATAAAAATTAGAAAGCATACATAAATTGGAGATTGGAGTTGCAACTTAATCATGTGTTGACACATGTCATTTTTTTTTTCACAAACTCGCAACAATTGGAGTTGCGACCCAATCAGGTGTTGACACATGTCACGTTTTTGCACAGTTAACAGGTAAAGTCGCAACCGTTGTCAAGAGAAAACAGTGACACGTGGCATAGTCTTTAGTGTGACTCTCTGCATGCCACGTGTTAGTCAATATTTAATAACATGACCTAATCGCTTGCTAATGTGGACCTTATCATCTCAAGTCGAGAATTAGATTTTTACTTGTTTTTTTTTTCTCTCTTTATAATTATATTATATTTAATTTTTAATGACTCTGAAATAATTTTCTCTCTTTATAATTATATTATATTTAATTTTTAATGACTCTGAAATAAGACAAGACGCTCATAAGTCAGATGGGTCCGGGTTGCTCCTAATGCCTACCCGCGAAGAGTTAGGTTCGCACCACTCGACCTATAAATTTTGCGGGCCAGACCCGTGATTTACGCCCCACCCATGGACTTTGGTCCACCTCACCCATGGGTTTTGCGGCCCAAACCTGCAGCCTACGCCCCACTCATGGACTTTGGTCTGCCCCATCCCGCCCCACCAATGAGCTCTGTGGACTAAACCTGCAACCTACGGGATATTTTTCAGAAAAATTCGCAAGCAGACTTAGTTCGTCCAGTGGCTTGCAGGTCACTTCGTGTAAGCCGCAAATCTGGCCCGCAAAGCCCATGAATGAAACGGGGCAAACATTAGACGGGATGAGACCTACATCTCATCTTATTTCAAAGTTATAAAAAATTAAATATAATATAATTAAAAATAATAAAAACTATTTAATACAGTAGTTTAATTCTCTAACTTAAAAGGAGAAGGTATTGGATTTAGTCCTTCCCGTAAAAATACTTGTTTATAACTAGTACCATTGGGGAAAATTGTTTCGCTATTTACCCAATTACCCTCTTCTGGATCGGATGAAAGGAGGTGTTACCACCGACCCGCCTCCGTCAAAAGTATTAAATTTTAACATAGCAATATGTTTGTGGTGACACTCTCTTCTTGTTGGGACACGTGACGAGCATAATTTAATAATTAGTTTGTAAGTGGGTTGCTGACTGTATTACGTGTTTGCATATCATTTCATCCTCTCTGTACTTACTTTTGTCCCTGTCATACCATCAGCCGATTCAACTCTGCCAAGTCTAGCTTCTTTTCTCAAAGTTTTTATTTTTGACTACTGATAATGGAACAAGTTTCACGTCAATAATGTTTGACATATTTTCAATTTCAAATTATGTTTTAATTTTTTCTATAAAATCTTATTTAATTGAAGTTATTTATCTTATTTTATTAATTAATTAAATAATAAAGTGTGAGAAAATGATATCATAGTCAGCAAAATATAATCCACTAATATAAGGAGATCTTATTTATAGAGATAAAACTAAGACAAATTTAATATTTTCAATTTAAATAACCAATTTTTTAATCTTAACTAGGTTGTTATTTGGAGCAGAAAGAATAATAAATAGTCACTTTTAAAATTAAAATGAGAATAGATACTTTTAAGACTTCAAAATAAATAATCAATTATACTTTTAAATTTAAAGTTTACTATTTTTTAAGATTTAAAATATAACTCACACGTTTAGGATAAGGTGATTATTTACTTATTATGTCTTTATTTCTTTCTCTTGTCTGACTACGGGCGCATCGTGTGGATCAAGTTTCAACTTCATTTATTTATTTGGTGGTGCAGTAACTATCTAAGTCCAACACTTAACCCTCCCTTCAAAGAAAATGCTCCATCTTTATAAAACTTCAATTCTTGGTGATTTTTTATACTTGTGAATCCCGTCGGACAATTAAAATGGCTGTTATTTCCTTTCGACTCATTTCCTTTCTTTGTTGTCTCATCAGTATAGTTATATTGCGAGCCAGCGGGCAGATATGTGATAACAGCAAAGGGAACTACACAATAAACAGCACCTATCACAACAACCTCAACACTCTCTTATCTAGTTTCTCCTCACACACAGAAATCAACTACGGTTTCTACAATATCTCTTACGGCCAAGGCACAGATAAAGTATACGCCATTGGAGTGTGTAGAGATGATCAAAGCCTGGATAAATGCCTCAGTTGCCTCAACAATTCCAGAGCCAATCTGGCAAAGAATTGTCCAAACCAGAAAGAGGCCATTGACTGGCCTGGAGAGTGCATGTTGCGCTACTCTAACCGCTCCATATTCGGCATCATGGAAACTAATCCTACTTTTTATGCATGGAACATAGGCAATGCAACGGACGTGGACCTGTTCAATCAAGCGCTCCAGAACTTGATGGAGAATCTAACAGCCATAGCTGCATCAGGTGACTCTCGTCGCAAGTATGCTACTGGCACCAGATCATCAACAAATTTTCAAACTATTCACAGTTATACACAGTGCACGCCTGATCTGTCATCCCAAGATTGTACTAATTGTTTGAGCGAAGCTGTCTCAAATATCCCACAGTGTTGTAATGGCAAGATTGGAGGTAATGTTATGAAACCAAGTTGTAGAATTAGATATGACACCTACTCTTACTTAGGACCTACGATCAAATTAGACCCGGATGCACCATCAACGACCCCGCAACCATCTCCACCATTCACCAACAGCACTTCTTCACAAGGTATTTCCAATGTTCTGCTGAAATTGCTCAACGCTTTCCTCTGTGAGCTGATGTTTTACTAATTCATTTGTTGAATTAAGTATTTGTGTTCAAAACTCGGGCTTAGGTTGATATGGTGACCTTTTCTATGTATTTAAATGATGGTGTTTGGATATTTTATTAATCTTAACACACATGAACTGAACTGAGGGTTCTGATTCATTGTGCAGGAAAGAGCAACACATCACGGACTATCATCCTCATACTAGTGCCAGTTGCTTGTGTTGTTTTGGTCCTCACTCTGTTCTGCATCTATCTGTATGTGAGGAAGTCAACAAAAAAATTTGAAAGTAAGTCTAACATTAACACTGATTTACCGTCATTTGTTATACAGAATACTCTTACAATTTTAAAGGTCAGTAGCCTAACATTACTCATAACTGAACACTTTTTGACAAACCTTATAGTATTCCTTCTATTTATAGACATGCTGTACTCTGTCATTCCTATCCAGAAATAAGGAAGAACGTCAGGGAACATTAATTAGTGAATTCCTTCTATTGAGAAATTATATCTCAGTTATTTTTTTACTGCATTCAATAATCACATCTGAATGACTCACTAATTTAAACTGGGTCGGCATGCATGTGAAGTTAAAGGAAAAGAACAAAATCATGAAGATGAAATTACATTTGCTGAGTCATTGCAATTCAACTTTGACACCATACGTGTTGCTACGAATGAATTTGATGATTCTAATAAACTTGGACAAGGCGGGTTTGGAGCTGTTTACAAAGTAAGATAACACTTTCCTTTCAGATAAATATCAAATCTGCATCAAAACATGGTATATTCAGAAACATGGCCTAAAAAGATTTACTATACTCTATATATTTTCAGGGTCAGCTTCCCAACGGACAAGAGATTGCTGTTAAAAGGTTGTCAAGGGATTCAGGGCAGGGAGATATGGAATTCAAGAATGAGGTGCTTTTAATGGCAAAGCTTCAACACAGAAATTTAGTTAGGCTACTTGGTTTCTGCCTGGAAGGAAGAGAAAGGCTACTTATCTATGAATTTGTTCCAAATAAAAGCCTTGATTATTTTATATTCGGTAAGCTCGAAGTTAGACTGTCATCTGTCTCGCTCTATTATTCAATTCTGATTCGAGACAAAGCCTAATTATTCATATACCGTAAAACCTAATGGCTGTATACGCAGATCCAACCATGAAAGCACAGTTGGATTGGGAAAAGCGATTCAAAATCATTAGGAATGTTGGTCGAGGCCTTCTATACCTTCATGAAGATTCTCGATTGCGTATTATACATCGTGATCTCAAAGCAAGCAACATTCTCTTAGACGAAGAGATGAATCCTAAGATTGCTGATTTTGGCATGGCAAGACTGATTTTAGTGGATCAAACTCAATCAAATACAAGTAGAATTGTCGGAACCTAGTAAGTATTAGACTATGGTATAGCTTATTCATTATTAAGTGTTTAATTTCAATCAACTATCAAAGAGAACTTTTAACATTAATTTTGACCAAATATTGTATTACTAAATTATTCGAAGAGTTTCGTTCTTGAGTAGTTGTTATGATGGTTCAACTTTGTTTGTCTGGGTGATTAGTGTAAAATATTTTTACATAATAGGAATTCAGAATTAAAGCTATGTTATCGAAATAGAAGTGAAACAGAATGAAAAATTATGACCACGAGAAGAGTCTTGACATTTATGACTAATAATTCTCTCCATGTTGGCATGTAGTGGATATATGGCACCAGAGTATGCAATGCACGGACAATTTTCAGTGAAATCAGATGTCTTCAGTTATGGTGTGCTGGTTCTTGAGATTGTAAGTGGCCATAAAAACAGTGGCATTCTTCATGGGGAGAACATGGAAGATCTACTAAGCTTTGTAAGTGTACCTTTGGTAATTTAAAAGTATGGATTAGAAGATTACTTGCCCCAGAACATTAATGTAGAAATGGAATCCATAATCTAATAACAAATTTTTGCAGGCATGGAAAAACTGGAAGGAGGGGACAGCTATGAATATTGTGGATCCATCATTAAATAAGAATTCACGAAATGAAATAATGAGATGCATCCATATTGGTTTACTTTGTGTTCAAGAAAATTTAGTTGACAGACCAACCATGGCTAACATTGTACTGATGCTTAATAGCTATTCTCTGAGTCTCCCAATTCCTGCAGAACCTGCATTTTATATGAACAGTAGAACTAGAAGCCTTCGAGACATGCAGTCATGGGAGTATAAGTCAAGGGAAACAGGATCAAGTGAACCCATAATGAAATCATCTCAAGAATCAGAAAATGAGGCTTCGATTACTGAGCTATACCCTCGCTAGATGTTGGTCATCAGGCTGAGATTCAGTCACCATCACTACTTTCTGTCTTGAACCAATATAAAATATCTTAGAACTCATGTAATTCTTTTTCCGCAATGTCTTATTTAAATACACCACACATCCTTTATCTAAAACTACCGTACAAACTATTTATACTGGAACCACTCTCTTAGATACTTTAGAATTTGAAATTACAGGCAATTCAAATTAAATGAAACTAAATCGGATGTTATTTTTATACATAATTTAGGTGACTTTTTTCTGTAAACAGAACCAAATCAGACCGCAATTATCCTGGTGGTGAATCAAGCTGTTGATAATGCACTCGATAAAGCTTCCTCTCATAGTTTTGATGTTGAACAAAGCTCAACTACAAAACAAACATAACCTAAAGTTATGTTTTACAACGAATGGATATAGTTAGTCCAAGTAATGAATAACTATAGCTCGTGTCAAAGAAAAATAAATGATCAATTTCTTTAGGTAAAATTTCTTAAAATCTGTTTTGGGTTGGAAATTTGGAATGTCTTCTTCAATGTTTCCGTTGAACGTTTCAAAGACGTGCCAATAGGTAAGAAATTAAGGCATTTCACACTACTAAATTTTCCACCAAATTACTTGAGTCCATGAAAATAAATTAGTCCTGCTTTGGCGCGTTGTGAAGGACAAACTCCTACTGCACTTATTTCTATTGGTCAAATTTTTAACTTTTACACTATCAATGAAAGCAACGTGTCATGGCTCTAAAATAAAATAAAAAATACTAATTTTAATTCAAAGAATTTTTTTTCATAATTTTTCTTTTTAAATAACTTGAAGAATATTCAAAATTACTTTGTATCAACTTAGTGGCGGAGGTTGAAATATAATATGCATAGATTCTTAAGTTAAATTTCCAGTTGCCACCATTTTACATTGAAAACAAAACTTGAAGAATATTAATTAAAAAAATATATTTAAAGAAATTGCTTGAATTAAAATTTGTCATCTATTTTATTTTAGAATTATGACTCATATTGATATGACCAATAGAAATAATCAATCAAGATTTGAATATAATTCTCGTTAACTAAGATATTTACATTAGTGTCTAACCATATTCTAAATAGAATGGTCTGTTTACAAAGAGAATGTAGGGAATAAAAAAATAAAATTTTAAAAAGGTAAATTTAAAATATATATTTTTAAGATTAACATAATCTAATAATTGAATTTTTTTAAATTAAGAATTCTCTAATTTAAATATTATATCAGGATCCAAAATTTAAATTAAATTAAACTAAAGTAATAGTTTTGAGAAGAAATAGAAATATATGAATGAAAAAGAAAATCGATATAGTCAATGCAAAGAGATAACATGACTTAATGTAAAAAAATTAAAAATAAATAAATAAAGTAGCATTGAAAAATGTTTTTATTCAATGTCTTCTTTCAATGTAGCTGGAGAAAGGAAAATTAGCAAGCGTGTAGACTTGAATTGGTAGAATCCCCAAAATGCATTGACCAGCATTGACTTGGAAAATATAATGCACGCATTGCCAGGTTTTATATCTCGCAATTATATAGCATACAGTCCATGGAGGATGATTAAAGTTTACACGAATAATAATTGAATTATTAGCATATCCTTGTGTGTGTATGTTTTTTTATAAATTATTAAGATAGTAAGAACCAAAATTAACAAACAATCAAATAAAAATTTTACATGAACAAGGACTAAAATAATCTAATTTCATAAAGAGAAAATTATATTTAACCCATAAAGTTAACAACTAGGTTGCGTTACTGAAAAATATTTATTATTATTATTATTATTTATAAAAATTAAATACGAATAACAAAGATATATAACTACTTCAAAGATATCTTCTTTAATTAATTGAGTTGAACATTTTTAAAAATAAATTACGTGTTTGTCTTGGCCAGCTCTTTTGAGTTAGACTTCTATCGTAGCTCTGCAAGAGCCAAAAAGTTTCACATTCATTCATGTACGAGGGAGTTGATTCTTAACATAAAACATTGTTCTAAAAAGTCAAGTACTTGCATGCTCTTCAACCAAAAATCGGTTTAATTTAATTGATTAGCATAAAATACTGTACATTTTAAAATCTTTGTATTGTAAACATATACATTTTTGTTTGCTCTTACTTGCATTACCTACATCACTAAAAAATCATTCTAAAATAATATAAATTCTTAAATGAATTTAACATAAACTGAAAAACTATTTAAAATATTTAATAAAAGACAATTGAATGTTGACATATTTTTATTTTTATGATTGTAATATATCAAAATCAAACACATTATAAAAAAATATGTAACAGATGCTGATTCAAGATCACACCTATGGCTGCCGTTTCTTGCATGCTTCTTTTCCTTCTTTATTGTCTATTTCTAATATTCATATCTCAAACCAGCTCCCAGCCAACTTCAAGCTACTGTGATTACAGCAAAGTTGGGAACTACACAACGAATAGCACCTATGCCACCAATCTCAACACCCTTTTAACCACTCTCTCTTCGCACACAGAAATTAACTACGGTTTCTACAACTTCTCATATGGCCAAAACACTGACAAAGTAAACGCCATTGGGCTTTGTAGAGGAGATGTTAAGCCAGATGAGTGCCACATTTGCCTCAACGATTCAAGAGTCCTTATCACACAGAGCTGTCCAAACCAGAAAGAAGCAATTTTGTATCATGACAAATGTTTGTTGCGTTACTCGAACCGCACTATATTCAACACCCGGAAAGGTTCTCCTTCTATTTACTTCTGGAATGTAGACAATGCAACAGAAGTGGATAAGTTCAATCAAGTGCTCAGTAACATGATGAGGAATCTAACAGTCATAGCTGCATCAGGTGACTCTCGTCTTAAGTATGCCACAGACAACTCAAGTGCTACAAATTTCCAGACCATATATGGTATGGTGCAGTGCACGCCTGATTTGTCTGAGTATGACTGCAATAACTGCTTGATTGGAGCTATCTCAGATATCCCAACATGCTGTAATGACAAGAAAGGAGGTAGAGTTCTTAGACCCAGTTGCAATATTATATTTGAAACCTACCTCTTCTATGACAATACACTTATATTAGACACAGATGCACCAGCACCAGCACCTTCTCTGCCCGTCAATAACAATTCCCCAAAAGGTACTTATTATTATACTTAATTACCTTAAGCTTAATAATTACAGTTGATCCATGCAAACTGAATACTGAACCTGACTCCATGCTTGTAAATGTTGTCGTTTCCCCTTTTCTCTGTAATTAGTTACTATACTTTGTGATATTTTGTTATCCTTAATCCTTGAAATGTCTCACCAAGTACAGGATTCTTGTTTTTATAGATAACACCAATACAATAGGAATTGTCATTGCCATAGTTTTTCCTGCTATTTGTTGTTGCTATTGTTTCCCTCATTTGTATTTGCAAATGTTGCTGTTGCCCCTTTTCTCTGTAATTAGTTAATATACTTTTTGATATTTTGTTATCCTTGATCCTTGAAATGTCTCACCGAGCAGAGCATTCTTGTTTTTGCAGAAAAGAGCAATACAATAGGAATTGTCATTGCCATAGTTGTTCCTATTCTTGTTGTTACTGTTGTTTCCCTCATTTGTCTTTGCAGATATTTAAGGAGGTGGAAGACAAGAAAAAGTGTTTTAGGTAAGTTCAAAGTATCAATTTACTTTGACGTTTTTGTTTTCAACTCACCCCTCCTTTGTTACAATGAAATATAAAGAAATAGGGGGAAAAGTTGAAGAATAATTGTTATTGAACAACATACACTCTTTTAAACAGACAGTTTATGAATTTTCTTTTAATAATTCAAACCATGAGGAGAAAAGTCACTGCTAAGAACATAACGAGTAGTGAGCTATATACCCTTTTTGTTCTGGTCTCAGAAATTATACCTGCCGATATTCTATTATGACTGCAATGACAGCAGTACTGTGCTTCAATTATAACTTATTTGAAAAACTCACTAGTTTAAATTCGTTTCCCATGTGAAGTTAAAGAAGATGAAGATGATGATGAATTTAAAATTGCTCAGTCGTTGCAATTCAACTTTGAAACAATACGAGTTGCCACAGAAGACTTCTCTGATTCTAATAAACTTGGACAAGGTGGATTTGGAGCAGTTTACAGGGTAAATAACTCTGTTGAATTCATACACACGTCACATTTTAATCAAAACCTAACAGAGATATATATTTTCAGGGTACGCTCTCCAATGGACAGATAATTGCAGTTAAAAGGTTGTCAAGAGATTCTGGCCAAGGAGATACTGAATTTAAGAATGAAGTGCTTTTAGTGGCCAAGCTTCAGCACCGAAATTTAGTTAGGCTACTTGGTTTCTGCTTGGAAGGAAGAGAAAGGCTGCTTGTGTATGAATTTGTTCCTAATAAAAGCCTTGATTATTTCATATTTGGTAGGTTTGAGTGACAGTATAATTAAATTGTTGCTCTATATTTAACTTCTGGTTTAACGTGGCTAAATATCCATTTACTGCTAAAACTCATGGTTGTATATGCAGATCCAACCAAGAAAGTACAATTGAATTGGAAAATGCGCTACAAGATCATTGGAGGTATTGCGCGAGGCCTTCTCTACCTTCACGAAGATTCTCAACTGCGTGTTATACATCGTGATCTCAAGGCAAGCAATGTTCTCTTAGATGAAGAGATGAATCCTAAGATAGCAGATTTTGGCATGGCAAGACTGGTTTTAGTGGATCAAACTCACGGGAATACAAGTAGAGTTGTTGGAACCTAGTAAGTATTATAATATATACACTATAGCTTATTAATTCATAAGAAGGTGAATTTTTAAAATTATCACTTAATTATGTATTACTTAATTGTTCAGAGAATATGATAGATTATGCAGTAGTTATAACTTACAAGCCTCAACTTTTTTCAAAATGATGTCAGAACTAGCAATGTATGACTGGTGATAATGTAAAATACTTTTACAGTAATAGGAAATGAAAATCAAAGCTCTGTTATGAATATCATTGGCATTAGCAACTGAAGCAGAATGAAAATTTATGACTCTGACAATTCAACCTATCCATATTGGCATGTAGTGGATATATGGCACCTGAGTATGCAATGCATGGACAATTTTCAGCGCAATCAGACGTCTTTGGTTTTGGGGTATTAGTTCTTGAGATCATAAGCGGCCAGAAAATCAGTGGCATTCGCCATGGGGAGAATGTAGAGGATTTACTAAGCTTCGTAAGTGTTCCTTTTCTCCAAAATCCATGCTATTTCTTCTTTTTCACTTAAACGTATATGTTCGAAGAAAATAAGTGGAACCAGTCACTTGATAACAATTTTTTGTAGACATGGAGAAATTGGAGGGAGGGAACAGCTATAAACATTGTAGATCCATCATTAAACAACAACTCACGAAATCAAATACTGAGATGCATCCATGTTGGTTTGCTCTTTGTTCAAGAAAATTTAGTTGACAGACCAACCATGCCAACCATTATGCTTATGCTTAATAGCTATTCTATGAGCCTCCCAATTCCTTCTGAACCTGCATTTTATGCGGACAGTGGTACTAGAAGCCTTCCAGCCATGCAATCCTGGGAGTATAATTCAAGGGAAACAGGATCGAGTGAACCGGTAATTAAATCAGCTCAAGAATCAGAAAATGAGGCTTCAATCTCTGAGCTATATCCTCGCTAGATTTTGTTCATTGGAAAACCACGTCCTGTTTAAGTACACCACAAATTTGTTTAAGCTGAGACTGAATTCTGTCATATCGTTAGAATTTGAGATTTTTCGGATGTCACCAGGGTTAATGTTTACTTGCAGTGTTAGGAAAAATGTTACTTATATGACAACAGCAATTGAGTTTCTCTACTGCAAACGGTTGTTTTTTCTGTTTTTATGATATGCCAAAACTTTGTCTACTCTCAGAATTTGATTAGTCAAATTTAGTCTTCTTACTGAGTTTATCCAAACTTAATCTGTTCTTTGAGTTTGATAAACTTAGTCTGCCTCCGTAGTTTGATATTTTGTTTTTTGATGCCCATTTATTTTCTCTAGCAGATATGCCTTGAGCTAGTCTGGTGCTCTCTCAGCACTGTTTCTTTATAATATTAATGTTCAAAATCTGGTTTTCAAATTCCAGTTGCATCACCACAAAGAACAAGAACAAGAAAAAACATTTCCAAAGGATTTGTAAGAAAAAAAAAATAAGAAGAAAATTATATTTATTTTTCCATAAGATAAAATTATATTTTCATTAGTTGTCTCTCTTTCAACTTTTTTGAAAAGGTATGACACTTTCCTTGAATTAGTTAATAAAAAAATATTTTAATTTTTGAAAAAGTAAATTTTTTTTTTTTTCTTCTTGTTTTCTTATGAAAAAGGTTATCCAAGCCATAAACTACGTCTTAAATAAATAAATCCTTTGGCAAAGTTTCAACTACTAAGTAATACCCTTCCTAGATTTTGATAATGCTAAACAAATTTTATTCTTTAACCAAATTACACTATGTCTCATGGATCACCTATAAATTGTTCTTTATTGAAATACCAAATTACTCGCAACTCAATTTCATATTTCAAAAAAATTCTTTAATTTAAGTTATGACACAGTAAAGTCAACATAGTGTATAAGAGAAAACAATGACTTAAAATAGAGAAAGATAAACATCGTAATTTTATAGCTATCAATAGCTTTAGTAGAAAATCCTTGAATCCAAACAAAACATAGAGGAAACTTTGTAACTTTAAATCACTGTAGTTCCAAAGTAAAGGTTCCCATCTCAAGAAAACATAAAGGCCTACGTAATTAAGAAAAATTTAAATCACTATAGTTCCAAAGTAAAGGTTTCCATCTCAAGAAAACATAGAGGCCTACAGAACTAAGAAAACACGGTGAAATTCAAAAGTAAGAATACTCAGCACAAATGTACTGTTCTTTTAAGATTTATTAAGGAATCACTCCACATGTTGATTGTTTAACCACTGGGGTCATCGTAAGTCTCAAAACACATAAAACATGAAAGGTTTAGTCCTTAATATCAATGATAGCAAAATAAGTCAAAGACGGTAAAGTCACGCAATAATAACACATAACAAATGCAGTCACCCAAACATGATGCAAGAATCTCACGATTATTGTAATACAATATGGTACTAATAAAACCAACTGAGTAATGTTTATGATTATGTGTCACTCAATACTCTTATTAAAGAATACTATGCAGTAACCGTCAGTGTCATCAATGTTACAATGGGTCTCGCCACCCATCTATGATGATCAGTCATAGTGGTAGTTTTCTCCACCCAATGACAACCCTCTAGTCCCAGGCACACTCGTTAGGGACCTACTGCAGTAATTTCATTCATCCTCATTTTTTTATAAACATTTTTTAACTCACCTAAGTAATTATGACAATCTCAACATTTCTAACAAAATGGATTTTTTCCATCAACATATCCAAATCCTAGGCAACCTCATTATCTCGCTATAGTTGGCATACACCCCAACCATTTCCAACATATAATTATCATAACTTAGTGATTAAGCATGTGCAAATATGCTCCCCACAACTTACATTACTCTCTCAAACTCAATTAAACTACTTATATACCATATATCATTACATCAACACAAACATTGCTAAGGAAGCATATACAAGACCAACAATCAGTCACAAATCAACATAAAGTAATTAGAAACATGGTGGAAAATAAGGGACTCGCATTGAGCATGGGATGTCCATCATGTTCAATGTAGATCTCCAAAGACTCCCTTAAATTTTTTGTGGCTTCATGATGCGTTTCATGCGATCCGCGCTGACTTCTACTGGCACTGCATTAATTATTTTGATTACTCAAGTTTGTCATTTTCGAAGTACCAAGAAAAGGGACAACGTTCAAATCGTCTCTGTCTAACGGCTACTTTAAGAAGCTCATTTATAAAAAGACTTCAACACTTCAACGTTAGTTGGCGAAACTACACTATCAAAGCCACAATCTCAAGTTTTGCTCTGAAAATATTCTGCTCTTCGTCTTTGTACTTCATCTTTAAAACCCTCTCTACGTAGAGGATAAACCTTTTTCTTTCAAACCCTTTTAAAATCCACTATTGTGATGTTTAGCGCGTGGAGGTTGTGTTCAAAGAATACTTTATTTTAGTCTATGAAGGTTGTATCCAAAAATATCATTTGTTTATCCTGAGAAGGTTGGGTCCAAAGAATACCATTATATAGTCAGGCTGGTATAAAGAATACGTGTAAAAGTATTTCACTGGAGATAGTGAAATTTTAACAAGTTGCTAAGAACCTGAAAGTAGTCTGATAGATGAACCAATATAAAATATTTTGTCTTAGCTGCTTTGTTTATTAACTAATAGGGATAATAACTTAAGTAATTCTATCTTAAAAATAATCTTTCTACTTAAAACAATTTGCGTCTGTATTTGCTTTAAAACAAAACATCAGACACAAACTCGCATCGTCTGTCAAAAATTTTAACTAACACAATCTAACACCTCTTCTTGTATTTTATCTTTTACGAGGACAAGTAATCAATTTAGGACAGATAGTGATTTTAGAGTAATTAAGTGTGTTGTAAGTAACTGAAATTTAAAAGATTGTTTTAAATTCAAATTAATAAAAACGATTGAGATCTCAATTTCACCATTAATCCTCGTAATACCCTTCTCTTATTTTTAAAATTATATTATTAGGTGAATCATATTTCTGTTCTTGTAATCGTCCCTCTCTGAATCGATTATGCCGCTTAGATTGACCCAATTATGAAAGGTCCACCAAAAAGGAGAACCAGTACTAAACGGTTCCGGAACCCTGGCAAGAAATCTCCATAGGTTGAAAAGAAACTAAAGGAGAAAAATCCATCAAAGACTGTCCTAACTTGAATTCTCTGAAAGATCGACAACAAGGATGATAAGCTACCAATGAAAGATGGTGTTCGAGAAAAGTTAAGAATGAAGATGAGAATGGCAACGGGAAAAGATAAGTCAGAGAGAAGAAATTGATTGTGGAACGAATAATTAATGGTTCAAAACATGAAATTGGAATGAATGTGCATGAATGACATAAAAAGCAAACCGTAATTGTCTTAGAATGTGCAACACTCAAATATTCATTTATGTCTAAGGATAAAAGAGGAAAATGAAAGAAAACTGAGTAATTATAGATATTTTTGACAATTTCAAATAAAATCCCATAATAAATTACTTTACCCGAAATTTTATTCTAAACTTAAAAATACACACCATAATTAAAACTCTAAAATATTTAAATTATATTGATTATAATTAATTTAATTTTAATAAGAGATTAACTCTAATTTTAATTCTAAAACTTACTTACATCCAATGTAAATTAAAGAGATCTCTTATCATGTGTTACATTCATTCTAGATAAACAATGGAATATGTTTAAGGCTATCCCGCTAGTAGCACAAGTAGACGTGTATGTCGTGTCTTCACAAATATATTGGACAAAATTGCCAACAATTCTTAGGGGAATAAATAATTTAAACTACGCACGAATCCAATTAATCTTCCTCGATCATTTGAACCTCCATTTTCTAAGGCAAATATTTTTCATCTAAACGAATTTCAACAAATGAATTAGTAAAACTTCTGGCATATTCCCGGAAACATGCTGCAAAATGCATTGACCTGAATTGACTTGGAAAATGCAACATAATGAACGCATTGCCAGTTGTCATAAATCTGGAAATCGTATTGTATAGAATCAGTCAGCCAGTCCACGCAAGGTTGAAAGTTGACTTGGAAAAGTAACTAACTACAGTCACAAATTATTCTATAAACATAATTCGTATAAATTATGCATGTTAAATTGATAAAAATAATTTTGCATCATTTTAATTAACTATATATGGAAAAAAATTATTATATGAAAATGATATGAAAGTGATATAAAATAATGAAATAATTCAATGACTTGTTATTTTTTAATACTAAAATTTTGATAAACAAAAATACATCCCATATTATGACAAAAAAATACATAAAAGATGGATTTGAAACGTAACCGAATACACAATTGAAATTGTCTTTCGAACACTATTTCATTGAATTAAAACTTGTCATGATCACTTTCGAAGAAAACTTGGTCAATATTTATATTTCAACCTCCAAGAAGTTGGAATGGACAAGCCACCACTTCTTTCAAAAGTGAAAGAAGTTTCACATTATCATCATTGACTTATTTTGAGTTCGTATAATAGTATTTTTTTTCTTTTAATAAGTATTAAAAAAGTATACAGTTTTGCATTCTCATTAAATGTATTACCTATTGCTAAAAGAATTAAACTTCAAATTGAAAGGACATCTACTCACAATCTAAAACAATTTTAGATTCATCTAATCATAAATTAGATTTTTAATATAATTTTTTTTAAAATTTTATTATAAAATCAATAAAACTACCGTATATCTTTTAAACTTATTATAAATAATGCAATACTCAATCCAAATTACACCAATTGATTAGAAGGAATTTGGTTTCAGATACAGCGGATTTCCTTTTGGGTTACCAAGAGCACATATTTAATAAACCAAACACTTCACCTTTTCTGGCATTACGTACCAACAGATTTAAACACGCCATTCCTAAAAAATCTTCAATATTTTGTTTGTCATTCAGATTACTTATTGAGAAACCAATCATATAATGGCAATTGTGTTTCCATATGGGTTATTTTCCTTTCTTTGTTTCCTCCTTATCCTTATAATTGTGTCTCAAGCTAAGGCTTGGCCAACTATAATATGTAACAACAATTCAG
Organism: Hylodesmum podocarpum; assembly: GCA_026586105.1. Lineage (NCBI taxonomy): Eukaryota > Viridiplantae > Streptophyta > Magnoliopsida > Fabales > Fabaceae > Hylodesmum > Hylodesmum podocarpum. Next base: position 162,965 of record JALJEV010000426.1, on the reverse strand, counting down.
GGAACTACACAGCCAATAGCATCTATAACACCAACATCAACACTATTTTAACCACTCTCTCTTCCAACATACAAATTAACAACGGTTTCTACAACTTCTCATATGGCCAAAACAGTGACGAAGTAAACGCCATTGGACTGTGCAGAGGAGATGTTAAGCCAGATGAGTGCAGAAATTGCCTCAACAATTTGAGAGGCAATCTGACACAGAATTGTCCAAATCAGAAAGAGGCAATTTCATACTATGACAAGTGCATGTTGCGCTACTCAAACCGTTCAATATTTGGCGTCATGGAAACTGTTCCTACTTTTTACTTGTGGAACGTGAAAAATGTAACGGACGTGGATGAGTTCAATCAAGTGTTGGGAAACTTAATGAAGAACCTCAAAGCCAAAGCTGCATCGGGTGATGACACTGGTCGTAAGTATGCTATGGATAATGTAACTGCTTCAAATTTTGAAACGTTGTATGGTGTTGTTCAGTGTACCTCTGATTTGTCTGAGCAAGATTGCTATGAGTGCTTGGATAGGGCTATCTCAGAAATCCCAAGTTGCTGTAATGGCAAGATAGGTGCTAGAGTTCTTAAACCAAGTTGTAACATTCGATACGAAACATACCTCTTCTACGAACCACGTGTTGATGTATCATCACCGTCCACACCACCTCCTCTTTCCACCAATAACACTTCCCTACAAGGTACTTGTCACCTTTCACTTTTTTTTTACTATAAAATAAACACATTATTACTATGAGATTCTCTATATTATTTCAAGTAAAAATGGATTAAAGAATTTAACAAAAAATAATTAATATAATTAAGGATATATTATTTTAAAATATATATAAGAGTTAAATTAATCATCTTTAATTGGATCATTTATTTTTTTTATTTAAAATAAGTTGAATAATTTCTAATATTATTGATTTAAGTTTACCAGAGACTGTTAAATCTATAAGTCACACTGCTTTCTGCTCTCTTATTTTAGGTTAAGATAAAAGTTGGGTAAAATTTTTTATGAGTCGTTTGAGTTTGATAATTTATATAAAAATTTAATATAATTTTGATTATGCTTATGGGGTGACACTTTAATTCTAATTGGAAAATAATACAAACAATACTTAAATTATGGGCTTAAATCTTTCCTCCAAGCAATTGATTTGATATTACTATTTATCTAGGACTTTTATCGTTAATTGGGTTAGTATAGTAATAACTATGTTTATTCTACGGTGAATGGTGATTGAGTTTCAAATACCTTTGAAGATAAAATTAATTTTATTTTTTGAAAACTTATTATTTTTAAGTTAATTTTAACTTATTTTAATTTATTATAAAACATATACTTTTTCTTCCTATTTTCTTTTGCAGTAAATGTTTAAGCAAAATTTACCAAACATATACAAAATTTACAATTTTTAATAAATTTTATCAAATACTAACATTCTAATGTGATGGAGAGTAAGATGAATATAACATTAATTTATCTTGTTAATTAAAACTTAGTCTAAAAATTTCAGCAATTATGTTGTATTGATCTTGATCCATTGACCGTCGCACGTTCTGATTTATGCAGTAAAAAACAGCAACGCATCACGAATCGCCATGGCAGTGCAACTATTCACAGTTGGTTTGGTGCTCAGTTTCATTTGAAATTCCGTCAACTATTCTGCGGATATTATATATACATAGCCACCATTTACAAATCAACATGGAAGACCAACAACAAAATTGGAACCGATTGACTACACATTCAAATAAATCGCTCTGCAACTCCATATAGAAAAGTTTATGCAAGCTGACCAACCATCCAATATTGTACCTTTAATTCATATTTAAGTTTACTTTAATTTTATTGCTTTGTTTCAAATGGGATTTGTTTACAATTCTAATAAACTTACTGGATTACTTTACTCAAGCTATACACACCACCACATCATTACAATTTTTGTGATTTATTTTCCTTCGTTTTTATTTTTGTGATCATTATCTAGCTTCATCTATATTTGAATTACGAGGAAGACAATACAAGAAAAACTTTGAAAGCCTAGGGCTCTTAGCATGGATGTAGTAGCCTTTTAATTAATATAATCTTACAAATTAATGAGATACTATATACATCATAGTTGATCACTGGGCGGCAAATCTTACAGCATTTATATGAAATATAAAAATTTCTTTTTTATTTGAAAAGATTAAGATAAAGTATGATTAATAAAAAATGTAAAATGTTCTACACCGTCACATCCCACAATAAAATTCTTAAAAAATCATATAAATAAATTACATTATTAGTGCATAATGTTTATAAACTGTTCATATTGTGGAATTAATTGATTACAATCTAGTGGAAATGATATCGTATAATCTGACTTTCACCTAACAAAACATCTTCTCAAATGGAGGTACAGTCAGGTATCAATTCAATTTTCAGTGAGCCAATTAATCACTTGATACTTGGCCTATAAAAAGCTGATGGATATTTAACAAATCTTCAACCATCGAATCCTAACTTGATATTCCCACAACAAATCCACCATGAGTAGCTCTTCTTCCTTTCTATGTTCTCTTATTTTCATAATCGCTCTCATATCTCAAGCCAACGCCGAAAGAACTCCACAAGACTTCCACTACTTCTGCGACTCTAACAACGACAGAGGAAACTACACAACCTTGAGCTCCTACGGCAGGAACCTCAAGACCGTTTTGATGATTATAACTATCCAAGCTTCTAGCAACAATAATCAGAACGGTTTCTTCGTAACCTCAAACGGCGAAAGCACTAACAGAGTAAACGCAATTGCGCAGTGCAGAGGTGACGTCACACCAACAGAGTGCGGCAAATGCCTCGTCGAAACCAAGGCGAATCTCACACAACTTTGTCAGAACCGAAAGGAGGCCATAGGGTGGTACGAGAATGAGAAGTGCATGTTGCGCTATACGGACCGATCCATATCGGGCCTCAACGAAATTGGGCCTGCGTATTTCGTGTGGAACTTGAACGACGCACCGCAAGCGGACAAGTTCAATCAAGTAGTGAAGAACCTTCTAGATAGTTTGAGAGGCAAGGCGGCGTCTAGTGTCTCTGGTCTCAGATTCGCCACGTCCACTGCCACTGGGCCTGATGGACAACTCGTATATGGGCTTGCGCAGTGCACGCCGGATCTGTCTGCGGCCCACTGTGATGACTGCTTGGTCCAGTCCATCGCTGAAATTCCACGGTGTTGTAATAATAGGATCGGTGCTAGGATTATTAGACCTAGTTGCTATATTAGGTACGAAACCGATTACCCTTTCTATGCACCTCCCTCCCGGGCACCCTGATTGGAACGCCACTTCCTACGTCCATTGAGGCTAATTATGAACTCAATTTTAATAATATTAAATAAAATTCCGTCGATGGTACTGGTATCTGCATAAAGGGTGCTGCTTCTACCACTTTGTACACTATATTATAATTATAAGTTATAACTACCTACTTAGAAAGTTAATTTCTATGTTTAATTACTTATTTAATCTGCTTGTCTCCCAAACTTTGTAATTTAATTATGTGATTTTTTTAGTTTTTATATTTTATATTTTGTTTTTTTTTTAACTTTTATAAAAAATTACGTGACCATCACTTGATATAATATATTATTTATAGATTTATTGTCAAAGAGAACTATATGATAATGTTAAAAGGGAATCAAAATGTAAAATATTCAGGTTAAAAATGATAATAGCAAAGATTAAAAAATATTAAAATACAAAATCAAAGGATTAAAAATATCACTTTGTAATTATAAGAACTAAAAAATTACTTTTAAATTATAAGGACTAAAAGGTAAAGTTAATTTGAAAACCTGTTAGAACTAAATGGGTAATTAAACCTAATTTGTATTATATAGTTATAATAACATCATGTTTGTACATACAAGGAGGAAAAAATAAAATGGCAAAGAGAACAATAGAAATATGAAAAATAAAGTTTACATGTTTATTAACTTTTATTATATGTTAAAAAAATATTATTAGAATCAAAACTAAATAGTATTCTTAAATTTTATACAATAGAAGAAAACACATAAAAAGAAAATTAAAAATCTAATTTAATTAAATTCTTGCATAAGAGATGAAAGAAAAGACTAAAGTTGTATTTTAATCCTAAAATTGTATGACAATACTCTCAATACTAAAAAAATGTCAAATACATTCTTAAAATTAAAATTTCTAAAATTTAAAATACTATTATGAGTTTTTAACATGTATCCTTATTACCATTATAACCTTTAAATTTTATGACTTATATTACTAGGTCCATATAGTCAATGACAGAGTGAAATTAAAAAAAAAAAAACAATTATTTAACATTTTTTTCTTAATTTCGGAAAATAGTGTCCCATTGAGTAATACGTACGGCATGACTTTTCTCTGTCCCATATTGAATAGTAATCAGGAATCAGTCAAACAGTTGACTCTCGTCTGCACAAGACTCTCCTTCATTATGTAAAGCTTCAATCTTCACTATGTTACTTGCGAATCTCAGAAAACAATCACAATGGCTGCTAAAATGGCCGCTATTTGTTTTAGGTTGATTTCCTTTATTTATTGTCTATTGAGCTTAGTTATATCGCAAACCAGCGGTCAGAACTGTGACAACAGCAAAGGGAACTACACAATAAACAGCACCTATCACAACAACCTCAACACTCTATTATCTAGTTTCTCATCTCACTCAGAAATCAACTACGGTTTCTACAATATCTCTTACGGCCAAGGCACAGATAAAGTATACGCCATTGGAGTGTGTAGAGATGATCAAAGCCTGGATAAATGCCTCAGTTGCCTCAACAATTCCAGAGCCAATCTGGCAAAGAATTGTCCAAACCAGAAAGAGGCAATTGACTGGCCTGGAGAGTGCATGTTGCGCTACTCTAACCGCTCCATATTCGGCATCATGGAAACTAATCCTACGGTGCAACTCGTGTATACATTGGATGTAACCGGTTCGGTGGAACAATTCAGTGAAGCGCTGCAGAGCTTGATGAGGAATCTAACAATTAGAGCTGCATCAGGTGACTCTCGTCGTAAGTGTGCTACAGGTAGTACTCCAGCTCCAAATTTTAAAACTATATATGGTTATACTCAGTGCACGCCCGATTTATCATCAGAAGATTGCAATAATTGCTTGGAGGAAGCTATATCTTTAATCCCAGGGTGTTGTAGTGGCAAGGCTGGAGGTAATGTTTTGAAACCAAGTTGTAGAATTAGATTTGATCCATACATCTACTATGGACAAAGGCTGAAATTAGACCCAGATGCACCACCACCAACGAACCCACCACCACAATCACCGTCCACAACCATCGCTGCTTCACAAGGTAATGAAATTTACTGAGGGGAAAGTAAGTGGTTGTGTGCAAAATTAGTCTGCAGTTTTATGCGGTAATAAAATTTGAAAATTCGAGTTTTTGATTTGCGCAGGAAAAAGCAACACATCACGAACTATCATCGTCATAGCAGTGCCAGTTGCCAGTGTTGTTTTGGTGCTCTGTCTTCTCTTCATCTATCTAACCATGAGGAAGTCATGCAAAAATACTGAAAGTAAGTCTAAGCTCTTAACATAAATTTTTAAGTAAATTAGTCAGTCGTTTTCACACTGTTATCTTCCACGGGATATTTCTTATTTCTTCTTTAATAGTGACTTGAAACTGAAAAAAAAATGATATTGAAAATTGCTAGAAATTAGTTTTCATGGTCCGGTGAAGATAAACAGAGAATAAGGAAAATTATGTGGAAGATGAGGGCTCACTAACACAAGGACTCAATTAAAAAATTATATAATTAAGGATCTAATTAAAAGAATAGATTAAGGATCGACACGATAACTTTCAAATAATCTAGGGACTAAGTTATTTCGATCATTACAAATAAATGTTTAAATAGACAAAAGTGTTTTGCTCAGATGACTTTTTCTAGCTACGTAACAGGGGAAAATCAGTTTAGCCATTTCCTTCTATCTTTTTTATAATTATTATTATGGAGAAATTATATTTCTCGATGTTATTTGTGCCTGCATTCATTGATCATCTAAAGACCCATTAATTTTACCTGAATCCTTCCTCATGCATGCGAAGTTAAAAGAGAAGATAGTTATGAAGATGAAAGCTCACTTGTTGAATCATTGCAATTCGACTTTGACACCATACGAGTTGCTACAAATGAATTTGCTGATTCTAATAAACTTGGGCAAGGCGGGTTTGGAGCTGTTTTTAGGGTAAGATGACACTTTTCATTTAAATAAATATCACTTCTTCATGAAACATGATATATCCACTGACTTATGACTATGATATAATTTCAGGGTCGTCTTTCCAATGGACAAATGGTTGCTGTTAAAAGGTTGTCAATGGATTCTGGGCAAGGAGATATGGAATTTAAGAATGAAGTACTTTTAGTGGCAAAGCTTCAACACCGAAATTTAGTTAGGCTGCTTGGCTTTTGCCTAAAAGGAAGAGAAAGGCTACTTATATATGAATTTGTTCCAAATAAAAGCCTTGATTACTTCATATTTGGTAAGTTGGAATATTTGTATTGTTATATTGCTACTCTATCTAGTTCTGGTTCAACACATATTCGGTACTAACTACTAAAATTTCCTTAAAATTCATATAGATCCTGTAAAGAAAGCACAATTGAATTGGCAAAGGCGCTATAATATTATTGGAGGTATTGCTCGAGGCATTCTTTATCTCCATGAGGATTCTCGATTGCGCATTATACATCGTGATCTCAAAGCAAGCAACATTCTCTTAGACGAAGAGATGAATCCTAAGATAGCTGATTTTGGGATGGCAAGATTGGTTCACGTGGATCAGTCACAAGTAAATACAAATAGAATTGTTGGGACCTAGTAAGTATGAGAATATACCATAACTTATTGTTATAGGAGCTTAATTTCAACCAACTGTCAAGTGTCAAGTAAAATCTTGTACATTATTAACTTATGGCCATTCATGTTTTATTATGAATTTTTAATTTTAATAAACTGTCAATTTGTAACTAATTAAATTTGCTCGTGATTGACATCATGTAGTGGATATATGGCACCTGAGTATGCAATATATGGTCTGTTTTCGGATAAATCAGATGTTTTTAGTTTTGGTGTATTGGTTCTTGAGATTGTAAGTGGCAAAAAAAATAGTGGTATTCATCATGGGGAGAATGTGGAGAATCTATTGACCTTTGTAAGTCTTTCTTTCCTTCTCACGGTATCTTTCTTATCCATTTGAATAATAGGAATAGAAATTTATTTATTTTATGATTAACATATTAATATACAGATGGAATATGTGGATTAACTAATTAATATATGCAATTGAACAAATTCATGCAGACATGGAGAAACTGGAGGGAAGGAACAACTACAAATATTATAGATGTCACATTAAATAACGGTTCACAGAATGAAATAATGAGATGCATCCACATTGGGTTACTATGTGTTCAAGAAGACGTGACTGCTAGACCAACCATGGCTTCTGTCGCGCTCATGCTTAATAGTTATTCTATCACTCTCCCAATACCTTCAGAACCTGCATTTGTTGTAGATAGTAGAACTAGAAGCCTTCCAAACATGCTATCATCAGAGCATGATTCAACGGAAACAAGATCAAGTGACTCAACAAACAAATCAACTCAGTCGGTAAATGACTATTAAGAAAATAGTTTTTGAATTACACTTGTTATCTTTTATTCTGCTGCTGCTGTCAAATTTCATCTCTTATTGTTCCACTTATTAAATTAGTCTTACTCAAAGTAGTAGTTTGTTCCTTATGCTCTAGGAAAAAATATTTTGTATTTCGTTTAATCAATTAATGTCCTATACTTTAGGAGTAAATATTTTTTCTCTGTTCCAACAATCATAAACACTGTATTTAGCAACCGAATAAACACCAACTTTTCTCTTTCAAGTTCATATACTCTCCTTTCACTGCTTCCTTTCACTATTTCATTGCTCTGTTTTTTTAATTATTCCCTAATATGAACAACATTGAAGCTTCAATTACTCAACTATATATTCTTACTAGACCTTGATCACAAGAGTAATTTGGTTATTGAATTAAAACAAAAAATATATATATAAAAATTCCTAAACCAAAATACTAGAGAGTGCCTAATTTGTTGGTGTGATGTCTTAAAAAAACGGCTGATGAGTAATGTAAAATCAGAGTGGAATTTTTAATTGTTTTATTTATTATTTAAGTTTTCTCTATTTATTTTTATTATACCAACTATCTCAACCCACATTTCTCTTTGTTCTTTTCATGTCTCGCTTCCTAAAAATAGATATTTGCAAGCAAACAATATGGAATAAAATTATCTTATATTATTATCCTTACTGATCATAGAATGCGATGATGTGAGAAGTATAGCTAATATACGTATAACATTAAGTTCAACCTTTAATACATTAATTATTGTAAAACAAAAAAAATTAATGTATCCCTGTGTATGGATTAAGTGTACAGCAATGTTATTAATGGTGAAAAAGCTAAAATTCAGCCTATTAAACATGCCGTTGTGGTCAATTGTGTCGCCATAGCATACCTCCCTTAACAAATTGCCTATGGAGGTTGGTAAAACAATCTGCTACACCAATTTGGCATCCATGGCACCATGACCAACGCCATTCAACATTCGCATAAGTATCTCTGTACCTACAACGTTCTCTAATCAGAAGCTTAAAGACATAACTCAATACATGTTTAGGATTTAGTTAGAAATATTGTACTGTATTCCAATATAAGGATCATAATTTGTTAACAAAGTTACTTATGACTCAAAACATATTTTTGAATGATAATAGAGTTGCATGGGATCAAACGTTGAAATTGATTGACACAATTTAATTTTAATGCATAGTTAAACTAAATTACTGTTTTTGCGTACTCACTTAATATGTTATGGGAAACAATAATATGTTTTGAATTCAAGTACGAAAATAATTGGGATTGAAATGCATAGAGATTATATTCCATTAAAATACTATTATTGGAAAAATTACATATTTGATGACAATTATAATTATGAGATAACACACAGTTAAAGATTAGTTCTTATAAAAAAAAATACAATTCTTTTAGTTTTAATTATATATTTTGTATTTTTCATATTAATTTCTTTAAAACATGATTTTTAATTTATAGACAAGTTAACTTTGTCCAATACAAAGATAAATTTCTTCTACAAATATTTATGAAAAATTATCTCAACAAGTTGAAAAATTCAACAACAAATTTGATGAAAGCGATCATCCAAGCAGCACGTCACATCCCATAATGGGTACCCAAAAACACCGCAAAAGAAATGAGGACAGTGGAGAAAATGCCACACTTTTGCCTAACTAATGGATTGGAGACCATTTCTTAATTTCTTGACAAGTCAATATTATGAACAATTTAGTTTTTTTATTTCTTTTAAAAAAAATTATGGAAAGGAGATAAATAACTTTACGTAAATAAATTGTTATTATAACGCTAACTAGTATAAGTCCAACAATTGGTTTTTTTTTCATTAACTCAATTTGAATATGTCACGTAACAATCTTAATTGCCTAAGAACAATTTCCTTGAAGAAATTGTATCATTAAAGCAGCGTGAGAGAAAATTATACCATAAAGAATGGTTTGTTGAATGAAAGGATATTAGTCTTATCATTAATAAGAAAATTTTTGCTCCAGTACTTTCTCTGCCAATTGGACAAACAAATGAACCAATATACAATATCTTAGGACTCATGTAATTTTTTTTTTTTTTTGCTATGTCTTATTTAAATACACCACACTTCCTTTATCTAAAACTACCGTACAAACTATTTATACTGGAACCACTTTCTTAGATATACTTTAGAATTTGAAATTACATGCAATTCAAACTAACAATATAGAGCTCCGCAACTCTTTATTTAAGCATGTGTTATTTTATTTTAAGCATGTGTTATTTCATTTAATTAACCACTTTCTTAGATATACTTTATTTAAGCACGTGTTATTTCATTTAATTATAATTTTAAAAATGTTTTAAGATATAATCTACAATTAACAATATAGAGCTCAGCAACTCTTTAATAAAATAATAATTTACTGATTAGAAAGTACAGGTTGAGCATAATTAATTGTCTAGTTTTCACCAAGTCAAATAAATATCATTTAAAATAAAATTTAATATAGAAATAAACACGCAAATGATAGATTGGAAGAGATGGTTAGTTAGGAAATATTTTTTAAGTAATTATTCTTGAAGGATTTTTTTTCTTAAACATACTCATTTGAATTTTGAAAATAAAATATTGAAGAATAAATCTTAAAAACACCTCCATTCAAAATGTCTATTCCAATTTTTGTATATAAAGGATTATTTATTTATTTATTTTTATAATTTCTAAACAAAATAACTAGATATTTATATTTACATACATGGTTGAAAACTGTTTGCTCTTTGTTGAGTACTATTTCTCTCTTTCCCTTTTTTCCGTCGCTGTATTACGTGTTTGTCATTCCATCCTGTGTCTGTACGTACCCACTCCTGTCCCTATCATATCATCAGTTCATAGCTTCTTTTGTCAGTTTTTATTTTTGACTACTCAAAATGGAGGAAGTTTCCCGTAAATAAATAAGCAAGATTTTTATGGAAACGTGATTTCTCATAACAATAGTGTTCTCCCCCTTCAGGCAAAAATGGCCGTTGTTTCCTTTAGGCTCATTTCCTTTCTTTGTTGTCTCTTGAGCGCAGTTATATTGCGAGCCAGCGGGCAGATATGTGATAACAGCAAAGGGAACTACACAATAAACAGCACCTATCACAACAACCTCAACACTCTCTTATCTAGTTTCTCCTCACACACAGAAATCAACTACGGTTTCTACAATATCTCTTACGGCCAAGGCATAGACAAAGTGTACGCCATTGGGCTCTGTAGAGGCGACCAAAACACGGATAAATGCCTCAGTTGCCTCAACAATTCCAGAGCCAATCTGGCAAAGAATTGTCCAAACCAGAAAGAGGCCATTGACTGGCCTGGAGAGTGCATGTTGCGCTACTCTAACCGCTCCATATTCGGCATCATGGAAACTAATCCTACTTTTTATGCATGGAACATAGGCAATGCAACGGACGTGGACCTGTTCAATCAAGCGCTCCTGTTGGGGAATTTGACTAGCATAACTGCATTAGGTGACTCTCGTCGTAAGTATGCTACAGGCACCAGACCATCTACAAATTTTCGAACTATTTTCAGTTATTTACAGTGCACGCCTGATTTGTCATCCCAAGATTGTACTAATTGTTTGAACGAAGCTATCCCAAATATCCCAGAGTGTTGTATTGGCAAGATTGGAGGTAATGTTATAAAACCAAGTTGTAGAATTAGATATGAGACCTACTCTTTCTTAGGACCTACGATCGAATTAGACCCGGATGCCCCATCAACGACCGCGCTACCATCTCCACCATTCGCCAACAGCACTTCTTCACAAGGTATTTGTAATGTTCTGCTCAAATTGCTCAACGCTTTCCTCTTTGTGAGCTGTTGTTTTACTAATTCATTTGTTAAATTAAGTGCTTGTGTTCAAAACTCGGGGGCTTATGTTGATGTGGTGACCTTTTCTATGTATTTAAATGTTGGTTATTGGATATTTTATTAATCTTAACCCACATGAACTGGACTGAGGGTTCTGATTCATTGTGCAGGAAAGACCAACACATCACGGACTATCATCCTCATACTAGTGCCAGTTGCTTGTGTTGTTCTGGTGCTCACTCTGTTCTGCATCTATCTGAATGTGAGGAAGTCAGCAAAAAAATTTGAAAGTGAGTCTAACATTAACAATTATTTACCGTCATTTGTTATACAGAATAGTCTTACAATTTTAAATTTCAGTAGCCTAACATAAATCATAACAGAACTCTTTTTGACAAACCTTATAGTATTCCTTCTATTTATAGACATGATGTACTCAATCATTTCTGTCAAGAAATAAGGAAGAACATCAGCGGACATTAATTAGCGAATTCCTTCTATTGAGAAATTATATCTCCAAAGTTATTTTTTGACTGCGTTCAATGATCACATCTGAATTACTCACTAATTTCAACTGGGCTGCTATGCATGTGAAGTTAAAGTAGAAGAACATAATCATGAAGATGAAATTACATTTGCTGAGTCATTGCACATCAACTTTGACACCATACGTGTTGCTACAAATGAATTTGATGATTCCAATAAACTTGGACAAGGCGGGTTTGGAGCTGTTTACAAAGTAAGATAATACTTTCCTTTCAGATAAATATCAAATCTGCATCAGAAAATGGTGTATTCTGAAACATGGCCTAGAAAGATTTACTATACTCTATATTTTCAGGGACAGCTTTCCAACGGACAAGAGATTGCCGTTAAAAGGTTGTCAAGGGATTCAGGGCAAGGAGATATGGAATTCAAGAATGAGGTGCTTTTACTGGCAAAGCTTCAACACCGAAATTTAGTTAGGCTACTTGGTTTCTGCCTGGAAGGAAGAGAAAGGCTACTTATCTATGAATTTATTCCTAATAAAAGTCTTGATTACTTTATATTCGGTAAGCTCGAGGTTAGACTGTCGTCTGTCTCGCTCTATTTTTCAATTCTGATTCGAGAGAAAGCCTAATTATTCATATATCGTAAAAACTATTGGCTGTATACGCAGATCGAACCATGAAAGCACAATTGGATTGGGAAAAGCGATACAAAATCATTAGGAATGTTGCTCGAGGCCTTCTATACCTTCATGAAGATTCTCGATTGCGTATTATACATCGTGATATCAAAGCAAGCAACATTCTCTTAAGCGAAGAGATGAATCCTAAGATTGCTGATTTTGGCATGGCAAGACTGGTTTTAGTGGATCAAACTCAATCAAATACAAGTAGAATTGTTGGAACCTAGTAAGTATTAGACTATGGTATAGCTTATTCATTATTAAGTGTTTAATTTCAATCAATTATCAAAGAGAACTTTTAACATTAATTTTGACCAAATATTGTATTAGTAAATTATTCGAAGAGTTTGGTTCTTGAGTAGTTGTTATGATTGTTCAACTTTGTTTGTCTGGGTGATTAGTGTAAAATATTTTGACATAATAGGAATTCAGAATCAAAGCTATGCTATCGAAATAGAAGGTGAAACAGAATGAAAATTTATGACCACGAGAAGAGTCATGACATTTATGACTAATAATTCTCTCCATTTTGGCATGTAGTGGATATATGGCACCAGAGTATGCAATGCACGGACAATTTTCAGTGAAATCAGATGTCTTCAGTTTTGGTGTGCTGGTTCTTGAGATTGTAAGTGGCCATAAAAACAGTGGCATTCTTCATGGGGAGAATATGGAAGATCTACTAAGCTTTGTAAGTGTACCTTTGGTAATTTAAAAGTATGGATTAGAAGATTACTTGCCCCAGAACATTAATGTAGAAATGGAATCCATAATTTAATAACAAATTTTTGCAGGCATGGAAAAACTGGAAGGAGGGGACAGCTATGAATATTGTAGATCCATCATTAAATAAGAATTCGCGGAGTGAAATAATGAGATGCATCCATATTGGTTTACTCTGTGTTCAAGAAAATTTAGTTGACAGACCAACCATGGCTAACGTTGTACTGATGCTTAATAGCTATTCTCTGAGTCTCCCAATTCCTGCAGAACCTGCATTTTATATGAACAGTAGAACTATAAGCCTTCCAAACATGCAGTCATGGGAGTATAATTCAAGGGAAACAAGATCAGCTCAAGAATCAGAAAATGAGGCTTCGATTACTGAGCTATACCCTCGCTAGATTTTGGTCATCTGCCTTGAATCAAGCTGTTTCACATAAATCCTGAATCCCAATGCACTCAAGAAAGCTTCCTCACATAGTTTTGATGTTGAACAAAACTCAACTACCAAAACATACATAACCTAAAGTTATGTTCTTCAACGAATGGATATAGTCTGTCCAAGTAATGAATTACTAAGGCTCATGTCAAAGAAAAATAAATGATCAAGACTTTTATGAACGGTTGATTTTTAAGAACAATTTCTTTAGGTAAAATTTCTTAAAATCTGCCTCTGGTTGGAAATTTGGAATGTCTTCTTCAATGTTTCCGTTGAACGTTTCAAAGACGCGGCAATAGGTAAGAAATTAAGGCATTTTTACCCTACTAACTTTCCACCAAATTACTTGAGTCTATGAAAATGAATAGTCTTGGTTTGGCGCGTTGTGAAGGACAAACTCCTACGGCACTCATTTCTATTGGTCATATTTTTAACTTTTACACTATCAATGAAAGCAATGTGTCATGACTGTAAAATAATAAAGAAATTGCTTGAATTAAAATTTTAAATCTTTTTTATTTTAGAATTATGACTCACATTGATATGGCCAATAGAAATAATCAATCAAGATTTGAATATAATTCTCGTTAACTAAGATATTTACATTAGTGTCTAACCATATTCTAAATAGAATGGTCTCTTTACAAAGAGAATGTCGGGAATAAAAAAATAATTTTTTTAAAAAGTAAATTTAAAATATATAATTTTAAGATTAAAATAATCTAATAATTGAATTTTTTTTAAATTAATAATTCTCTAATTTAAATATTATATCAGGATCCAAAATTTAAATTAAATTAAACTAAAGTAACAGTTTTGAGAAGAAATAAAAATATATGAATGAAAAAGAAAATCAATATATATAGTCAATGCAAAGAAATAACATGACTTAATGTAAATAAATAAATAAAGTAACTTTGAAAAATGTTTTTATTCAAATGTCTTCTTTCACTGTTGCTAGTAGGAGTGGGTAAGCAGGCTGGCCCGCTCCGCCTAAGGCTCGCCCGCATAGGTCCGCGAAAAGTTTGGTCCACCCTACCCCGCCCCGCCCCGCAATGTTAAGCGGATTTAACTTCGTGGTCCGCCCCGTCCTGCGGACCTCACGGGCTAAATGGACCAGTTCGCGGGCCTAGTTAAAAAAATGTTAAATTTGAAATTTTAAAAAAAATGCTAAAAGAAATGTTATATTTTACTTCTTAAATTTTTAATAAAATAAGTCAACAACATAATTTTTTAATTATCTCCAACAACAAATTTAAATTTACAGCCACCTACTAAACTATTATTATGCAACAGAAGTATTTCCTTCGAATAATCTCGCATTCGATCATTAGAAGAAACATTATTAATGAAAAAGTTTTCCACTCAATCTCCCATTTTTTCACAAAACCATATATAATTTTGATCATATCTCACGTTGGTGGAGGAAAATGAGAAAAATTAAACATTTGACTATTTAATTTCTAATTTGCATCAACGTAATGTGCAGTTAATGAAATATAACCCTCACAAATACAAGATTTCCACACATCAGATGTCAAGCTTATTCAACATGTATTTCAGTTTTTTCTTTTCAGAATCATACAAATTATTCACATTAACGGTAGCAACACGCCTAGAGGGTACCTTAACATAAGGATGTGAATACCGTAATAATTCTTTAAACCTCATTTATTCAACAATAGAGAATGGAAGATCATGTTCAATAAGCATCATATATATCATCTCTCACGTACCATACTGTGATAAAGTTTTTAGTTTTTAATCTCCCATTATGATCAAAAATCATTTTTCCATTATTAGAATTAGGAGATTAGGAGGGTGTGACGTGCGAGAAGTTTGAGAGGCGGGAAGCGAAATTAGGATTTCAATTTTCAACCATTTAAATAGGCGGGTTTGCGGATCGCCCCGTAGACCATGCGGGTTTGACCCGTAAAATCCGCGGGTTGCACGGGCCGAACTTTATTGGACTATACCCCTAAATATTTTTGAAAAAGTTGGTCCAAACCTGCGCGGGTCGCAGGACTGTGGGCCAGCCCATAAACTTCCACCCATATATTCACCCCTAGTAGCTAGCGTGTGTAGACTTAAATTGGGAGAAACACCAGATTAAATGCATTGACTAGCATTGACCAGCATTGACTTGGAAAATATAATGTACGCATTGCCCATTTTTTATCTTCAAGTATATAGCATATAGACCACCGGACCACCATGGAGGCGGATCAAAATTGACATGAATATAATAATTGAAATATTAGCAAAACAATGTTCTAAAAGCTTTAAATGAATCTAAATATCTTAAAAGAAAAAGCAAAATGGATCGCAAAGGATTTCTTTCCTAAGGAAAAAAATAAAACAATTTTTAAAATTTATATTTATTAAATTGAAATTAAAACATAAGAGAAAGCAAAAAATTCAACAATAGGTCAAAACATTCCAATGATTTCCGAAGCAATCATTCCAAATACTTGTGTGAATATGTTTTTTTATAAAATATTCAGATTGTGAGAACCAAAGTTAACTAAAAATCAAATAATTTTTTTTACGTGAACAAGAACTAAAATAATCTAATTTCATAAAAAAAATATATTTAACCCATAAAATTAACAACTCTGTTGCGTTATTGAAAAATATTATCATCATTATTTTTATAAAAATTATATAGGAATAACAAAGATATATAACTACTTAAAAGATATCTTCTTTAATAAATTGAGTTAAACATTTTTGAAAATAAACTATGTGATATGTAAAAATAAAATAAAATAAAAATAAAATAAAATAATATAAAATATTGGTAACTAATAATGTGAGTGAGGTGTGGGTAGACAATTATAAGACAGTAATCATGTACCGTTCTCTCTATTACATATCAAAGCCTTTTTCCTTTCACTTTCATATCTTTCAAACGGTTTTATGTTTATAAAGTTTTCTAAGACTGCAGTTTTATATTAGAGTGAAGGTTGAAACCTTGTTCATTTCAATTTTTTCTCACATGAGATTACTTCAAATTTAAGTTAAGGTAGTCCTTAAATTGATGATAATAATAAGTACTCTATGTGAAAGAGATTAAATGTTTCAAACTATTGTTATTGTGATTTTTGATAATTGAATTTATTAAATTCGGGCCCAATGATTGTGGTTCTACTATTGGATTATTGTTGTTATGAGATTCAATGGGATGAGTATTGTTAGTTTTGACAATTGTGATTGATTGTGTGATTGCTTTATTGAATGAAATTAGACTATTGTGTTCTAAATGTATACTTGTGACGAAGGAGTCGTGAATGAGTGAGAAAATGGAGGTTAGGAAAATTAGAGAAATATGAGAAAAATTTAGAAAATATAGGACTTTTAGGGTTTTAGGGGTGACTTTTTGAAATGATTTTCCACCGAGAACATGTTGGAGAAGTTACTTTAGCCATTTTAGACTTTTAAGAACCTTGGTTAATTAGAAAATTCAAAGAGTGAGTTTTTCCTATTTAAAACCCTTTAAGTAGGGTAGTTCTAAGAATTCAATGATAATGAGTATGCTCTAGGTGATGTTTTCTTTATGGGTAATTATGTGATTAACGTAATTATTCGATGTCATTAATTTTCTGATTTTGGTATTAGATTTCCATGTTACCTTATTGTTCATAGGGTTTTAGTAG
This sequence comes from Hylodesmum podocarpum, assembly GCA_026586105.1. Taxonomy (NCBI): domain Eukaryota; kingdom Viridiplantae; phylum Streptophyta; class Magnoliopsida; order Fabales; family Fabaceae; genus Hylodesmum; species Hylodesmum podocarpum. The sequence goes on along the minus strand of JALJEV010000426.1, from coordinate 145,416 downwards.
AGTTGAAAGTAGTATAAAACTGTCAATGTTTTCCTACCATTGTGGTAGATATGCTGAGTACAAAGGTGATAATGTTACAATTAAAGGTTGAAGCAAACACGATGCAAACACAGTTGTCATTTACTCTATTGATTTAATAATCTAATAGCATTTTAATTCAAGGTTATTGTAGTGTTTCATTTGGTGAGTATGACATTGTAATTGAAATGAGGAGATTGACTGAGTGTGTAAGGTTAAAGAATCGTAAGAGAAATTTAAAAAATAACTAGATATTTAAATTTTTGAGGTATGAGGGTTGATTTTGGTAATTTAGGTTTGGTTTAGCATTTGGTATAGTCTAAAACCCAAAAAAAAGAAGAAGAAAAACTTTAGGTTAAGCATTCTTTGAAACACCAGAAGTTACTATTTTTTGTTCCTTTGGTGTATTATTTCTTCTTTATACTAGGCAATAAATTATGAGTTAATGATGTGTTGAATGACATGTGAATTAAATTTATTAATGTTAAGTGAAATTGTTGGTATAGATTGAGAGATTAATTTTGTAGGTCATGTTGCATTGATGAGTTGCTTAGGTTCATAATAATCGGTTAAATGTTTTTTTTAAATAATAGGGATATATGCCTGCTATGGGAGGATGATTGAGGTTGTCTGGTGGACATTCTTGTAAAGCATAGTGTTTGAAGAAATGAGGATGATTATCGTGAAAGCTAATTGAAGAGAAAATATTTTTAAAAAATGAGGATGAATGGAACTATGATATTTGGTCCCTAGAGGGTTGATGTAATAACCCAAGACTTAGAAGATATTCGTGATAGGAAAAACTTTCATTATGACTGATCACCATGAAGGAAGTGACTCTTGTTGCAAGACTAGTTACTCTGACTGTAACTGTTTAGTATCTCTAGTGAAAGTGTCAGCGGTGACATGTACCCATATACATCACTCAGTTGTTTTGATGATATCACGTGGTATGTGAATGAATTGTGAGTGACATGAACCATACTGAACTGCATAATTAGCTATCATGAGTTATAAATTAAGTTTTTCGATGCTTCTTTAAATTTGTTGTGTATACGATTCTTGTGGTTCTATACTGAATTGCATAATTAGTTGTCATGAGTTGTAAATTAAGTTTTTCGATGCTTCTTTAAATTTGTTGTGTGTACGATTCTTATGGTTCTTCTTCTTATTGTGAATTAACCTTTTGGTGGTGTATGTGATTGACATTGGTGATGACACCGTAAACAAACAAGTAGTTGATTGGAGATGCAAAAATCATAAATTAGGAAGAGAACCTTAATTGTTTGAAGACATTTTCGGTGATCGATTATTTATTTCTTAATAAATATATAATTGTAAACTTTGTTCTAAATTTTGCTTTATGTATTGAAATTATGTTTACTTCATGAAATATTATAGTTATTTTTTATTTTTTTAACCATAAAAAAATTAGGACATTATTATAATGATAGGAATTGAGGTGTTATGTCTTGGCTTGGCCAGCTCTTTTGAGTTAGACTTGTGTCCTAACTCTTTTGACCTGCAAGAGCCAAGAAATTTTACATTCATTCATGTACGAGGGAGTTGATTCTGGACATAAAACATTGTTTATAAAATATCAAGTACTTACTTGCTCTTCAACCAACCATTGGTATAATTTAATTGATCACAGTACATTTTAAAATCTTTGTATTGTAAACATATACATTTTTGTTTGCTCTTACTTGCATTACCTACGTCATTAAAAAAATCATTCTGAAATAATATAAATTCTTAGATGAATTGAATGTAAAATGTAAAAACTATTTAAAATATTTAAAAAAGACAAGTGAATGTTAACATACTTTTATTATTATGATTATAATATATCAAAATCAAACACATTATAAAAAAAATGTAACAGATGCTAATTCAAGATCACAACTATGGCTGCCGTTTCTTGCATGCTTCTTTTCCTTCTACATTGTCTATTTCTAATGTTCATATCTCAAACCAGCTCCCAGCCAACTTCAAGCTGCAGCAAAGTTGGACCTACACAACAAACAGCATTTATGCCACCAATCTCAACACCCTTTTAACCACTCTCCGCACACAGAAATTAACTATGGTTTCTACAACTTCTCATATGGCCAAAACACTAACAAAGTAAACGCCATCGGGCTTTGCAGAGGAGATGTTAAGACAGATGAGTGCCACACTTGCCTTAACGACTCAGGAGTCCTTATCACACAGAGCTGTCCAAACCAGAAAGAAGCAATTTTGTATCATGACAAATGTTTGTTGCGTTACTCGAACCGCACTATATTCAACACCGTGGAAGGTTCTTCTTCTATTTACTTCAGGAATATAAACAATGCAATTTCGTGAGGTTGTTCACAACAATGCAATTCTATTTACTAGCCGTTGCGAGCTTGTTCACCGTTTGGAGGGTTTCGTGAGATTGGAAGAATTTCGTTACTCGGCAACGGCACGGCAATGACAGGACTTTAACTCAAAATAACCCAAAACACCCCCTTCGCATTCAAAAAATGGAAACTCTAACTAAAATGTAGGTTTAAAAGTGAAGTAGAATGCAATTTAGGAATGCAAATGACGGCTGAAATTGATATAGAAGCAAATGAAGAGAAAGACGCGAAAATGAAGAAAATGCAGTAAAAGAGATGAAGGGAAAAAAAACTCAATTGGACAGTGAGAGTGAAAGTTGAAGGTGCCAGCATATTAAGTCATATTTCTAACTACAGTTAATATTAAACCCACAATTGAAAATAGTACAACGACGAATTTCCTTTACCCACCATTAAAAAAAGAAACGTAATAAATTGTATTTGTACCGGTGATTAGACACAGATGTACCGGCACCAGCACCTTCCCTGGCAATCAATACTTCCCCAAAAGGTATTTATCATTGTGCTTAATTGCCTTAAGCTTAATAATTACAGTTGATCCATGCAAACTGAATACTGGAACCTGACTCCATGCTTGTAAATGTTGCCGTTTCCTCTTTTCTCTGTAATTAGTTCCTATTTATTATCCTTAACACCTGGAATGTCTCATCGAGTACAGGGTTCTTAGTTTTGTAAAGACATTATTACTATGAGATTCTCTACATTGTATCAAGTAAATATAGCTTAAAGAATTTAATAAAACATAATTAATTTAATAAAAAAATAGAATCAATTATTTTAAAATATGTAAAAGAATTAGACTAATCATCTACAATTAGATTATTTAATTTTCTTTCTTTAGTTAAAATAAGTTAAATCATCTCTAATATTGTTGATTTAAGTTTACCGGATACTAATAAATCAATAAGTCACACTGCTTTCTGCTCTCTTATTTTAGGGTAAGATAAAAGTTGGGTAAAGTTTTTATGAGTTGTTTGCGTTTGATACTCTATGTAATAATTTATTATAATTTTGATTATCCAATTTATAGGGTGAAACTTTAATTTTAATTGGAAAATAATACAAAAAATTAAATAAATAATGTGCTTAAATTTTTCCTCCAAGCAATTTATTTGATATTACTATTTATCTAACACTTTTATTATTAATTGGATTAGTACAGTAATTACTATGTTTATTCTACGGTGAATGGTGATTCAGTTTTAAATACTTTTGAAGATAAAATTATTGTTATTTTTTGAAAGCTTATTAAAATATTTAATTTCAAAATTTGTCTTTAATTTTTTTAAGTAGACTTTGAAGCTCTTAAATAAGATAGATCTGGATCCAAAATGACTTTTTCCGCAAATACTTATAAAAACTTAAGATACAAAATAAAAATATTTTCATAAATTAAAATTAACTTATTTTATACAGTTCGATAAACTTACTTATTTTTTTAAGTTAATTTCAACTAATTTTAATTTATTATAAAACATATACTTGTTCTTCCTATTTTTTTCTTTTGCAATAAATGTTTAAGCAAAAATTTACCAAACATATACAAAACTTACAATTCTTAATAAATTTTATCATATACTAACATTCTAATGTGAAGGAGAATAAGATAAATATAACATTAATTTCTCTTGTTAATTAAAACTTAGTCTAACAATTTCAACAATTGTGTTGTATTGATCTTGATCCATTGACCGTCGCACGTTCTGATTTGAGCAGGGAAAAACAGCAACGCATCACGAACTGTCATAGCCATAGCAGCTGTTAGTATTTTGTGGTAGATATAGATAGAAGTTGGGATGATTTGTAGTGTGATAGTAAGTATGTTATGTTGGAGGAAAATTTTAATAGATGTAGTAGGAAAAGGTAGATATAGTGGTTGGCCGTGTAGCTCTAATATTGAGAAGTAGAACTTGATTGGTTTTTCTCTACTACACACAATTGGTGATACAATTGCCTATTTATAGGCTTTCATGGTAGATAGTAGTCCTATCTAGATTTTTCTAGCCTAGGAGTATTCTAGACTTTCTTGGATTTATCTTCCTAGATTTTTCTAGTCTAGGAATATTCTAGGCTTTCCTAGATCTTAATATTCTAGATTTATCTACCTAGGAATAATCTAGACTATCTTCTTTATTTCTAGTTTTTCTAGATTTTTCTTTTACAAGGCTTAGTTGTTTCCTTTTATTTCTAGAAATTTGTAGCACTTTCAACACTCCTCCTTGATACAAATTTCTCTAACTCCAAGCATTGTGCGCAGTTCTTCAAATCTTGGTCTTGGTAATGCCTTTGTGAATATATCTCTACTTGTTCTTCTCGTCTTGCAATATTCAAGTTTGATCTCCTTAGTTGCCTCTGCTTCTCTAATGAAATGATACTTTATTGCTATGTGTTTTGTTCTATTATGATGCACTTTGGATTCTTTGCTATTGCGATAGCTGATTTGTTGTCACATGAATTGTAGTAGGCCCATTTTCATTTTCGCCCATATCATGTAGTATTCTTCGTAGCCATATAGCTTGACTTGTTGCTTCCGCAAGTGCTACATACTCTCACATTTGTTGATTGTGCAACCGTTGCTTGCTTCTTTGATGCCCAATGAGAAAAATCCCAACCAAGCGAAAAAGCATAGCCGGAGGTGCTTTTCATGTCATCCACCGAGCCCGCCCAATCACTATCAAGATAAGCCGAGCAACCTTGAGTTGGTCAGATGACAGTGTGTACCATATGCCAAATTCTTTTGTTCCTTGTAGATATCTTAAAATTCTTTTTCCTGCTCCAAGATGTATTTGACTTGGGCTTTGCATGAATCGGATAAGAGACTGGTAGCATACATTATATCCGGTCGTGTAGGTTGTTAGATATAGCAAGCTTCCAATTAAGCTTCGTAGAATAAGTGATGCATCGGCTTCGGTGCTCCATCATCCTTTTGTAGTTTTCATTTGTTACTAGCGGAGTAGTGACAGGCTTGCATCCGTACATCTTGAACTTCTTGAGTAAGCCTTCGTGTATTTCTTTTGTGAGATAAATATCCCATCATTTCTTTGATTTACCTCTATGCCGAAAAGTAACTCATCAAGCCAAGGTCGGTCATCTCGAAGGACTTCATCATGTCTTCTTTGAACTCCACCATCATATTTGTATTGGTTCCCGTATATATAAGATCATCAACATATAGGGAGACTATGAGAGTATCATACTTGACCTTGGGTCTTAATGTAAAGTGTAGGCTCACTTTTGCTCCTCCTAAATCCTCGATCAACGAATCTTGATCAATTCTCGCTATACCATGCTCGAGGAGCTTGCTTCAAGCCGTAGAGTGCTTTTCTCGATCTTAATACTTTGTTTTCTTTGCCTTCGCACTTAAACCCTTGTGGTTGTTCCACATATATCTCTTCTTCAAGCACACCATTGAGGAATGCTGATTTAACATCTAGTTGATAGATGCTCCAACCTTTTTGTGCCGCAAGAGCTATTAGAGCTCTTATCGTATCTAGACGAGCAACTGGAGCAAATGTCTCGTTGTAGTCAATCCCGGGTTGCTGTGAGTAACCCTTTGCTACTAGTCTTGCTTTATGTTTTTGTATGGTTCCATCTGGGTTGAGCTTTGTCTTGTAGACCCACTTAACCCCAATAATATCTTTTCCATGTGGAAGATCAACTAACTCCCATGTGTTGTTCTTCTCAATCATTTTTATCTCTTCTTCCATTGCCTTGACCCATACTTCCGCTTTGATGCTACTTCAAAGCTTTCGGTTCAAGTATGGCTAAATTGCAAGACTCGTATATATCGCCAATGATCTTTCTCGTCTCAAGTAGAGTCCGGTGAAGAAGGCTCACCCGGGTCTTCTACTGCTTCTTCTACTTCTCCTTGAGGTAGTTGTATTGATATAGGGATCTTTTGCTCCACCTTTTCTTCTTCCCCTTCAAGCAAGATTCTCATTAACTTCAACATCTCTACCGATTGTCGGCTTCTTAGTTTGCAGATTGTAGACACGGTAGCCTTTAGATCGTGTCTTTATATCCTAAGAAGATTCCACGAATTGTCTTGTCTTCTAGTTTATGTCTCTTCATATCTGGAACATGGATGTAGCATATAGATCCAAAGACCCTTAGGTGCTTTGCTGATGGCTTCTTCCCGCTCCATGCTTCAATTGGGGTCTTATCTGGGACTGCCTTTGTTGGACATCTATTAAGTATGTAGACAAACAGTGTAGATCGTTTCGCCCAAAAATATTAGGCAACCCTTTCTCTTTCAACATCGATCTAGCCATCTCCATGACCGTGCGATTCTTTCTTTCGGACACACCATTTTGTTGTGGAGTGTAGGCAACTGTTAGTTGCCGCTCTATGCCTTCATCCTCACGAATTTGTCAAACTCGTGCGATGTGTACTCCTTGCCACGATCACTTCTAAGTACTTTAATGTGTTTTCCACTTTGTTTTTCAACAAGGGCCTTGAACTTCTTGAATATTTCAAAACTTCGATTTTGCTTTCAAGAAATAGACCCATGTCATTCTAGAGAAGTCGTCAATGAAAAGGATAAAATACTTGTTGTTCTCGAATGTTGGTGTCCTCATCGGTCCACAAACATCGCATGGATTAACTCCAACACGTCTTTTGCTCGCCACGTTTGCCTCGCAGAGAACGGTAATCTGCGTTGCTTTCCGAGGAGACATCCTTCACATGCTTCGTTATTCTCCTTTAAGCATGGGAGATCTCTCATCATATTCTTCAATAATATCTTCAGGGCGTGTGTGTTGAAGTGGCCAAATCTTCTATGCCAAAGCCATGAATCATCAACCTGTACCTTCATGGCCATGTTATTTGTATATTTCAAATTTAGCGGGAAGCTTCTATTACTTTTCTCCATCTTCACTTGGCCTAGCTCAACCATTTTGTTATGGTTGTCATAGATTTGGCATACATCTCCTTCAAAATGAAGAACATAGCCTCTCTCCATCATTTGGCCAATGCTTAGAAGATTTTCTTTTAGGCTTGGAACTAGCAAAACATCATGGATGAGTCTCGTCCCTTTCTTTGTCTCCACCATGACAAAGGTTTTGCCTTTTGACTCTACCACGGTGCCATTTCCCAATCGAACTTTCACCTTGACAGAGTTGTCAATGCTTTTGAAGATACTCTCATCCTTGGCCATGTGATTGTCTTTGCAGCCGCTATCCAAGTACCAACTTCCTCCTCTCACATCGGTTGAATATTGAGTAGCATAGAAAAGTTGATGTTCGTCATTATGCTCTTCGACAAAGTTTGCTTGATGTCGATTTTTTTTGTTGCGACAATTTTTCTCTACATGCCCAAACTTCTTGCAATAGTTACATTGTGGCTTTTCACGGAACCAACAATCTTTCTCCGCGTGTCCGGACTTTTTGCAAATGTTGCATGGAGGATTTCTATCTTGACGATTCTTGAAGAAATTTCTAAAGATTCTCTTGTTCTAGAAGTTTCTCCATGATTTTTCTTTCCTCCATCACCTTTATTTTGAGGTCGAAATTTGAGCTTAGATTGAAAGGCATTTTCAAGTGTATCTTCGTCACGCCTATACAATCTTTGCTCAAATGCCTCAAGAGAGCCCATTAATTCTGTCACTCACGGATAGAGTAGACAGTGTCTTTCGTTTGCTCAATCGTTGTCACGATCGGGTCAAACTTTGGGGTAATAGTAATTAAAATTTTCTCGACAATTCTCTTATCAAGAATAGTTTCCCCAAAGGCTCTCATTTGATTTACGATTTCCTTAATTCTAGAATAATAATCTTTGACGTTTCTTGACTCTTTCATCTTCAATAGTTCAAAATCTCGTCTTAGAGTCTCAAGTTTAACGACACGTACCTTGTCACTTCCTTGGAACTCCTCCCCGTAGTGTAGCCCATGCTTCCTTCGCACTTGTAGCTCCTATTATTCTTGGAAAAATTGCATCAGACACTGCTTGTTGTAGAGTAAATAACGCCTTGGAATCTTTCTGTTTATTCTCTTTCAACTCTTTTCTTTGGGCTGCATTAAGAGTTGTAGTTTCGTAGGAGTAGTAAATCCTTCTTCTACAATGTCCCACAAATCTAGGGAGCAAAAATATGTCTTCATTTTTACGCTCCAAAAATCATAGTTTTCGCCATTAAAAATAGGGACAAGATAGATGAGGGTTGTGAGGTGTTAGCCATAGCTTAGAAATATATAGAAGTGGGTTAAAAAGAACAAGGGAAATGTTTAGAAGTACTTGGGAAATTTTTGGAACAATAGATGAAAATATAACTACGCCCAATGTATGATCGAACGTAGCTCTGATACCACTGTTAGTATTTTGTGGTAGATATAGATAGAAGTTGGGATGATTTGTAGTGTGATAGTAAGTATGTTATGTTGGAGGAAAATTTTAATAGATGTAGTAGGAAAAGGTAGATATAGTGGTTGGCCGTGTAGCTCTAATATTGAGAAGTAGAACTTGATTGGTTTTTCTCTACTACACACAATTGGTGATACAATTGCCTATTTATAGGCTTTCATGGTAGATAGTAGTCCTATCTAGATTTTTCTAGCCTAGGAGTATTCTAGACTTTCTTGGATTTATCTTCCTAGATTTTTCTAGTCTAGGAATATTCTAGGCTTTCCTAGATCTTAATATTCTAGATTTATCTACCTAGGAATAATCTAGACTATCTTCTTTATTTCTAGTTTTTCTAGATTTTTCTTTTACAAGGCTTAGTTGTTTCCTTTTATTTCTAGAAATTTGTAGCACTTTCAACAAGTGCCACTTGCCACAGTTGGTTTGGTGCTCAGTTTTATTTGAAATTCCGCCAACTTTTCTGCGGATATTATATACATATCCACCATTTACAAATCAACATGGAAGCCCAACAACAAAATTGGAACCAATTGGCTACACATTCAAATAAATCGCTCTACAACTATATGGAAGGAAAAATTTTAAAGACTAGGGCTCTTAGCATTGATGTAGTGGCCTTTTAATTAATATTATCTTACAATTTAAAGAGATACTATATGCATCATTACTGAAATATCTTCTCAAATGGAGGTACAATCAGGTATCAATACAATTTTAAGCGAGCCAATTAGTCACTTGATACTTGGCCTATAAAAAGCTGATGGATATTTAACAAATCTTCAACCATCGAATCCTTACTTGATATTCCCACGACACAACCACCATGAGTATCTCTTCTTCCTTTCTATGTTCTCTCCTTATAATAATCGCTCTCATATCCCAAGCCAACACCTTCTACTACATCTGCGACTCTAACAACAACAGAGGAAACTACTCAACCTTGGGCTTGTACGACAGGCACCTGAAGACCGTTTTGAAGATTATATCTATCCAAGCTTCTAACAACAATAACCAGAACGGTTTCTACGCAACCTCCATCGGCGAAAGCACTAACAAAGTGAACGCAATTGCGCAGTGCAGAGGTGACGTCACACCAACAGAGTGCGGCCAATGCCTCAAGGAAACCAAGGGGAACCTCTCACAAGTTTGTCAGAACCGAAAGGAGGCAATAGGATGGTACGAGTGTGAGAAGTGCATGTTGCGCTACTCTGACAGATCCATATTGGGCATCAACGAACTTTGGCCTGCGTTTTGCATGTGGAACGTGAACGACGCACCGCAAGCGGACAAGTTCAATCAAGTGGTGAAAAACCTTGTAGATAGTTTGAGAGGGACGGCGGCGTCACGTGACTCTGGTCTCAAATACGCCGTGTCCACTGCAACTGGGCCTGATGGACAGCTCATAAATGGGCTTGCGCAGTGCACAACGGATTTGTCTGCGGCCCAGTGTGATGACTGCTTAGTCCAGTCCATCGCTGCAATTTCAAGCTACTGTAATAATAAGATCGGTTGTAGGATTGTTAGACCTAGTTGCTACGTTAGGTTCGAAACTTACCCTTTCTATGCACCTCCCGCCGCCCGGGCACTGTGATTGGAACGCCACTTCCTACGTCCATTGAGGCTAATTATGAACTCAATTTTAATTTAAATAAAACTTCGTCGATGGTACTGGTATCTTCATAAAGGGTGCTGCTTCTACCACTTTGTACACTATATTCTGATAATAATTATAACTACCCACTTAGAAAGTTAATTTCTATGTTTAATTACTTATTTAATCTGCTTGTCTCCCAAACTTTGTAATTTAATTATGTGATTTTTTTAGTTTGTATATTTTATATTTTGATTTTTTTTAACTTTTATCAAAAATTACGTGACGATCACTTGATATAATATATTATTTTTAAATTTATTGAATCAAAGGGAATTATATGGTAATGTTAAAAGGGAATCAAAATATAAAATATTTAGCTTAAACATTATAATAATTTTTTTAAAAAAAAGATTAAACTATAAAATAAAAGGATTAAAAATATCACTTTGTAATTATATGAAAAAAAAACTAGTTTTAAATTATAAGGACTAAAAGGTAAAGTTAATTTGAAAAACTGTAAGAATTGAATGGGTAATTAAACCTAGTTTGTATTATATTGTTATAAAAACATCATGTTTGTACATACAAGGAGGAAAAAATAAAATGGCAAAGAGAACAATAGAAATATGAAAAATAAAGTTTACATGTTCATTAACTTTTATTAGATGTTAAAAAAAATATTATGAGAATCAAAATTAAATAGTATTCTTTAATTTTATATAAAATAGAAGAAAACACATAACAAGAAAATTAAAAATCTAATTTAATTAATTTCTTGCATAAGAGAAGCAAGAAAATGCTAAACTTGTATTTTAATCTTAAAATTATATGACAATACTCTCAATACTAAAAACTGTCAAATACATTCTTAAAATTAAAATTTTTAAAATTTAAAATACTATTATGAGTTTTTAATATGTATCATTATTACCATTATAAGCTTTAAATTTTATAACTCAATAAAGTCTATATAGTCTAAGACAGAATGAAATAAAAAAAAAAAAAAATCAATTTTAACATTTTCTTTAATTTCGAAAAATAGTGCCCCGCTGAGTAGTACGTATGGCATGACTTTTCTTCCATACTGTTGAGACTCCTCTGCACAAGAATCTCCTTCATTATGTAAAGCTTCAATCTTCAGGTAAAACAAAAAAATTAATGTATCCCTGTATATGGGTTAAGTACTGCAATGTTATTAATGGTGAAAAATGCTATTGAAATGAATAGAGATTATATTCCATTAAAATACTAGTATTGAAAAAAATTAAATATTTAATGAAAGTTATAATTACGAGATCACACATACAATTAAAGACTAGTTCTTATATGAAAAAAAAAAAATCAATTCTTTTAGTTTTAATTATATATTTTATATTTTTCATACTAATTTCTTTAAAACATGATTCTAATTTATAGATAAGATAACTTTATCCAATACAAAGATAAATTTCTTCTACGAATATTTATGAAAAATTATCTAAACAAGTTAAAAAAAATTCAATAACACATTTTATGAAAGCGATCATCCAACCAGCACGTCACATCCCATAGTGGGCACTCAAAAACACTGCAAAGGAAATGAAGACTATGGAGAAAATACCACACGTTTGCGTACCTAATGGATTGGAGACCATTTCTTTCTTGACATGTCAATATTGTGGACAATTTAGTTTTTTATTTCTTTAAAAAATCATTGAAAAGAGATAAATAACTTTATGTAAATAAATTTTCATTATAAACGCTGACTAGTATAAGTCCAACAATTTAATTTTTTTTTCATTAACTCAATTTTAAAATGTCACATAACAATCTTAATTGCGTAAGAACAATTTCCTCGAAGAAATTATATCATTGAAGCCGCGTGAGAGAAAATTATATCTTAAAGCATGGTTTGTTGAATAAAAGGATGATTGTCTTATCGTTTATAAGAATAAAGTTGCTCCAATACTTTCTCTAACAATGGGATGAATTAACGAAATGAAATTCTATTTCATTAAAAAAAAAAAAAAACAGATGTAAGCAGAAAAATTCTGGTCCCAGATCATGCCATAAAAAAAAAATACATAAATTAAAACGTGTAAAAGATAAGCAAACATATTTTTTAGTTGAAGAAAAAATAGAAACGGTTGACTTGAGCCCCCCCTATTACTAGTCAGTCAACAGCGTTAAATTAGATAGTGAGATGCTGAATATGAATGTTCAGCAAACGTAAGCTTTTGAATTGAAACAAAGTTTGTTTCTCCACTGCAGAAAATTTCAATGCCAGTCATTCACTCGATGTTGACTGCATGTGTGCTTCCGTGACTCCTCCACGGCTTGCCCAGATGCCAGCCTTTCTTAGTCAACACGCAACAAAGAAGTTATATATAAATCAATTAAAATTATAAGGCATTGATTATTTTGCAAGAAAAATTGTATACACGGCATAGAAGTAATTTTAATAATAAATTTGTTGACATCCATCATAATTTCCCTAAAAATTCTATTAAGCTTGGTTTTTAATTGACAGATAGTATAATTTTTTCATAAAAGAAATCAAGTAATTAAATAGAAACTCGTACGATTAAAAAAATAAAATAAAATAAAAGCGCATTCATTTATACACCTTCAAAATCTTTAATAGCAGTATCTTGCTTTAAGGTAACTTGCCTATCTTGCCTCCTTTTTCATAATAAAAAAAAATCAAACTACACATCAAATGAAATATAAAAATAATGAAGCCTATTTTTAATTGAAGAAAAACAAAAAAAAAATAATAAAAAGAAATGAATTACTTAAGCCCACTTTTGGGTATTAAATACGGAAATGAGTTGGCAGACAACTGAAATACGCAGATAATCAAATAATCAGTTATAAAATATGAAAAAAAAAAAATATATATATATATATATATATATATATATATATATATATATATTCTATTCTACAAGTGAGTTGATTGGTTGACTTCGTATTAAAGTTGTATTAAAGTTGTGATTGAAGTAAAATTGATTGAATAGTCTTCATGTATCAAGATCAATATTGATCACATAGCATAACTATGGTCTACACCTTAAAGTAAGAAAAAAACTGTTTGGTTTCATACTCGTAACTCAAATAAATTTTGGTTATAAAACTAGAATTTTCGTTAAGCCAATCACTTGATCCTTTATCAATAAAAGGTGATTCATATCCACAAAAGCTTCAACCATCCATCCTATTATTAACTACTTCTGATTCCCATGGGTGTGTTTTCATTAAGGTTAGTTTCCTTTGTTTGTTATCTCCTTCTCATAACAAAATTCACATCTCAAGCCAAAGCTGATAGCAATTCACAAAACTACCATTACTTCTGTGACCATAATAACGATAGAGGAAACTACACAGCCAACAGCACCTATCAAAAGAACCTCAACACCCTTTTGTCCTCTCTCACCAATTCCAAAACAGAAATCGACTACGGTTTCTACAATTCCACATACGGCGAAAACTCTGACAAAGTATACGCCATTGGACTGTGTAGGGGTGATGTTAAGTCAGATGAATGTAGCAATTGCATTGAACATTCGAGAGCCAATCTCACACAGCTTTGTCCAAACCGAAAGGAAGCAATTGGGTGGTACGAGGATGAGAAATGCATGCTGCGTTACTCAGACCGTTCAATATTCGGCCACAACGAAATTGGACCTGCGTATTTTGCGTGGAGCTTAATCAACGCAACGCAACAGAACCAGTTCAATAGCGTGGTGAAGAACTTGCTTGATAGCTTGAGAAGGAAAGCTTCATCAGGTGACTCTAGTGTAAAATATGCTACACAAAGTGTGACTGGTCCTGATAACAAAACCATATACGGTCTTGTGCAGTGCACACCTGATTTATCTGCGACAGACTGTGATAACTGCTTGGTTGAGTCCATCAAAGAAGTCCCACATTGTTGTGATAGCAAGATAGGTGCTAGAATTGTTAGGCCCAGTTGTAATCTCAGATATGAAACCTCCTTCCTCTTCTACGGGCCTCCAGCATATGCACCATCTCCCATGGTGTCGCCATCACCGTCACCATCGTCACCACCCTCTTTGGTCACTAATAACACTTCCTCAGAAGGTACTTGTCACATAAATAAGTGGATGTTAAATACATTTCACAATCAAGTTTATAGTGCTTTCACAATTATCAAGTTTGACCTATTAATATCTAACAATGATCTTTAATATAGAAACTAAAAATATAATCAAATTAAAATTCTAAAATCACTGTATTTAAATTTAGAGATTAAATATTAATACGCAATTTTACTTGATATTAATATCTGTTGGATGTGTCACGGAGATTAATTGATTATGGTTTATGCAGAAAAGGGCAAGGCATCAGGAACTTGGGTGGATATAATCCCGTTGCTGCTTTTATTATTGTGTTCATTAACTTTTATTTGAGCTTAAGAACGAGGAAGCCATGGAGAAGATATTCTGAATGTAATTCTAGCAAGTTATAGCATAGTTGCATCATGGATCAGGAGAATCTCGTCGTGAATAAGCTGCAGCAAGAGTTGTAATTTTAGTTATGAACTTTCCACTTTGGTCGTGTTTGAACTTCGATTATTTTGAATTTCATAACTGATTAGACATATATTTAAAAATGTTGTGATTTATATTTGTATGTATTTATTTGAAGAGTTGAAAAACATGGTGTAAAAGATTTTTCGAATGGCTTGGATAAGCTTTTATTAAAGCCGCCTAGTTTTTATATAATAAAAGTGTGGCTGTGCTTTCACTATGCATACTTTCATTTGTTTATTGTGTTCTTCTCGTAACAATTTTTATAACCCTAGCCAGCGCAGAAGTGCAACAAATACACAACACTACACAAAACTATAAACACTACGTACTGTGACTTCAATAAAGATAGAGGAAACTACACCAAAAATTATAATTAGTTGAATATGTACAAATAATTTTTACACTAATAATACACATGCATAGCAAGTGAACTCATATTTTCAACTATTATATACTATCAAATAAAATTTTGCCATCCTTTGACCCTTCGTTAACAAAATGGTGCCTTTTGCTAATAGTGATTTTAATTATTACCTTGTTTTAAACTAATTTTTGTTATTAATACGTTGTTAGGTCTTAGATTTAAATGTTATAGATAATAAAATTATGGTTGAAAAAATATTCAATAAAAATGTTTAATTAAGTTCTTTGATGAAATAATATTTGATAAATCTCGTGAATAGACATATGTAATAAAGTGACCCAGAAAATAAAAATTATTTTTTGTTATCATACACACAGTTTGAATTGATTTGCTTAAATTAATATATTTTTATATACAAATTATAGTATATGCCAGCTTCAGTGTTATTTTACGTTTTAAAAAAATAAAATTATCTCCCTGACTCTCATTTGTAGAATATTTTTAGTTAAAAAAAAATATCTTGCGAAAGTCTCCTGTTCTGCATTTTTTTTTAAATCATTCATTTATTTATATTTTTGGTTTAGCGTGAACACTGAGAATAACTTTTTTTCCTCTCCGTCACATCACTCTCATTTCTTTATATGGTTTTTTTATGGTAATTTAATTTAATTCTATATTAGAAATATTTTAAGAAAATATGTAATAATAGATTAGAATGTTTCGACTGTATGTCAGATTTTGAATTAAAAATTTAATTGATATTAAGCAAAGAGCTAATAAATATGTAATTTTTCAACAATAATAATTAAAATTAAAAATTGAAATAAAAAAGAAAAAACATATGAAAAATATTGGGTAAAAGAATAAAGAGAATAAACATTTAAATTCATAATATAAAAACAATTTATAATTCAGACGCGTAATTTGAAACCATCCTTTCTCGTCAATTTCATGATATGTTCTGCAACAAGATATGAAACCATTATTTCTCGTCAATTTCTTGAGTCACTGTCATTCTATTCCATTCCCGTGACTTGTCCCGTTCGGCGTGCTATATCCAA
Organism: Hylodesmum podocarpum; assembly: GCA_026586105.1. Lineage (NCBI taxonomy): Eukaryota > Viridiplantae > Streptophyta > Magnoliopsida > Fabales > Fabaceae > Hylodesmum > Hylodesmum podocarpum. The sequence goes on along the minus strand of JALJEV010000426.1, from coordinate 129,103 downwards.
CAAAGAAAATAATACATGGATTATTTCGCTGTGTATTTCTATTTACTTTTAATCTTTTATTTTATACATATATGAACAAATGATAAAACCAATGTTAGGTCAAGAATAATACTTTAGCTATTGGTGAATGAAATATACTTTTAAAGAAAATAAAGAATGTTTTCATTTTTATGTTCTCATTTATTTTGAGAAAATATTTTCATTTTTATTTTCTCATTTATTTTTTTATTACAAGATTTCCACTTTTTTTCTTCTTCTTTTCAAAAGTTTAAACAATAAAAAATAAATAAAAAAGAAAAACAAATTTCACTATTTCTTATACAAACTTTTGAAAATAAGATAACGACATTTTTATACTTAAAAATCAAGAAAATATTTTCTCAGATCCTAATAAAAGTACGAGAGTCTCACTCTTTCAAATTAAGTATATATTTTAATTTATTACATGAGTAAATTAAAAATGAATAATAAATTAAAAACTGTGATAATTTTATTGTTGACTAAAAATAGAAAAGGTGGAGTTGAGTTCCCCACTTCGAGGTCTTTCAAGTCAACCATTATAACTTTACTTTCTGAAAGAATGACGTAAATGGAAAATAAGGAAAATTATACACGAAAATGGGTAAGTAAAGGCATGAATCAATAAGAAGGAAGATGTCTAGGTGTTTGATGTATTTACTCAGTATTGTACTGAATCACATATCTTATTTTAATTAAAAAAACAAACAATAAGTCAAATTAGATTTAATTAATCATTTTAATTGAGAAAACGAACGTCAATCAAATTATATTAAATTAGTCAGTTTTTTATTTTTAAATTTTGTCAAGAGAAACAAAAGGTGTTCCCACCTGAGTTGAAGCACAGTTTGGTTTCTACACGACTACTCCCAAAGAAAAAAAAAAAACACCATGTCTGCTATTACCTACGAAGCTTCCCTGAATCCTGACTTGCACAAGGCAATATACGCGTCTATTTTTTAAACTAATTGCATATGCATGTAAAGAGTTGGATTTTCATGAGTTACGTAAGGACGAAAAATAAGTTTGAAACAGTAAATACATTTGAACAATCTAGCAATCGGTGAAATATTTTATTCAGCCAATTAATCAGTTCATCATTGGCCAATAAAAGCAGATTAATTCATATCTAAAAAGCTTCAACCATCCTTTGTTAATAACTTGTGATTCCTGAAATACAACCAATGGCTCTGTTTCCATTAATTCTACTTTCATTTGTTTATTGTCTTCTTCTCGTAACAATTTTTATATCCCAAGCCAGCGCAGAAGAAGAACAAATACACAACACTTCACAAAACTATCACTACTGCTGTGATTTTAATCAAGCTAGAGGAAACTACACAGCCAACAGCAGGTTTAGTAGGAACCTCAACACCCTTTTGTCCACTCTCACTTCCAACAATGAAATTAACTATGGTTTCTACAATTCAACATTCGGCGAAAGCACTGACAAAGTGTACGCCATTGGATTATGTAGAGGAGATATTAAACCAGATGAATGCCGCAGTTGCCTCAACAGTTCCAGAGCCAATCTCACAGAGGTTTGCCCAAACCAGAAGGAAGCAATTGGGTGGTACGAAGATGAGAAATGCATGTTGCGCTACTCAGACAGATCAATATTTAACCTCATGGAAAATGGACCTGCGTATTATGCTCACAACATGGAAAATGCAACGGACTTGGATCAGTTCAATAAAAGTCTAAACACCTTACTAAGTAACTTAAAAAGCCAAGCTGCATCAGGGGACTCTGTTTTTAAGTATGCAGTAGGAAACATATCTGCTCCTGATAACAAGGTCATTTATGGCCTTGTTCAATGTACACCAGACTTGTTAGGGTCACAGTGTGATGATTGCTTGGCTCAGTCCATTGAACGTATCCCCATTGATTGTTGTAAAGACAGCAAGGGTGGTAGGGTTGTTAGACCTAGTTGTAACATGAGGTTCGAAACCTCGTTTCTCTTCTATGGACCTACAGCATATGTATCATCATCTCCTCCTTCCTCTGCCACCAATAACACTTCCTCAACAGGTACTCCTTATACTATCTTAATTCAATTGCTTCTGGTGAACTGAATTGCTTCATCTTACAGTTTTTACATGTGTGACAGAATTTTGAACGTTTCTTTCACCCGAATTGTACAAATGATATGTGTATTTGTTTTGAGGAAACAACAATGTTGCACTGTGTTGGCATGATTAGGTAGGATATTGTAGCATTTCTATACACTGCATCTGTATTTGATGGAACCAATCTTAGTTATTTGTGTCTCTTCGTGTTTTAGTAATAATTAGTTATTGAACATGTTGATATATTATTGCCTTAATTTGAAGGATGTCACACTAAGGATTCTGATTTATGCAGGAGATGGCAACACAACTACCATCGCCATAGCAATAGCAGTACCAGTTGCAGTTGTGGTATTCATATTTGTCTTCATCTTATTAAGAGTGAGGAAGTCAGGGAAAAAGTTTGAAAGTAAGTGCAAGTACAGCAAAATATTTTGATTTGTTCTTGTACTATTGCTCTTGTATCACATATAAAAACATGCTATTTTTTATTTGTTCCCTGTTTGAAGCTCAACAAGAAGAAGAATACGACGAAGATGATGAAATTGACATCTCTGAGTCATTGCAATTCAGCTTTCACACCATACAAGAAGCTACAAATGACTTTTCTGATTCTAATAAACTCGGACAAGGCGGATTTGGAGCTGTTTACAGGGTAAGAATTAAGATGACATAAAATCATCAATTACTTAACAGAGATCTTACTGTTCTTGACTGATATTTTCAGGGTAGACTTTCCAATGGACAAGAGATTGCCGTCAAAAGGTTGTCAACGAATTCTAGACAAGGAGATGTTGAATTCAAGAACGAAGTGCTGTTAGTGGCCAAGCTTCAACACCGGAATTTAGTTAGACTACTTGGTTTTTGTCTTGCGGGAAGAGAAAGACTACTTGTCTATGAATTTGTTCCAAATAAAAGCCTTGATTACTTCATATTTGGTAGGTCTAACTTGAATGCATGTTCAATTGGATCATACCTCTATTACTTTTGCTATGGTTTAAGATTAAAGCTTATTGAAATAGTTCTAAGATTCATATGGTTTATTTGTGATATATATGCAGATCAAACCAAGCGAGCACAATTAGATTGGGAAAAACGCTACAAGATCATTTCAGGTACTGCTCGAGGCATTCTCTACCTCCATCAGGATTCTAGATTGCGCATTATTCATCGTGATCTCAAAGCAAGTAACATTCTCTTAGACGAAGACATGAATCCTAAGATATCGGATTTTGGTCTAGCAAGACTGTTTGTTGTGGACCAAACTCATGGAGATACAAATAGAATTGTTGGAACCTAGTAAGTGTGCGAATGTATTGTAGGTTATTAGTTGTTAATAAAATCATTGGAATTAGCAATTGAAAACCAGGGAAACGTTGAAGATGATTGTGAAAAGATGTTGCTTAATTGAGCTTTGTTCATATGCAGTGGATACATGGCACCTGAGTACGCAATGCATGGACAGTTTTCAGAAAAGTCAGATGTTTTTAGTTTTGGTGTATTGGTTCTTGAGATTATAAGTGGTCAGAAAAATAGTGGCATTCGTCATGGAGAGAATGTAGAGGATCTGCTGAGTTTTGTAAGTCATCCTTTTCTTTTCACTTATCTTGTTAGAATTGAAGTATGAAATTACAAAACTTTGCATGTTATTAAAAATTACTATAGAAATGAAACCTAACTGATGATATATGTAACCGAGAAAATTCATGCAGGCATGGAAAAATTGGAGGGAAGGAAGAGCTATAGAAATTATAGACCCCACATTAAACAACGGTTCACGAAATGAAATAATGAGATGCATCCACATTGGGTTACTCTGCGTTCAAGACAATGTAGCTGCCAGACCTAGCATGGCTTCCATTGTACTCGTGCTTAATAGCCATTCTCTCACTCTCCCGCTACCTTTAGAACCGGCGTTTTATGTGGATAGTAGAACTGGAAACTTTTCATGGGAGTTTAATTCAGAGACAACAAGATCAAATGAGAGCGTCAACAGATCAGCTCAAGAATCTGTTAATGAGGCTTCAATTACTCAACCATTTCCTCGTTAGATTTTGATCATAGTGATTGTACTAAGGTAGTTTATAAGATTTAGATTATGAATAAGTAACTTGCAATTGTATTGATACGATTAATGTTCTTGTTTATATATACAGTAAAACAATGAACGGAAAACAACAATAATATTAAAAAATTAATCCTATAACTTAGCAACTGCCATTACATAATGCTACTCCTGTAATTGCAATTAAAATTCTTAGCAAATACTAGTAAATACAATTGAGACGCGTAAATTGAAACCCCCATCCTTGTATCACCTTTAGTCCTTTATGAAAAAAATTGGTGGTATAAGAACTTATCTTAGCAATTGCTACAACCTATTCTTAAATGATATAAGAACTCAATCAAACTAAACTGGTCTAGCATTAACTAATCACACAAGATTCGTTATTGAAAAAAATTCCTCATTTGATTGAAATGCTTTTGCCTGCGATTCCTGCACTAATTAACATTAATCAAGAGTGTGTATTTGTTAGAAAAGCGTGGATGGAAAGCTAAAAACAAAATAGCAAAAGAAACGAGTAGGCAAAATGAGAAGAGGCAAAGTAAGCCAAGCAGACAAAGTGCTATGCTTAGTATATGAAGTTGTTGTACCATAGTTTGTTGTACTTTTGATGTACCTTAAAAGACTCTTTTTGCTGCACTAAATGATCATGACTTGGAGAATTCCCGAGCATGGACAATAAACTTATGATAAACATTAAATCTAGTTTTTGTTGAAGAAAGATATAAAAAACTTCATGTTCTGGTCGTTCTTGTTGAAAAATTAGGATAAAATCTAGGTTCTCCTCAGCGCCATGTAGCTTTACCTTTTGTTGATTTCCATCTTCAAGCAAATTATTGCTTGGACCTTTTGCTTGAATTTGCTCCTGGTTCTAATAGGAAAATTTATCAAACTTCACACCTCTCTAATGACAAGTATTGTTTGGTCTCCAAATTATAAATTTGATACTTTGGAACTACTTTTGTACTCAAACTAGTATCAATACGTGATTTGTGGTCAACCTTACTCCTCTTGACGTCGGGACATGTGTATAGCGCACACAGCCAAACACTTTCAAATGTTCATGTGAAGGTTTTCTACAATGCCATGCAACAAATGGTGTTAAACCTTTCAATGCTTTTGTAAGCGACATGTTCAATAGGTATGATAAGGTATTAACCGCCTTAGCCTAAAAGGTTTTGAGAAGATTTTTCTCAAACAATAAGCATCTAGTCATCTCCATGACAATTATGTTATTCCTTTCATCCACTCTGGTAAATCTCTAATGAGAGTTATCTATGCATGTCTTTTATAAGAAATTTCATTCAAATTAGGATATACTAGATAAGGATTAAGTCAATTTGAGTAAATTGTGACACTATTACTTTCGGGGTACCTTGATGCATTTGGTTAAGTGTTCCAGGTCCAAAATGTGCAACAACTAGAGAAATTTGAAGGGCCAAAAGCATCTCACACGAGATAGATCTCTAGATACCTAAAAATAAACATCAAGATCCCATCTCTCACGAGACAATTACTATCGGGGTGCCTTGATGCGTTTGGTTAAGTATTCCAGATCCAAAATGTGCAACAACTAGAGAAATTTGAAGGGCCAAAAGCATGTCACACGAGATAGATCTCTAGATACCTGAAAATAAACATCAAGATCCCATCTCTCACGAGACACAAGTCATCTTGTGCAAGACAAACCTCTAAAGGGTCTTTGTACAATCATTTCGCGCGAGACATAAGTCATCTCACAAGACGTATTTCTAGTAGAAAAATGTCGCTCTTTGCCACCTCATCTCGAGCGAGACGACTTACAGCTCACGCGAGACAAGGTCATTTCAAGCCCAAAATGAGGCACCTTATAAGAAAAAAATCGAAGGAAAGAGAAAATCATTCAATAGCTATTGAAGACAGATGTCCAAAGAGGGAAGGAGGAGAGAGAGTCTATAGAGAGACCTCATCCGGAAGACATTGATCATCAATCCCTTGCTCTAGGAGCTGATCGACTATTTATTTTTCTCTTTCTAGTCATTCTTGTATCATGACTCTGTTTATCATGAACTTATTCCCTTTTTGATTAAGGAAATGATGTAACTTTATCTTATTTTAATAAAATTTTCAATGTTATTCAGTTTACATGATTGCAAGCTCGTTCCTCTACCCTTAGTGTTTTTTATTAATTAGTCATTAATGAATTGAACATAAACCTAAAAGAACTTTGAGAAAAGAAATTTAGGTGGTATTGAGGAATTAACCATCATTTAGCTACACCTTAGAGATAAAAGTAGGTGATGCAAAGCTATAACCTCATAGTTATTAAAGGATTCACATAACCTAAATTCCCAATCGACTTAGTTTAACTTATATTGTTTAATCAGGTTGACCTTAGGTGGCGTATTTTATCTTGAGAAGGACAATTACAAAGATACGAACCCGATTCATCTAATCGTGAAACCAAATAATATGGGGAAAAATATTAAAGTAGGTAGGGGTGAAATTGTGAAACCAATTCCCCTAATTAATCTGCATTCACTTACATGTTTATTATTAATTTACTTGATTCTTGATTAACTCAAATCAACTTACACCAATGCTACACTTAACACAATCCAATCAAGCAATTACGGTGGGAATGATAACTCAGATTCATCAAATCACTTTTATTACTTGACGACGCGATATACTTGTCGAAAACGTGTGAGAGTGGTACTGTAAGGAACAATTGACTAGAGCTCGATTCCTTCATCTTCACAAAATTTCTTAAAATGCCCTTAGGCCCATTATCAGACTCGAATCTCTTGATTTGACAGGTTGCTTCCTTTTCCACCATAATTTTTAACTTTCGATAAGACTTTCGATAAAGGAATCATCTCAAGATAGGTCCACCTGACCTTCATGGTTCCATCTCTTGTCACATTCCACTTAACCTTCATGGATCCATCTCTCGCCAAGTCGAACCATCAGCACTGATATCAGTTGTTGGGAACTCAACCTCCTGAAACAAGAATAAGGGAGAAAGAAAACAAGTACACAATAAAAATTAACGTGATTTTGTGCCTCAAGACCTAGTCCACTGTTCCACTAGAACAAAAAATCACTATTTGTAATTTTTGAACAGAAAAATCACAAACCTTCGTCACATGTAATTTTTGAACGGAAAAACTACAAACTCTCGCCACATGTAATTTTTGGACGGAAAAACTATAAACCTTTGCCACATAATGTTTGACACACTACCTAAAATTTAAAACACCCATTATAGATTTAAAGATGTGGTGTAAGTGAATAAAACCTTATACTTTACCTTATATAGGTTTTTCACTCATCTCTCTTTCTAATTCTCACCGATGTAGAACTTTGAATCAATATAAGACACAACAAATCTTCCCTTAATTCAAAGTCCTACATTTAAAGGGGCGGCAACACGTTATATATTATTATTATTGTTAATAATAATAATAGTAATGATTATATTATATAATTATTATATATATAATAATAATAATAATAAATTTTAAATCTAAGAGCTTGTTTTTCAAGTGGACAAGTGTTTGATTCCTTCCTAAATATTATTCTATGTAACTTTGATATTTTAATTAAATGATAAATAATAGAAATAAAGTTTTCTATCATTTAAAAAAAGTTAAAATATAATAACAATTTTTTAGATAAAAATATATATTCTGCTTCTTATAATAAACTAATTTTATTAGAAAGAATGACTAAATAAGAATAGAAACTTCTGTAAGTTAAGAGTTACTAAAAACATAAAGAAAAAAAAAATTGGCCCCTCCCAAATTTAAACCCTGGCTCCGCCCCTATATACTTCTACAGTCCTTCTTCCTTCCTTATATTAGAACTAGTAAAACTCTTTTAAATCGACTTCTCTTGCAGCAACAGAATCATTTGGCTTCTGGTAATCTTTCCTTACATAGAATCTTTTGACTTTTAGAATAATCTTCCCTTACAATATAATCTTCTAACTTCTAGAACAATCATCCCTTGTAGTAGAATCTTCTGACCGACAAAAATTTTCTTCTCCTTTAAACTCTGGATGTTCTTCTTATGTAGGATTTTGATTGCATCTCAACAAATATTCTATTTTTAATCACTTCTGATTCTCAAAGACAAAGAACAATGATGTTTATTAAAATTGAGTTTAAGCGGGACAAATCTTTTAAAATATTTTTGGAAATTTTTTAATTCCAATTAGTGTCTTTTAAGTAGAAATTAAGTTAAAAATGAGTTAATCAATTCAAATTATAAAAAGTTGAGTAAAAGAAATGAAAATATGAAGATCTTAGGTGATTAAAAAATAATTATAGAATCATATTTAATTTTATTGAAAATATTACTAAATATCAATTATAAATTCTTTTTCTTATAACTCAAATTAAAAATATGACTTGGAAAAACGAATAGGTCAAAGTTACTAACAAATCAAATTGAAAATTAAAAATATAGTTATTCTTTTACCAAATATCAGTTGTAAATAATGTCAACAATACATATATAACTATTATTTAATAAGATTAACACAATACATATTCATACATAAATAATTTTTATGTATTTGTTTATAATAATAAAGTAACTTTTTTATATACAAATTATAGTATATTCCAGCTTCAGTGATATTTTACGTTTTTTTTTAAAAAATTATCTCCCTGACTTTCATTGTAGAATATTTTTAGTTAAAAAAAAAAAAAATCTTGCGAAAGACTCCTGTTCCGTATTTTTTTTTTTTAAACTCGTTCATTTATTTATTTTTTTGGTTCAGTGTGAACACTAAGAATAACTTTTTCCTCTATGTCACATCACTCTCAATTATTTTATATGACTTTTCTATCGTAATTTAATTTAATTTCATATTAGAAATAATATAATATTTAATAAAGATTAGAATGTCTCGACTGTATGTCAGATTTTGAGTTAAAATTAATTGATATTAATAATAAATATATAATTTTTCAACAATAATAATTGAAATTAAAAATTAAAATAAAAAAGAAAAATATATATAAAAAATATTTGGGGAAAGAATAAAGAAAATAAACATCCAAATTCACAGTATAAAAGTAAATTATTATTCAGACGCGTATTTGAAACCATCCTTTTTCGTCAATTTCATGATGCGTCGTGTAACATGATTTGAAACCATTATTTCTCGTCAATTTCTTGAGTCAGTATCACACTGTGCATTCCCGAGACTGGGGTAAAAAGTACTAAAAATTGCAGTCAAGAAAACATTTTACCGTTTTTAGTTATAAACATTTTACGTCAAGGGGTTATTTTGGGAGATAGAGACGTATCAAAAGCATGTTTATAATTGAGTCTTTGTTGTGGTGTTGACACGTGGTATAAGTTGATTGGTCATGAACGAAAAGTTAACAAATTTTGAGTCTTCATTATGGTATTAACACATGGCACAAGTTGATTGGTCATGGATGAAGACTTAAAAGATTATAAGTCTTTATTAGGGTATTAACACATGACACAAACTGATTGGTCATGAACGAAGACTCAACACATTCTGAGTCTTTGTTGGGGTGTTGACACGTGGCTGATTGAGTCTTCGTTTGAAAATATTGACGGATTGAATGTTTCTTCCACTTCAAACCTTGTTTGCTGAATGTTATTGTTCTCGCTGGATTTTGAGGTGGTCCGAGCTGAGCTCGGCCCTGAGAAATCCGACGGCGTGAGGGGTTGGAACCCTCGTTGATGGGTGTGAGTAATTTTGGTTTTATTTCGTGTGTTGATTTTTAGTCATCTATCAGTATTTATAGGGATCATAATTAGGGTTCCATATTCGCGGACTTCATGGGAAAGATTGCTTCAGGCCCAAGAATCCTGATAAATTAGGGAAAAGATATATGTTCATATTTGTCCAGACATGTTCTGTTTATGTTGAGCTCAGCCCGGTGAGTGGGGTGAGCCCGGGTCCAGGGGATGAGCTCGGTGCCCATCCTCGGTCCGGTACAATTATAAATGCGAACAATGTGAGTTGATGCTTCATCTTGATTTCTTTAAATAACTTGCATCACTTTATTACAGTATAGTTGACCATTCATTAATTCTTATTGTGCTCTACGACCCCTTTCTACACAATATTCTCGACACTGGTTGTACGTTATCTTAACAAGTGTCGTGATAGGTATATTTCTACAACCTTTAAAAACCTTATTCAAACATTCAGAGAGATTTGTGGTCATATGCTCGTATCTGCGTCCTTCTTCATCATAGGCTATTCTCCATTTTTTCGTTGAAATCTCTTAGATCCAAGTAGAAACTTCAGGGCTCTCAACATAAAATTTCTCAAGATTTTTGTCAATTATATGTTTGCATGGAGTATACCCTATTAAAAAAAAGGAACTTCACTCATTAGAATAAGCAACATCAATGGTATGTGGTATGAAAATTTTGAATACGAAATTGTTACCTAATTATACCAACATGTTTTTTTTTTTTTTTTGGTTTTTGAATTTGTGATTAAAGTTAGAGGCAATGTGTCTAATGCAGTAGACATGATATGCATAAGGTCAACTCTAACCATTTTGTTCATTATCAATGTTTGACTTTATGCTGCGATGTCTATTAGAGATTAAACAAATCCATGATTTGTCGGTTACATATGCATGTAACCGCTAGAGAAACCACGACCAGGCTACTAGTGTTTCACCTCCAACAACAACAAATGCAAGAGGTAAGACACTACCATTTCCATCTTGTGTTGTTGCTATTAACAAGGCTTTGCAATATCTCCCATGTAAGAAAGTGTCATCTACTTGTATAATCTACTTACAAAGTTGAAATGCATCGCCACATTGCTTTTATGTTCAGAACACTCGTTGAAATTGTCTGAATTCATTACTATGAGTGTTACCAACAAAATAATTTTCATCACAAATTTCATAATATGAACCTGGAGAGTGCATTTTCATGTATTTCAACCATATAGGAAGTTCAGCGTATGACTCTGCCCAATCACTATACACCATGGTCATTGTCTTTTGTTTCCCTAACCATGCCTTCCTGTAGGAAATTTTATAGTTAAAAATACTAGCAAATCTTTCTTGCACCAATCTAATTTTGATTGACGGACCTTCCCTTATCATTCATGTTTATATTTCAAATTTACAACCAAATTTAAGAAATAAATAAAAATTTAAGTGACATACAAATCATTAACAAAATACTTCTTATCCAATATACATGTACTGATCAAATCTGAATGCAGATTTTTGTGATCTTGGCTCAAACTGGAATTTTGACAAGTATGTAGTCCTCCTCATTTCGTCACTTTCCATCTTTGTGTCCTTCTAGATTGCATAACCCGTATATAAAATAGACATCTCACATCAAAAGTTGCTTAAAGGCATCGACCAACATAAATATTGGATTTTGATTCGATCACTTCAGTAGTTTGATAAACATTCATCAAATATTGCTTCAAACCCCTTTGCACACTGGTCTTATTGTCGAATTCCAAACCAACAAAAAATTCTTAATAAGCCTCCTAGTTTGAAGGGCAACTTAGACTCCATAACTCTTCTTCATCAGGGTGATCTCAATTGATATGAGTATAATGTGGTGTATTATGTCAAAACGGTTGTTGGCATCCACCTGCAAACATCATCAAATATATGTTTTACATCAGTTAATTGCAATTCATGGAAAGTAAATTTTTAAAATTTCTAACCTGCTTTTGTCACTGCCACTGCGATTGGTTGAACACTCAAACTTAAACTATTATTATCATAGTTTGTTTGACCATCGTTCGATTCAGGAAAATGCCCTTCAAAATATTTGGAATCAGAAGACAAATCAACGAATGAATCAGAGACCATATAGTCTTCATCATCATCGTCACTAGAATGTAATCTCGTACAACCTCCTTTGTATGAGTTACGAACACCACACTCAACAACACGCCCATCATTATATGAGGATGCACTACCAGCAATAGCTACTTCTACACACAATTCTATATGACCCATACCCGGTTGTTCAAAATGTGTGATCATCAGATTGACATTAGCATCATCAACTACTTGAAATGTCGTATATTCATTACCTAGATCCTATGACTTGATTTGATTGTAACTTGAATTTACCGTGTATTGTTGTTTTTAACTATTTAAAACTAATATTTCGTTCAATTTGTATAACCCTCTTCAATCCTTCAAATTTTATTCCTTCTTCACCTTCAATAATTCTACCATTAATGTATACAACAATAACAATTGTGGTCGTCATACATTTTCAATTTATCTAAAAAAAATAAATAAGTTAACATAAATATATAACATAATTCAAAATTAAAGAAAAACTAGAAAAATAATAAAATAAAAATCTCATAAATTAAATAAAATTATAAATACCAAATTTGCAAAAAAAATCACGTACTAAGTATTCTTTAGGTGTGCAAACCAGATTTGTAAGTATTGTTTTCAATGTGCAATGGGAGTTGAGGGGACCTTTCAATAGAATTTTGGACTGGACTACTGTTAATGTGAGAAGGGATATGATTGGCCAAAACAAAGACTCAATTTCTTATGCGACTCCGGAAGAACCAATCAGCTTCGGCCACGTGTCAACACCCCAACAAATATTCAGAATCTGTTGAGTCTTCATCCATAACCAATCAGCTTGTACCACATGTCAACACCCCAATGAAAACTCAATTTATTAACTCTGTCAATGACTAATTAACTTATATTACATATCAACACTACAACAAAAACTCAATATTTATTATTAAGTCTTGGTCCATGACCAATAAACTTATGCTACATGCTAACATCGTAACGAAGACTCAAAATTTATTTGGTCTTCGTCCATGACTCATTGTTAAATCTTCATTGGAGACGCAAATATTTGTATCTATCCATGTAACAGTAAAATGTTTTCTCAACTAAAATATTTAGGACATTTTACTCGAGACTTGTCCCGTTCAGCGTGCTATACCCAACATCCAACAAAGAATACAATATATGGATTATTTCCCTGTTTATTTCTATTTAATTTTAATCTTTCATTTTTATTTTATGCATAGACGAACAAATGATAAAACCAATGTTAGGTTAAGAATATTATTTTAGCTATTGGTGAATGAAATATACTTTTAAAGAAGATAAAGAATATTAAGGGTATCTAATATCTAAAAACTTATTTATTTTGAGAAAATATTTTCATTTTTGTTTTCTCATTTATTTTTTATTACAAGAGTTCCACTTTATTTTACTTTTTTTCTTCTTCTTTTCAAAAGTTTGAACGATTAAAAATAAAGAAAAAAGAAAATTTTTTCACTATTTCTTATACAAAATTTAGAAAATAAGAAATGAAATAAAAAATAAGATAACGACGTTTTTATACTGAAAGAAATTAAAATTAAAGCAGGTAAACCGAAAGAGAGTAATGATTCAACAACTCTAAAAGGAAAAATAATTGCTTCCTTTGAAAAGTGGGCCAGTAAAAGCATATATCTAAAAAAGCTTCAATCATCCATCCTATTGCCGTATTGTTGTTAATTACTAGTGATTCCAAGAAGACAAACAATGGCATACTTTCATTTGTTTTTTGTGTTCTTCTCGTAATAATTTTTATAACCCAAGCCAGCGCAGAAGTGCAACAAATACACAACACTACACAAAACTATAAACACTACGTACTGTGACTTCAATAAAGATAGAGGAAACTACACCAAAAATTATAATTAGTTGAATATGTACAAATAATTTTTACACTAATAATACACATGCATAGCAAGTGAACTCATATTTTCAACTATTATATACTATAAAATGGAAATACTATAAATTAAAACCTGCTTTTTAATTGAAGAAAAAATAAAAATAAAAACAAAATTTAATTGTACTTGATATTAAAGATCCCAAATTACCTTGATTAATATACATGAGTAACAATAATATTTAGTTTATAAAGTAATTTTGTAAAATTAAATAAAACTGCTCACGCACTTTCAATCCTCTGAAATTTATAATTGGAAATGTGTTAAAGATCAACATTGGTGGCTGAATTACAAGGCTATCTTATCATAAACTTGTAAAAAATATATTGGTCCATCAACATAAATGGTCCCTCTTGTATTATTTGTTGGTTACAAGTAATATTACACAGCAAAACTAATATTACATAATAAACTCTAATATATAATTAATTAATTATCTAGTTCATAAAATTTTACTAATTTTTTTTTTCATATTTTATATTTAATTATCTGATTATTTAATTAAAATTGTCTTTTAAACATTTGTACGTGCACCCACTAATTTGTTTCCTCTGAGAAGTCAAGTCAATGCACGCTTAGAAACTTGGCAGCCTCAGTATAGCAGGTTGGTTCAGAGGGAGAAGCAGAGGTAGGAAGTTAAATATAACGCAGTTCATAGCTTTAGTAGCAGTAGTGAGAGTAGTCGATCTTGGAGGAGGAGTAGGTCTTGGGCTTGGCAAGCTGCCCTTCCTTCTTGCGGTAAGTCAAGAATGAATGCCGTCCCTCTGCTTTCTTAGTATATCTGTCGCTCACTTAAGATCAGAAAATCTCTCTCGCCCTCTTGTCGCTATGTCTTTCTCTCGTGCTCTCGCTCTCTTGTCGCTATGTCTTTCTCTCGTGCTCTCGCTCTGTTTTCAGTCTTTATGTCCATCCTTTTTGCCTGAGGAATGAAGTCACTCAAACCAGATAATACAGAGAGAGGCTTACCCTACCTGTCGTCTTTCTTGGAGAGAGAAATATTTTATTCAGCCACTGACTTCATCAATAATAACATATTCATATCTAAACAGCTTCAATCATCCGTCCTATTGTTACTTGTGATTCCCAGAAGCAACAAAATGACTGTGCTTTACTTAGTGTACCGTCTTCTTCTCGTAACAACTGTTATATCAAAAGTGAGTGCCGATGAGTACTTTCTCTTTAAACAAAGCTACTACTACTGGTGTAATAATGATGCAGGAAACTACACAGACGACGACAACTATGGCACGAACCTCAACGCCGTTTTGTCCACTCTCACTTCGAATACAGAAATTGACTATGGTTTCTACAATTTCACATACGGCGAAAACTCTGATAAATTGTACGCCACAGGGCTGTGTAGAGGAGATGTTAAGCCAGATGAATGCCGCAGTTGTCTTATTATTTCTGGTGCCAAACTCACTGAGCTTTGTCCAAACCAGAAGGAAGTAATTGGGTGGTACGACAATGGGAAATGCATGTTGCGCTACTCAAACCGCTCAATATTCGGCTTCATGGAAATTTCACCATCGTATTATGGATGGAACACGAAAAATGCAACGCAACAGAAGCAGTTCAATAGAGTGGTCATAGACTTGCTGGATAGCTTGAGAAGGAAAGCATCATTAGGTGACTCTCGCAGGAAATATGCTACAGAAAGTGCAACTGGTCCAGATAACCAAATCATATATGGGCTTGTGCAGTGCACACCTGATTTGTCTGTTACAGATTGCAATCAATGCTTGGATTGGGCAATCTCAAAAATTCTATTTTGTTGTATTAACACGATAGGTGCTAGAGTTTTAAGTCCCAGTTGTGATCTCAGATATCAAACATCCCTCTTCTATGGGCCTCCAGCATATGCACCATCACGTATGCCAACATCCCCAGGTACCTATCACTTTATGCAGTTTTGTTATCCTTACTCGTCTCATATCATTGATAGAGGAAAAAAATTTAATTCTTTGCTACAATATTTCAAAAATCGTGTTGAACTTTATTGGAGTTGTTGATGGAGTATTTTGTTGTCTTAATCTGTGGAATGTCATGTCCATCAGGGATTCTGGTTTATGCAAGAAAAAGCAACAGAGCTACCCTTGCCTTAGCAATAGCAATACCGGTTTCTGCTACTGTGGTGTTCATTTTTATCTGCATCTGTCTAAGAAGGAGGAAGCGATGGGAAAAGTTTAGAAGTATGTCATAGTACTAGTTTACTGTCACATGTTTTTGGTTTAGAGTAAATCCATAATATTAGAACCTACATAACTAATAATGGGAGTTAAGTACATTTAATCTAATAAAAAATAATATATAAGAAAGTGGGTATTAGAAAGTTATATGTTGGTATTTCTTTTCTATTCAAAAAGAGAAAAACTCAACCAAACATCATAAATGAATATTTCATTGTTTCTAGATACATTTATAAAATATCTTCATCCAGAGTAATTCCTTCCATTAAATCATGTGAGATTAACAACACATTTTGTAAAGATAAAATAATTTGGTTAACTGATTCAGAGCATGCAACTCAATTATTTTTAGGAATATAACCACAGAGGAGGTGAATATAACCATCATGTTTTGGTTTCAAGATTAGAAATTATATCAATTAAGCAATCACACTGGTTTTAGACCGCATTGAATTTTTATTTAACATAGTGGGAAATAACCTGTGTTGTAATATTGCTCTCTTATATCATGAAAATCTTGTTAGTTTAAATTAAATACGTTCTCTGTGAAGCTCAAAAAGAAGAATATGGTGATGAAATTGACATTTCCGAGTCATTGCAATTTAGCTTTAACACCATACGAGATGCTACAAATGACTTTGCCGATTCAAATAAACTCGGACAGGGAGGATTTGGGGCAGTTTACAGGGTAAGATAACACTGTTAAACATAAAGCATGGTATACATAACTACTTGCTGAGTGCTTATTACTCCTGACATATTTTCAGGGTAGGCTTTCCAATGGACAAGATATTGCTGTCAAAAGATTGTCAACTAATTCTAGACAAGGAGATATAGAATTCAAAAACGAAGTGCTTTTAGTGGCCAAGCTTCAGCACCGAAGTTTAGTTAGGCTACTTGGTTTCTGTTTGGAAGGAAGAGAACGGCTACTTGTCTATGAATTTGTTCCAAATAAAAGCCTTGATTACTTCATATTTGGTAAGTTTATATTTAATCTCTGTTTAATTGGACCATTTCTTTATTACTTACTATTGTGGTTTAAGCTTAATGACACAATTCTAAGATTCATATGGCTTTTCTATTTATGTAGATCAAACCAAGAGAGCACAATTAGATTGGCAAATGCGCTACAAAATCATTGCATCTATTGCTCGAGGTATTCTCTACCTCCATCAGGATTCTCGATTGCGCATTATCCATCGTGATCTCAAAGCAAGTAACATTCTATTAGATGAAGAGATGAATCCTAAAATATCAGATTTTGGTTTGGCAAGACTAATTGTTGTGAATCAAACTCATGGAGACACAAATAGAATTGTTGGAACCTAGTAAGTATTCAAATGCATTGCAGTTATTAATAATATCATTGGGTTTAGCAATTGAAATCTGTTGAAAAGTTTATGGTGATAGTGAAAAATTAAGCTTGTTCATACAACATAGTCTATACTATTTTGTAGTGGATATATGGCACCTGAGTATGCAATGCATGGACAGTTTTCAGAAAAGTCAGATGTTTTTAGTTTTGGAGTATTGATTCTTGAGATTGTAAGCGGTAAAAAAAACAGTGGCATTCATCATGGAGAGAATATAGAGGATCTACTGACTTTTGTAAGCCATTCATTTCTTTCTATTTACCTTCCTTGTTATTAGACAACAAAATTTGAAAAGCTTACATGTTAATCTAGATTGTTGTAGAAATTGAATCTAACAAATGATATCTACAAATGCAATTGAGAAAATTCATGTAGGCATGGCGAAACTGGAAGGAAAACACAGCTATAAACATTGTAGATCCCACATTAAATAACGGTTCTGAAAATGAAATAATGAGATGCATCCACATTGGACTACTCTGCGTTCAAGAAAATGTAGCTGCTAGACCCACCATGGCTTCTGTTGTACTTGTGCTTAATAGCGATTCTCTTGCTCTTCCAGTACCTTTAGAACCAGCATTTTATGTCGATAATAGAACTGGAAACCTCCCAAACATGCTGTCATGGGAACTTAATTCAGGTACAAGATCAAGTGAACACACAACTACATCGGCTCAAGGATCGATCAATGAGGTTTCAATCACTGACCCATATCCTCGCTAGATTTTCATCATAGTGATGGTATTCATGATTAAACATAGTCGATTTTGAATGAACAAATTCAAATTATTCAACCAAAGGGCAGTGTATGGAAACACATGTAATTTGTTCTTTGGTAGTCTTAAATTTTGTTTAAACAAACCAAATATCCCTTTGCTTTGAAACAGACACCTGTAATGTGTTACCCGTTACTTTCAGTTATAAAATTTATGCTATGGCAATTCTGCATGTTCCTCAGCTTGACCTATGTGCTGTATCTGCATCAATACATCAGACAAACAAAAAACCCAACCGACACTGTCATTCACGGACAAATAAAAGTTGAGGACCACATAAGACCACAGAGATCCTTTTTTTGGGGACTCCATCACTCCAAGTAAACAGAGAATAATTGGTAGTTTCCTGGTTTGCGTGGATATGGGTAAGAGTAACGGTGCTGATACAGAGTACAACAAAATACTGAAAATTAGAGTACATTTATAGCATGACTTATCACAAAGAAATATATGGTTAGCACAATGATGGCCATTTATATCCTTTAATCAAATAGTTTAGATATCAAATCCTAATCAACTTAAATATGAAATTCAACCACCGTTAGTAACAAATATAAAAACATATACATCATAGGTGACATCATTAACATGTATATCCCAAGTAGCATCATGAGCAATTGTAAAGGCACACCATAGCCCAGTAACAAGCTTTGAAACGTATAGGTGAAAATTTTAATTTGGTCGTGAACAAAAAATATTTTAAAATTAGACTTTGGGCACATTGTGTACAATTAAATTGAGAGACACTTTCAACATCAAGGTTTAGAAGAACTTTAAATTTAAATTGTATTAGCCAACATGCTTTCTTTTAGTTTTTCATGCGACTTGTACTCATCTTGAACAACTTGTTTCTAATCGTCAAAGACTTTTTTCATTATTAATTATTTTCTTGCTATTATGGAATTGTTATTTTTTAAATGTTTATTTAATATTATTTGTATATTATATTAAAAATTAAAAAAAAGAATATTAACTTTTGCAAGTGGTGAAGAAAAAAAAAAAGTGAAATTCGTCAAGGAGAGAATATGGAGAATCTATTGACTTTTGTAACACATTTATTTCTCTCTATTTACCTTCCTTGTTAGACTATGGAAAATGAAAAGCTTACTTGTTAAGCTATATTATAGTGGAAATGGAATCTAACAAATAATATCAACAAATGCAGTTGAGCAAATTCATGCAGGCGTGGCGAAACTGGGAGGAAGACAATTTACAAACATTGTAGATCCCACATTGAATACCGGTTCTAATATGAAATAATGAAATCACCTACATTGGATACTCTGCGTTCAAGAAAAATGTAGCTGCTAGACTCACCATGGCTTCTGTTGTACTTGTGCTTAATAGTGATTCTCACACTCTTCCAGTTCCTTCAGAACCAGCATTTTATGTTGATAATAGAACTGGAAACCTCCAAGATATGCAGTCATGGAAGTTTAATTCAAGGACAAGATCGGCTGAAGAAACGACCAATGAAGCTTCAATTACTTATCCATATCCTCGCTAGATTTTGATCATAGTGGTTGTAGTCATAAAAATAGTCCAGTCAGAATGAACAAATTCAATTCTTCAACCTAAGTGCAATGTATGAGTACACATGTAATTTATTCTTTCGCATTGTCTAGACAAACCAAATATCCCTTTGGTCTGGAAAAGAAACATGTAAAGCAGGAACATAAGTTTGTTTTAATCATAAAATGTATGCTATGGTAATGGCAATTCTGCTAGTACCACAGCTTGACCTATGTGCTTTGTCTGCATCAATCTCGCGTTGTTACTTCACTAGCTGCCCCTGACATTGAGGTCGTAAATACATTGGTAGATTGAAATATTCCAACTATTATATAATTTATGTGGCTGCCATGGTTATAGTTCAGCACAGTATAAGTTGAACAGAAAAATTCCAACCCCAAATGGATAGATAAATGCAATGTTGCTGATTGCAACCATGTCAGTGAATTGTTACTATAACACAAGGATCTAATTCTTAAAACTCCGTTAGACTCATGACAGCTCAATTATCCTTGGACGTTTTTTGGAATGACCATTTCCCTTTTGTTTTTCATGAATATTATCCTTACTGGAAATAGATTCTTGAACAAGAGACAAAGGCTTTTCACTGTTGTTTCCATTGTTGCAATAATTGTCACTGCTTTCAATTTCATCATCCCCACCATCATCATCAGCACTACTTTCCTCAGAATCTGTTTCACTACCATCAGCAGCCAATGGAATTACAGGCTGTAAGGTGGAAATTGCAGATTCAGCTGCAGCCACAGCCTCCGGGGTATGAAGATCGGCAACACCAAGCATCAAATCCTGCAAGACAACGAAACCAACATAAATATTCAATCCACTACTTGCTAGTCAGTAATATATAGACGGGTAGATAGAGGGATTACTGGTATACAAAGAGAGATAATAGCATGAGTAACACTGACCATTTCAATAACTTCAGATTCATTTCCAGTTAGCTCTTCAAGATCATAACTCTTGGGATGGTCCTGCATATTATATATGTGTGTGTATATAAATATAAAGCTATAGAAACAAGAATAAAGCAAAAGGGAAGAAAATAGTTGTACAGCAGTAAAACCAATGGCTTCAATTGAAAATCAATCTTTAACCTTTGCATCAAGTTCCAACTGTTTATTTGCTTCGGACATCACTCCTAGGAAGTCTTTAACCTTCCCTAAAACTACATCAACAAACAAACTTTGACGTCAGGCAAAAATTTTTTGTCCATTTTATAACTTTCACTTCAGAGAGTTCTGCTGCATTCAAATAATTAACCACTTCAATGCTAATGAGTGAGTAATCAGTAGAATATAACTTGGTACTGTAATATAAACCAAATTCAAAAGTGAAATATTATAGAGGGAAAAGACAACAATGTCTTGTTCTTGTCTGCTACATCTATGTTTAGTTTTCCTCCAAACCAAAAGTTTAGCAATTAGTGATATAAGATTCTTGGGGGACCAGTCACATACAAAATAGTTGCAAAACAATTACAAAAACACCCATGAACAGGCAGAGGAAACCTAAACAACAACATCATGCACAGGCAAATAGAAGTGTTTTTATAGACAAGGGATTTGAGTTTATATTGGATCACAATGTGATTAAGATCTTAAACTTTGAATGCTCAAACAATTAAGCTATTTCACTTGTAGTAATAACCATGGTTATCAAACTCTAGAGTTAACTCTTAGACTCTTACGAGTTTGAGAGTCTAGTGGGTCTCAGCGAGTCAACTCAGGAGTAAACTCTCTTTTGAGTAAACTCTAGCAAACTCGGAGTAAACTCTCGAGTCTACGAGTCCACTATGAGTTTAGGCACTAAGCAAAATAATTTGTGTTTTGAGCAGTTGAGTTGTGCGAACATTTTGGCCTAGGTTTCCTTTCTCTAAGTGGTAATTCGTCCGATCGATTGGACAATTGAGGGTTAAGCAATTATTGTCAAACCCCGAGCGATTGATTTCCATTTTCTCTTTATACTTCCCTTTTTTGTTACCGTCAAGGTTGAGACTCAAGATTGTGGTTAAATTCGAGGTCGAGTTGAGGTCCAATTCAAAGGTTTGACCTTTCCGTCGCAATAGTGAACGATTGTTACTGACTTATTGGGTTTGTGTCTGTGTAGTCATTCCTCCATCCAATTTGTTTTGTTGTTCTATGTTCTGTTCAGTTGTCTCTTGTTCTTAAGGTGAATTTGATGAATTTGGTGCATGTTCTATTGGTACAAGTAAACTTATATGAACTTGAAATAATGAATTTATACAAACTTATTACCTAGTATTGCTATATAGGTGAATTGATGAGTTACCCATGTTTAGTATTGATAAATGACGAGTCTTATTTACAAGTGAATTTGTATATTATATAGAAATAATTTAAAAAAAAAAGAAAGAAAAGTAGACTCTTACGAGTCTAAGAGTTAACTCTGCGAGTCAAGTTTCTACATCTGTCACGAGTCTACGAAGACTCTCGAGTTAAGGGCACACAACACAAGGGGCAGAAAAACACTAGTGTCAGAAAATCACACCATGAGTTAAGTTGAAGACCACATAAGACCAAGAGACCCTTTCAGGGGGACTCCAACAGCACATAGGAAAACTGATTCAGATTGAGATCCTAATTCAAAGGCAGCTGTGGTTAAAAACCATGAAGTACCATTGTGACATCTACTATAGGTCCATCACACTAGCAGGGGACATAATTTATTGGTAGTTTGCCTGGAATGGGTAAGATTATCTGAAAAGTAGAGGACAAGTATAGCAAGTGTAGCACCATACATCATAGAGAAATTAGAAAACATAAACAACAAAGAAATTAAATCATAAGACGTACAATTTTCATAATGTTTTTCTAACTCAAGTATGCAAAAACATTCAAGGCGCAAATTTTATGGTGAAGCAGTAGTTTGCTTAACTTATAACATATCAAACAACTTGCAACAAAATATAATGTTTTGCATGGAGTAACTGGTACGTGGCACAACAAGTGATCATAGGGTGTGTATACACCTAAATAGTAACAGCTAAGGGCATCAACTATCTAGTAACACCCATACATCATAGGTGAAATGTATATCCAAAGCATCATCATGAACAATTATAAAGGCACACCACAGCCCAATATTGAGCTTTAAAACATAAAGATGAACAAACTAAACTACACAAACCAAATTTAGCCATCATCCAAAAGAGAGCAAGTAGCATATTCTAGGCAATATCAGATAATTACCTCACACATAGCATTCATTGTTTTTGTGAATATAAAATCATGCAAACTATTTTAAATATAATAAATTCTAAAACTAACCGAGAATTCATAAAATAAATATAATATATATTTTAAAATAAAAGTAAATAAGAACATTTGGGATGAATTTGAAACAGTACGTTGGCTTGGTGGAAGAGGGGCAGTGAGGGGTGTGCCATGAGGGGGAAGTCTTCTAGTTTGAGTTTTTTCTGATTCTCTTTTATTATCACAAACAAGTACGGCGGATTCTGCAAAAACAAAGGTAACTTCATCATTAGAGCCATAAAAGAGGAAAACAAGAAAATAAACTCCATTGAAGAAGACAGAAAGAAACCTAAGGAAGAAAGGGGCGTGCCCTTATGCTCGAACTGGAGAAGATCTTTGCTCCTGTCTGCCATATCTACTCTTACTTTGCTCAGAGCTTCTGACTGTTTACTGCAGAGTTTCAGAAAGCGAATTAACTACGAGGGATATAGGTTAGGGAAAACTGGTTTCTTGAAAAGAAAAAAAAAAAAAATTGCATGAAAACGTAGGTATCCCCTCTTGGAACTGTTGTGGGCTTGCGTACCCAATTAGAGAGATAAATTGGGCTTGGGCTTGAACAGTTTGTTGGCGGCAGAAACAAGGATAAGTTTTTTTTTTTTAACTATTAAAATATTTCTTTATTTCTTTTAAGTGACCATGGGATATAAAATTCTTTTTTTTTTTTTTTATCAACGAAAAAATTACTCTTTGAAACGATGCTAATATGTCTTGTTTAATGACACAGGAAAACCATACGAAAAAATCTTTATAAGGTGGGTTTAACGAGGAAAAACTAAAAAAGAATCATGTAAGAATGTGTTTATGCAAAAGCAGAAAGATCAACATGGTTTGAATTACTTAAAAAATTAAACTCGAAGTTTTTAAATCGTATCTCAAATTTGTATCTTGTAAATGTAAATGAAAAAGAGTAATTGAGAGAACCTTTATATATGCAGATCATGATGATTGCAAATAAATAAGAGAGACATAATATTAGAATTAAATTCTTTATTGTTTCATTTTAAGTCATATTATGACTCAAATTATATGGGAGTTTTTTTTTATTAATGTGAATTATATGGGAGTTAATTAAAAGAAAATATAAGTAATCAATGTTATTTCAATAGGATTTGTAACATTTTTTCACTTTAGTCCAAATTACAGAGAGTTGAGTGAAAACAAAAAATTATGACATGATACCTTAAAAAAAGTGTTAAACTACGGGAGAGATCAAGTTTAGTTTATCCTGATAATTTATATGTTACATATGTGAACTAAATTTTAATTTTAGACAACTGACACATTTCAGGTTTGTGATCGTTCAAAGGGTACATAATGAAGAATCTACTCAGGAAATGAAAGGTAGCTTTGAACATTTTGGCATTAAACATAAGAGCAATTGTTACAAGTAACAAAACATCTGAAATTAAAACCAACAAAGCAATCATCCTCCTTTCTGGTCAATACGGGGGAAGAGAACATTCCCTAGGAAGATTGTTTTGGAACCTCTGTTTGTCTTGGCAGTAATCATAAAACATGTGGTATTTCTTGACCCATTTGAGCCACCTTCTTTGTGCAGACGTAAGTGTGCTAGACTTGTATTGGTTCCACCAATTGGCAGGGCTAGCTGATCTGCAAAACCTTGGGTTCCCTTTCCACACACAAGCATCAATCTTGTAATTTCTGAATGAAGCTATGAAGGGACCCTTTCTCCAATCAATCTTATCTTGCCCACCTCGTGTTGCCCAACTTTCACCATTCCAAAGGGTCGCTTTCACACTCATTGGCTGCCATCTAGGAAATGGTACACCCTTGTCTGCATGGTTTCTATACACTCTTATAGGAATCGTATCCACCATTAACCTACATAAGGCAAACTCAATTTTACAACTAACCTTTACTTAATCACAATAATATATATACTTACATGGTATGGAAATGATTTAGAAAGCTAACATTTTAAATAAGTGCATTGAACAGAATGACTTGTTTCCATCAATATAAGTAATTTATTGAAGTTGCTTCCTCTACCAACCAAGTATAAAGGGTTGAAGAGCAATGCAATTCAGGCTATAAAATATTTCATTGATTGTAGAAGATGGCTTACACAATCTGGTGCAGATTCCACAACACAGAATATGTATGGAAGTTCTTTGTTGGATCAAACCACAGATAAATTCTCTCCTCTCGACTCTCAGTTCCATCTGCAAAAATATTTGTTTGTAGAATATATGGTTTTCCAGCCACATTTCCTAGAAACTCAAAATCTATCTCATCTCGATTAGGTTGGTCGGAAGTAAGCTGTAATAATATATTGCCAAAATAAAATGAGTCTATATTTTTATGATTCAAAAAAACAAAGGAAAAACCCACGGAGGTAGCTTAGTGGAGTGAGGTTCGTTATATTTTGATGTGGAAGAACAGTATAATTAACGAGAGAACCTATGTTATTTATGTCTGTATACAAAAATATTTTGGTCTGACTCAATGGATTGAAGGATATTCTTGATCTCAGACCCAAGAAAAAGAAAAACAATCAGAGAGAAAAAAAAAGGGTAAAGAGTTTCTTACATAGTAAGCCACGACTGTGCCAGCAGAATGTCCAGGGACTAGTTTAATTTGCATGTCAAATTGCCCAAACAAAAACATCTGGTTTGAAGCAAAAACAGCTCCTGCAATAATAATTAATCCAAACCCATAATTAAGAAAGGAGTCTTTTGTTTATGATGTTGCAACTAGTTAAATTAAACTTGATAATTAGTACCAGATTCTTGGTCCAATTTCAGGCTTCTTGTGTGTCCATCAGCAGATGTGTTCATATGGGTAGGAGACCATATCACAAAGAAGTCCTTATTGAAGTTTCCTGTTGAAACAACAGATGCAACTGAAAGTTGAAACGGACTCGAGAAAACAAATCCAATGAAGAAGATAAGTGATATGTGGAAGTTTTTCATGGTTCCTGTTTCTAACTTATTACAGATAATTAATGAAGCTATATATAGGTATTGCATGCAAGGGACGATGGCAGGTTTGTTAAATTAAGAATGTCTTTTGAAGGAAGCAAAGGAATTTTTAGCTGTCCAAATCTTCATGGTTGAGAGTACGTGGATTCGTTACGAGTTCACATTACAACATAAACTGATGAATATCATCCTACTAATTGGTAACTACTGCAAAATTAACATTGTATTGACTATATTAAATTACAATAGTTACTGTCAACTGTTACATGATTTACAATAGAAACATCCTAATGCACCATATTAGTATTGTCTTGTAACCTTCATTTTGAGCCAAACATATTGATGCCCCATATTAGTATTGTCTTTTAACGTATTTGAGTGTATTTTTCACTCGAATATTTTGAGCCAAACATGCTTAAATTGTTACCGCCCCCACAAAGGAACACATTGCAAAAGATGAATTCAAGAATATTGCCTTCTAAGAATACTTTTCTAACTTAACTTGGGGCTAGGAAACTTATTTTGGTCAAAATGATCAGAGTAAGAACAACAAAATATGTACCAGTCTTTGGACACACACTTGTGCATGCTCAAGAAAACCTTTTCCCGTGTTCTCAACAGAAAGTTTACAACAATGAGAAGCTGACAACAAATTTGCTTTCTTGCCTCCTTAGGTTTTCTCTTAAGGTAACTTGGTTTTAAAGCTTCCATTTTTTCCAAGAGCTTCAAAACATTTATTCCTTCCCTCCCTTTGTAGTGACGTTATTTAGTTATACTACAACTTATATTTCACTACATTTTTTATCTTTGCCCACAAAACATTATTCTGCATTCACAGAGAATAAACAAGATATGTGTAGGGAGAACTATTGTTACTTTGACATACTGAGTATTAAATGTAAGATCAGAAATTGATTTGCAAGTAAAACAACAATTCTTTTCCATCCCTTTTTTTTGTTGTAAATCTTCTCTTGGGATCATTCCGGGCAAATTTCCTCAGAGAAGAAATATAAAAGTAAAATTAACAATTGTCAAAGCAAAAGATGATAATGAACACTTTGTCGATCAAAACAAACATGTGTTAGATAAAAAGTCACGTCTCACCATCATGATGACTACAACATCACGATAATTAGGGTCAATTTTTAGTCATTTTAGTTTACTTAAAAGTTAAAAGTTAATATTAAGTCATATTAACTTGTCAACAAAAACAATGTATACATATTATATGATAATATTTTCTCTGACTTGTAAATATTCTCGGAAAATATCTCTAGACAAATTCTTCATTACATACATAATTATTCTTCCATCTCTCGTTTATTATTGTTCATTTAATCACATCAATCAAACATTAATTTAAACGTTAAAGTGTGTTTTAAAGATACAATCTCCAACAAGGATAACACATCAAACATAATATGAACTCCTTTAATAATAATCTTTTGTCATCATCGTTTTATTATATGTCTTCAGGATTCCACGTGAACAACAAATATTTCATCACTTATAATTAAGTAATACATCCGAACAATAAATATTTCATCACTTATAAATTTTAATTCATCGTCCTTCATTTTTATAATTGATTATTGAGAAAATTATTAAAACTGTGTTTAATCTTTTTATATTTTTTGTTACAAACCTTTCAATTTGAAACTTTATTTTCAAATAAAATTAGCAAGTTAACATGAAGCCAGCAAAGAGTTGACAGACATTCGTCATTTAGTTGGCATGTACATTACTGAACGAAGACGAGTTATGAATCTCAATAAGGTGGATCCAACTGCCAGGCCCATGTCTATAAATTCCTAAAATTTGTTTGCCAGTTGTTGACAAGAACAACAACTGTAAATATTTATATTATTACACGAAATGATATTGGGAAGTTCACAAAGAGAAAGTCAAACTAAATTAATCATGAACATTATGGTTTTACAGAAAAATTATGCTGCTTCTCCACCAGTTTTCTTTCACACATAGAAAGAAGTCATAAAACCAATTCTTGTGATAAGCAAATTTGAATTTCATAATTCAACGATTTTTTTTTAATATAGAAGATCTCTTGATAGCAGTTAATAATTATTTTTTTGAAGTACCTTGATTCATTCAACTGACTAATTTACTTCTCTCACATATTTTTTTCCAATGTATATAAGCATGAAATCACCGGTTCTTGCACTGATTGAAATAAATAGTAGTTTGTATGTTTGACTCAAATAAAATATTTTCGTTATGCTGGATATGATTCTGTTAGAGATTAATTAATTACTTCTTATTTCCTAGTAATATTATAATTAATAAAATAAAAGGAAATAGAAACTCTAACTATATATTTAAGATATAAATTTATCTTTAAACCATTTAAAATCAAGAAAAAAATATAAATGCAACTATTTAAACTTGTTTGTTTTTTAAGGCCCTTGTTTTTGGTACATGAATTGACCACACTTAAATTACAAAGTTGAATTTCCTTATAGAAATAAAATAAAATAAAAAAATATTCTTGATGTTAAACACTTGCTTAATTTTATCAAACATATCAATATGTTTAGTTTCTCACGTAACATAAGAAGGAGAGATAGCTATTTTTTTTTTTTTTTAATATTTTTAAAATAATTGTGAAAATAAGAATCAAGAAAATGACGATGACTATGCCTTCTACGGTGACCCTGGCGAGTGGGGTTATGTGTACGGTTAAGACTTGAGACTAAAGATGTGGTCAAAGGACAAGGTAGCTTCCTTGTTTTAGATCGCTGTGTTTTGTGTGTTGTGTTGTGGTGTGTTGTGTCACTCAGTACCACTCACACTTCAAATGAAACATCTTTGACACCTAAATCCTTAAATGTCACCACTTTTGTCTTAGTCTCACTTTCTCAACTCTCTCTCACTTCTTGTTTCGGCTTCCTTTGTTTTCTCTCCTCGTTCAGGTAATTTTATATCCTTTCTCTAACTTTGTTTCCTTTTCCAGTTTTGGAACAAGGATTTGCTCCACTCGTTTCTGGACCAAGGGTACGCTGAATCTCTATTCAAGATTCAATTTTTCTTCTTACTGTGAATATGTGTGCATACGAGAGACCCTTTATCTGTTTGCATCTTTCGTTTTTTGGGTTCAAAATGGTTATAAACCCTTCTAGCATACTGTTAATTAAGAATGGGGTTTTACTGGGAATGATAAAATCTGAGCTTCTGCTTCTTCTTTTCTGATTGATCTGTGAAGAACTTTTTGTTTTTTTTTTCTTTCTGAAATTCTCGTTTTTGTGGGTGGGATTTTGGTTTTGCTTCGGGGGGGTTCTAGGGACTGTATTTGGTTTCCTCCCTGTGCCTTATTTGCATTTTGTTCTGTTCCTTTGTGTGATTGTTTTCCTGAAACCCCTGGTGACTGGGTTTTCTCTTGCAAGTTATATGGATTTTTGTGGTGGAAGTACATAGCATAATGCTAAAATAAGCTATTACACTGTTTTTTTGGAGTTGATTTGCCTAGTATCATAAGTTATGGTATCACTTGCCATGGAAGTTGAGAATGAAAATTTCAAACTTGCTAATGTGCTTTTTATAATGGTTTTGTTGAATGCTATTTCTATAATTGGAAAATGCCCTGAGAGTATCTTAAATCTTAATTGAAATGTTTGTTATATCTGCAAATGTAGAATATTGCTTTTCGTATGTAATCTGCTTTTAGAGTTTTTACTACTTGTCCTAACCAACAATAAGTTTTGAAATGGAGCATAATTGGGGTCAGTGAAAGGCTCTGGTAAATGTTTTATAGATACAAACACTTGGGGTATTTTAAGCTTGTTACATGCATTTCCTTTTTAATAATGAGCATAGCTTACACGGATCCTTAATATTGCTTTTCCCATCCAAAGCAGGTCACCTGCCCTTGCTATTTGGTGAAGACAAATCAGGGATTTCCAAATAAGTTAAACATGATAAAACGATTTCCAGGTAGGAACCATAGGTCCAAAGGCATGAAGGTTAAGCATGTTCTGCAAATTATTCTGTTGCTTGGTGTTTGCTTCTGGTTGATCTACCAGGTTAAGCATAATCATGATAAGAAGAAGGAATTTGCCAAGGATGCAAAACTGTTGGCCAGTACACAGACAGATCCAATCCTGAAGCTTGGTAGAAAAGACCTTCATCCAGGTAAGCCTGAAGAGATTCAGAATGAAAAACATGAGGAAGAAGAGGAAGATGAACATATTGAAGATGATGAAGAAAATAAACATGACCACAAAGAACAAGAAGATGGAAGTAAGCATGAAACTGAAGAACATGGAGACAACAAGGACGGAGGTAGAGAGCAAGAGGAAGAAGTAAAAAAGCATATAGCACAAGAACAGGAAGAAGACGAAAACAAAAATGAAGATGTTGAAGATGATGGAAGAGGGGGAGGAGATGATGAGATAGATGAAAATGATCATGATAAAACAGAGGTGGATACTACTGATCGTGATGATGAGTTCTTGGATGAAGAGAAAGAGAAAGAGAAAGAAGAAGAGGTTGATGAGAAGGAGAAAGAGAATGAAATTGAAAACGAGGATGATGAAAAGGAGGGTTTAGTTGAAGACCACAACAATCACGAGGCTCGGGAGGAACATTACAAGGGAGATGATGCTTCTAGTGCTGTAGCTCATGATACTCATTCAAGTAGCACTGAAACTGAGACACTTAGCTTGGAAAACTCTGATCTAAACTTAGAAGCAAATATCTCAAAACCTGAAAACGAGACAACTTATTCAGATGAAAATGTTGGGAAACAAAATGATTTAGATTTGAAGGTTTCAGAAGGGGACGCCATAGACAAGATTTCTTCAAATTCTACTACTGAAGCGGCTGGAAATAACACTTTGTCCAACCCGGTGGATGATATCTCAAATCTAAATAAAACAACCTCAACAAGCTCTGACAGCCACTTGGAATCAAGCAGTAACCTGACAGTAGTGACTACTGAAGCAAGCAATAAAGGAGCTGGTAATGACACTTCAAGTTCATCTGAACTAAATATAACAACGTTGTCTGAATCCGACCAAGCTCAAAATACCACGATGAACACAACAGCCCCTGGAGATCTAAAAAATGTGCAGACAGAGGGATTAGAGCAGAATGGCAATACAATTTCAGAAGAAAACCAGCTTAATACTGATTCAACAACAGTATCTGATAAAACTGAAAATGGAGGAGGAGCTGCAGGAGAATTATCTAATCTAGTAGCTTCAAATGTAACCGACAACACTAATAGAAATGAGAGGTCTGAATCTGATGCCTCTGAAGGTGACAAGTCCAAAGTTAACACTGAAACGAGTGAAACAAATGAAACTCAGAATGTTGATGCCACAGAGGATGAGATGTTCAAAGGTGTCACTCAAACAGGTGAAACAGATGAAACATCAGACTCTTCCTCTGCCAATGAAACTTTGGATTCAGCTGAACAAGATGCCATTGATTCTGATGATAGTCATATCCATGAGGACGTGACCGAGGCTCAAACTGATCTTGATACATTGCCAGATATCAGAAATGAAGGAGACGACAGTGACGAAACCGCCGCAGAGTAAGGTGGAAAGAAGGTTGTTCTGTTCTTGAAAAGGGCTCTTTCAGGTATTTTTTTTTCTGACCCTGGTGTTTGCATGGTAGATCCACCTAGTTGTTAGAATCTGTTTGCTTGACTCAAATTTGTCAAGACAAGATCTTTAAAGGCACAAACATAGTTTAGTGTGGATATTTTTATGATTGTATCAAGGTTTGGATATGTATAATTTATTGCTACATTCCACTATCTACTACTATTGTTTCCCTTATTTTTATTTTTATTCTTAACTTGTTTTTCTTTCATATCTCGACTCACGGGAGCGGAGAGCCAATAAGGTGAAATATTAGTTGGAAGAAAATTATGAAATGTTTTGCAATCTGTAGTAGTGGATAACAATGAGAAGTGACAAGTATGAAGTTGTCATGTGCTGACATTTCCGTCCATAATAATCCACTTTTTTTTTAATTTTTTTTTAATTTTTATGAATGTTAAGAACATGTGAAAATGAAAAATTATAGGTGACGGTATGACCAGTTTTCGGACAACTCTAGTACAGGGTACGCATTTTGTGTGTTCTTTTGGGCTTTTGGCTACGTATTGAGTATTTATAGAAGCAAGCATTACTTCACCCTGCGGCGGTGCGGCCCCCAAATTTTTTTAATTTAATATATATAAATTAGAAACATGGAGATTATAATAAATGTTTAAAATTTATTTATAAAAATTGAAATAATTATTATTTCTCATTATTTTTACGCTGAAATATCTTTGCAATGGACGAGACTAGTTAACTATTAAAGATATTATTGTAAGTGATAATATTATGATTACGAAAATAATTAAATGAAATTTTGTTTCACTTTAATCTATTGATTAGATTAATTAGTTGTAAATAACTCATTTGACATGTTCTTATTTAAGAGATTATAAATTTTATCCTAATAGATGAATTGACTTATTGGAAATTCTCCTATCTCTTGTCTTTTAGAAATTAAACAGAAATTATCTAAAAAACTTCGATGATTAATCTTCTCTTTTTTATCTAATTTGAGTAAGGATACACGAGTTAATAGTTCTTTTAACATAATTGTATTGTTTTGTCGTTTGTGTATTATTTTAATGCTAATAATAGTAATAATATATATATATATATTATATGTAGTTTTTAAATTTTAAATATATAAAATTGATTTTTTAGCTCTTAAAATTAATTGATTAAGATTCGCCACTAATTACACCCATACAGAAGCCTAATTTTTTTGTTTAATAAAAAATAATATTAAATTATATTTTATTTAACTTGATATGTCATTGTAGTTTCAAAACTGTAAGATATGTTAAACATATAGTATTATTTACATGTATAGTATTATTTATGGGGCTTTGTAATTAATAAAATCATATTATACTTAAAATTAAATTAATTTATCCATAAACTATCATATTATAATATTTACAAATCCAATTATAATAACATAAAAAAAATTTAAATCTTATTAATTAATTGGGAAAATAATTTAGTAAGTATAATAAAGAGAAAATCACTCCTGAGATTATTTCCTCAAATATATACAATCATTTAATTTAACAGTATATTCTAAAGACACCCTAAAATCTTAAAAACACACGTATGGATGAGATTAAAATATGTCAAGAATAAAATTTAGTAAAACTGTATTTTTAATAACCTTTTATTATACTTTTATATATATCCAGTTTTTGAATTACGTGATATTATTACGATGATTATGTATATAATTTTTACGCGATTTAGATATTTATAGATATATGATTAAATAATAACTGCATTTAACTCATATTTTAAAATTACATATGTTAAAATAGGAAGTAATAAAGTAGCAATTTTTATTTGAATTTTTTTTATTTATAGTTTTTTAATTTTAAATTTGCATATTCCTGATTTTTTAAAATCGTTCTTTTTAGTCTCTCCGCGGTTAGTGGAAGGCAAACGGAGATTATTGAAATTGCAATTTGTGATTGTTTATTTATCTCGTCAGAATTTAACTTTGTAGTTTAGTTTTTAAATTTTATATATGATTTTTTACATTTTGAAACAGCTAGAATCAGTTAAAGAAAAATAAATAACATGAGAATGGATTAAAAAAAAAAAAGTCTACGCATTAAGCCGGTAACTACGGTTCTCACGTTATTTTTTTTCTTTAATTAATTTTGGCCTTTTAATCGCTATATTTAGTATATAAAATTTGAATTAAAAACTAATTTACAAAATAACATATTGCAATTTTAATATTCTCTGTCAGACATTCATTGATGAGGGGACCAAAGACAATAATTTTAAATAAACGAGTGTTGAAGAGTATTAAAAAGAACAACACTATAGCGCATTCCCTAAACACATTCATCACTCTCTCTTTTTTTCACAACTATATCGTCATGTGGTAGTACGTAATTAAGGTGAAAATAATGCTCTAATTAACTTGTCTTTACCTAGAATAATAGGTAAGAATAAAATAAATAATTTTAGTCATTGATTAAAAAATAGTTAATATTTTAATACATTCATGATTTACTACGTACATGTAATTTTCTCATCAATATAATTGAAATCTCTTTCTCTACTTTTTTTCTTTTTACCAGAGCAAGGTACAAAAACTGGCTCTTGAAAATATTGAATATGTTACCCCAATAGATGAAAATAATTAACCGATCTAGACCATGAAGTTGCAGAATGTCTAAGAAACTCCATGATTTTGCTTTTACTTCTTATCCATATGTTTAGGTTGGTGTGTCAAAACACACCATGAAATACGAACCTGAGAAGGCCGAAAATAGTGCCAAAAGCTGTCTGGTGACAAAAATTTGATAAAACTACTGGACTTAATTATGCAAATACATTACTTTCACTACCTATCCTATGTTTTCTTTAATTTCCTGTGACCTACTATGTTTCATATAATTAAATAAGGAATTTTACTTCGCAGCTAACTGTGATACACAGTCAACTTATTCACACAATATATACGTATATATACGTATTTCTTTCTTCATCTCTTCACATTTTATAACTGGTTGTCATTGCCGTTGTCTAGTAAATATTTTTTTAAAGTGTCAGAAATAGTGAACTCAATTCGAACAATCGTCATAATAACCCTAATATATACGAAGTTTGATTCCTAAAACAAACTTCCTTAATTCCTGGAAATAATTTTCCGAGAAAAGAATTCAAACATCATGCAGAGGTTAGAACTAATAAACAAAATGATATTTATTCAAAATAAAAAAAGTATAAGATAACATGTGATACTATAATCCTGCTTGCAAAGCTTCATAAGAAAAAACTAACATGTGTCATGCAGTGCAACAAAAAAATAGATCTTTTAATCTTAATCAAAACATGTTACAACATTGCATGCATCATCAATTCACCAGCCCTTTCAGCTAATTTTTTCCTTAACTCATAAGTAGAAACCATAAACTGTTCCAACTGATGAGCACTCATCTGATCAATGGGATCATCCCACCAATTTCTATAATTACCCTTAGACAAAGCTTCAATTTGTGCCAGATTCTTCTTTTCCAACTCCAACTTTTGCATGGCCTCCTCATATTGCTGGTTACACTCTACATATGACACTGATTTTCCTCTAGACTTTGTTGGTTCAAAATTTGCATCTCCTTTGAGATAGCGAGCAATAATGGAATCAATGTCTGGATGGCCAAAACAGAACAATTTGTCAGCAGGAGAAAACACAATGATGGCTACAAAAGCATCGCATAAAATGCAGAGTTCACTGGCTTTTTTGAACAGTCCTGTTCTTCTTTTTGAGAATGTCACTTGCTTGTTGCTAGCCTTGTCAAGCTTCTTGATCTCAATCTTTCTGCGACCTGTGTTTTTCTTCTTTTGGTTAATCATCATATCCATGGCTAAAGGAAGAAACTTTGTGTTATAGTCTCTATACTACTATATTGGTTGTGACCAAGGAATATATTTTTAGTTCAAATGATTAATTGATTGATTATTTTATAATGGAAGATTATCTATGGCTGATTTATTATGCCTTATAATGAAATCCTACAATTTCGCCTTATCTTAGATATATTTTTTTTTGGTATAAATCCAATCTTAGATTATCAATCAAATAAATCAATTAAGTACAAATCTTTACATTCCGATTTTTAACACGGTTTCAATTAATAAAAGGTTAATCAAAAAATTGACCCAAGGTTTCATTTTGTGAGAAAATATATGTGTTTATGAACAACAAGTTCTGATTCCATGTTTTTCTCCTTCCTATAAGGCAAAAGTATAGTCAAATAATTATTCCACGTAAAGGTTAATTACTCAGCAATAATCCATGATGTTTTGGAATAAATGACGATAATGCATTGATTATTGGCTAGGGAAGATTTGAATTCTCGCATTTCAGAAGTGCGTAGCCTTATTTGAAATTGCAAAAGTTGAGTACTCAATTTGTGGTGTCATGAGATAAAAATAAATAAATTGATCATATGTAAAAACTAAAATGAAAAATAGTTTGTATTTTTTATCATAAAAAATATTTTAATTAAATATTATATAGGTTAATTATTTCATAGTGGTATATTTTTTTCGTCACCACTTGCAATTCTTTTTAATAAACTAATTTTTAATAGAGTTATTAATTTTTTGTCTCTAACTTTATTTGAAATTTTATTCATAGTGCCTCAGTTTTATTTTTTTTTTCTAAAAAATAATTTATTTCTATTTTTAGTACTTATATCATTAACTCTTACAATTAAATAAAAATCAACACCATTTTATTTTGTGACAGCTAAAATTGATACATATTTTTTAAGAGATAAAAAATGGCTAGAATTGTTATCATATAAACAAGGGATAACAATTACATAAATAATAATTTTAACCAATTTTCTGACTAAAAAAATTTGTGGTGCAATTTTAACCGTCATAGAATGGTGTTGATGTCGTCCTTTTAACCGTAAGTAAGCCTTACAGAAATTAAAAATAGTAACAAAAAATTGAGGATTAAAAAAAATACTATTTAAGAGACTAAAACTAGAAATTAAAATAAAATAAAGATTAAAATTTAAATTAGCCCATTTAATGATACTGACCTAGATGTTAATAACTTTTTTCAATATTTTTTAAAATATTTGCATAGTCTTATCACTAACATTTTCATCAAATATGTTTATTTATTTCATCTAATTACAAATTATCAAATTTTAATCAGATTTCAATAAAATAAATAAATTTATTTAATATATATTTAAAAGAAATTAATATGAAAATATTTTATTAAATGTATGATCTTTTCATTAATATTTTCATCAAATATTTGTTTAATTAAAAAATTAATCAAATATTAATTAGACACATACATGATGTAATAAATATGAAATGTATGAAGTTGACTCAAACTAATGGTTTTATTATCCAAATCACTAATGTCTGACTTTCAATCACGGCAAACGTAAGAGGTAAAATATTTCTATTTTCATCTTGTATTGTTGTTATTAACTCTATTTTCATCTTGTATTGTTGTTATTAACTGAGTGTCGCAGTATCGCTCTCATAAATTTGTATCGTCAATTTGGATAATTGACTTACAAAAGTTAAAAGCATTACTATATTGTTTAAAGGTCAAAAAAACCCGATAGAAGTAACAGAAGTCATGAATCACATTATTACTATCCATATATTCATTGTAACAAATTTGATAATAAGAACTTATGGTGCATTATTTTGCATGCATTTTAGCCAAATAGAAAGTTGGGCACATGATTCATCTCAATCAACATACATCATTAAAATTATTTTTTCTTAGCTAACTATGTCTTTTATAAGAATTTTGTAATTAAACATACCTAAAATTATCTCTTGCTATTGATGATTCTTCCTCAATCATATCTATTCAAGCAAAAAAAACATATCATAAAAAGGTCATAATATCTGTATTAAAAAAAATTTTACAAGATAACTAAAAACACATATACTAATTAAATGTGAATCAATATTAATATGATTTTGCATTAAACTTGTACTTAGACAAGTGTGTGATTCATCTTATTGTGTAATTTTCCACTTATCAGTCTTTTTAAATTATATTGTCGTTGAATAATATGGACATTGATAATTATCACTACTCTTAGAATAATGAATAACATATTTAGTTGATTTTTGATTCAGAAACTTTCATCATTTGGTATGCATTCATTAAGTATTATTTTGATGCATTTTGAACTTCATTTTTTATATCGAATTTCAAATCAACGTATAATTTTTGTTCTAGAATCCAATTTGAAGGAAGACTTATACCCCAAAATTATTTCTTGATCAGGATAATTCTAATTAATATTAGTACAATGCAATGTCTCTTCCCAGAAATACCATTGAATTCCTTCTACATTTGAATGAAATTTTTATTAAAAATAAAATAATCAATTCAATCAAACATACGAGTTTTACAAACTAATCTTATATTTCAGGTACTAATATTGGTCACACACTCAAACATGTCATATCATTATTATAAGACACAAGTAAATTACTATTAAAATCTTCTTAATGAAATAATTCATCAACATATAAATCATATATGATATGGTCTTCATCATCAACATTATTAGAGTTAAAGTTTGTGCAAAGTTTATTATTAGATCTGTCAACATCCAATTCTTTTACAACAAGTAAAAATTTGGTCACATGATAAAAAAAAAAATCACTGACAATAACTATTTTAATATATAATTTTATTATACCTATGTTATATTATTGAAAATTATATAATTTTATTATACCTATGTTATATTATTGAAAATTACTGATTACAATTTTAACATTTCCATCGTCAATTATATGTAATGCTATATATTTTTTTGCAAACAAAAAAAATTAATAGTAACATAACCAATAACTTTATGTGAATATAATTTTATTTTATCATATATTTTTCTTTTTAATCCATCAAAAAGTTATTCCACGTCTTCCTTTCTCCGTGAATTATCATGCCTTTGTCATTTTTTTAAAATTCTACTATTAAAATATATCATTATTATAATTATATAAGTCATTTTCAAAAATATAATCCACAAAAATTTATTTAATAAATAAAAAATTATCAAAATAACTACAAATATATCAAGTAACTTAAATTCATCAACAAAACTTTAATATATTCACCTCCAATATAATAACATTTCATTCATACTTGTACATAAAAATTAAATTATGTCAATATAAAATATTAAAATTTTACCAACAAAAACATATATAGCAAAAAATAAAATTAACATTTTTACCAATACAATTTTCTACCTCAGATAAGTGTATTTAGCTAGGGAGAAGAAAGTTTTTATAAACAACTATTCTTGTTTGGAGTATAGCGCATACATATACAAAATCTTCAACAAATTAAATTTGGACAGTTAAGCAGCTTTTGACAACGTATTATTGTGTTGAAAAAATGATTGAACAGTTGATATTAGTTCAAATAAATTGATTGATTAGAATAAATTGATTGATTAGAATAAATTGACGAACGATTATTATTAAATTTAAATTTCAATCAACGGTTCTAATATATTAAGTGAACTTTATATGTATAATAGATAATTGGTAGATAAATATTACTAGTGTGGTTACTTATGCAATTTATGGAGTTATTAATTTTGTTATTATTCAAATAGAGCATATAGATATTTAAAATTTTGAATTTTTTATATTTTTAACTGAAACAAAAAGGAAGAATATGACACTGTGCGTTTACATGGTGAGTATTCTATTATATTATTTAGGAATGTGTGTTATATCCACTGCTTTGGTGAGTTATCTATACTTATGTTTATAGAGTAACTAAATCATTAGTTTTTGGAATTTATTTGACAAAAAATCTCTAAAATTCATACAAAACTTAGTTTTTAATTGATTAATTATATATAACAGTTTTAATTATTAATATATATAATTATTAAATTCTTAATCAAACTGTGTTATTTTAAAAACTGTTAGTCTTTCAGAATTATTTTGGTCAACTCACTAATTATAAACTAGAAGAATATAGTCCCAGTTTTCCTTGAAAATAAATGAGTGTAGGCATTAATTTTTTTCCGAATGAATTCGCGTCTACGTACATTAACACGTGTAGACTTGGATAGCCACATAAAAATTTGTTCTTAAGAGGTAGATAACCACATATAAATTGCTACTATTATAGTATCAAAATATATTAATTCGTACGATGAATATTGATTTAAATGGTACCATTGGCATTTAAAATGGTGGAAGCCTTAGCAAATTTACTAGTTCACTCATGAAAAATAACAAGTATTAGAATTTAGACCAAGAAAAAAGTAAAAAAAATGGTATAATAGTTTGAACTCTCGTTAGTAAAAAATTAGTAATTGCTAAAAAATAGTTCGTATATTAATGAATACTAATTAAAATATTTTTTAGCTCAATTATTTTAGTGGAGTATGAATTTAATTTTTCCACTACTTACAATATTTTATTTTGAAATAATTAATCATGATTTTTAATAGGATTAATAAAGTTTGTGGACCATAATTTTATTGGAATTTCTGTTCTTTCCCCTCAATTTTACTTTTTTTAGTCTTTAATATTTTAAAAATATTTTGTCACAATTTTTAATCTTTCACGTTAACTAATGTCATTAAGCGAAGAAATCTAACACCATTTTACGATGGTTTACAAATTTTTGCCGGTGCAAAATAATTATGAAACACGAATTTTTTTTTATGCAAAATAATATTCACACAAGAATACATATATTTTCTATGAATTTTTCAACAAATTTTAAATAATCATATTTTTGCCATAATTTAAGTAAATTTTACAGAAAAATTGTAATAGAATCACAAAATTTTCTTTTGGTGAACTGCGTATTTTTCAGTCGGAATCATGGACTAGCTAATCCTGCAAATTATGAATATATGCAAATACCAAACTTTTATTACATATTTAAGAAATAATATTATCTATCAATCATGGTATATCATGTTAATTAATCTAATGTAGCACTACTACTATATGTATCAATTGTAAGATTAATTTGAACAAAGAAATCTATATATCCAAGAACAGCCACAGGATGAAATGTGAAAATTTTATTCCCCAGAGTGGTCCTTGATGAAATATATATAAAGGACAATTATTCTGTTTGCACACACTTATTTATAGAGAAGAGGGTAAACAATACGAAATACACAACTCGTGAGGTACAAGTTTGCAATTCACCCTCAGAATCCAAAAGAAAACTTGAAAACACAAATTCAAAAAGAAGAAAACAAAATCAAAGATAGGGATTCCGAAAAGAGAGATAATTGTCAAACCCATCATAACGTGAGATTGGGCCGAGTCCAATATTAGGCCCAACAACAGACGAAGAAGAAGAAGACATGTTACTGGAATGATCCAACATGAATTTGCTAGCATGTTTTTCAACGTTCTTTTTGAGGTCTTCAATGGAGAGTTTCAACTGAAGCAATTCATGCAATCCAAGTTCATCAACAGGACTCTCCCACCAAAACTGTCTCTGTCTCGTTTTCCTCACACTATCAAGATCCTCTCCTCGCTTCTTCTCCATCTCCAAATGGTTAACAACCTGTGTGAGTTGCATGTTTAGGTCACGCACGTTGGCGTTACGGTGCGCCTCAACAAGGTGGTGCGCACTGGATTCATGCTGAGGAGGAGGGTTCCTCGTCGTGTAACGATCGATGAGGGACTCCACTTCAGGGTGCCCAAACGAAAACGCCTTATCCGCTGGTGAGAATACCACGATCGCAATCTCTACACCACACAGGGTGCAAAGCTCACTCGCTTTCTTGAACAGTCCAGAACGACGTTTCGAGAATGTAACTTGTAAATGACTCTTTTTGGGTATTTTCTCTATTGGAATTTTTTGGCGACCTAGGCTAGACTTTTTGTTCTTCGACATGGTTGAAAGAAGAGACATATGAACTAACAAAGGAAGAAAGAAGGACCAAGCCAAAATGCTTCTTTTGGCATTGGACTCCTGGAGTGGAAACTAAGGTGAGTATATATATTGGTGAATCTTTGCTGTGTGCGTAACCCAATTGATTTTCCTTTTTATGTGTTTTATTTCTTTTTATTATTAGTCCAAAACCAGGAACTTATATAATCTTTGGTCTTAATACGTGATTATAGTATGAACCCTATTTGGTAGGTATTATTTAAAGGTTTTTAATTAACTTTTCCAATAGCTGTCAAAAAAATTAATTTTTGCAATATTACATCTTGGTATTAAGTTCTTGATATTGAAGGTATTTATTTGTTATTTTTTAATGAAATTTATATGTGTGTATTATATTTCAGAAACAAAAATCATATTTTGGCATTGAACTTGAGTATTCGAAAGTCATTTAATTTGGCTTGTTATAAAAATATACATGTAGTGAATGATTTATTGAGTATTCAGTAACGTACAATTGTTACAATTTTATTATTATGATTAGCTAGACATGTTGGTTGGATCATTAGCAAGAACATCTTAACAGAGTTATTTTATTCAATTAGTGGTATTCAATTTGAGGTTTCGTTTAAGGAATTTAATTTGGGGTTTCGTTTAACGAATTTAATTTGAGATTTAAGTATGTTTATGACTACATCAGATACTCAAATAGAACTTTAACATCCATTATGGTCCTATTAAATTGAATGGTAAGATTGTCTTACGTGAATGGGCTAAATGATTAGTAAAAAATGAATGCGATTCTCACTCTTATATAAATTTGAGATTTTACTTAACAAAAATAAAATATAAAACTATGTGGACCAATAAATTATATGGCCCTCAATTTGACAATTTTTATAAAAATAAATAAATAAAACATAAAATAACAATTTTAATGCTATTTTAATATTGAAAATTATTTTATAATTGATTTTCAAATCACTCTATGTAAAATATAAATACACAAGAAGAGGGTTGAATTGTGTTTATCAATTAAAACTTTTCAGACGATGCGATTTACGTATGTATAAAATTGTTTCGATCAGGCGCAAACTTAAATTTGTTCTTCAAAGATTGATTTTAATTAAGCTTGTAGTTTAAGTTATTATCCCCTGTTAGTAAGCAATTAAAGTAATCAAAACAATAATATTTTTATACTGGTTCGTCTATTCAAGACTATGTCCAGTTACCAAGCAACTTACTAAGGTTCCACTAAGAATATTCTTTGAACCCAGCCACTCCTAGCTAATAATACAGATATTCTTTGAACACAGCCTTCTTAGGCTAAAGCGATATTCTTTGACCCCAGCTTCCGCAGGCTAAACCCCGGTATTCTTTGAACACAACT
This sequence comes from Hylodesmum podocarpum, assembly GCA_026586105.1. Classification (NCBI taxonomy): domain Eukaryota; kingdom Viridiplantae; phylum Streptophyta; class Magnoliopsida; order Fabales; family Fabaceae; genus Hylodesmum; species Hylodesmum podocarpum. The sequence continues at coordinate 86,272 of JALJEV010000426.1, read as the reverse complement.
TCCACAGGCTAACCAAGGTATTCTTTCAACGCTTAGCCTCCTTAGACTAAAGAAGATATTATTTAGACTTTAGCTTCCACAGGCTAGACTCACGGTATTCTTTAGACTATCAGCCTCTGCAGGCTAGATTCAAGGTATTCTTTAAACACTTAGGCTCCTCATGCTACAAAGATACCACAACAGTGGTTTACAATAAGTTCAAATAGAAAATATCCTATTCGGAGAGGGATTTTACAATGAGATTTCTATTTTAAGTTTGTGGCGAACAAACTTGTTTTCTTGAGAGCTTGAGCGAGTATGTATATGATCTTGATCAGAGTAGTTCGCCAATTTGAACTCGCAGTGATGAAGTCCTTTTATAGGTGATTGCTTGAAGTAATCGTTAAACTGTAGATGTTAACGTTAGTCCTTGTCTTGAGTACTTTCGCATCTGGCAGAGTGAGCAATCAGAACATTTAATGAAAAGTCAGCGGTTGTCAACATGAGATCTGCCTTTGACTTGATTCTCTCAGAGATTTCACTAAAACGTACAACTGCTTTCCGTGTTGCAGAGGTTTATTTTGAAATCCCTTTCCACCTATAGAACATTCTGAGTAACGATTGAATAGAAATGAGTGCACAAGTTACTCAGAGTCTTGAACTTCATAAAAGATAAACAAATGAATAATTATAAGGAGTTATGTGTTAAATTCATTCGTCTGTCTTCAATCTTCGTCTTCAACTCTAGTCTTCAAATCTTCACACTTGAACTCATGACTTGAAGTTGAGATGCGTTCTCCGTCTGATATTGAAAGTTCTTCGTCTGATGAAAATACTTTGTAGCATAACGACTTGAACTTTGCGTATGAAACTTTTAATATTTTGAGGGTGCATCTTTCGTCTATGCAAATAATGATCCATCTAATCATTATTTCCTCTACATCTGTCGATGTTTCCGTCTGTCTTGTAATTATCAAAATTAAGATGATAAGCTCTAAAATTGTACGTATTATTGAAAATTTTTCAGCACAATCTATTTTTAATGAGTCATTTAACACATTTTACTAAGACTCTCGTAATAGTTTGGGTAAATGACGTATATAAAATCTAAGTTAGTGGAGACAAATTATAAAAAATTAAAATCAATTGGTTTAAATATATAAAATAAGAAATATAAAATACAAAAATTTGAATTTTATCTGTAATTTTTTCTTTAAAAATATATTTAGCTTATGATCTTTACAAAAATGGAGGGTGCAAGTGCAGCCGCTCAATGTCATGTAGTTCTGCCTCATGCTAATTATGTTAATATATTTACCTGTGCTAATATATTTAGCTCGTATAAAAAGGAAATTAAATTTATTTATGTTAATAAAACGAGTACTCTACCAACAAAATCTATTAGTCCAGTTTGACTTAAAAAAAAATAGGATAGTCCCTAAATAAGTAGATTATCTTTCACATGTCTCAGTTAAAAGTTATCAGCTGGGCCCATATGGTATTGACTTTTTGGATCAGCATATAGAACAAGTGGATATTGACTAGAGAGACTTAATAGAGATCAAATTGAAGTTTCATTGCTTTGACGCAGACTTGCGGAAAACAACCATAAGAATGGTTTCCTTTTATCTAGAATCATCAAAATGTAATATTCTCTTGCTAGTGTAACATTCTCTTGTATACAAGCTATATTCCACCTATATATGGTTGAACTTCTAAATAATTTTATATTCAATGAATTGTAGTAAACTCAGTGTCATTGTTATTTATATCATTGTCTTAAGAAGGTCACGGAAAATATTATCTACATTTGATATAATGAGAGTAGTAGTTTGTGACAAAACACCTGGAGTTGAAGTTTTAATTTTGAAATCAAATATAAAAATGCAACAATTGTATTAGATTTATCTCAAAACTAATTGATATGAAGCGAAAGGTCTAACATATATATAAATTGGATTTGAAGAACTGAAGCAGACAATCCCCTTCTATATATGTCCGCTAGAACCGGTTAGCCTAATAGAATAAGTGATTTTTCATATGGAATTTAGGCTATGATGTTGTGTTAAATTTTATTTTAAAATTAATTATTAATTATAAATGAAGACACTCAACCACTATATAAATCATATCCAAATAGTAATTCATGACTTACACTTCCGTGTTAATTCATCTTTGATTCTATCTAGATACTCATATGTTGATTAGGCCAGTGATCCAATAGATAGTTGCTCCACAACAAGTTATTGTTTCATGGTGGGAAGCTTTCTTATTTCTTGGCGTAGTGAAAAGCAAATTGTTATTGTTCGTTCTAACATAGAATCTAAATATTGTGTCCTTGTTGATGCTACTTTTTACTCTTTTATGATGTTTATTAATTGATATTGTTGTTACACATTCTTCCCCTACATACTTCACTATTACTATAGAAGTGTCGTACAAATTTATGCTTCACTATTACCACAAAAATGTCGTACAAATTTCTCATAACATGTTTTTATGAGCACACAAATTACATTGAAATTTATTGTTATTTTGTACACGACCATATTACTAAAGGTAACTTACCATTATCTTTGTCTCGTCTGTTAACCAGATTGCTGATGTTTTAACTAAAATTCATCCTCTTGCTTGCTCCAATGATCTCTAGAGCAAAATTGAGTTAACATCCATTATACCAACTAAAGTTTGAGGGAGATGTTTTAACCAAAATTCATCTTCTTGCTTGCTCCAATGATCTCTAGAGAAAAATTGAGTTAACATCCATTATACCAACTAAAATTTGAGGGAGGATGTTAACATGATTACAGGATATTACATTGTTGAAAATATAGAATCATATACTCCATATACTGATAACATAATTGTAATTATATCTTGATTATAAGAGATTCGTGGCTACAATTATATCAATTATACAATCTTATATATTTTCTATTATTAACTAGTTGTTGCTTTGTTATATATATTGCAATAGTATACACATGCACCAAATCTTTTATTCATTAAAAAAATAAATCTTATATATTTTCGATTATTAACTAGTTGTTGATTTGTTATATATATATATATATATATTGTACTAATATGCACACATGCAACAATAATAATATATATCTTTTATTCATTAAAAAAAAAAGTTTGGAAGTTGCACATTGTTTACCTTAACTCTCTAGGTACAATTTATATATTTGCTGAGCACTTTCACTTGTATTTAGTTAGTTTTTAAGATAAAATTTAACACTATATTAGAATTTAGGCCCATTTAAAAATTATCTATCTTTACAAGCTCGCTTATTCAGTAGGCATATGTAAAGGAGTGTTGAAAAGTCTTACATCACCTAGCTCAATTTTTTAGGTGCTAATTATCTATTCTATTATGTTAGTCTGTTCTAGTAGACATATGTGGAGTGGGATGTTGGGAAGTCCTACACCGTTTGCCTTAGTTCTCCAAGTTTGCTTATTCTGATAGATATCTATGGAGTGAAATGTAAAGAAATCTTGTATTGCCTCCTTTAACCCTTCAATGCAGTTTATAAGTATATTGAACGCCTTTATTTACAACCAATTAGTTTTAAAATAAAATTTAACATAATATTAGAGTCTAAATTTGTCTATTCTAGCAAGCACATTTATCGTCAGGGTTATGTGAAGTCTCATATCACTTATCTTAACTCTCTGATTACAGGTTATATATTTATTTGGTTCATTTACTTAATATTAATTGATTTTGAAATAAAATTTAATAAATTTAATATTAATAATTTTCAATCATAGATGGTGTTAATTCTGAATTCCAAATAGCACGTCTAATATTCAACATTATGTGTGCAATTATTAATTTAAACAAAGATCATTTAATAGAAGGATTAATTTAAAATACAATTTACATTATTAGGAACTATATTTTTGTTTTGTTAAATTGAAGAATTAAAATTTGTTCCATTCCAAAGATAAAGTAGCTAACTAGTTTGGCATTTCATACATTTTTACTTTTTTTTTAGGCAGGTAATCGTATTAAGAATGTATGTATATTATTTAAATCTTTTATGTGTGTATAAATGATGGTAATCAAATTCAAATTAAGGATTCGTGTATACTATTTACATCCTTTATCAATAGACTGATTATAACTATTTTAAAAATTTCGTTAGTTGTAAAAGACAATTACTTTCTATGTATCACATGAAATATGAGACACTTTCATTTTCATTCTCACACGTATTCAATCAAAAGATATAACTATCTAAACCATGAAAAAGTTTTCCAAACCTTTGTATCCGCGTGATAACCCTCTTATGGGTTTTGCAATTTCATCATCACTATTCTTTATTATTTTTATGAATTTGATTTTGTATTCAATCTTATCTTTGACTTTTTGTAATCTCAATATTTTATTTTCTTTTATTTTGATATCACTCGATTAGATTATTGGATTGTTTTTCCTTTTTTAACTCTCTAGTGAACTTTTCAATTTGAGTTTTTCATTATTTCTTTTTCTTTCTTCTAAATTTTATTGCTTTCCTTTGTGGATTTAACGGTTGTTAATGAAATATTTATCAAGTAGGTCTCTGAAAGATGGAGATGACGTCAACTTAGTCTTAATTAAAAATATTCTTTTAAATTTTAAAAGGGTTTTTTTTACTGCATTAGTTGTTGGAGTAATATTTGTAAGTTAATAGTGTAAGGAAGGATGATGTATTACATTAAGTGACATGTAATATTGATGTAGACCAATTGAAACACAACACTGAGACTAAATTGAATGTAACATTAGAACAAATACATGATGTTGAATATTAAAACTAAATTGTAAAAGAAAAAAATACAAGATGGGATTGAACTGTGTTATTAAAAAATTTATGTGTTTGTGTATGTTGTTTTATAATGTGATCAGATGCAACTTTAATTCCTTTAACTGTTCATCTTAATAATTAAGCATTCAAGTTGTTATTCCCCATTAGTTAAAATAAAGTAATTAAAGATAATGATGTTTTTATACTGGTTCGTCTTGAGCAGAATACGTCCAATTACTTAGTAACTTGTTAAGTGTTAGATCAAGATGATTAACATCTTTAAAGTTTTGATTATTACAAGTCAGACGAAACATCTACAGACGGAACATCAAGTCAGACGCAACGAGCACAGACGGAAGATGACTCCTCAAAATTGAAGTCATTTGTTTGTCTCAAGTAAAGTCATCAGACGATAGGCTAAGACGAAAACTCTTAAGACTGAAGAAGTTCATCGTCTGCCAAAGAAGTGAAGCAAAGTATGAGTCACTCGCGCCAAGATTTCAAATCTTAAGAAATACTCTTTAGAAGCATCCAAGATCAGTATGGGGATTCACGCCTACATATGAAACTCGAAAAGGTCTTCACCTTTTTCTATCAAATCTCTATACAAGTCAGAAAAAATACTGCGCACGCTATCTATATCCGCTCCACACGCCATCAATCAATCAAGTGCTCTCTGACACCTTTTTGGACTTTGCTTGGAAAACGCTCAACGACTTTCTTCTGTGTCTAACGGATATTTAAAGATTTTGCCTATTTAAAGACTTCGCTTCTTCAAAGTTCAGTTGGCGAACACGCTTCAATATTCTATTTCATTGTGAATTCACTCTCTGTTACTTTTGCTCTTCATTTGTAAAACCCTCTCTGCGAAGAGAAAACTCTATTTTTATAGATCTCTTTCAAATACACTTGTGTGGTGTTTTAGCCTAAGGAGGCTGGTTATTCAAAGAATACCTTTGTATTTTAGCCTGCGAAAACTGTGTTCAAAGAATATCGTGTTATAGCCAGAAGTGGCTGGGGGCAAATAATACTTGTAACCCTTTCACGGTGTGTAATGAAAACTCAGTTGTTACTAGGTAACTGGACGTAGTCTTGCATAGACGAACCAGTATAAAAATACTTGTGTATTTGTGTTATTAAGTATTTGACTAACGGGGATAATTAAACCATAACATCTGTTTATTAAAATCAACCTTTGAAGATTAAGATTGTTTCGTCTGAACATATTTAAACACACAGACGAAAGAAATTTTTTAAGTAACACAATTCAACCCCCCTTCTTGTGTTCTATCTTTTACAGTTTGGTATCAGAGCTCAGCCTCTAAGGGTTGAGCGTTTTACAGCTGCTAGAGGAAAAGATCCAAAATGGAGTCTTAAGGACCTTCGTTTTTGTCTGGAGGGTCATCCATGAACAAGCTGCCAGCGTTCTTTGGTGATGACTATCCCTACTGGGCTGATCGGATGGAGATGTACATCAAATCCACCCAGTACAGACTATGGAACATCATAACTCAAGGAGACATCCCTATTGTCAAACCCGAGGTTGAATGGGGAAATGAAGAATACTCATTTATGGAACTCAACAACAAAGCCAGATATGCCATCATGTGTGCATTATCAAGGACAGAATACAACAGATTTTGTGCCTACAAAACCGCTAAAGAGCTTTGGGATGCCCTCAAGATTTCATATTAAGGAACTGAGGATGTGCGTATGAGGAAAGATGCCACTCTTTCAAAGAGAATATGAGATGTTCTCAATGAAGAAAGGAGAATCCATTGACATGATGTTTGGAAGATTCCAAACAATATTAAATGGACTCACTGCGCTGGACATTACTTTCACCAAGGCCCAGAACAACATGAAGATATTGGATAGTCTTCCTCCTCCATGGGAAGCTGTGTCCACTGCCATCTCAGTTGGGCGCGATATGAAGACATTAACTCTTGATGAGTTAATAGGAGCCTTGAGAGTACATGAGGTACTTCTGTGTAATAGAGACAAGATCAAAGTTCAAGAGCCCATAGCTCTTCCAACTGTCAACATGCAGAAGGAGGAAACTCCTAAGAAGGAAAGAAAGAAGAAGCACAAAGTTCTAAAAGCTGACACTACTGAGTCTGATTCGTCTGACGGATCGTCTGATGATGAGATTTCCCTCATGGCCAGACGCTTTAAGAAGATGATGATGAAAAATGGGAGAGGTCAACGCTTCTTCAAGAAGAAGGAAAAGAAGCTCACTAAAAAACCTTCGAGTAAGGAGGAGAGTTCAGAAGTTATCTGCTACGAATGCAGAAAACCTGGACACATGAGATCAGAGTGTCCAACGTTAAAGAGAAGATGGAATCCTCGCAAAGACAAGGGAAAGAAGAGTCTGATGACTTGGGAAGACCTTGATAGCGAAAGTTCAGAGGAATCCACTAAAGAGGAAGAGACTGCAAATATCTGTCTCATGGCTGGAGATTCTATCTCATCAGAGGTAATTGAATCTGAAACTTTTTCACCCTCTTCATCTGAGTCTAAGTCAGAATCAGAAGAAATTTCATATGATACACTTTTGGCTAACTCACATTTTATTGCTGAGCAATACAAAGTATGCAAAGCCAAGTTGAAACAAACTTTGGAAGAAAATGCTACTTTGAGAACTGAAAACGAGTTGCTACAAAAGGAAGTATTAGATGAAAAATCATCTGAGTCTGAAAAGGATACATTTATTTCTGAAATCAAAAGATTGAAGAAAGAAAATGAATCCTTACTCAAAGACTTAACCAAGTTCACTAAGGGATCCTCAATGCTAGAAAATATTTTAAAATATGGGTGGTCTCCGTCTGATAAGAGTGGAGTTGGATATGTTGAAGAGTCATACAAAAAGAAAAACAAATTTGTTTCGTTTGCCCATAAGAAGAAGAACAAAAATTACAACAAGGTTCCAAACAACTATATAAAAGATAAAAGAACCTTAAACAAAAAGAAATCTTCTTCTACTAACAAAGGAGGACCCAAAAAGATTTTGGTACCAAAGTCACTTATTATTCCTGTTGCAGACATCCTTAATAGGAAAAGAGAGGACTTCAAGCTGGTACCTGGACAGTGGATGCTCATGACACATGACGGGAGACCTGTCTATGTTCCAAGACCTCAGACCAAGTAAAGGGTCTGTATCATATGGTTCAGGGAAAGGTAAAATCCTAGGTATTGGGACTGTTGGTAAGACACCCAATCCTCTTATCCAAAATGTGTCTTATGTTAAAGGTCTCAACTTCAATCTACTTAGCATAAGTCAATTTTGTGATAGTGGATATGAAGTAGCTTTTAACTCTGATGAATGTATAGTCAAGAACAAAGACAAATCCATTCTGTTTTTTGGGAAAAGAAGAAATAATCTCTATAAGGTTTGTCTTTCTGACCTTAGTGATCAGAATGTGACATGTTTGATTTCAGCAGATGATGAACGAGATATTTGGCACAAAAAGCTTGGACATTTAAGTCTCAAGTATATTTCAAAAATTTCTAAAAAGGACCTTGTGAAAGGTTTGCCAAAAATATTTTGGAAATCCAATCGTCTGTGTGAATCTTGTCAGCATGGGAAACAACTCAAAGCATCTTTTAAATCAAAATATGTTGTTTCCACGACAAGACCTTTAGAACTGTTACATATTGATCTCTTTGGACCTACTCAGACTGGAAGTCTTAGAGGAAAGAGATATGGATTTGTGATTGTGGATGACTATACTAGATTCACATGGGTATACTTCCTAGCACATAAACATGAGTCATTCAGTGTCTTTGAAATATTCTGTAAATGTGTTAAAAAAGAAAAAGGAATATGTATTGCGTCTGTTAGGAGCGATCATGGAATAGAATTTGAAAATTCTGTGTTCAATGCCTTCTGTTTTGAAAATGGTATTTTCCACAATTTTTCGTCTCCAAGAACTCCTCAACAAAATGGAGTTGTGGAAAGGAAAAATTGTACCTTACAAGAAATGGCTAGAACTTTGTTGCATGAAAGCTCTCTTCCAAAATATTATTGGGCAGAAGCAATTAATACTTCATGTTATATTCAAAACAGAATACTGATAAGACCAATATAAGACCAATATTGAATAAGACTCCATATTAACTATGGAAAGGAAGAAGACCCAACATTTCTTACTTCCATCCTTTTGGATGTGAATGTTTCATATTAAACACTAAGGATCAACTTGGCAAGTTTGATTCAAAAGTGGTGAAGGGATTCTTACTTGGATATTCCAATACATCTAAGGCCTACAGAGTATTTAACTCTAAGACGCAAGTTGTAGAGGAATCAATTCATGTAAAATTCCAAGATAACTCAAAGGCGATATAAGGAAATATCGACCTAGAAAATTTATTTGATAATTTGCAGATTAACCCTTCTAGTCAAAGTTCAAGTTCAAATGGTCAACCTAGGTCGACGCAAAGAGCCGACACAAGAGTAGACGATAGAAGTATGCATTTAACCCCTCTTCGTCTGATGCTCACCATCATGATGATCAAGCTCCTATAAGAACGTGGAAGTTTTCCTCAAACCACACAGAAGATCTTATCATTGGAGATAGACATCAAGGTGTTCAAACAAGATCAAGACTAAAAGAATCGTTTGGCTATGCTCTCGTGTCAAATATAGAGCCCAAGAACATTGAGGAAGCTCTACAAGATAATGACTGGATTTTAGCTATGGAAGAAGAGTTAAACCAGTTTACAAGAAATGACGTTTGGACTTTGGTAGAAAGACCAAAAAGCAAAAGCATTATTGGAACAAGATGGGTGTTCAGAAATAAACTTGATGAAGATGGGAAAGTGGTAAGAAGCAAAGCAGGATTAGTAGCTTAGGGCTATAATCAACAGGGAGGTATAGATTTCACCGAAACTTTCTCTCCTGTATCTAGATTAGAAGCCATTAGAATTTTACTTGCTTTTGCTGCTCATAAAAATATCATCTTATATCAAATGAACGTAAAAAGTGCTTTTCTAAATGGTTTTATTAAGAGGAAGTATATGTAAAACAACCTTCTGGATTTGAGAGTTTATCTCAACCAGATCATGTTTTCAAGCTGAAAAAAACACTATATGGTCTTAAACAAGCTCCTCGAGCTTGGTATGATAGACTAAGTTTATTTCTTCTTCAAAATGGTTTTTCAAGAGAAAAGGTCGATACTACTCTCTTCAAGAAAAGTGTTTCAAAAGACTTTATTATTGTCCAAATATATGTAGATGATATAATCTTTGAAGCAACTAACGAATCCTTGTGCAAGGATTTCTCTAAGTTAATGCAGGATGAGTTTGAGATGAGCATGATGGGAGAGTTGAAGTTTTTCCTAAGACTTCAAATCAAACAGACGAAACAAGGCATATTTATTCATCAACAGAAGTATACTAAGGAACTTCTAAAGAAGTTCAAAATGGAAAATACCAAACCAATGAAGACTCCAATGCATTCGTCTGGAGCCAGTCTCAACAAAGACGAATCAGGTAAGACCGTTGATCAGACGATATACAGAGGTATGATTGGATCTCTTCTCTATCTCACTGCAAGTAGACCTGACATTATGTTAAGTGTATGTCTATGTGCGCGTTTTCAATATGATCCTAGAGAATCACATCTGCAAGCTGTTAAACATATTTTAAGATATCTTATTGGAACCACTAATCTCTCTCTGTTTTATAAGAAAAGTAGTGATTTCAATCTAAGTGGTTATTGTGATGTTGATTATGCTTGAGATAAAGTGGAGAGGAAAAGCACAAGTGGTGGATGTCAATTCCTTGGCTCATCACTAATCTCTTGGTCAAGCAAGAAGCAAAACTCCATTGCACTTTCAACCACTGAAGCAGAATATATTGCTGCAGCTGGGTGTTGCTCACAACTACTTTGGGTAAAACATCAACTTGAGGATTACTCCAGGTTTGAAACCCAAATACCAGTGTTTTGTGATAATACAAGTGCAATTAATCTCAACAAAAATCCTATTCAACATTCAAAAGCCAAACATATTGAAATCAAATTTCATTTTATAAGAGATTATGTTCAAAAAGGTATTTTCGATATACAGTTTGTTCAAACTGATTTTCAATGGGCAGACATCTTTACAAAAGCTTTAGACGAAACTCGCTTTAATTTCATCAAAGAAAATTTGGGAATTGTTTCTTTAATTGATTAACTTTTTCCGTTTGAGCATTTCATTTCGTCTGTACATATTAAATGCCTTCGTTAAGACGAAACATTACGTCTGATCAAGTTGAATCAGTTTGAGAAAATTCAACAGACGTAAGGTTATTATTTAACTAATTTAAAGTTAAGCGTGCAGGGACAACTTAAAGGCAGCATTAAATGTATCTGTCATTTATTGAACTATTCTAGGACTTTGAAGAGCACGCGCTGGGAATTGCAGAAGTCAAATCAATCATTAAAAGGGCAATGACAGGGCCACGTCAAATCAAGGACGGTTTCAACTTCTTTCGTCTGATGAATTATAACCGTTTTTGTTTTTGATTATAAATACTCTCAAAGTTTACATTTTTACCTCTTACTACACTCTTACTATCTCTGAGTATTTTATTCACACATTCTTCTCTCTTTTCAAAATTAGAACAATGGCCGCCAAGAACATCTAAGCAACTGAAGCAACCTTCTTTGCGCAAGATCTCTTCTTGCCTAGCAAGTGGATTTCAAGGTCCACCATAGAAGGCATCTCTAACAGGGTATCAAAAATGTTAATACACAATGGCTGGATGGATTTCGCGGAGATGAGAGGTCCATGGTTGATGGAGGCTTACGCGGAGTTCTGGAGCGACGCAAAGGAGTTTGATGATGGTATTGTGGGTACCATTGACAACAAGGAGTATATTATCACAATAGACTCCATTGCTGAAGCTGGAAGCTGCAAAGCTGAAGGGCGCTTTTATTGCGCTGACTGGATGAAATTAGAATCTGAGGAGCATGTAGACAAAATTCTTTATGGGAAGGTTCGTGACCCCGAAGATCCCAAGTTTCTGAGATCTGGGAATCTCTATCCCACAGGCAGAGTTATCCACAACCTTCTCTACAACATCTTCACACACAGAACAGGCTCACGAGACAATGTGAGTACTCGTGATAGATTCTGCATCTACTATTGTCTGAGGAAAGCAAGGCTAAGTCTTCCTCACATTATTCTCGACCATTGGATAAATGCGTTGAAGAATAGGAATATTCGTAGGAAGAGCAGTATTCCCTACGCCACTCTCTTCTCCAAAATCATCTTAAACCAAGGTTTTGATACTACTGGTGTCGTGTGGCATGATGAAGGAAAGGAGGTCAAAGGAAGCACTTTTGCCAAGATGCATCTGAGCCCTAGCTTCCTCCATCACAATAGGAGTGAAGATGAAGTTATTCTTTCTCCTATCACCAAAGATCCTCCTCACAGAGCACGCACCAAACGCGCCAAAACCCAAACATAAGCCCAAACACCTATCCATCTTCCACCTGTGATCGTATCTAAAGTCCCTTTCGATGATGCTCAAGAAGAGCCTCTTAGAAAGAAGAAGAGGACTATCAGAATAAAACATGTTGCGTCTAAGACGCAGGAGAAGGAGATATCCCCTGATGAAGATGAAGGGGTTAAGAAAACATCTAAGGGTGTAACGTCTGTAAAGATTCTCACAGACGAAGAAAAGCAGAAGAAAGCAACTGAAGAGAAAGCAAAAGCTAGAGAAATTGCTTTTCAAAAGGCTGCCAAAGGCAATGAGAAAATGAATCAGAAGATTGTGTCTGTGATTGTTGGAGAAACAGACGAAGCAAGGCAACTAAAAGAGGCTAAGAGGGTCTCTATCTGCTTCAAGCTGAAAGAGAAAGAATCTTTCTTGAGAGCATTAAGGGCATTAGATCGTCTGAAGCTGCATCTGCTCCAGCAACTTCAGGGGGCATGAATAGTGAAGAAACTTCCCAGATCCAGAAAGACAATGCTCAGTTAGCAGAGGAATTGGAGACTATGCTTAATGAAGAAGCTTCAACTATGGAGAGTTCCGCACCTATACTCCAAGACGAACATAGGATAATTGTCTTTGATCCTATAGTTGCGTCTCCTCTCAACGTCGCTTGTGATCAGACGATACCGCTTGGCGTCGAAGAAATATCCTATCTATAGACGATGAAAATTCCGTCTGAAGTAATAATCATTGAAGATGCATGTTCTTCGTCTGATGAAGAGCATGTTATTATAAATAAGATGGATGCACAATGGGTGAGATCTCATGCTGAAGTTTTAAATCCAGAAGATCTTCCACCTAAGTACAAGACTGACTATTCGTCTCTTAACGAATTAGTCATGAGAAGATTTGCTGAGAGCTCTTGTGCTGAAAGACCAGTTAAGCCTGACTGGATTCTTGGAGATGAGCTTGAAGATATCTCCAATAAGGGTGAATCGTCTGACTCTGCTAAAAATGGTTACTCAGCAGATGATGAAGACTGCTTTATAAAGGACACTCCCTATATTGAGTTGAAGAATCCTTATCAGTACAGAGGTAAGAAAGGATTCCAACTTGGGAGGTTTGTCAACCCTATTATCTATCACAAACCCTTGATTCCAGTGGACTTCAAAGAAGATCTCATTTATACTCCTGAAGAGCAACGCGAATGGCTGAAGCGTCTGCCGTGGGAAAAACTGGCCTCCTTAGACATCAAGAGTTTAGAAGAAATAAACAAGTACAGGGATCATCTAGCTGAGTCGGTGATTGAAGGACCAGCTCTTGGCTATGAACCCCACATTCCCCTCAGAGAGAATGTCAAGTGGAAGGTTCGGCTTGAACCCAATGCCCCTGCATTTCACCATTGCAGGTTTGGAGATCCCAGCTCCACCATTTATGAGCCAAAAAAGTGTTGTCATTGGCATTTGGACGCCATTGATCGCTATGATCCTGTACCCTTCAAAATTCCAATGAACCAAACAGAGTATGTAGGTCTAGGACATACTCTTGGAATTGTTCTCCCTTGGACAAGACCACATTGTGCAGGTATTTGTCCACGATACTCCATCCTCCTCCATGAATATGAAGACCCCGAAGAGTTTGCTCATGCTCTTCCTGAAGATTGCAACACAACTTTCAGGCTGATGGCAAATGCGTATAGAAAGGAAGAAAAAGCTAGATTGGCTTCCTTCTATCACATTGAAAGGAGAGCAAAGAAGGAGTCGAGACACTATCCCTTCATGATGGGATCTCAATTTTCTTCTCTCGTTTCCAACGTCACCAAGTTCTTCATCGTCTTAAACCGAAAACGACGTTACTTGGTCAAGTTTTTGGCTAAAGGAAAGGAGAAGAATACTCCGTCTGTCCCCAAAACTTTCAAGTTTGCAAGGCACATCCCCAAGAGACTTGCGTCTGCTGCATACTCGCATCTCAAATCCATTCAAGCCAAAGCCTCAAGGCCTATCAATCCCAAAATTCAAAGGTTGATAGAAGATCATGAAGCTGCTTCTGCCTTTTGCTCTGGAACCTCATTTGATGAAGATTCCACGATCTGTGGCAAGGTGTTTCCTGGAGAAGCTTTCGCTTATACACATCCGTCTAAGGAACATCCAGATCTTGAGCTCTCTGTTCCCAACAGAGTGTTCACTTGTCAATGGAAGAGAGACTACACTGCATATCTCATACTTCCTCTTTTCACTCTACGACTGTTGAGGACTCCAACTATGTTCATTGAAGATAATGAATCTGTTACTATTGTTGAAGAGCCTCAAACGCCTCTTGTGGAGAATGATGACAACGTAGAGGTTACTGTGGTTGAAAGTGAAGTTGTGAACGCTGATGAGTATCATACTCTGAAGCGTAAGTATGATGCATTGGAGGAAAATTGCGAGCATCTGAAGAAGAAGAACAAAGAGCTTGAGGACAATCAAGCCTCTCTCACATCTGAGATGCAACAGCTGAGGGAGATCGTCATGGGGCTTGTCCAACAGAAGCCTAAACCTTCTTCTTGAAGCTTTTGATGATTCTCAGCCCAAGGGGGAGAATATCTTAAAGGAAGGAAAGGTGATGCTAAGCTAAGGGGGAGCCTTCGTCTGAGGGGAAGTTATCAGTCTGAGGGGGAATTAGCATAGAAGGGGAGTTTTTTTTTAATTTTTTTGTTCTTTATTAAGTTGTATAGCTTTATACATGTATTCTTAAAGTTTTTGTTTTCTGTATACATTGTAATACTATACATGGTTTACATCACATTGATGTAACGATTCTTATAAAGAGGTATTGTTTCAGAAAATATCGTCTTGATGTAAATCTGACTTGTGTTTAAATTGTTTAGCTAATCTTATCTTGTGCAGATGTTTCCTTGAAGAAAGTTATTAGTATGGTCTGTAATCATCAAAAAGGAGGAGATTGTTAGATCAAGATGATTAACATCTCTAAAGTTTTGATTAATACAAGTCAGACGGAACATCTACAGACGGAACATCAAGTCAGACGCAACGAGCACAGACGGAAGATGACTCCTCAAAATTGAAGTCATTCGTCTGTCTCAAGTAAAGTCATTAGACGATAGGCTAAGACGAAAACTCTTAAGACTGAAGAAGTTCATCGTCTGCCAAAAAAGTGAAGCAAAGTATGAGTCACTCACGCCAAGATGTCAAATCTTAAGAAGTACTCTTTAGAAGTATCCAAGATCAGTATGGGGATTCACGCCTACATATGCAACTCGAAAAGGTCTTCACCTTTTTCTATCAAATCTCTGTACAAGTCAAAAAAAGTACTATGCACGCTATCTATATCCGCTCCACACGCCATCAATCAATTAAGTGCTCTCTGACACCTTTTTGGACTTTGCTTGGAAAACGATCAACGGCTTTCTTCTGTGTCTAACGGATATCTGAAGATTTTGTCTATTTAAAGACTTCGTTTCTTCAAAGTTCAGTTGGCGAACACGCTTCAATATTCTATTTCATTGTGAATTCACTCTCTGTTACTTTTGCTCTTCATTTGTAAAACCCTCTCTACGAAGAGGAAACTCTCTTTTTATAGTCTCTTTCAAATCCACTTGTGTGGTGTTTTAGCCTGAGAAGGCTGGTTATTCAAAGAATACTGTTGTTGTTTAGCCTGAGGAGGCTGGTTATTCAAAGAATACCTTTATTGTTTACCCTGCGAAGGCTGTGTTCAAAGAATATCGTTTTATAGCCAGAAGTGGCTGGGGGCAAATAATACTTGTAACCCTTTCACGGTTTGTAGTGAAAACTCAGTTGTTACTGGGTAACTGGACGTAGTCTTGCATAGACGAACCAGTATAAAAATACTTGTGTATTTGTGTTATTAAGTATTTGACTAACGGGGATAATTAAACCATAACGTCTGTTTATTAAAATCAACCTTTGAAGATTAAGATTGTTTCGTCTGAACATATTTAAACACACAGACGAAAGAAATTTTTTAAGTAACACAATTCAACCCCCCTTCTTGTGTTTTATCTTTTACATTAAGTTTTCACTACAAACCGTGAAAATGTTATAAGTATTCTTTGCACCCAGTCACTTCTGGCTATATCGATATTCTTTGATCTCAACCTTCTTAGGCAATATAAAAGGGTATCGTTTGGAACACAGTCTCCTCAAGCTAATATAAAGGTATTCTTTGAAAACTCGGCCTCCTCAGGCTAGGGCACCACAATAGTGGTTTTTGAAAGGATTTTTAAACAAAGATTTTATCCTCCTTGCAGAGAGGTGTTTACAATGAAGATCAGAAGCTAAAGAGTTTTAAGAGCTTAAGAGTGAAATTCAGAATGAGAGTTTTTCAAGCGTAATTTCGCCAACTTGAGCTAATGGAGGTGAAGTCCTTTTATAGCTGAAATCCTCGAAGTAGTGTTATTACTGAAACACTTGACCATTGTCCTTTGTCCATGCGTACTTCAGAGTTGATTGACAGATTGATCAGAATCATTAAATGATTGTGCAGCGGAGTCAACGCATGTTCAGTCTTTTTCTGACTTGTTCAGAGATATCCTCATGTTAAGTCAGAATGTCTTAGCATCTTAATTTTGATAATTACAAGACAGACAGAAACATCTACAGACGCGGAGGGAACAATGATCAGACGGATCATTACTCGCATAAGACGAAAGATGCACCCTCAAAACATTAAAAGTTCCAGACGCAAAGTTCAAGTCGTCATATCCCAAGCTTCTACTATCAGACGAAGAACTTTAAAGATCAGACGGGAAAGCGCGTCTCAACTTCAGGTCATGTGCTCAAGAGTGAAGATTTGAAGACTAAGGTTGAAGACGAAGGATGAAGACAGACGAAGGATGAAGACAGACGAATGAATTTAACACTCAACACATTATAATTATTCATTCGTCTACTCCTTTTTAAAGTTCAAGACTCTAAGTAACTCGTGCATACATACTTATTCAACCGTTACTCAGAATGTTCTAAAGGTGGAAAGGGATTTCAAAATAAATCTTTGTAACATGAAAAACAGTTGTACGTTTTGGTGAAATCTCTGAGCGAATCAAGTCAAAGGCAGATCTCACGCTGACAACCGCTGATTTTCCATTAAATATTCTAATTGCTCGCTCTGCCAGATATGAAAGTACCCAAGACAAGGACTAACGTTAACTTCTACAGTCTAACGGTTACTTCACACAACCATCTACAAAAGGAGTTCATCTCTGCGAGCTCAAGTTGGCGAACTACTCTGATCAAGAATATATTCATACTCGCTCAAGCTCTAAAGAAAACAAGTTTGGTCGCCACAAACTTATAATAGAATTCACATTGTAA
Organism: Hylodesmum podocarpum; assembly: GCA_026586105.1. Taxonomy (NCBI): domain Eukaryota; kingdom Viridiplantae; phylum Streptophyta; class Magnoliopsida; order Fabales; family Fabaceae; genus Hylodesmum; species Hylodesmum podocarpum. The sequence goes on along the minus strand of JALJEV010000426.1, from coordinate 68,742 downwards.
AATTCATCTCTGCGTAGAGGATATTTTCTATTTGAACTTATTGTAAGCACTGTTGTGGTGATATTGTAGCCTGAGGAGGCTAAGTGTTTAAAGAATACCTTGCATCAAGCCTACGAAGGCTGGTAGTCCAAAGAATACCGTGAGTCTAACCTGAGGAGACTGAAGTCCAAATAATACCTTTGTTAGCCTGAGGAGGCTAAGTGTTGAAAGAATATCTTGGTTAGTCTGAGGAGGCTGTGTTCAAAAAATACTTGGGTTTAGCTTGTGGAGACTGGGGACAAAGAATACCACTTTAGCCTAAGAAGGCTGTATTCAAAGAATATCTGTATTGTTAGTCAAGACTAGCTGGGTTCAAAGAATACTCTTAGTGGAACCTCAGCAAGTTGTTGAGTAACTGGACGTAGTCTTTTATAAGACGAACTAGTATAAAAATATTATTGCATTAATTATTTTTAACGCTTACTAAACAGGGGGTAATAACTTAAACAACAGATTTAATTAAAAGCAATCTTTGAAGAATAATCTTAAGTTTGCGTCTGATCAAAATTATTTTATACAGACACAAAAACGCATCGTCTGAAAGAATTTTTATTGAAAAACACAATTCAACCCCCCTTCTTGTGTATTTATAAATTGAAAAATGTTTTCAGAATTTGTAACCTCTCAAGATCCTACCATTTGCATGATTCTTAAGTTTCATTCAATATTGAATCTTAAGTTTTGTTCATTACTAATTCTTTGTTTTCCTTTTTCATTGAAGATTATCATTACCTTATTTTCTTTTCCATTTCTTTGTTTCTCCGAACGAAATGTGATTTTCATATCCTTATTTTTCCTTCATTTGGTCGGATATGTTTCCTTCTCTACTGCTATGCGATCCACACCCACTCACACTAAACAATGAAGGACAATGGAGAAGAAAGATTATACCTTCGATGTGTCAATGACAAGGTATTCCAATGACATTGTCAATAATAGGGAAGAAAGGTTTGGAAAATAAAGGTACGGGTGGTATTAAAAACACAAAGGTTTTGCAACAGTTGAAAATGTGATATTTTAATTTTGTCCTTCGATGTCACCATACACCATATAAAATATTTTAAGTTGATCCCTAAGCGTTATGTTAAATCTAAACATTCACTTAACTTTAGTACTTCTTATGGTTGCACACACTTCACAATAAACTTTAATTTAATCTTCCATGTTTGAACATGTTGTTGTGTCATTGTCAATTTAGTTTTTCGGCACATCGCATTTCTATTCTTCCACGTGCATGATTAGGTATCATATACCAACCTCGTTACGAAATGCTTGAATTTTGTAGGATTGTTTTCTTGAATGATTTGGATAAGATCACATATCTAACATTGGTGATCACAACAACAATGAGCATTTGAATCTCACTTTTGTGAGTCGAACCTTAGAAAAATTTATGGAAAGTTTCCAAGACATCCACCCCAATTAAATGAATTGGGCAACAATAGGTATATTAAACCTACCACCTCCACAATGTTGAATTTATAAGGAATAGAAAGTTGTTACCCAAACTCTTAGCCAAGTGATGAATTTGTGGGAGGGGACCATCTAATTTTTTAATTTGGGGGAAGGATATTGACGTCACTCAGGAAAGAGATTAGGATGTGAGTGATAAGTCATGATTTTGATCACCACAACCAAAGATTGATAAGATCAGTTTTAGTTTTTTTCTTTAGAACAAAAAAAAAAAAACTCTCCTACTAGAGAAAAACTCACATTTTATTCAAATTCAACTTGTCTCTTACAATACAAAAATATCTATTTATAAGTTGAGTAGAATAATGACACATTAAATTCAGCCTAAAAATATACACGAAAATTAAAAACTCGTTAAAGTCATATCAAACACTGCCTAGAAATATGCACGAAAATTAAAAACGTATTAAAGACACGTTAAATACAATCTAAAAATCTTCACAAGAAAATAGTGAATTAAGCCTCCCAATTCATATCACCAAGGAACCCAACAACAAGTATATTAAACTTGTCACATTTGAATTTCACGAAGATTCTAAGAGCCTAAGCCAAGACGTCACTAGGGAACACTCTAATAGATAAGTTTGTTAAGTGTTGCAAAAGAAATTACAAGAACCCTAGTTAAAAAAAAAACTAAGGAATAATCCTCAGAGAATTTTTTTTATTGTCATTATCCATTCGAACTTCGTTAGCAAACAAACATCTCTGCAAGGACCAACATGAATAATAGAAGTGACTTTCAAACAATAAAAATTCATTTTTAATCTTTTAGACCTTAAGTTTATTTGAGCTGAATTGTTTAATAAGCCCATTAGTTATTTAAAAATATTCATATGTCTTTCTTAAACTATATAATAAAAAATTTCCCCTCCTTACCAATGTTCAATAAGAAATTAAAAAGAAAATTTATAACAAAAAAATATAGTACTTATTAAGTCAAGATGATTTAGCATCTTAGTTTTTGATAATTATAGAACAGTCTATTGTACTAGCGGAAGAAAGAAGCGGTGAAGAATGATCGATCGATGGACAGATCAAGAGGCATCGATCGATGGACAGATCAAGACACATCGATCGATGGGCGATCAAGAGGCATCGATCAATGGGCAGATCAAAAGGCATCGATGATGATCGATCAAGAAGCATCGATCGATGGGCAGATCAAGAAGCATCAAAATACAAACAGAAGAATAATCAGACTGATCATTAATGAGCATAGTCAAGATGCACCCTCAAGCACAGACGCACAAGATGAAGTGTTCAAGTCATCAAGCCTCAAAGCAACTACATCAGATGAAGAAGCTTCATTGTTCAAGACAGAGAGCTCATCTCAACTTCAAGTCAAGTGCTCAAGAAGGAAAAGTTTGAAGACTGAAGTTGAAGACGAAGGAAGGAGACAGACGAATGAATTCAACACACAACTCATTTATTTGTTCATTCGTCTACCTCGTTTAATGAAGTTCAGACGGAGTAACTCACGCCTCAATTCAAATCTTACCGTTACTCAAGAAGCTTCCAATGATAGAATAGAGATCTGTGAAAAACCTCTGCAACACAAAAATCAACCATGCTTTTTATTGATCTCTGTCACACGTTTGAAGACCCCAAGACAAAGGACTAACTTTCAAATCTTCAGGCTAACGGATATTTCACAGAGCTCTCTATAAAAGGACTTCATTACTTCAAGAGAAGGCTGGCGAACTGCGCAATAAAGAAATCATATTCAAGCTTCAAGCTCTCAAGCAAAGTTCACTCACCCTGAACTTAGAATAGAACTGATTGTAAAACCTCTCTCTACGTAGAGGATAAACTTATTCTTTCATCTTCCTAAATCCACTGTTGCGGTGCTCTTAGTCTGAGGAGACTGTGTTTCAAAGAATACCTTTGTCTTAGCCTGAGAAGGCTGTGTTTCAAAGAATACCTTTGTATTAGCCTGTGGAGGCTGTATTCAAAGAATACCTTGTTTAGCCTGCAGAGGCTAGGTTCAAAAAATACTAATTTAGCCTGAGAAGGCTGTGCCCAAATAATATATGTATTTAGCCAGGAGTGGCTGGGTTCAAAGAATACTCTTAGTGGAACCTCAATGTTGCCGGGAACTGGATGTAGTCTTGATTAGACAAACCAGTATAAAAATATCGTTGTCTTCTCTATTGTTTTATTTGTTAACTAACTGGGGGATAATAACTTGAACGGTCTGATAATAAAATCAATCTTAAGAAGAAAACAATCTTGCGTCTGCTCAAACTTTGAAAACAACATACGCAAACGTATCATCTTAAAGAAAAAGTTTCTAAACAGTCTACACAATTCAACTCCCCTTCTTATGTGTTTTTGGCTTTTACAGTACTGTAGTATTTCTACACGTATAATTTAAATCACACAAATTTTTACTTAAAGCAGAAAAGAAATTTAAAAGAATTAAAAAAATCTATTTAAAAATAAAAGATAAATTCCATCATATATGAGATTCAATCTTGATGAAAGCAATACAAAATTGGTATGTTTTTTTTTTTTTTTTTTTAAGATATTCAAACAAAAACATACACACATAAGTTAAACGGGTGCAGATTTTATCTCCCATATATTTTGGGCTTAATGAGAATGGTCCAACTTAATGTCTTTCAATTGATGATTATGGTGGGCTTAATGTTGTCATATCGTTGTGCTTCATTCATTCTCTTTCTTTCTTTTTATATTTTTTTGTTTGAACAGTTAAAAATGTTTGGACTGTTGATAATCTGTGGCCATGGTCTATTTTATTGGGCCTTCATGTCTAGGTTTTCTGTTAATTCTATCACGTTATTTACTATCTGTAATCGTATTTCGAAAATTAATTTCTAAACTTACTTTTAACATACTCGACACTAATTTTCAATTTTAAAAAGAAAAAGGAAGAAGGGCAAGAAGAAAATTATTAAAATTAATAGTTAGTAACAGTTTTGGATTCAATTTCAGTTTAGTTATTGTGAGAATCTCATAATTTTAGGATTTGGCAATTCTATGTTTTTCATTTTCCTATAAATATTTTCATAAAAAGGAAATAAATATGAATTGTAGTTATAGTGATACTTAATTCGGGATACACGTCTTTGTTTGAAAAACACATGAGACATGATGACATAGTAATCCTTAACATATTTTTTTTTGTTTTCTACAAATATTTTCATTAAAAAAATAAAAATGAAATGATAATCATTTTGGGTTCAGTTGTTTCCTTTTTTTAGTTATTTCGAGAAATTTGTGTGTTTTAATGAATATCTATGACATGATAATTTGGTAAACTTAAGTTTTTTTTATTGCTAGAAGCATTTTTATTAAATGAAATAATGTGAATGACTTAATCACTTCATTCTAAATGATCTTTTTTATTGTTTATTTTTTTATGAGACCACGGGGAGTTGACTTACAGGTTAACTCACATAATTTTTAAGAAATTTAAAAAGTATAAAAATACTGGGAAAATATAAAAAGATGAAAAACAAAATAAAAAAAGCTAAAAATCATACTAATTAATAAAAAAAATAAAAGAGTAAGAAAAAAGTAAAAAAAATTTAAAACCAAAAAATGGAAAAATAAATTTAAGTTTTTCTTAAAAAATAAAAACAAGTTAATTGAGATGAGTTAACTCATATTACTCGTATTAAGGTTTTTTCGCTTAAAAATAACTCATATATAAACATTGAGCTAAACATATTATAACAAAATGTTTAAAAAAGATATTACTTATTTTTAAAGCGTAAAATATTAAAAAAAAAAAGAAGTGATTTTTTTATAAAATTTAATATCCACAAATATTCTCGATCCTTCCTGCCTTCACACACAAACACTTGTGCACATGCATTGGGATAGGATGATTTGATACAAATTAGTGCCAAACTTCTATAGACATTTGAATAGACTTTAGTTACAAGAATGTCCAATCAACATTATTATAGATCTTCTCTACGTCAATTATAAAGGCCGTGTCTTTTTGGTTTCCTCTTGGACTCATGCATGATATGGACAAGACCTCGTAGAATTGTTACATTATCAGATGTGCCTCTATCATTCAAAAAACTACTTTAGAAAGGTCGATGATGTAATTAACAATGAACTTGGTGATGATTTGTGATTAATTAGTCAGTAGTCCTTATAAAATTACTTGGGGAAACCTACCAACTTTAGAATTTAAGTTAGAATGTCAGGGAAAAAAACAATCTTTAAAAAAAAATGTTGGAGGGCCAACTCACTCTAATACGTAATCATTTAATTAATTATTTATAAAATTTAAAGAAAGAAGAAAAAAAAAAGTTAATAAAAAAAATATATATACACATAAGTCTTAAATTAATTGATTGATTAATTACTGAATATTTCTAACCACATGCATTTATCCATGTGGATATTATCAGCAATTAAATGCTATTATTGCATGAAGAATATCCCATCAAAATCATTAAGTCTTGGAGCATGGCTTCATAGTTCAAAGCTCTGGACACCCCATCCTTGGTGTACCGGGCTGGGGAGAGCCACCGAGCTCCTCCCAACAATGCCGGGCTCTCCCCACTGACCGGCTAAGTTGGACGAATATGGACAATTGACATGAACCCAACAATATTACCTTTCCCTGATATTATGGGATATGTCTATTTATTATCGTAATTTACGGACCTAACATAATCATAAGATTACCCCCATAATGCTTATAAAAGGGGACATTAAATTAACAGAAAGAGGATTCAATCACACATATACATAGAAAACTCATACTCCTACAAGAAGGGAACCCACCCTTCCGTCACCTAAATTTTAGAGGGCCGAGTAGAACTCAAGTAGAGCTCGGACACCCCAAAAATTCTGGTAAGAACATTTGGCGCCCACCGTGGGGCGAGATAATCCCTTATCCCACCACCATAATTTCATTCTCAACCTGTTCTTACCAGAATTTTGGGGTGTCCGAGCTCAGCTCGGCCCTCAGAAATTCAGGTGACGGAGGGGTTGGTTCCCTCGTTGTAGGTGTGTATTATCTGAGATATCATGTCCTTCATTGTTGAATCCTTTTATAGGAATTATTAATTTAGGTTCAATTATTAATTTAGGTCCGCAAATCCCGGTAATAACTAGACATATCTGTTGGACTTGAAGCTTGAAGAATGCAGTTTGTGTCTCTCTTATGTGTTTTGGTTTTGATGAATGTATTTTCGGTTTTCCATAGATGAATGTAACTAGGATATAACTATGTATTGTGTGTTGAATTCTTTGTTTAAAACCCCAGAGATGTGCATAACTTGTGTATGATTGAACATGTGAAGAATGATTGATTTCCATTTGAGAAAAACAGTTTGAAAACCTTGAAATCCATTTTTCATCGATGTAATCGATTACGACCCTGGTGTAATCGATTACATTGATCATGCTCTCTGTGTAATCGATTACATGGATGATGTAATCGATTACATCTTGAGAAATCTCTGGTGTAATCGATTACATCCCCTATGTAATCGATTACATGGTTTGAAAATTACCTATTTTGGGTTTCCCTCTTCAATGTAATCGATTACATGCTCGTGGTAATCGATTACATGCCTGGAAAAATCAAATTGGAGGGTTCTAACGGCTAGAGTAATCGATTACATGCATTTTGGATCAATTACATGGACCGTTATAGCTCAGATTTGCACGTTTCCTCCCTCCAAAATTGATTCTATAAGTATATCCTTGATGAAGCATATGAGATGGCTGAAAACCTAACTTCTTGAATCCACTCCTACACTTTCATATGCTCTAAACTTAGAGTTCATCAAGGTTTTCAAAGACAAGGGGAAACTTGATCCATATCCTTGTTGGGTGAATTTCATAAAGCTTGTTTGTGATCAGATTCCGCACTTAAGGTGTATTCTTTACTGATCTTTTGTATTTCCAATTTTGGGTTGTTGCTCTAGGAGAGAGGTCTCTCTAGATAGAGCATTGTATTTGAGAAGTGATTCTCAAAGTTTGATCTTGGAGGTGCCAAGGTCTTGGAAGTTCTGTTCTTCAGGTTGAAGAACAGTTTTGGGTGTTTTGATTTCTGTTTGTATTGCTTGTTGCAGAGTGAATGTAAAAGGATACGAAAGAAATCATTTGATAGTGGAAAGCCAATCGCAACAGTTGTTGGGTTGGGACTGGACGTAGGCAGTTGGTCGAACCAGTATACATCGCTGTGCACTCATTCTCTTCCTTACTCTCTTTACAGTTTTTCACTATATTGATATTGATTATATTTTGTTCTGTTTTGGGAAACTGTATTGATAATCAACTCATTAATTGGTTTAGAAATAGAATCAGTAATTGAACTTGTATTTGAATCTGAAATTGAAAGGTAATTGATAGGAAATCAAGATTAGCATACTGTTGAATTAAAAGGGAATTAGAAACACGAAAATTTGGGGTAAAGTTTAACAAGAATCTATTCACCCCCCTCTAGATTCATACATAGGGACCAACAATATCCCATAATATCGGGGAAATGTACTGTTGGTGGGTCCATGTCAATTGTCCATATTTGTCCAATCTTGGCCAGCTAGTGGGGTGAGCCCGGCATTACTGGGAGGAGCTCGGTGGCTCACCCCAGCCCGGTACATCAGCCCCCCGAGCTCAGGCCAAGCATTAGGTTGGTCATGAGTTAAGTCCGAAGCTCGGTCATCCGAGATCTAGTAGCTCAGGCTCTTCCGTGACTGTTGGTATTAATGTTAATGGGCTCTGAACGTGGGAAGTGGAGGCCGCCAGGCTGAGGTCAGACAAGGAAAAGTCATAGCAGGAGCTCATTGCCGCCCAAGCCGCCAAGAAGGTGCTCGTGCAAGAGCTCGTTGCTAGTAAGGCCATCCAAGAGGAGTTGGAAGGCAAAACGGCCTCAGTCGGGGACTGAGCCACGAGGTCCGAGGTGAAGGTCCTTCACCGACGGAGCGACGAGGGACCCTGTGAGAGAAGCTGGGATCGTTGAGGAGAAGCTCGGGCCGCCGAGAAGACCATAGAGCATCAGAATGCTACCATGGACGAGCTTGAGGAGGCCATGGTGACGACCTTCTGACAGGCTTTGACAGTGCGGTTCAGCAAACATGCTTTATGGCTCCGACCCTAAATGCTGAGTCCTTGGACTATATCAAGGATGTCGTGAATAGGGAGTGGGTGGACCGCCCCTATCTGAGCTTTGTCTTCATGTATTTTGAATTTCTTTTAGTATGGCCTGCCTTTAAGGTCGGTCTTGAGTTGTAACTATGGTCTTCGGGCCACACACTTTTTATATCTTCAATGTCATTTCTTCATGTTATATTATCGTTTTATCTTCATGTCGTGCTCTTCTATTTAGACGCTACCGCTTTGTCTTATACTTGTTTCATCTGGATGTTCACTTATGCTTTGGGTATCCGGCCGAGCTCGAGGAATGCGAGCCGAGCTCGGACCACTGGTCGACCTCGAGGGACTCGGTGAGCTCAGGTCATCCGCCCGAGCTCGAGGGACGCAGCCCTAGCTCGAACCCGGCCGACCTCAGGGACTCGGGCCGAGCTCAAGGTCATCCGCGAGCTCCGAGGCTCATGGCCGACCTCGAGGACTCTCGGCCGAGCTCGAGGGCTCTTGGCCGAGCTCGAGGCTTATGGCCGACCTCCGAGGACTCTCGGCCGACTATGAGAGCTCGTGGCCGACCTCGAGGCTCATGGCCGAGCTCGAGGACTCTCGGCCGAGCTCGAGGACTCGGGCCGACCTCGAGGCTCGTGGCCGAGCTCCGGGGACTCGGGCCAACCTATGAGGCTCGTGGGCCGAGCTCGAGGCTCTCGGCCGAGCTCTTGGGATCTTGGCCGACCTCGAGGACTCGAGCCGACCTCTCGAAGACTCTCGGCCGAGCTCGAGGGCTCTTGGCCGAGCTCCGAGCCTCATGGCCGAGCTCGAGGCTCATGGCCGACCTCCGAGGACTCTCGGCCGAGCTCGGGGACTCGGCCGACCTCTGCTCGAGGCTCGTGGCCGAGCTCGAGGGACTCAAGCAAACCTCTGAGGCTCGTGGCTGAGCTCTGAGGCTCTCGGCCGAGCTCTTAGGGATCTTGGCCGACCCCTGAGGGACTCAGGCCGACCGCTGAAGACTCTCGGCCGAGCTCTGAGGTACTCAGGCCGACCTCTTTGGCTCGTGGCCGAGCTCTGAGGCTCATGGCCGAGCTCTGAGGCTCATGGCCGACCTCTGAGGACTCTCGGCCAACCTATGAGGGCTCATGGCCGACCTCTGAGGCTCATGACCGAGCTCTGAGGACTCTCGGCCGTGCTCTGAGGGACTCAGGCCGACCTCTGAGGCTCGTGGCCGAGCTATGAGGCTCTCGACCGAGCTCTTAGGGATCTTGGCCGACCTCTGAGGGACTCAGGCCAACCTCTGAAGACTCTCGGCCGAGCTCTGAGGTACTCAAGCCGACCTCTGAGGCTCGTGGCCGAGCTCTGAGGCTCATGGCCGAGCTCTGAGGCTCATGGCCGACCTCTGAGGCTCATGGCCGACCTCTGAGGACTCTCGGCCGACCTATGAGGGCTCATGGCCGACCTCTGAGGCTCATGGCCGAGCTCTGAGGACTCTCGGCCGTGCTCTGAGGGACTCAGGGCGACCTCTGAGGCTCGTGGCCGAGCTATGAGATAACTTGAAAAGGGACGCGATGTCTCCTTTAGCTCGATAGCCGCCAAGCACGGAAATGACTTGTAAAGGGACGTGATGTCTCCTTTAGCTCGGTAGCCGCCGAGCACGGAATTAACTGGTAAAGGGACTGGTCGTCTCCTTTAACTCGGTAACCGCCGAGCACGGAATTAACTGGTAAAGGGACTGATCGTCTCCTTTAGCTCGGTTGTCGCGAAACACGACTAACTTGGTAAAGGGACTGGTCGTCTCCTTTAACTCGGTAGCCGCCGAGCACGGAATTAACTGGTGAAGGGACTGGTCGTCTCCTTTAGCTCGGTAGCCGCCGAGCACGAAATTAACTGGTAAAGGGACTGGTCGTCTCCTTTAACTCGGTAGCCGCCGAGCACGGAAATGACTTGTAAAGGGACGTGATGTCTCCTTTAGCTCGGCAGCCGCCGAGTACGATATAAACACAAGTGATGATAGAAATTCTTCTTTATTTATTGAATACTAGTGTGGTGCCTCGTTAAAACCAATCGATTGCAACATGGCCTCCGCATCTTATTTGAGTCGGCGTGGAATTATCCAATTGAAATATTAATGTGATTACAAAATTTCGATTGAAATGTCAGTTCAATTTGTAAAATGACGTAGGCATGCGAATTGAATCATCGTCACCTCAGTAATGGACTCGGCACAGTATTTACTTTAAGTGAAAAATTAGCCTCGGCATGGGGCTTGGTGTCGGTGTTATGCAAATTGGCAAATAGCAATTGCAGGTGGCCTCGATGAAGTGGGCATCAGCTCGTGCGATTAATTCAATTGAAATGTATTTTCCAATCAAAATATTAATATAATTGCACAATTTCAAATGAAATGTTAATGCAATTGTATAATGGCATCGACATGTGAATTGGAGTCGGCATGGACTTTTGTAATTGAAAGAATTGATATCGGTTTGTGAATTGGGGTCGGCTGAATCAGTGCAATTAAAGAATTGGCATCGGTGTGGATGATGCTGAAACCGACTTTACCCTTTGATGATGCCGAACCGACTTGAGTATTTTGAACATGTGAGTGTAGGGTGATTCTGCCGAGTACATCAGCCTCAGCCCGGAAAGGATGATTATGCCGAGCTCATCCCAATCCCGACCCGTATGAGCACGAGGGTGATTCTATCATCGTCCCGAAATAAACCTAGTTGCCCATGCTATCCTAGCCGACCTCGTAAACCATTGATGCAATTGAAAATGTTATTTCAATTAAGGAAAATTGGTACAGACGGCGTTAACGGCATCTCTCTAAAACAGTTCACGTCTGGCTCCGTCGTTCTCTCTTTTTTAACCGCAACCTTTACTTCCTCCACCATAGCCTCTTCCTCCTCGCGCCGGCGCTTCTTCTCGCCTTCGACGTCGGCGGAAGCTGTGGCCGCAGAGCAAACTTCGAGGGGGAAGTTGAGGATGGCTTTGGAATCGCAGAGTTTGAAGGCTGCATGGTCGCAGGCCTTGGCGGCATCGATGGCAATGTCGAAAGTTCCGAGCCACACTCTGGACCCTCGCTTGTTGGGGTCGCGGATCTCGGCGGCGAATTTTCACCACAGCCTTTGCCGGACTCCACGGTAGTGTTTTTTCTCCGATTGATTTTCCAGCGGCGCAGGCACTTCCGGGTTGGGATTGTGGGACCCGAACCGTATCCACTCGGTCTTGTTGGGGAGAGAGATTTGTAGAGAGGATTTGCAGACATCGAAATCGAGCACCGCGTCAGCTTGCAACACCTTAGAGGGAGAAGCGGCAAGGATAGAAGAAGGATCGGGATCGCCGAGTCGGAGAAAGACGGTGGAGGCATTGGCCGTTCGAGTCCCAAAAGTAGAGACGAGAGGCCCGGTCCCAAGCAAGGAGGTTTTGAGAAGCGGCGGCGGTGGCGCCACCGCGTGCAGCTGTGAAGAGAGGGTGTTTGGTGAGTGGGAGCCATTCGAGTTCCTCTTTGGGAGTTTGAGAAGGGCTTGGGCATGGGTCCAAGATCGGTTCAAACGTAATGCTCATGGTTATTGGTTCAGCTTCTTTCTTCTTCCTTCGCGTTTCGCCTTAGCTTAGTTCGAAAGAACCCTCACTACTCTTCTTTTCGGAGGCCTCCGCAACGCAGCATCTATACGTGATTGTATAAAGTCCACCACGGCGGGATCCATAGTAGCGTTAAAGTGGTTGCGCGTACAAACCATCTAGATCTGGATCTGAGAGAATTTAGGTGAATCTGATAGAATTTAGATGCGATCTTAGGAATTTTAGAGGTTGAGTATGGGATTGTGGTGGCGGGATTAAGAATTATCTCACCCCACGGTGGGCGCCAAATGTTCTTACCAGAATTTTGGGGTGTCCGAGCTCAGCTCGGCCCTCAGAAATTCAGGTGACGGAGGGGTTGGTTCCCTCGTTGTAGGTGTGTATTATCTGAGATATCATGTCCTTCATTGTTGAATCCTTTTATAGGAATTATTAATTTAGGTTCAATTATTAATTTAGGTCCGCAAATCCCGGTAATAACTAGACATATCCCATAATATCGGGAAATGTACTTGTTGGTGGGTCCATGTCAATTGTCCATATTTGTCCAATCTTGGCCGGCTAGTGGGGTGAGCCCGGCATTACTGGGAGGAGCGCGGTGGCTCACCCCAGCCCGGTACACAACCTTTAAGAATCTTCAGATTGCACATAAAGTTCTTTTAGACTTGATCAAGATGGTTTATACACGCAATCATTCTAACGCCACGGTGGATCCCGCCGTGGCAGAGCTTATACAGTCAAGTATAGATGCTGCCTTGGAGGAGGCACAAGAAAGAATGGAGGTTCGCGTGGAGGCTTTGCGTGTCCATAACCAAGAGACTGAAAGGGTTCTACAGAATACACAGGCAAGCTTAGCCGTTCTTCAACAGCAACGAGAGGCGGATCTCTTGAGTTACAAGCTTGGCGACAAGGAAAGAATCGGAGGCAACGGCGAGCCCCTCTTGGTCCTAGTCGAAGAGGAACCGGGACGGAGAGAGGAGTCCGGGATCTAAGTCACGCACGGGTCCAAGTCGATCCCGAAATGCTTGAGGAAAATAGACATGAAGGTTCAAAGAACGTTGATTGCAGATTCCGGCATTCGAGTTGGGCCGAACATATCCCCGGCTAATGCTCATGGAAGAGCTCGGCTAGGTGTCTCACCCGGCGCGCCCACGAATTTTGGGAGTTCGGCCGGACATGATCCCTATGGACGAACTCAGCCATTCACAGATCTAGGTCCCCCTCGTGCACCAGGATGGGGTAATGTATGGAATCTCCATCCATTCATCCCGCTATTCTATCTGCCGGGTCCCCGAGTCCCGGAGGTGGCCATCTCAGATAAGTATGAGGGGACCACGTGACCCGTAACTCATGTACGGCTTTCCTCACCCAAGCTTCTATGACAGTAGAGGATGATTATGTGCTTTGTCGGATGTTTCCATCTACTCTGAAGGGGACAGCACTAGATTGGTACTTCTCACTCCCTCCTCTATCAATAGACTCATTTGATTCTCTGTACCATCATTTCCAAGCTCGTTTTGCTGATGCCAAGCCGACACCGACTACATCGTTGTCACTCCATCATTTTGTGCAAGGAGAAAAGGAATCCCTAAGGGACTATATGTCTCGCTTCGCCTTGGCATGTCGGAATATCCCCGACCTTCATCCCGCTGTAGCATTACATTCCATACAGGCCGGGCTCAATCCCGGTCCCTTCTCGGACTCTCTTTTTGCTGAACCACCGATTGACATGAACGACCTTCGTTCCCGAGCCGCCCGATTCATGAGTATAGAGGAAAATTCGGCTGCTAAACGCAGAGCTCGAGAGCAGGGTCTCCCACCCAAACAAAAGGAGTCCTCTTCTTCTTCTCGTCGGCCAGAGTCAAGGAAGGAACGACGTGCCAATACGTTCACCTCATACACCCCTTTGAATGCGTCTCGAGAAAGAATCTTTAGGGAAGCCTGCACACTTGAACTGGTCCAACGCCCTAAGGCTTCGCAGTCTCCCACCAACGCTGATCCGACCAAGCAGTGTGCCTATCACCAAAACACAGGGCACACCACAGAAGATTGTCGTCAAGTGCGAGACTTGATAGAACGACTTGTAAGGTCAGGAGAGTTAAGGAGGTTCGTTCAAGAGGAGCAGAAGCACCCAGAAAAGTATGCTGGGCCGAGTTACAAGACAAGACCCCGAGACTCAGAGCGTGATCCCCGGGATGGCCAGAATAAGCGTAGAAACAGAGGTTGGGGTAGAGAAGCCGACCAAAATTCGGATAAGGTGAAGGGGACCATCAATACAATTGCTGGAGGATTTGTAGGGGGAGGAGCGACGTCATCATCCCGGAAAAGATACGCGAGAAGCGTTAATCATATAGGGACTCCCAAGAAAAGAATGTTGCCCCCCATCACTTTCTCTGACGCCGATTTCAGCATAGATGACCCCGACCAAACTGATCCCATGGTCATCTCGTGTACCATAGCCAACTGGCGGGTGCGCAAAGTGTTGATAGATCAGTGCGCTGCCGATGTGCTATATTGGTCGGTGTTCAAACAAATCGAGATTCCCGAGTCCATGATCGGCCATACCCCGAGCCCCTACTCGATTTGCGGAGAACGGTCCACTCCCGTGGATACATTGACCTTCTTACCACATTTGGTGGAAGTGATGCCTATAAAACGGTGGAGGTAAGATATATATTGATTGACGCCGATACCTCCTATAACGTCATCATTGGAAGGAGAACCCTGAATCAGCTGGGTGCCATTGTGTCCACCCCTCACATGGCCATGAAGTTCCCTGATGACAAGGGAAAGATAGTCACTATCAAGGCCGACCCGAAGACAGCTCGAGTATGCTACACTCGCAGTTTAAAGGTCGCACCTTATTCTATCAAGAAAGAAGAAAGAAGACCGACTTCAAACATATGCTCTGTCCACAGCAGTACCGATGAACTGTTGGATATGGATCCTAGGGCCGAGTTTGAAGAGGAGCGCCCCTCTTTCGCCGAGCCATTGGCAACATTACAACTCGGCAAAGAGACCGGTCAGGTAACTAAGGTCGGCACTTCTATGCCGACCTCTTCTCTCCAGAACGTGATAACCACCTTGCATGAAAATGCCGATCTCTTTGCGTGGAAGCCGGCCGACATGCTAGGTATTGACCCAAACTTGATGTGTCATAAGCTGTCATTGCTTCCCCATGCTCGGCCTATAGCACAACGAAAAAGAAAGCTAGGCGAGGAGCGCCGCCTAGTGGTTCAGAAAGAGGTCAGCAAACTTTTGGATGCGGGTTTCATCCGGGAAATTATATACACCACTTGGCTAGCCAATGTGGTGATGGTTAAAAAGTCTAATGGCAAGTGGAGGATGTGCACTGATTATACCGACTTGAATAAAGCCTGCCCCAAGGATACTTATCCATTACCTAATATGGACCATTTGGTGGACAGCACAGCCGGGTACGAAACATTCAGTTTCATAGATGCGTATTCTGGGTACAATCAGATACCAATGTATCCCCCTAATGAGCCGAGCACTGCATTCATGTCCGACACTGCCAATTATTGTTACAAAGTTATGCCTTTCGGTCTTAAGAATGCAGGGGCTACTTATCAGAGATTAATGGATAAGGTCTTCAGCGCTCAGATAGGTCGTAACATGGAGGTCTACGTGGATGACATGGTAGTAAAGTCCAAAATCCATACTCAACACGCCTCCGACCTTAGGGAAATATTCTCCGAGATACGACGACATCAAATCAGGTTGAACCCGGAAAAATGTGCTTTTGGTGTTGGAGGGGGGAAGTTCCTTGGCTTCATGATCTCACAAAGGGGAATAGAGGCCAATCCGGACAAGTGCACGGCCATCACCAACATGCCGAGTCCAACATGTCTAAAGGACTTGCAGAAACTAAATGGCCGCCTGGCCGCCCTGTCTCGATTTCTACCCAACCTCGCAGAGCAGAGCAAGCCCCTCTTCGCATTATTGAAACGAGCAGCCCGCTTTGAATGGAACGAAGAATGTGCATCCGCGTTTGACAAGCTGAAGGCTCAAATAGCCTCACTGCCGACTTTGACCAGCCCTTCGCCCGAGTTGCCTTTGTATGTGTACTTGGCAGTTTCGGAAGTGGCCATCAGCTCGGTCCTAGTCAAAGAGATTGACAGAGTACAAACCCCGGTCTACTTCGTGAGTCGAACACTCCAACCGGCCGAAACCAGATACCAAACAGTGGAGAGGCTGGTACTAGCCCTTGTCTTCACTGCTCGTCGTTTGAGGCATTATTTTCGCAGCCATGATGTGATTATAAGGACGGACTACCCTATCAGGCAAATATTACAACGACCCGATCTCGTTGGCCGCATGACGGCTTGGGCCATGGAGTTGTCCGAGTTCGGCCTGAAGTTTGAACCCCGAGGTCCCATGAAGGCTCAGTTCTTGGCCGAGTTCCTCACTGAGTTACCCGAACTTGGCAACGGTGACCCCACCTGGACCCTGAGAGTTGATGGCTCTTCCAACAAAAAAGGGAGCAGAGCTGCAGTCATTCTTGAAGGACCGAACAATATCATATTGGAGCAAGCGATACGCTTCTCCTTCACAACCTCTAATAGCTCGCCGGTCTCAGATTAGCCCGGGATATGGGTGTGCGTCACCTAAAATGCCTAAGTGACTCCCAGCTGGTCACCTCTCAGGTTAAGGACGAGTACCAAGTGAACGAGCCTCTCTTGCGGCAGTATTATCACAGGGTGAAAGGCATGCTCTCCAACTTCGCCAAGTTCGAGATTATCCATGTCCCACGTGAACAAAATGATAGAGCTGACATCTTATCCAAGCTGGCTAGTTCTCGTCAAGGAGGACAGCACCACTCTATCATTCAAGAGATACTCGTCTCTCCGAGCTGGGATAAGGATGAGGTATACTCGGTCAGTACAGAACCGGGCTCGTGGATGACCCCGATCATATCTTACCTCCAAGATAATGCTGTACCCGAAGACAAAAATGAGGCTCAAAAGTTGCGTCGTCAAGCCTCTTATTATATCATGAGGGATCAAGAATTGTTCCGGAGAGGCTTCTCAACTCCTTTGCTCAAATGTTTAACTCCGGAGCAAGCTCAGTATGTGATGGACGAGCTCCATATAGGCATATGCAGCATGCACTCCGGAGCTAGGAACATGGCAGCCCGGTTGATTCGAGCCGGATACTACTGGCCTACCATGAAAAAAGACGCCAAGGAATATGTTAAGCGTTGTAAAAAGTGCCAGGAACATGCTCCATTACCAGCAGCTCCGCCGACCGAGCTTCACCTCGTCTCTTCACCTTGGCCCTTTGCCTTGTGGGGAATTGACATTCTCGGACCATTCCCACCTGCACAAAGACAGACTAAGTTTTTGCTCGTGGCCATCGACTACTTCACCAAGTGGATTGAGGCCGAACCTGTAGCAACCATTTCGGCAAAACAAGTCCAAAAGTTTGTATGGAGGCAAATTGTTTGTCGGCATGGTATACCTTATGGGTTGGTTACTGACAATGGAAGACAGTTCACAGATTATACATTCGAGAACTTCCTATCCCAGCTCGGAATTCAACACCGAGCCGCGTCAGTAGAACATCCCCAAACCAATGGGCAAGCTGAAGCAGCCAATAAAGTCATCCTCAGTGGGTTGAAGAAAAAGCTCGACCTCGTAAAGAAAGACTGGGCAGAAGAAATACCAAGTGTGTTGTGGGGATACCATTGCACCCCCTAGTCTTCCACCAACGAGACACCATTTCGTCTCACTTATGGTTTTGACGCCATGATCCCGGTAGAGGTGGGTGAACCCTCATGGAGGAGGCTGACCTTTACCCCCTCAGATAATGAGACTGCCCTCAGGGAGGAGCTCGATTTTATTGAAGAAGTACGAGAAGAAGCTAAAGTAAGGGAGTTAGCCACGAAGTTAAGAGCAGCCCGTCGTTATAATTCTCGGGTTAGAGAGCGGTCATTTGTTCCAGGTGACCTCGTATGGAGAAAAACTGGGGACGCCAGACGAGACCGAGCTCATGGCAAGTTGGCAGCTAATTGGGATGGCCCTTTCTGCATCCTTGAGGCCCATCAAAATGGAGCCTACAAGTTGCAAGAGATGGGGGGACGCCTAATTCCTAGAACTTGGAACGCTAGCCATTTAAAGCCCTATTTTAGTTAACTTTCTTTCTTTAAATTTACTGACGGCTTACATATTGTTAAGTTTGTACTCGGATTAGCATTCAATAAAAGGTAATTGCAGCTATCAATTAAATTCTTTACCGTACTCGGCGGCTCCCGAGCTAAAGGAGACATCGCATCCCTTTACCATTCTTTACCGTACTCGGCGGCTACCGAGCTAAAGGAGACATCGCGTCCCTTTACCATTCTTTACCGTGCTCGGAGGCTACCGAGCTAAAGGTGACATCGCGTCCCTTTATCATCCTTTACCGTGCTCAGCGGCTACGAGTTAAAGGAGACGACCAGTCCCTTGATTAATTTATCTCGTGCTTGGCGGTTTCCGAGTTAAAGATGACGACCCGTTGGAAGTCGGTCATACAATTCGCTAATTTCGATCTTAAGACCCGTTGGAGGTCGGCTAAGGAAATGTTAATAATACAATAAAGCGGCACAAGTAAAAGCAAGACGAGCAGTGAGAAAAGGGTAAAATGATAAAATAAGTAACTGCATTAAAGAAAAAGTATTCGGCCAGAAGACATTCATTACAACTCAAAACCGACCTTGAAGGCCGGCTACAAAAATAGAATATTTAAACTAAGTCTACAAGCTTCCCGTCGACCACATCCTTAAGCTCGTCGAAGGACTCAGGATCAAGAGTAGGAGCCATGTGACATGCTTGGCGAACAGCTTGGTCGAAGCCCGTGTTAAAGGTCGTCACCATGGCATCCTCCATCCGGTTCACGGTAGCTTTGAGGTCTTCATTTGACTTCTCAGCTTTCTCAAGCTTACCCGTGATGACCCCGAGCTCTTCTTGTAACTGGACGACCTTTAATTCAGCAGAGGTAGCCCGGTCCCCGGCCGAAGACACCTTACCCTCAAGCTCTTCTTGAATGGCCTTAGTGGTAATGAGCTCCTGCACTAGCTCGTCTTTGGCTGTTAGGGCGGCAGCAAGATTCTGCTCGGCCTGCTCCCTTTCCTTCTCGGCCCTCTCCTTCTCCGACCTCAGTTTGTCGGCCTCCACCCCCCAAGTAACTAACCGGGTCGCGAACTCAGACTCACGCAGAGCAGAGGCATTTTCCAGCTCCGCCACCCGGCTTTGAAGCTCAGCCGCGTGATCAGCCCACTTCTTGGCATGACGAGTGATGGCCAGCAACCGAGTTAAGAGGACCTCGGCCCCATCCGTTCTCCCCGACTCCCGACAAACGCTCAACAAAGAGTTGTCATATGAGCTAGGGAAGGGATCTCCAAGTTTTATATGGTTTCCCCGGATGGACGAATCCCACAGCGACTGCCCGGGTAGGACATCGGCCATTATTTGCTCGATGCGCGGCTCGGTTCCCTCCTTGCTGCACCATGAAGCGCCGAGAGGGAGCTTTGCGGAAGGAAGTGAAGCCTTTGCCGAGATGGCCATAGGAGCCGGAGTGGTAGTAGTGGAAGGCATTGATTCTGGTTGATGAGCCGGGATGGTCGAAGTGGGAGAAGCTGTATCTTCAGTACGGAGAATAACGGCGAGAGTTGAGGTATTCTCGGTCACCTCAATCCTTCCCCTTTTTGCGGTCGTAGAAGGGACCTCCTCTCTTGGCCTTTTGGCCGGGGTAGGTGCAGAGGAAACTTGAGGGGCCGGATCGACCTCCTCGGGCAGAGGAGCCAGCTTGAGAGCCCCCTTTGGCTTTGAACCAGAAGTAGGACCGCCCCGAGTTCTGGGACCCGAGCTCGCACGACGGGCTTGAAGTGCGCGGATGAGGTCGGTATTATCAGCCATTAGTCCTGCAAATAAATGAGACACATCATGTTAAAAAAGTCAATCAATAATAAGATCAAAGATTTGTTAAAGGTTATTACCTAGGAAGTGCTGGTAAGGATTCTCTTGCCGAGCCGAGTGAATCAGAGCTCGGCTGCTCAGTGGTAGGGGAAGGCTGTCTAGAACTTGGATAATATTTTTATCAGCCGAGGTCAAATTCTCCTCGGGAAATTTAGTATATTTACGAGGAATACACCAATACAGTGGATACCTCGGGGACAAATCTTCCTTCAAAAAGAGGGCTTTGACGACGTGATTATTAATGGGAGATAGTTTGAAAAACCTCTCCTTAAAGTTTTTGTACGACTCGGTGTAGGGAATAAGTAGCCCCCTAGGACGGGCACTTCTCAGAGAAGCCCAGCCTACCTTGCGGCCGCACCTCAACTGATAATAATAAAGAAAAGCGCGAGAGCTCGGCCTAAGGCCGAGCAACTTGCACAAAACTTGAAAGGCACGAAGAAAACCCCAACTATTAGGATGAAGTTGACTAGGGGCTACATTTAAATAAGAGAGTACCTCGGTCTCACAGCGGTTTAGAGGAAAAGCTATATCAAACTCTTTAAACATATACTCGTATACCGAGATGGCATACCGACCTCCAATAAGAAACCGACTATGAACCCTCTGATGAGGCTTGCATACCCTACACATAACCCCGTCCTCAAAATCCTCTCCTACGATATTATACCTATCCACAATGGCTTGAACACATTCCCTAGTGGTGAGGCAAGAAGCCCGGTTAGACACTTCTGCCAAGAGCCACGAAAAGTCGGGCTCTTCAATAGGAATGGGGACGATGAGATCGGCTCCCCTGGCTGGTCTCGCTATATCTGTAGCGACTTCTACTTCTCTCACCTCAGTCTCAACAGGGGAGATTTCAGTGATATTAACGGACTGCACCTCGGTTCCATCAAGGGGAACCTCGGTAACGGAATGAGGTCCTGATCTGAGATCGGGTTCAGAACCCATAACAGAGGGAAGAAGTTGGCTCTCTACACTACGAGTAGCCGAGGAATGTGAAGAAGAAGACATACCTAGTGGGAAGGAGAGATGAACGCGAGACTACGACGATGAAGGACGAAAGAGGTACTCTGAAGAAAACAAAAATGGCAGCAAAAAAGAACTCCGAGAGTGAGGAAGAAACGTGAAAGAAGCTTCGAGAAAATACTGAGAAGATGAAAATGCGAAGGAGAGAGAAAGGCGAGAACTGAAAGAGTAAGTTGGTTAAAAGGAAAAGGAAAGAGCCGTTGCCAGAAGAATAACCGTCAGGCCCATCATTGCAACGACCCATTATCCAAACCCGAGGCCCATCCGTTACAATTAATGAGAATTTAAAACGAAAAATTTAATAAATTAATTAAAAGAATATCAACTGTCACGGGATTCCTCCACTTCCCACGTTCAGAGCCCATTAACATTAATACCAACAATCACGGAAGAGCCTGAGCTATGAGATCTCGGATGACCGAGCTTCGGACTTAACTCATGACCAACCTAATGCTTGACCTGAGCTCGGGGGGCTGATGTACCGGGCTGGGGAGAGCCACCGAGCTCCTCCCAGCAATGCCAGGCTCTCCCCACTAACCGGCTAAGCTGGACGAATATGGACAATTGACAGGGACCCAACAATATTACCTTTCCCTGATATTATGGGATATGTCTATTTATTACCGTAATTTACGGACCTAACATAATCATAAGATTACCCCCATAATGCTTATAAAAGGGGACATTAAATTAACAGAAAGAGGATTCAATCACACATATACATAGAAAACTCATACTCCTACAAGAAGGGAACCCACCCTTCCGTCACCTAAATTTTAGAGGGCTGAGTAGAACTCAAGTAGAGCTCGGACACCCAAAAAATTCTGGTAAGAACACTTGGTAACCGATTGTAGAAGTTGTCTTATGCTATCCTCTCCTAAGCAAGGGTTATTCAAAGTACCTATAACCTATGAGCTTATGTTTTGAGAATGTCATAATCAAAACATCATTCTCCGCTAGATAGTAACAAGCCATGGTCTTAATTTGTTTCTTTTCCTTCTGGTAACTGCTTGACAACGGAACATTTTGTATTCATGTCCCAAGTTATACACACTGCTTCATGAACTTTTGGACTAGAAAAGCATTTCCTAAGAAAGCTTTATCCAAACTCAACCCGTTTGTTTATTATAGGCTGTCTTATTAATCATAGGGAAATTATTAATGATTGCCAAAGTTTTTCACTAAAATCTTTTCAGGCCTCTCATTTCCCACGCGAGTTTGCGATTTTGACTAATTATTTCGTATGTGTTTGCTTGTAATTATTTCGAGCAAAGTGTCTATACTAGTATTCTTTCCTTTTTAACAAAATATGTACTAACAATTAAATATCAATTTTTTAGTAATGACAAGCTAATAATCATCAATTAATAACTTGCGCGTTTTATGTTTATATGTAACTTCCTATTCTTGACACAATTCCAAAGTTAATCATATTCATAGCAACCACAAAACATACAAATAATATTGTCATTCAATCAAACCTGCCACAGCTAGCTGGGTAAATCTATTTCTGCACAAATTTCTCTTTCCACTCTTAAGCTATTGGAATCCAGCTTTTTTTTTTTATTTTTTTTATTATTATTATAAAAAAACATATCAGGAAAATGGATCTATGTACTAGAGTACTCTCTATCTTGGCTATAGTGGAACAAAATCTAGACTCAAATGTGTAATTACTGTATAGTAATCTAAGGTGCTCCATATTCACCGCTTTTTCCTTCTTCGGCCGTCTTGAACTTGGCATAAATTTATAAGACATTACTCACATCCATAACGTCAAAGCCCCCAGTAAACGCCATAATTTTGTTAATAACATGTCCATTAAATTGTAACTAATATTCTCACCTACCAATTTTTGTACTAGAGCATAATTTATACTAGGGTTTGACAGCTCCTTAAAGATACGTTCATCCAAATACACTTTTATCAGCAACCTGTTTCCTCCATCATTTTCTCTAAGGAATGTCTATAAGCAAAAAATAAATAAATAAATAAATAAATAAAAAATAAATAAATAAAAATCTAGCTCAAACAAATATTTTGAAGCTGTTGAGTTTCGTGGGGTTGGTATTCACTACCAGGGATGCACGGGTACATAACACGTATGTCTGTGTAATTGGTTAGTAAATATTTTCATGATCACGTGTAGTGATTATAATGATGTAAATATGACGTAACCAATGCATATAGTAGGATTTTCTTTAAATGTAAACTGTTTGTGTATTTCTCATACCCACTCTTACATTTAAATACAAATACAAAATATTTTTCCTTAAAAAAACGCATAATGAAAGCATAATATATCAATTAATAGAACACATAAATTAATAACTACAGCCCATATGAGTCCAACTAACAATTGTAAGTTGTAACTTGTATAATATTAACTAAAAATAGTATGAATTAACACATAAATTAAACATAATATATGAAAAATTTAAACTTTTTCATATAAAATATATGTATAATAGGTTTCATTGAAGAGTCATATCCATTAGAAAACAACTCAATTAAAATGTACTTCCTCTTGTAACTTAATGCAAATAATCTAATAAAAATCTCGGGCTAGTTTTAGCATAGATATTCATCATGAATCTTTCTTTTTGACGGAAATATTATTCGTCATTAATCTAACCACGAGTGTATACCAAATTAAATTATTACAGCAATGGCAAATAGGTGTGAATATTCTTTTAATAGTCTTTTTCTTTATGTATAAATGAAGGTTATCTGTGCGACTCAATCAATATAGCATCAAAGAAAATTGGAAAACTAGATCCCATTAGATAAATATATTTTTTAAGCAGCCTCTCAATAAACGCCAGCTTTTCATATGAAAATTTTAAGTTTACTTATAAAATAAATAATAGTAATTAGTATCCTTAGAAACCGATTTATGAGTCTGCTTTTTTCTTTAAGCCTTGTTTTTAAACAAAATATTTTTTTAATTAAAAGACATGTTTGAACAATATTATAATAATTATGTGACTTTTCACAATAAAAATATATGTTAGTACTTATGAGATCAATAGTTAAAAACATAGCTTCAAAATGGTAAGGAAACTATATCACGAAATCACTTTTTAAATCTCAAATAACCATGTTTAATTAAAAAATAAATAAATAAACTTTGACTAATTTTAGCATAAACCATCAACATTTATCTAATTTACATATGCATACAACAACAATGATGTCACATACACTTATCCCACAACATGTAATCAATGATATATATAGGTCATGCTACACCATTGTGACTCGATTAAAGAGCAAAGTTATAAATTAAATCATACAGTTTACTCTTCTACTAGTGTTGTGAAGTACTTTATTTTTTTCACTAAATCACTTCAATATACGTTTTGTCATCTATTCCGTAATTGTGCTACACTAAACGCTACACAGTAATATTATATATTAATTTCTCTTATATTGCCTTCACATTTTAGTATTCTATTTTTATGGCTTCAAATTTTATCCGTTTAATAAACTAGAAAAGAATGAAATATAATTAAGAATAAAATAAAAATATTAAATTAAAATAGAATAAAAAATAATGAGACATTTCAATTTTTTAAAATTTCTTTCTTTTTTTTCACATTCCTCATTCTTTTATGTTGCCTCTAACCCAACAAATGACCCCGAATGTCTATCTCCATTTTAATCATCCCACTTGTAGCCTACGTGTGATATTTTAATTTTTCCATTAATTAATGAGTTTAATTTTCAACTATTATTATTATGAAACATTTATATTATTAATTAATTAAAAAATATTCTAAATATAATATTAAATTAATGATTCAAAAGTTTAAAATTTTATCATAATAATAATAATTTATGATTAGAGGACAATTTGACCGCATATTTGAATTACATTAATTATTTCAAAAGTTTGACAACTTTATTATATGCAATAATTTATAATTAAAGGACAATTTTTACACTATTCATGTATTTAATTAAATTTTTAACTTATATGCAGTATAAACAATTTTCATGTAAAATATTTAATATTTTTTTTTCAAATTTTAATACAGATTCATCCGCATCATATGATTTCGAGTTTCATCAACCTTCCCTCTACCAACTGTTTCTGATGAAGAAATCAAAAGCCTCCAATATAGGTTTATATCAAAATATTAATTTCCCAACAGGTTTTACTTTTTAATGAAAAGTAATTATACTCAAAAACCATTTTGAATAAGGATCATTCTACCACACACAATTCAATAGAAAGAGTAATTATCCTAATAATGTACATATTTTCTTTTCAACCCTTTTCTTTCGCATCACATTTCCATTTTTTTTTGTTTGTCATCACAGGAGTACTCATACATCTTTACTCGGTCTCAATCATTTCTTTCTTTTTTCCTTTTTTTTTAATTCGTCTTTTTAAATTTTCTCGTGAAAAAATCCTATTCATAAAAAAATTATACTTCCTTTTTTTCATTTTTCAAATTTTCTCGATATTATTTTTAATTGAAGATTAAAATCTATTACACAAAAATATCAAATGAAAAAGATCCAGCCCAGCACCACGCTCAAAAATGGGTGTCTTTGTTTATAAGAATTCCAATTGAAAATTTGTAAGAACATATTAAAACACAATATGCAGTTACTGCAGGTATGTGCAGTCCCAGTTCAATTATGTAACTCATGTATATATAAACTCATTTACACATCAATAATATAGTTTTTCATGTTTGTTATTTCAATCAATATGAAAAATCAAATTTAATCATTTAAAATTAACTCTCTAATTTTACCAAAATTAAAACAAATCAAAGACGCAAAAGTAAATAAATAAGATGCCCTTTATAATAATTGAAATGAAATTACACCACTACACTGCAGTCCCAACTCATCCAAGAGAAATGACAAGGAGGGGATAATTATACAAAGCCTAACAACACATGACGTTGAATATTTTGGTCTCAAGACATGTCTTGAGTATCCGAACTCTCTAATGCTAGTCCTAGCCACGTCATGCAGAATCACTAATCGAAGCTAACTAAGCTTCCTTTCATTGAATTCAAAACAAACGAAAACATGAAATTTTAAAAGACAAAAGGGCATCATAGCTAGGTCTCAACGGATCAGGCGAAACCATGGCCACCACCACCAGGTCCATATCCTCCCATTCCCATGTTGTCAAACCCATGCTGGTGCATCATGGACCCATCACCAAACATGAAGTTCTGATGAGTCTGTGGTTGAATCACCTGTGAGGGGAACACCTGGGGTGGCTGTGCCTGGTGCATGCGATTAGCAAAAGAAGGCCCAGGGAAAAATGGAGCAGGGTTTGCAGCAGCCTTAAGCATAGCCTCATCAGCAACGTCCTTGACTTGCTTCTTCAGGTTCTTCAATGCCACCTTAAAGTCCTCAAGCTGGGCCGGGCTCATCTCATCGATGGGCTTGGCCCACCAGTACTGACCCTCGAGAGTTTTCTTCAGAGCAGTCAGATCGTTAGAGCGCTTACGCGCGTTTTCGAGGCGGTCGTTAATCTGAGAAAGCTGTGCACTGAGGTCACGCACAGTGGCTCTGCGGTGGGCATCAAGGAAGTGGTTGGTGGCCGTGTCCGGTGGTGGGGCCCCGGTAAGGTAGCGCTCTATGACCGCCTCCGCGTTGGGGTGGCCAAAGGAGTAGACCTTGTCACCGGGTGAGAACACGATGAGAGCCACGTCAGCATCGCAGAGGGTGCAAAGTTCACTGGCTTTCTTGAAGAGCCCAGTGCGGCGCTTGGAGAAGGTGACTTGGAGGTTGCTCTCGTTTGTCATCTTCTTCATCTCAATCTTTTGGCGGCCAAGGCTTCTCTTTGGGCTCGACGACATGGTGAAATGAAAAAGGGATAAAGGGATAGGCTTAGGGCTATGGAGAATGGTATTGAAATGTTTGGTGGCAGTGTGAAAGAGACACAGTGAAGGGCTTAATTTATAGCCGTTTTGTCGGTAAAAATGTGATCACAGAGGAAACAACGCTGTTCACACCTCAGCGTAAGTAAGCCGCTGTTTACTTACAATATTAAAGCGGTTTCTGATTTTACAGATTTTGCAAATCCACTTTGCCTATCATAAATGCTAAAAATTAATAAATAAATAAATGAATAAAAATTAATTTAAAACAAGAAAAGTAATAAATAAATAAAAATTAATGAAAAAGAAGAAAAGTCAGCTCTCACTTTTTTTTAATAGTTTATTTTGCTTAGCATTTTTTCATATAAGACTTATATCTTTATTTCCAGCTGACTTGCATGCATAATCTTAATTTTTCTTTTTTATTGTTTAAATTAATTTTTCTCATTGGAATGTAATTGAATAGGTCACCTTTTTTTTTATATATAATATGGTGAATTAATTTTCATTTTGTCAATACAGATGTCAACATTTATCTTGCATTGTACTAACCAATTTGTAAAGAAAGCTTTTGTGTTAGTTAAAATTTGTTTGTAAAGAAAACAAGAAGATAAAATTAAGTTTTTCTAGCTGTTAAAATTAATTTATATACGAAATAATTTATAAAATTCCTTCTCTTATCAATGAATGTGTAAAATTAATTTATATATTAAATAAATGTAAAACAAAAATAAAGAAGATTCATTGTTTTGTGTTTGTCACTTCATTGTAAATGTTAGATAAAATGATAATTAATTTTATTTATTATTATATAATTGTGTTTAGTTCATTATGTCATTAATTAGGGTATGCAAAATATATGTTGACTTTTTTAATAATTAATATTTGTGGGATAACTTCTTTTATCATTAATATATAGTGTTGATATCATGTTAAACGGAAAAGATATGTATTTCAAAATAAATTTTTAAAAATTTTAAATTATAATTTTTATAAAAATATCTCGTCTTTCTGGTGAAAGGTACATAGTTTTCTGGTACCAAATTAATAAAATTAAGTTAATTTTTACAAGACAAAATACATAAATAACTAATTTAATGTTTAAAAGTAATCATTAAAAAATATTTATCTTTCATGTAAAGTGTTTTGTCTAATTTTTCATTAATCTAACCGTTTATACTGTACTTTAGTCTTAACCTTTAGACTAAACTTACACCTGATTGATATCATTCATTTGTTTTTAGATGAAATTGTATTTGATGTATATAAAAATAATAATTTATAAAATATTATAAGATAAATTATAATTATTAAAATTCAGAATCATGATTTATATTTAAATCAGAGTTAAGAATTATTAATATATTGTTGAACTTAGTTAATGTAATAAGTATTGGGTAAATTAATAATTCTACTGTCTTTCTTGTTCATTAATTAATGATTCTATATGTCTTTCTTTTTCATCAAGGGTTTAACATGTATCTTTATAGCAGTGAAATATCCTTTGTTTGTAGCTTTAAATTATACAGATTTGATTTTAGTCATTAATCAAATGACATTTTATTAATAAAGATTTTTATATGTTTATAATCTTATTTTTTTCCCATGTCATAACAACACAACACTTTACTTATATTCTAACAATTCTCCTAGAAACAATTGTCCGCAGTCTCATCCTCCTTTAGTGAAAGTCTTCATCTGTATATTAATATCTAATTATGGTTATTAGAACTTCGTATACGTAAAAATTAAGATAAAATGATTATCAATTTTGATAATTAATATTTGTCCTAAGTAATATAAAATGAATAAGAATCTTGAGTATCGTATCATAAGATCAATCAATTGCTTGTTAAATCACAATTAGTTATCTCAAGAAGGGTTTGTTTCAATAAAAATAAAATTGGTAGCATTTTGAAATTTTGGCCTCAAAATTTAATTAATGTTATAACTTTTTGACATGTAATGGATTTATAAAAATAAATTTCTTCTAATTCAATTAATAATGCTTGTAAAATTTAATTTATAATTTTAAAGTATAAATTAAATTTTATTAACTAGATTAATTTCTACACTGTAATAAAAATTAACTTAATCACCAATTTAAATATTATAATATCTAAATTATAATACTTAAATTAAAAATATTATTTTTATGTTTTATAATTAAGATATTAGGATGTGTAAGGACCTATGAGCGTATGCTTAAATATATGTAAAACTCACACTCAAACATTCGCACTTAAACAAGCCTAGCGCTTGAGCGCATGAGAACACACACTTAAGGGCTCTTAAGCAATGAATTCTACAAGCTAAGTGTAAAGTATAGTGTTTTGAAGATACTGGTAGCTAATAGAAAAATATTTGATAGACAAGTAGACAATTAGACAACCAGTTATAAAACGTGAAGAGAAAAAAATATGTATGTGTATAAAATGTGAAGATATATATATATATATATATATATATATATATATATTATGAATGAATTAGTATATATATATATATATATATTATGAATGAATTAGCTGGTTGACTGTATTGTTGTTAGCGAAGTAAAGTTGTATTTAATAATCTATCCTTTGCTTCCTTTGGTTTTACAAGTAACTTTCTATTAATCCTGCGCAATGCTACCAAATACATCAAAATACTCGGTAATATAAATGTATTTTTCTAAACAACATAAATTTAAATAAGCTAAAAGGATCAAAATGGGTTCAGGAGAATTGAATTTGTTTAGTATACTTAAAAATAGTAATTTATTTCTTATTATTAAGACAAAGAAAATGTTACCTTTTGTTTCTTACATATAGAACCGAAGATTGTATATATTAAACATCTGTCATGCGTGGGAATAACGTTCCTAAGAATATTATTTTCATGAATATCACTCCTAGGAAAAATAATACATGAAACAAACATCTTTTTGTTGCTTATTTTTTTAGTTTAATTTTTTAAAATAACATAAGAGTTGTGTTTTAAATAAGGGATGTATAATATCATTCAAATTAACGGGCTTTTTTAAAAAATTTATGTATGTATGTTTTGTATGTATAATCATTTTTTATTAAGCATTGTATAATTGACGCTGTACATTAGAAAACCTAGCGTAACTAAAACATCTAAAAAACTGAATTATTTAAATAGAATTCATTTGTTCAAATGTTTGTCAGGTATTTGTAAACAAGTTATGGGTAGAAAAAAATGTGAGCTCGAACAATAATGTCATTAGTGATGTATACGTTATTTATCATAATAATTATGTTGATAAATTCAACATAGATATGCATAATGATTATTGAAGATATATGCATTTGGGACATATTTTAAAGTGTCGAATTGTGTTTTCAAAAAAAAAAAAAAAACTTATAATATTCTACAAATGTTTTAATTATTCAGATGTAGTCCACGATAATATGTTTGGGGACAAAGGATACACGGTCACTTGTCTCAAATTTGGAATTTTACTTTTTTATATTTTATTATTTTTAATTTTTTAAAAAATAAAAATACAAATTTAACATAAGCTAATATTCTGTATTTTTATTGGCTTGGTAACATTTCTATGTGTTCGGATGTGAAAATTTTGTAGGTTTTAGAATGGAAAAATTAAATTTGTAGGATTTAGGTGTATATTTTTAGGAGTGAGTTTTTGATAAAGTTAATAAAGAAACGGGGAATGAGAGATTGTACACGGAGCTATTGTTTTGGATCACGCTTAGGCTTCATCCAATACTTTCATACAAATGCTGGACGAGATCACACCCTTGATTTTCGACAACTATCAACCTTTTGTTGGACTTTCTATCAACCACTTGTTGAATTTTCTCTCCCTGTCTCTTGTTGCACTTTCATGTACACTAGCCAACTACTAGACTAGAGCACACTGCTGTATACATATATATATATATATATATATATATATATATATATATATATATATATATATATATATATATATGTATATATAGAAGGTTTTAATTCTCATCTATACAGAATAATGTAAACGTTTGGCTGTCATAAAACTCATTCCAAAGGGATAGCATTAACAACATTTTTAGTAGTCTTTGCTAATTTATAGCTAGTCAAATGTTTATGATCACAAATATCAATTCTTTCTTGTCATCTCTTTTCCTCATCATGTGATTATTATACACAAGTACAATGATCTTAATTTGAATCCTTTGAGACAATCTCTGCAACATGAGGCATACTAGTAATGTCCTTTGAAAAGCTATTCAAACAATGAGAAATATAAGGAGATCATATTTCTCATGCATTTAATCTACACACTTATGGACTTCCAAGAGATGATAGATAATCTTTGCCAACTTCTAGTGAGGGTCAAGAAGACTCTCCTTATTGTGTTATGGTCTTCTCCACTCTTCTTATTCTTGACATTTCAGGGTCCATTTGCACAAGAGTACTCAATAACACCTTCAGAACACTGTTTTGCATGGTTGCCTAGGCAATACAATCTCAGACATTATGTATTTCACCTATGACCAAGTCATTGCCTTATCTGAGATACCTAATAGGTTAGATATACATGGGGTTTAATCATTGCATAGCCTTTTTTGTTTACTCCAAATCTTTGGCCTACAATTAATGATAGTAGAATTATCTTCCTTTTTCTTTTAAACAGTACAACTATAATCTTCCATGTCTTTGTCAAATACTTGCCTATATTCATTCCTTTTTTACTCACATCCATCAATTCCTTGATCTTGTATTTGTCAAACTCTTCAAAATGGTTCCTTATTGTTGTATGCTTTCCTTCTTTTTTTAACAAAATATTTACTAACCATTGAATACCAATTTGTTTTTAGTAACGACAAGCCAATAACCATGTAATAACTTGTTTTGTTTATTAAGGCTAATCTTATTAACCCTAGGAAAACCATTAATGATTGCCCAAAAAAATTTGCTACAATCTTTTCAAAACCTCGTATATATTGCCAATGTGAAAATGTGATTTAGGCTAATCATTGCGTGTCTGTTTATTAGTAACCTTTCATTCATGATAGAATTCCGATTAAGGTAATTATAGCAAGCTAAGATACTCATAGAGGTCGTACTATATATGTAATTAAAAATACAGTGTATTAGGAATGACTCATAGGTCGTCTCTTAAAGATTACCATGTTATTTCTATTAAATTCAGAACACAATAGGGGGAGGGGGCGTTTGATTTTGGAAACAAAATTAATAAACAGAACAATTAACACTAATAAAATTAATTAACGAAAACAGATTAGCCTCTTGATTAAATTGCAAATTGCTTATCCTTGATTACAGAAACATCATGCTCAATCTATTAAACTCTCAATCAAACCCAAATTAATTAACTAATTAAAAATTAATTGTGGGTTTTCCTTATGTAATTTAAGTAATCACATACATCACTCACTCTAATTACAACAACTCATATTTCATTCCATTAAGCATGAGACATGATTATAAATTGCTACCAAATCTGGAATGAATGATGAAGAGTAACAAATTGAACAAGCAACCAATACAAACAGGATCTCAAAGCATCATTGCAATTCTTAATCAAGAGGATAATCCTAAACTTAGCCCTCCATTTAAATTCAAAACGAGCACAAACAAATTGAACAAAAATTAATTAAACCAAAACGAACATTATTACCCTAATTAAACCAAAATGAAGCAAAGAACCAATTCGAAATTTAAGAAATTAAACGAACAACAAATAGATTGAAATTAAACGAAGCAAAGAATGACAGAAATTAAACGAACAAAAAGCAAATTGTAGAGACTAGAAAATAGAAGTAGAAGCAATTGGATCAATAAAACGAAATTGCAATTGATAAAGGGGAAGAAAATGAACTGCACAATGTATTGTTGTATGAAACCCAAATCAGAAAATGAACTGCACAATGTATCTCAAACGCAAATCTAGAAGCAAGCAAAGAAAATCCAATAGAAATTGAAAAAGAAGCTCTCCCAAGACCCTTAAAACAAAAATATGTATGTCAATGTGCTAAGTTTGTGTCTCTTTTTCAATTTGATTGCACCCTTTCTAACTATCAAAAATGGGCAGCCCCATGCATTGCACATGCCAAATTAAATAAGAAAAAAATTCCCCCAATTCGAATCCCATGTACAACATAAAAACAAATGAACCAATTGCTTGAATAAAAAGGCCCAAATTCACTAAATTTTTAAACCAGGTTCCGCACACCAACTTTACGGTCAAATTCACCCAAAATGCAGTCCGAATTAGCTTTTCATATCTTCATGAAGTTTGTAGCTTTGTCAATCCTCTTTAATTCGATATAAAGCGGAGAGGGAGATATGCCTGTTTTAATGAAAGTATTCAAATCTGAATAATTATAACAAATAGTAACAAAATAAACACTTAAAACCCAAATGAGCCCAAACTCATAAATGCATTAAATCATACTAATTAATCATTAATCATGTTTTTTAAGATATAAAATAATAACTCATCACAAAAAAATAAAGGATGAAGAGTCCTCCGGTGCTCTACTTTATATTAATATTGTCATTAATCAATCCACAACTAGTTGGGTAAATCTATTTCTGCACATACTATTGGGCAAATCTTCCAAGCTCTCCACTCATAAGCTATTGGAATCCATCTTTATAGAATTTCCAATCACCGAAGCCAACCAACAATTTTTTTTATAATAATAAACAAAATTGAGACCAAGAAAATGAATCTATACTAGAGTAAGCTCCACCTCTGCTATAGTGAAACAAAATCTAGACTCATATGTGTAATATGCAGTAATCTAAGATTATCTAGGGGATGCTCCGTTCACCGGTTTTTCCTTATCTTCCGCCATCTCGAATTTGGCATATGCTTAGAAGACATTATCCACATCCAAACGTCAAAACCATCAATAAACGCCAATGCACGTACGTCCTTCATTAAATTATAACTACTATCCTTCATTACAAAATGGAGATGGAATTTATTCCATGCTAAAGGTGATGTGTGGGTGAACATTTTGAAGAGTAAACATGGGGTAGAGGCCGGGGACTACTAGAGGAAAAAAACTTACTCAATCAGCCAACTCACTCATAGACTACGTACGTATTTCTCTCTCTTCATATTTTATACACATACGTATTTCTCTCACTTCACATTTTATAACCGGTTATCTAATTATCTGCGTATTATCAGTTATCTACCAAACATTTTTCATAAATTAACAACTTTATTTTGGTATACGTGATATACATAACAACTTTATTATGTGGTATATGTGATATACATTACACCAGTTTGATAATTCTGAGGGTTGTAAATTAACAACTTTATTTTGTTAATAACTGTAATAATCAATTAACCAGCTAACTCACTTACAGACTATGTACGCTTTTCTCTTTCTTCACATTTTATACATATACATATTTCTCTCACTTCACATTTTATAAATTTTATAACTGATTGTCTGCAATTGTCTACCAAATATTTTTCGTAAATTAAATAAGTTTTACCAAAATCAATTTTACTCAATATTGAAATAAGATAGTAGCAAAGATATTTGATCATAACGTAATCGTTTTTTACATTTCAACACAAGCTACCATTTGTAGCTTTCTGACATCAACTTACTCCAAAACAAACGCGAAGTAGATATACATAACTTCAAAATTAATGTTATAATTCCGAAGTGTTCTTTATAATTGTAACACACATTTCAGAGAATAATTATATTAATATATAAATTTCTTTTTAATCTTTTTCTTTTGCATCACATTTTCATTTTTTTCCTGGTCAAAGCAGTACTTATCACATTTATAACTCCCTCTCAATCCTTTCTCTTCTTTTCTTTTCTTTTTCTTATTCTATTCTTTCTTTTCGGTCGAGTTACACTAATCGGTCCTCTCAAATCAAACTTTTTACTAAGCTTGTATCATATAAAAATCTCAAACTTCTTTCTTTAATCTTTTAAATTCTCTTTATATTACTTTTAATTAAGGATTAAGATTTTTTTTTGCAAAAAAAGTATTACATGAGAAGGATTTAGCCAGACACCACGCTATTGGGTGTATTTGTTTATCAGGATTCCAATTAATTTGTAAGCAAAATTCATGTGAAGAATATATATCAAATTTAATTATTTAAAATTAATTCTGTAAAAAACTAGTTTAACCAAAAATCAAAACAAATCAAAGAGGCGAAAGTAAATAAAAAAAGATGCCCTTTTATTACAATTCAAATGAAACTACACTACAGTCCCGACAAATCCAGAGAAATGCCATGAAGGGAATAACAAGAACACACAGAAGACGTTGATAATCATGTTTCAGGACAAGTCTTGAATACCCGAACCCTAATCTCAATCCTACCCACGTTATGTGCATTCATAGATGGGAGCTAACTAAGCTTCCGCTTGATTGAAATCTAAACAACAAAAACATGAAATTTTAAAAGACAAAAAGGGCATCATAGCTCTCAACGGATCAGACGAAACTTAGCCATGGCCACCACCAGATCCATGTCCTCCCATTCCCATGTTGTTAAACCCATGGTGCTGCATCATGGTCCCATCACCAAATATGTGGTTCTGATGCATCGGTACTTGAATCAGCTGTTGGGAGAACTCCTGGGGTGGGTGTGCCTGAAGCACATGATTACCAGAGGAAGAAACCCCAGGGAAAGATGGAGCAGGGTTTACAACACTCTGAAGCATAAGCTTATTAGCAAGGGTCTTAACTTGCTTCTTCACTCCCTCCAGAGACCCCTGGTACTGCTCCAGTTGAGTCAGGTTCATCTCATTAATGGGCCTGGCCCACCAAAACTGGCTCTGCGCAACTTTCTTGAGACGAGCCAACTCGTTGTTGCGCTTTCGTTCAGCCTCAAGCTGGTTGTTGATCTCAGAAAGCCGCGCATTGAGGTCACGCAGGGTGGCAGTGCGGTGGGCTTCAATGAAGTGGTCAGTGTCTGAGCATGGTGGTGGGGCCCCTGTAACATAGCGGTCTATGACCGCATCGACGTTAGGGTGGCCAAAGGAATAAACCTTGTCACCAGGTGAGAACACAATGAGTGCCAAATCAGCACCGCAGAGGGTGCAAAGCTCACTGGCTTTCTTGAAAAGACCACTGCGGCGCTTGGTGAAAGTGACTTGGAGATTGGTAGTGTTGCTCATTTTTTTGATCTCGATCTTTTGGCGGCCAAGGCTTTTCTTTGGGGATGATGACATGGTGGAATGAGAAGGGTATAGGCTTAAGGCTATGGAGTATGGTGTTGTGATGTTGGCACAGTGAAGGGCTCTATTTATAACCATTTTGTGCCTGAGAAGTGGGTACGCGACAAACACAGCACGCGGTTTTTGATACTGAAGCATAAACAGCAGTTTTCCTTGCATTAAAGCGGTTTCGGGATTTGGAGATTTGTACAAATCCTCTTTTGCTTGGCGTTTATGGAAAGCAGTGATGCAAAAAAAGAAGAAAAAGTAATGCCTCACAACATTTTTGCAAATCCACCAGATTACTTTTTAAAGTATTGATAATTGTTTTACTGTATATTAATGTAACTGAAATATTTATTAATTTTTCCTGTAATTAATATATGCTATCAATTTTGCCTGTAATTGATATAAGCTATTAGTAATTTGAAGAATAATTTTACTTCGGTAACAACAACAATATACAGTTAATCAGTCAACTATTTTATAAAATATACACTTTGTTAACCAGCTAATTCTTTCATAAAATATATATATATTTTTCTTTTTTCATATTTTATATATATACGTATTTCTCTTTTTTCACATCTTATAACTAATTATTCAAACGATTCAAACAATATAAAATTAAAAAAGAAACAGAAAATAGATCAACAGGAAGAACAGGACGTGCATTACAAACACTAAAGATTGATGAGCATAAAAGTTATTCAAATGAATAATTTTGGTTACAATTCTCACGCTTCAAACGATAAAATCAATCAAAATTCTTTTTTTTGTTCACTTTTAAAATATTGATACAAATTAGTTCTAGAAGAGAAGAAATAATAATAATAAAAAAAAAGTCTCAACAACGCAGAATTAAAAATGCCTGAGTAATTAAAATAAGACATAATTATCATATTATTCTACACGTGGAACTACTCAACACACTTTATTATTATTGTTTATTAAATAATTAAGTAAACAATTGAGTCTTCTATTATTACTTTAAAGTATTATTATTATTGATTTTTAATGTATGTTAATTTTGATGTATGATCTCACATTTTTCTCTATCTAACAAAATTTAAAATCAAGAACTTAATTAAAGAGCGAGACCAATTCTACTTGAATCAAAGGTAAATTTGTCAATAAAAATATAATATATTTATAGTTGTGCCGAATTAATGTACATGTAATATTCCGCTACACTAACGACGTAATGGAAAAAATTAACTAATAATAATTAATTTTTACAACATTAATAATAATTATATATATGTCATCATACGGAATGAAGTGAAAAACATAAAATCAATTATCATATTCTTCTTTATCTGTATTTAATGTTTATTTAATATAAATTAATTTCATATAATTATTAATAAATTAAATTATTGATCAATTAATTAATGCTATAGTTTCAAAGAGCTCTAATTAATTTTTTCTCTTCATATTTTATAATTAATTATTTGGTTATCTACTAAATATTTTTTCTAATTATAACAATTTACAGCAGTTTTCCTTGCATTAAAGCGGTTTCTGCATTTGGAGATTTTTTTGCAAATCCTCTTTTACTTGGCGTTTATGGAAAGCAATGACGCAAAAAAAGAAGAAAAAAAAGGTCTCGACATTTTTCAAATCAACCTGATTATTTTTAAAGTATTGATAATTTTTTAATGTATTATCTCACATTTTTCTATCAACAAAACATAAACTAATGAAAGAATGAGTATAATCAATATATACCACGGATGAATTTATTATTAATATTACTACAATTATTTTCACTTCACATTCTTCGATTAACAAAACTTAAACTAAAGACCTTAACTAAAGAATGAGTCCATAGTGTAAATTATTAAGATAAAAAGATATATGTATCAATAGTGTAATTTTTTTTACACAATCAATTAATCAGAAAATATTATATATAATAAATTTTTTATTTTAATAATAAAGTTTTAAAATTATAAAAATTTTATTTATATAACTAATAATTATGTAAGATTTACGTTATTAATATATAATCTTAGACTTATTAATTAATGACTTTACACAATTAATTTATACATTAAAGAATTACCAATAAAGAAATACGAACAAAGGACAGATAAAATTATAATTGCTTTATATAAATATTTTATATTATTTAATTTTTTTCATCATGTGAGCACAAACTAAATACAATTAATTTAATTTTTTTATAATCACAGATAAATTTATCATTAATATTACTACAACTTTTTTTCACTTCACATTTTTCGATTAACAAAACTTAAACTAAAGTCCATAGTGT
The DNA here is from genome assembly GCA_026586105.1 of Hylodesmum podocarpum. NCBI lineage: Eukaryota > Viridiplantae > Streptophyta > Magnoliopsida > Fabales > Fabaceae > Hylodesmum > Hylodesmum podocarpum. The sequence goes on along the minus strand of JALJEV010000426.1, from coordinate 30,245 downwards.
AATTTATTAAGATAAAAAGATATATGTATCAATAAACAATTAATCATAATTTATTATATATAATAATTTGTTTGATTTTAATAATAAAAATTTTAAAATTATATAAATTTTTATTTATATAGTTATTAATTATGTAAAATGATTTAACATTATTAATATATAATCTTAAACTTATTATTTAATGAATTTGCAAAATTGATTTATACACTAAAGAATTACAAATAAAGAAATACGAATAAAGGACAAATAAAATTATAATTAATTGATATAAATATTTTATTATTATTATTTAATTTTTGTTCATTATGTCAACACAAACTAAATATAATTAATTTAATTTTTAATAATCAATATATGCTACAGATAAATTTATAATTAATATTACTACAACTTTTTTTTGTCACTTAACATTTTTCGATTAACAAAAACTTAAACTAAAAAACCTTAATTAACTAAAGAATTCCATTGTATAATTTATTAAGATAAAAAAAATATATGTATTATAGTATACATAATCAATTAATATCCTATTGCACTGCTCCATATATGACTAGTCACATTTAATCGGCCTATCTAATTTGGATACATGGAAGAACCTTCACCTTCGTTACCTTGTGTACTGAGAGATTCAGGGTCGTGTACTTTTTGGTGAAATCTCTAAGCAAATCAGTCAAAGCCCGATCTTTGCATTGACTCCGCTATGAAAACATTAATTATTCTGATTGCTCATTCTGCCATCTTTAAAGAGCCCGAGGAAAAGGACAACAGTCAAATAGCTTCTGTCTAACGACTACTTCGAGGAGCTTGCCAATGAAAGGACTTCATCTTCACAAGTTCAAGTTGGCGAACTTATGCTAGAAAAGCTATTATTCAAAGTTTCGCTTTTAAGCTCTGAACTTCTTCTTTGTTCTAAACTTTCATTTTAAATCCCTCTTTGCGTAAATGATCAATTTCTTTCAAAAACCCTAGTAAATCCACTGTTGTGGTGCTTTAGCCTAAGGAGGCTGCATTTCAAAGAATATCTTGTATTAGCTTGAGAAGGCTGTGTTCCAAAGAATACCTTGTGTTAGCCTGAAAAGACTGGATTCAAACAATATCTGTATAGCCAAAAGTAGTTAGGTGCAAAGAATACTTGTAAGGGTATTTCACTATTTATAGTGAAAACTTAGCAAGTTGTTAAGCAACTGGACTTAGTCTTCACAGACAAACCAATATAAAAATCCCTATGTTCTAACAAGTTTGTTTTCTGACTAACGGAGAATAACAACTTAAACTTTTTTTGTTAAAATCAATCTTGATAAAAAAGACATTTGCGTCTGCTTCTTTCAAAACTATTAGACGCAAACTCACATCGCGAAAAGAAATTATTTTTTTAATTAACACAATTCAACCCCCCTTCTTGTGTTTTATCTTTTAGAGTTTGGTATTAGAGCTCAGTCTCTAAGGATTGAGCACTTAACAACTGTTAGAGGAAAAAATCCAGGATGACATTCAACACTGATTGTCATCACAGAAGGATCCTCAATGAGCAAACCTTCAGCTTTCTCTGAAGATGACTATCCATACTAGGTGAACAGAATGGAAATGTACAATAAATCAACTCAGTACAGATTGTGGAGGATCATCACAAAAGGAGACATTCCTTTAACCAAACCCGAATCAGAATGGGGGTATGAGGAATACTCAATCATGGAGCTAAACAACAAAGAAAGATATGTCATAACGTGTGCTTTATCGAGGATAGAATATAACAGATTATGTGCCTATAAAACACCCAAAAAGTTCTATGACGTTCTAAAAATCTCTCACGAAGGAACTGAGGATGTTAGACTCAAAAAAGATGTCACCCTCCAAAGAGAGTACGAAATGTTCTCTATTGATGCAATCCTCAAGTCCTCCATCATCTATGAAGAAAGGAGAATCCATTGATGGGATGTTTGGAAGATTCTAAAATATTCTGTACGGTTTGACAACTTTAGGAACAACATGAAGATCTTGGACAATTTACCCGCACCATGGGAAGCTATGTCCATAACAATATCTATGGGAAAAGACATGAAGACTCTAACCTTTGATGAGCTGATTGGTGCGTTGAGAATGCACGAAGTTCAATTATGCAAAAGGGATAAGATCAAAGTTCAAGAGTCCATTACTCTACCATCCATTGATGAGAATCCTAAGGAAGAGTCAAGTAAGAAGGGCAAAAAGAAAAATAAAGACCTTAGAGCTGAAACAACAGAGTCAGACAACACTAATGAATCGTCTGATGACGGGATCTCCATCATGAAAAGAAGATTCAAGAAGATGATGAAGAAAGGAAGAGGTTAAAGATTTTTCAAGAAGAAGGACATGCGATTTCCTAAAAAACCACCTGCTAAGGAAGAAGTATTTGAGATAGTCTGATATGAATGCAGAAAATCTAGGCACATGAGATCAGAATGCCCTAAGCTAAAGAGAAGGTGGAATCCCAGAAAAGATAAAGGAAAGAAAATCTTAATGACCTAAGAAGATCTAGATAGTGAAAACTCATATGAATCAGGAGAGAAGGAGACAACAAACATTTGTCTCATGGCTGGAGAACTAACTTCGTCTGAGGTAAATAAATCATATATTTCATCTTCATCATCTGACTCGATTCTAAATCCAGAGGATATCTCGTACGATACTTTGTTTGCAAATTCTCATTTTATAACTGAACAATACAAAGGATGCAAATCCAAGCTAAAAAAGGTCTTAAAGAAATTTCAAATTTAAACACTATAAATGAGAATTTCTCTAGGAAAAGTTCATCAGACGAATCATCATCTGGATTTGAGAAGAATCAGTTTCTTCTTGAAATCAAAAGATTAAAGGAAGAAATTAAATCTTTAAAAAGAGATTTAACCAAGTTCACTTCAAGCTCTTCCATGCTGAAAAATATTTTAATTTATGGAAGATCTCCTCTTAATAAAAGTGAACTAGGTTACATCTATAAGACAAATGAAAAGAAGTTAATAACTACTTCGTCTGTACGTAAAAACATATGCAAATTATAACAAGGTTACAAAGGTCACTCAATAACCTTTAACAAAGAGAAAAATAATACATGAAACAAACATCTTTTTGTTGCTTATTTTTTTAGTTTACTGTTTTAAAATAACATAAGAGTTGTGTTTTAAATAAGGGATGTATAATATCATTCAAATTAACGGGCATTTTTAAAAAATTTATGTATGTATGTTTTGTATGTATAATCATTTTTTATTAAGCATTGTATAATTGACGCTGTACATTAGAAAACCTAGCGTAACTAAAGCATCTAAAAAACTGAATTATTTAAATAGAATTCATTTGTTCAAATGTTTGTCAGGTATTTGTAAACAAGTTATGGGTAGAAAAAAATGTGAGCTCGAACAATAATGTCATTAGTGATGTATACGTTATTTATCATAATAATTATGTTGATAAATTCAACATAGATATGCATAATGATTATTGAAGATATATGCATTTGGGACATATTTTAAAGTGTCGAATTGGGTTTTCTAAAAAAAAAAAAAAACTTATAATATTCTACAAATGTTTTAATTATTCAGATGTAGTCCACGATAATATGTTTGGGGACAAAGGATACACGGTCACTTGTCTCAAATTTGGAATTTTACTTTTTTATATTTTATTATTTTTAATTTTTTAAAAAATAAAAATACAAATTTAACATAAGCTAATATTCTGTATTTTTATTGGCTTGGTAACATTTCTAGGTGTTCGGATGTGAAAATTTTGTAGGTTTTAGAATGGAAAAATTAAATTTTGTAGGTTCTGACTATATTGTTAATTCACTCATTAAATAAACATGAAATAACAATTCGTATAGGTGCTTTTAATTTGTCGTTACATTCCTAATGGATAATAAATTATCATTAATTTTTATTAAAAAAATAGTATTATTATTTAATTTTTTTTACTGTATCATTACTGTAACTGAAATATTTATTAATTTTGCCTGTAGTTAATATATGATATTAATTTTGCCTGTAATATATGCTACTAATTTTTCCTGTAATTAATATATGCTAGTAGTGATTTAAAGACCCCTTGTGGTTAGGGTTGGGTATACGGGTGAAAGTCTGTGGACCAGTCCGCAGATCCTGCGACTCGCGCGGGTTTGGACCACATTTTTTAGAAAAATTTAGTGGTATAGTCCGTAGAAACCCGCCCTGCGCAATCCGCGGATTTTTCGGGTCAAACCCACGGACCCCGCGGACGACCCGCAAATCCGCACTATTTAAAGGGTTGAAAATTGAAACCCTAATTTCACTTCCCGCCTCTCAATCTTTTTACACTCTCCCAATCTCCTTGCTGACTCATTCTCCCCCGATCTTCTCACACCCTCTCAATCTCTTCGTCTGCATTAATTCCGCTTCTTCTTCCACTGCCCCGTTTTAAGTGAGTTTTGTTTTAAGCTTTTAAATATGGACTCTTTGAAGTTATTGTTGATGAGAATGAGCATGAAAGGACAACCAAGCTAGGTTTCCGAATCTTTCACTGTTGGCTTCTGATATTTTAAGCATCCAAATTATAAGTGTGGCTTCCGAATTGACATTTAGTATTGGTTCATGGGTACTTAACAAATATCGTATTAGGCTTCTTCCTGATAATGTGCAAGCCTTGATATGTACTAAAAATTGGTTGCTAAGATTTGATGTGCAAGGTAAATTAATAAATTATGTCATTAAATTTTGTTTTAATTACTTAACTACTTGACTTGATTCTAATATTTGTTGTTGTTTTTAGGAAATGAAGACGAAGATGTGGTGATGGAAAATAATCAAGCTTCATTTGTTGTTAGAGATAATTAAAAGTTTATGTTGTTAACTTATTTAGAATTTAAATTTGTTATTAGAGATAATAGAAGATTTACGTTGTTGACTTATTTCATTAAGTATTTAAGAGGTAAAATATAGCAATTTTTTAGCATTTTTTTAAACTCCAAATTTAGCATTTTTTTTATTTTATTTTATAACTAGGTCCGCGAGTTGGCCCGTTTGGCCCGCGGGGCCCGCAGGTTGGGGTAAACCACCAAATTAGGTCTGTTTACCATTGCGAGGCGGGGCGGGACGGACCAAGCTCTTCACAAGCTTACACGGGCGAACCTTATGCAGGGCGGGTTGGACCGCTTACCTATCCCTACTTGTGATCTTGCCTCGACTCAAAACAACGTAGAATTGAAAACACAGAAATAAAAAAAAAACAGAAAATTGAAAAGGAAGAGCAGGACGTGCATTTTACAAACAATAAAGATTGATGAGCATAAAAATTATTCAAATGAATAATCTTAGGTTACAATTCTCACGCTTCAAACGATCAAATCAATCAAAAAAAATTTTTTCGTTCACTTTTAAAATAATGATACAAATTAGTTCTATTGGAGAAGAAATAAAAAAAGAATCTCAATAATATATGCATGATTAAAAATGCATTAGTAATTAAAATAAGACATAATTATCATATTATTCTACACGTGGAACTAGCTGACACACTTTATTATTATTATTTATTAAATAACGAAGTAAACAATTGAGTTCTATTATTACTTAAAAAAATGGGACCACCGGTGGTCCTCTACCGGTTGGTGGGTCTGTTCATGTAACTGAGTTGCCTTCAAATTAGTTACCATATAATTTGTAATGTTTATTTTTTTTTGAGACAAAAAATTTTACAGAAAGAATCCGGTTTCTGCAGGAGGCGCTGACTCATGGAACGTCTTCTCTTGGACGGGGCTAAACGCTCTTCAAACGCTTTCAAAATTTAAAGACAAAGAATACGTGATTCAATGACTAAGGTGAGGTTTTTTTTTTTTTTTTTATTGAAATGGGTTTCTCTTAAAAAAAATATATATACATTTGGGCCTAATTTAAAAGTATTTATAGTTATGAGCTATTTATATTGGATTTGTTAATGTCAATAGTGTTTTCAAGCAGCTTAACCTAAAATGTGTTGAGTCGCTTAGTAGCCCAATTGAAAAAAGACACGCTCAGCCCATTAGCGTCATGACACGTCATTGGATGTCATCCGCATAAAGGATCTACTAAGCATTCTAGTAGAAATCTTTTTGATTGGCTAATCAAAAAACACGCTCCTTGTCTAGTGTGTTCAAGCTTCGCAGGCTTAGGCCCTAATGGGTCGAAGTGGTGGGTCGAAGTGGCGCAGTGAGCGGATCCAACTTTTTATATATACACTCCATCACTTCCCATTCATAACTCAACGAGATAAGTTTGTAAAATGATTTTTTTTAAGTTTTTATTGATTTATTTATTTAAATGTTAATTTTTCAATTATATTTTTTAAGGAATATTTAAAAAAGTTATTTTTTAAAATAAGGTGAGGATGATGAAATTTTTTTAGGATAATTTTATTTGAAATAAAAATTTGAATTACTTATTATGGTTATTAATATTAAATACTGATATTTTTTATTTGTGTTATTATAGATACATTGTGGAGAAATGACTTCTGCAATTCTCATTGTTGTGTATATTAACAGTAGGATACATGAAGATGATGGAGGAGTCATGTTTGATAGATCAAGAAGAGTCATGCAAATCAAAAGAGGAATAAATATTGAATTGTTAAAAGATAGAATTCTTGATAAATTTAAGTCAAATTCAAATGAAGTAATTGGTTCTGTCGTAATCAGATATAATCTAAGAAATAAATATTTCATCGTCCAAATAGTCGATGATGATGATGTTGATTGAATGATTAATAATTATCTTCAACAAGATATTGTTCCTATTCAATTGTGTATAGAAGTATATGTCGCAGGTGATGCATCTTTAATGCACAATTTACGGACAATCGAGACAAATGTTCATACGTCATACGAAGAAAATTGTAGGAGGTTAAACTCTAGCTTCAATGATGAAGATTACGTCATTTTCTAATTCATATGTTGATCATCAACTGATGGAGACGATGTTGACAGTAATTTATTTAATTCTGATAATAAGGAAATAAACGAACATAACCACAATTTAAGTTGATGTCCAACATGAAGCTATTGGTGAGTGTGGAAATTTACTATTTAATTTAATTCATTGAATTTGAATTGTAATATCCTGTTTTTGAATATGAATTTATTTATGTTATCTTGATGAAGGAGGAAGGCAACAACCATTTTGGCAAACAACGAAACTAATCATAATAAATAAAAACAACTAAGAATATAACAATTCATCAATGGTGAGGGTGATAAGGAGGATGTCTCCCACCAATCCCACCGACGTGTATGTCTATCAAAAGGCACAAACTGTCACATACCAAATTTCTCATAACTCGATTTGGCTGATGCCACTCAACTACGCAGAAGCATATCATCGACATCACACATCGCCAGATCTCATGGCCAACCAATGAAATTACTGGTAATAGAGAAAATACTAGACCATCATATGGCTGCCACACAAACTACATACAAATAATATAATAAATTAAATTTGCTCAACAAATAAAAAGCATGTGTTATTAAAAATAAAATTTAATCATTATATGTACCTCATCGCTTCTCAAGAAGTCCCTCGGTCGAACATCGCAAATGTCCTATTCGATAAAAATCCTATTTTGAACAGAAAGCCATCTGGAAAAAAAATAAAATTAAATAATGAGTAAAACAATTTAAACTATTTTAAATTAAATACAAAAAATAAAGTATAGAACACTAATGTTTTACTTATGTCCAAATGGCGTACCTGATCACGGGTAGGCATGAGCAGTGGTGATAACACAAGTAAATTTCTCTTATGCCCATAACTGGAACACCATCGACATCCTTCAAATGTGACTGCATCAACATTGGTAGCATTACATAACTTCCTATACAAGTAACTCAGGAGAGCACTGCCCTATGCAAACTTCCTTGTCTCTGATAAGTCAACTAAAAACTGCAGAGACACCCTCGAGCTTTGTTTATCTACAAACAACACTTCACCAATGAAGTATAATATTCAAGCTCGTGTAAAATGCCTCAATGCCTCGACCTCACTAAGGAAATGAGTGATATCTCCAAACTAATCTGCCAACAAGGAAAACTTCAAATATGATCCTCTGATATCGTCTTGCACAGGCTTGACATCTAGTAACTGCTCGCACATATCACCCCAATCTCCAGTGGTCGACCCTAAAACTGACCTACTATCCACCGGTAAACCAACTAAAATTGCAACATCCTTCAATGTGATGGTACACTCCCCGTAGTGGATATGAAAAGTGTGGGTCTCAAGTTGTCACCTCTTTATCGGTGCATTAATCAATGCAACATTAAACTTTATATAACCAATCTTGCAAGCCCAATAAAACCTTGTTTCATGCAAGTACCCAGCAATAGCCCCAGGAAATATATGTTGCCTTTGATACATAGACACCACATGTCTGAATTTAACCTTTCAATTCTATCATGTGTTCCATGTCTATCTCAACAAGACCTGAATCAATTATAATCTCACTCGCAGGAGATAAAGACGTTATCATAGGCATGATAAACACAAAAAATATTAAAGGTCAAAAATCTAACTAATTAAACACAGCAAATTAATTATGTAAAAAAATCAAAATTAAATATTAAACATTACACAAAAAAGATAAATATTAAACATAACATGGTCCAAATAAATTAAATAATAATGTAACAAAAATATTTAATAACATAACATAAAAATAAAATTATAAATTAATTGTTACATATTACGTAAAAATAATTATATATTGAACATAACGTAAAGAAAATTAAATCTTCTACATTACGTAACTCCATCAATTAAATATTAAATATTAAACATAACTTCAAATTATTAAATATTAAACATATCGTAAAAAAAACTAATGTAAAAAGAAAATTAAAATTAAATAATAACTATTACGTAAAAATATAAAATCAACTTTTAAAAAATAACTATAAATATCACGTAAAAATAAAAATAAAATTAAACAATAAGTATTACAAAAAATTAAAAAAATAACTATAACTATTCCATAAAAAATTTAAAATTAAATAATATGTATTACGTAAAAAAAAATTAACTATTACTAAAAATAAAATTACAATTAAATAATAAGTATTACGTAAAATAAAAAATTAACTATACAAATTACGTAAAAAAAATCAAAATTAAATAATAAGTTGTTAGATCAAGGATGATTAACGTCTCAAGATTTTGATTAATTACAAGGCAAACGAAATCAAGCTACCCAAGACTTGCTAAGACGAAACCAGCACAGACGGAACGAGACCCTTCAAAGATGAAATTCTGCGTCTGTCCGAAAGCCAAGCCATCAGACGATACATGCACAGACGGAAGAGGACTACTCAAAGCTAAAGTCCTTCGTCTGTCCAAAGAGTGAAGTCTTAAGACGATAGGATGAGACGAAACAACAACAACTGAAGACTGAAGAATCATATCGTCTATCTAAAAGCTGAAGTCAAGTGGAGTCATTCGCGCCAAGATTTCAAATCTAAAGAAGCACTTATGAGAAGCATCCAAGATCAGTATAGGGATTCGAGCTTACACACCAAAGTCAAAAAGGTCTTCACCTTTTGTCACATCTCTGTACAAGTCAGAAATAGTACTGCACAACCTAGTCCGCTATATCCACTGCGACTCTGCATCAATCAATCAAGTACAACTGACAACCTTTTTGGAAAGCTCTCTAGAAGATTTCTCAACGACTCTCAACGACATTCAAATGAGTCTAACGGCTATTTGAAGAAGATGCCTATAAAAGGACTTCACAACTTCAAGAATCAGTTGGCGAATACGCTTATCTCCTCAATCGTATAAGAATTCGCCCAATCCAACTTAGAACTATATTGTAAAAACCCTCTCTGCGAAGAGGAAGAACTTTGTTTTTCAAACATCTTTACACATCCACTTGTGTGGTATTTTAGCCTGAGGAGGCTGTGTTCCAAAGAATACCTTTTGTATTAGCCTGTGGAGGCTAGGTTCAAAGAATACCTTGGTAGTTTAGCCTGAGAAGGCTGGGAGCAAAGAATATCTTGTAATAGCCAGAAGTGGCTGGGTTCAAACAATACTTGTAAACCTTTTCACGGTTTGTAGTGAAAACTCAGTGTTTGCTGGGTAACTGGACGTAGTCTTGAATAGACGAACCAGTATAAAAACACTCATGTTTATTTGTTTCGTCTGTTTAACTAACTGGGGATAATCATACTTTAACGTTTGCATATTAAAATCAATTCGTCAATATAAACATTGTTTCGTCTGAACAGATTTGAAACCCACAGACGAAAGGGATAAATTTTTTTTAATTAACACAATTCAACCCCCCTTCTTGTGTTTATCTTTTACAGTTTGGTATCAGAGCTCAGCCTCTAAGGGTTGAGCGCTTAACAGCTGCTAGAGGAAAAGATTCATCATGGATTCACAAGGACCGTCATTCCTATCCGGAGGAGCCTCGATGAACAAACCTCCGGCGTTCTCGGAGATGATTATCCCTCTTTGGGCCGACGGGATGGAGATGTACATCAAGTCAACCCAATACAGATTATGGAATATAATCACCACAGGAGATATCCCCATTGTAAAGCCTGAAGGAGAATGGGGAAATGAAGAATACTCTATGATGAAGCTGAACAACAAAGCAAGATATGCTTTTATGTGTGCTCTCTCCAGAACTGAGTACAACAGATTCTGTGCCTACAAAACAGCTAAAGAACTATGGGATGCTCTTAAAATCTCATATGAAGGCACTGAAGATGTCAGAATGAGGAAGGCCGCTACTCTTCAAAGAGAATATGAAATGTTTTCTATGAAGAAAGGAGAGTCAATAGATATGATGTTTGGAAGATTCCAAACAATATTGAATGGACTCACTACTCTGGGAATCACCTTCACAAAGGCCCAGAATAACATGAAGATCTTGGACAGTCTCCCACCTTCTTGGGAAGCCATGTCCACAGCTATCTCTGTTGGAAGAGATATGAAGACATTAACTCTAGACGAGTTAATTGGAGCACTAAGGGTACATGAGGTACTCTTATGTAAAAGAGACAAAATCAAAGTTCAAGAGCCTATAGCTCTCTCGTCTGTAGACATCACTCCTAAAGAAGATTCTGTCAAGAAGGACAGTAAAAAGAAAACAAAGATTTTGAAGGCTGAATCAACTGAATCAGAATCGTCTGATGGTTCGTCTGAAGACGAAGTCTCTCTTATGGCCAGACGTTTTAAAAGGATGATGATGAAGAAAGACAGAGGTCAACGCTTCTTCAAGAAAAAGGAGAAGAAGCTCCCTGAGAAGTCATCCACCAAAGAAGGAAGCACAGAAGTTGTGTGCTATAAGTGCAGAAAACCGGGACATATGAGGTCAGAATGTCCCAGATTGAAAAAGAGGTGGAGCTCAAGGAAAGATAAAGGAAAGAAGAGCTTACTGACTTGGGAAGGCCTTGACAGTGAAAGCTCAGAGGAATCCTCTGAAGAAGAAGAAACAGCAAACATCTGCCTTATGGCTGGAGACCACGTCTCAACAGAGGTAAATGTCAATGAAACTTCTTCATCCTCTTCTTCTCGAGTCCGAGTCGAATCGAAAAAAATATCATATGATACACTTCTAGCTCACTCTCATTTTATTTCTCAAAGAATACAAAACTTGCAAAACCAAGCCGAGACAAGTCTTGGAAGAAAATGCGGTTTTAAAATCTGAAATTGAGCTGCTAGACAAGAAAGTATCAAATGATGTTTCGTCTGAGTCTGAAAAGGACATTTTCATTCTTGAAATCGAAAGATTAAAGAAAGAAAATGAGTCACTTCTCAATGATCTAACCAAGTTTACAAAGGGATCCTCCATTCTTGAAAATATTTTAAAATATAGGAGATCACCCAATGATAAAAGTGGACTTGGTTATGTTAAGGAGGCAGACAGACGAAAATAAAAACAAACCTGTTTTTGATCGATAAAAAAGAAGAGGAATTACAACAAGGTTCCTAATAACTACAAAAAGGCTAAAAACAAAAAGAAGCCTTTTGTAACTAACAAGAAAGGACCCAAAAAGATTTGGGTACCAAAGTCACTTATTGTTCCTATTGCAGATATCCTTAATGGGAAGAGACAAGACTTCAAGTGGTACTGACGGTGGTTGCTCACGACACATGACGGGAGACACTGTCTATGTTCCAAGACCTCGGACCAAGTAAAGTGGTCTGTCTCATACGATTCGGAAAAGGTAAAATTCTTGGCATTGGGACTGTTGGTAAGACACCCAATACATTTATCCAGAACGTATCATATGTTAAAGGCCTTAACTTCAATCTACTTAGCATAAGTCAATTTTGTGATAGTGGATATGAAGTAGCTTTTAACTCTGATGAATGTATAGTCAAAAACAAAGATAAATCCATTCTTTTTATTGGGAAAAGAAAGAATAACCTTTATGAGGTTTGTCTTTCTGACCTAAGTGATCAGAATGTAACATGTTTGATTTCAGCAGACGATGAACGAGATATTTGGCACAAAAAGCTTGGACATTTAAGTCTCAAGTATATTTCAAAAATTTCTAAAAAGGATCTCGTAAAAGGTTTGCCAAAAATATCTTGGAAAACTAATCGTCTGTGTGAATCTTGTCAGCATGGGAAACAACTAAAAGCTTCTTTCAAATCAAAAAATGTTGTTTCCACGACAAGACCGCTAGAACTGTTACATATTGATCTCTTTGGACCCACTCAGACTGAAAGTCTTGGAGGGAAGAGATATGGATTTGTCATTGTAGATGACTATACTAGATTTACATGGGTATACTTCCTAGCCCATAAACGTGAGTCATTCAAGGTTTTTGAAATATTCTGCAAACGTGTTCAAAAAGAAAAAGGAATATGTATTACGTCTGTAAGGAGTGATCATGGAACAGAATTTGAAAATTCTGAGTTCAAAGCCTTTTGTTTTGAAAACGGTATATTTCAAAATTTTTCATCTCCAAGAACTCCTCAACAAAATGGAGTTGTGGAAAGGAAAAATCGTACCTTACAAGAAATGGCTAGAACTATGTTGCATGAAAGCTCTCTTCCTAAATACTATTGGGCAGAAGCAGTTAATATTTCCTGTTACTAGAGGGGGGGTGAATAGATTCAAGTTCCCTAATTCAACAATCTTTTTCTCGCTTTTTCCTGATTCAATTTTATCTATATTATAAGCAATGTACCAGAGATATAACAGCGGAAAGATACAGGAAAATATAATGCAAGAAATCAATGGAAAGTAAGGTTAAGGTATAGAGAAGAGAGTAGACAGAAATTTATACCGGTTCGGCTTTCGGCCTATATCCAGTCCCAACCCAACAATCTGTTGCAATTGGTATTCCACTATAATCTTGTGTTCAATACAATCACTTCTGCACAAACACAAAACAAATCAAATACTCAAAACTCTCTATGTTCTTCACCTAAGAACATATCTCTCCAATTCTTGAATCCTTCAAGAATCTCCTTTGAGAGTCCCTCTCTCAAAACCTTTAACTCTTCTCCTAGAGAACACCTTCTCTTAAGAGTCTTCAAACCAAAACAAAAATATCAAACAAAAGATAAAGATCAGTAAAGATTACACCTGTGTGTATGCTCTGATCACAATGATAACCAAATGTATCCAATCCTTCCTTCACACATTATTCATCTCTTTGAGAAAATCTTTTTGAAATCTTTGAAGAGGGTTTCCAGAACTTGTAAACCAGTGTTTTATTTCTCTTCCTTTTTCTTCTAAAACATTAAAAGATCTCTCTCTTGAAAACAAAATGAAGAAGTTCTATTTAAAGCAGTTTCAAAACCATTTTGAGATGAATTTCGGTGTGGTAATCGACACGATGTTGGTAATCGATTACTCTAGAGAAATTTTGTCTTCCCCTGTATTTCAAGCACGAAGTAATCGATTACTATGGAGTGGTAATCGATTACTCCAGAGCCAGTTGAGTTCCTCTGTTTTCTAAGTCTGTTGGTAATCGATTACAGCTTCAAGGTAATCGATTACTTCAGCTTAAAACTTTAAAACCAAAGTTTTTTGAGTTCTTTACAAAATAAAATGGGGTTCAAAACTACTCTAGCTCATCTTACAAGAGTTAAAACAAATTCTCTATGAAAAGATTGAATAAAACACCACACTCAAAGCCTAAACTATAACAATCAATACATTTAAACTCCTATATACAATCTATCATAAAGATCAAAATTACAAGTATATCAAAACTAAAACTAGGAAAGACTTCTTCAGCTTCAAGTCCAACAATCTCCCCCTTTTTGGTTTTGATGTACCAAATCTTGTGTAGTTGATCCCTTATGTAGATGATGGCTTTGATGTGTCCTGCAATGTTAGTGTGTTTTTTTTTTCTTTTTTTTTTATCAATTCTATTCAGCAATTCACATACAGTTATATGTATCATCTAACTCATGTCAAAAATATCAATATTCAGAGATATATAAAGACAATCATTTGCAGAAATTTAAATCTATCTATTATAGTCATCCAATAATAGTTTCAAATGTGTTAACCTGCTCCCCCTAAGTCAGGTGCCTAGGTACAAACAAATTTAAAAACTTTTCAAAACAGAGCAGTTCAAAACAGAGTAAAAGCAGAGCAATCAAATACTAAAAAGCTAAAGACTAAAACAACAACTAAAATTACTAACTACATACTACTACTCCCCCTATTTGGTATATCAAATCAAAAGAGAGAAGTAGAGATGAAGTCACTAATCTGAGTCGTCATCATCCTGATTGAGTCGTTCCATGATAGTTTCCATCAAGTCCTTCGTTTCTAGGAAATGCAGATCATGTCGCTTTCCCAGATCATCAATGCGCTTGTTGACGGTTGCTTCCAATTCATCCATTCGGTCTATCATAATGGATTCGAAGCGAGATCGTGGAATGTACTCTCCAGAATTGTCTTCATCCATATCTTCATGATGTGCTTCCTCTTGCTCTTGTTGTGCTTCTTCATGCTCTTGTTGTGCTTCTTCATGCTCTTGTTGTGCTTCTTCTCTTGTGATCCATCCAGCATCGGTTTTGATGAGTCTCATCTTTTTCAATGCTCCATCGCCGATGACATGAACATCCTTAACTAATTCTCTTGCTTCATCAGTAGTGTCTATCTGAAAAATTTCAATTAGTCTAGAAATAAAAAGAGAGTAAGGACACTTATTATCAAGTAGTCTCCTTGTTTTCAGCATGTTGTCCATGATAACGTGAGTCCAATCCACTTGAATGTTGTTCTTCAAAGGCAAATGAGGATCATGTCATCCTCGGTCCAATCGGCATGGTTTGCTCCTCTTGCAACCAAGATCCAGCAAACAAGTTGTAGTGAAGTAGCCGGTCATCTCATTTGTGAGGCCACCAATGTTATAGGTAACTTTCTTGCCCAATGCCCTTTTAGAATTTCTTTCCTCTTCCCGATGTTGAGGATTTCTCGTAAGGCTCATAAAGAAGGAATCTTTTTGCAAATCAAACCCTTTCTCTCTCGAGTTTGTCTCGTATGTGCTATAATCCCTTTCCTTTCGAATCCCAAAAAGAATATCCATAAAGTGTGCAGGGGTTAGGGAAATTTTGATACCTTTGATTTCGAGGTCACAAGTCATCTTCTCCATATTTGGTTTGAGGTTGGAGTAGAAAACTCGAACCAAATCTGGATAGATGAATCCTTTCATCCCTACAAACCTTTCCAAATGTTATTGCCTGAGGAAGGTTTGGAATGTGAAACTCTGAGTGTCAAGCCATCCAAGGTCAAGTATTTTTGGAGGAACTAGACCTTTGTTCGCAAAGTCCAGATTGAACCGTGTCTCTTGTCCCTTTGAAGTGAACCACCGGTTGACTTCTGATACTTGTGGTTATGGAGGAGGAGGAATTTCCGGTTACTGCTCCGAGGGGGTAGGTTTCTTCCTCTTGGAGGATTCTCCCACCTTTTTCTTTCCTTTAATCTCTTCTTGAGTGTAGCGACTTGCCCTCATTTTGATTCTCTTACCTTTACCTTGTCCTTCCATTGTTGAGAGAGAATGAAAACCTAGGGTTTGGAGGAAGAAGATGAAGGGTTCTTCCGGAGTAAGAAGTTGAGTGGTGAATTGAAGAGTCACGCCTGCACTTCTTATAAGAGAGAACAAAGCCCAAAAGATTAGCCCAAGAACGAGGTAATTGATTACCAGCAGCTGGAAATCGATTATCTCAGTTTCTTATATAGAGGGAAGAAAGAAAAACGAGAAAAAAGTCGTGGTAATCGATTCAGAACCGGTAATCGATTACTCCTCAGGATTCCTCTAAATCATTAAAAAGCATGTTCGTGGTAATCGACACGCTCGTGGTAATCGATTACTCCAGGGTTTTTCACAAAATATTGAAAACTGGTGCTTCGATAATCAATTACAGGTCGTGGTAATCGATTATCTTAGTCCCAAAATCCTTCCCAGAGTGAATTTCACACGAAGTAATCGATTATCCTCCCTTGGTAATCGATTATTTCTATCAGAAGAAGGTTTTCTTGAAATTTTTTTCACAAAAACAGAGTTATGGATACGTGTAATCAAGTAAGAAGGTTTAGTTTAGATGTTCCTCACTCAATATGCCAGGTTTGATCTAAGTTTGTAAAACCTTTCCTTTGGTAATGCTTTTGTAAATATATCCGCTAATTGATTTTCCGTGTCTATGAATTCGATGTTACAATCTCCTTTCTCGATGTGATCTCTAATAAAGTGATGTCTGACTTCAATGTGTTTTGTCTTTGAGTGTAGTACAGGATTTCTTGTGATACTTATGGCGCTTGTGTTGTCGCATTTCAAGGGAATGTGATCTATCTTTAGCCCAAAGTCCTCAAGTTGGTGTTTCAACCAAATTACTTGAGCACATCAACTTCCCGCAGCTACATATTCTGCTTCTGCAATTGATAGTGCTACACACGCTTGCTTTCTGCTATTCCAAGATATCAAGCATTCTCCAAAGATGTGACATGTGCCACTAGTGCTTTTCCTATCCGTTTTGCTACCTGCAAAATCAGAGTCACTGAAACCAACAAGTAGTGGTGAGGTTCCTTTCGGATACCATAGTCCACAACTTATTGTTCCTTTTAGGTATTTAAGAATCTTCTTCATTGTTAGCCAATGAGATTGCTTAGGTGCAGATTGAAATATAGCACATAAACATACAGAAAACATGATATCAGGTCTACTGGCTGTAAGATAGAGTAATGATCCTATAACACCTCTGTATAAGGTAGTATCAACTCCATCACCTGCTTCATCAGTCTCAAGATAAGTGTTAGTAGAAATAGGTGTGTTAGACATTTTGCAATTAGTCATATCATATTTATTAAGTAGTTCTTTAGTGTACTTAGCCTGATGTATGAAAGTGCCACCTTCCATTTGCTTGATTTGAAGTACTAAGAAGAAACTCAGTTCTCCAATCATAGACATATCAAATTCTTCCTGCATATCTTTCACAAACTCTTCACAAAGTTGTTGGTTAGAAGATCTGAAGATAATGTCATCAACATAAATTTGAACCAATAGAATGTAGTCAGACTTGTCCTTAATAAACAAAGTCTTATCTACTTTACCTCTGTGGAATCCTTTAGATATGAGAAACTTACTCAGTCTGTCATACCATTGCCTAGGGGCCTTGCTTTCAACCCATACAAGGCTTTATGAAGTTTGTAGACATGTGTAGGCCAAGTAGCATCTATGAAACCGGGTGGTTGAGCTACATAGACTTCTTCATTGATATAACCATTCAAGAATGCACTTTTTACATCCATCTGGTATAACTTGAAATTGTTGATGCAAGCATATGCTAGGAGTAGTCTAACAACTTCAAGTTATGCGACAGGAGAAAAGGTTTCTTCAAAGTCAATCCCTTCTTGTTGATTGTATCCTTTTGCCACAAGTCTTGCTTTGTTTCTGACCACAACTCCTTCTTCACTCAGTTTGTTCTTGTAAACCCATTTTGTACCTATGATGTTCATATTGCCCTTGTCTGGAACAAGTTCCCAAACTCCATTCCTTTTGAACTGGTTGAGTTCTTCTTGCATAGCCATGATCCAAAATTCATTGTTCAAGGCTTCTTCTATGGAGGATGGTTCTACCTCGAGATACAAAAGCAAGATTATAGCAAAACAGATTCTTTGAGGATCTAGTAGTTACCCCCTTGTGGATGTCACCAATGACATTGTCAAGTGATAGGTTCCTAGGTGTCCTCCACTCTTTTGCTTGTTCTGGTACAGGGTCAGGTTGAGTTTGCTGATGCTTGTTATCGATGTCTATGTTTTCTTCACCTGTTTCATCATCATGCAACAATCTTTTCTTCTGGAAAGTGTTAGTTTCATCAAATTTAATATGGACATATTCTTCAATGCACATTGTTCTTTTATTAAAGATCCTATATGCTTTACTGGTGTTTGAATAACCAAGGAAAATGGCTTCATCAGCCTTTGCATCAAACTTTCCAATAGGGTCTTTGCCATTGTTTAAAACAAAACATCTGCATCTAAAAACTTTGAAATAAGAAATGTTTGGTTTTATTCCATAGAAAAGCTCATAAGGGGTTTTCTTCAAAATGGGTCTTATAGAGACTCTATTGAGAACATAACATGCAGTGTTCACAGCATCTGCCCAAAAATGTTTAGGCATCATATGCTCATTCAGCATGGTTCTCCCAAGTTCTATAAGGGACCTGTTTTTCCTCTCCACCACTCCATTTTGCTGTGGAGTTCTAGGAGCTGAAAAGCAGTGTGATATCCCATGTTTTTTGTTGGACTTAAAGCTTGAAGATGCTTTGGAGTCTCTCCTTGTGTTTTGCTTTTGATGCTTTGTAATTTTGGTTTTCTTAGATGAAATGTAATTAGGAGTTTCCTATGTATTGATTGTTTAGTTTAGGCATGTATGTGGTTGTTCTTTGTTTGAATACGCTGGAGAGCTTGGCAATCTAGTGTGATTTCTCATGTGTCAAATGTTTGATTTCCCTCTCAAAATTGCTTTGAAAATGTCTTTGGTAACCAACAACAGGTAATCAACTACCAACAGTAGGTAACAGAGTGTGAAAATTCATTTGTCACTGGAGTAATCGATTACCCCCTTGGGTTAATCGATTACCATGACTGAAAATCACCCTAGAAACCTTTGCTCACTGGTTTAATCGATTACCAGCTTCTGGCAGTCGATTACCCCTATCAGAAAAACATTAAGTTGCCCAAATTGTGTTTTTAATTGAACATATAAATACTCTTTTGTTGAAAATTAACATAAAATCTTGGAACATAAGTTTTAGAAAAGTTCATACACTTTCAAATTCTCTCAAAACTGAGTTCATCATTTTTTCCAAGAAACCTATAAAGAACTTCAAGAGTTCATCAAGTTTTCATAAAGAAAGGGCAAAACTTGATCTTTTCTCTGACTGGGTGGTATTCATTGTGTTTTCTTTTGTGATCAGATCTACACTCCAGGTGTTTTCTAAACTGATCTTTTGTTTACCTTTTTGGTTTCTGGGTTGTTACTCTAGGAGAGAAGTCTCTCTGGATAGAGTAAAGGTCTTTGAGAAGCGTGTTCTCAAAGGTTTGATCTTGGGTGTTCCAAGGTCAGGGAAGAACTGTTCTTTGGGTTAAAGAACAGGTTTTTGGGTGTTTTGATTTCGTTTTTGTGTTGCTTGTTGCAGAGTGAATGTAAAAGAACATAAAAGGGATCTTTTGATAGTGGAAAATCGATCGCAACAGTTGTTGGGTTGGGACTGGATATAGGCAGTGGGCCGAACCAGTATAAATCACTATGCACTCTTCTTCTTCCTTCTTCTCTTTACCGTTTACCATTAATTGCTGTCATAACTGTTTAATTTCTGCAATTGGTTTGGTAATTAACTCGGTAATTGACTCGGTAATCAACTAAAACTGGAACAGTTAGATACTGATATTGATTACACTGTATATTGATTACTAACGTGTTTCTGATTATTCCTTTTGGTATTTCCGCTGTGTATCTTTGATATTTCTTGCTTATCTGTCTCAACTATTGATAGGTAATCAAGAATAGTTCTGTTTGAATTAAAAGGAATTAGAAACTCGCGAAAATTGGGCTGTAGTGGAACTAGAATCTATTCACCCCCCCCCTCTAGATTCACACATAGGGACCAACAATTGGTACCAGAGCTTTATCTAGTAGGTTGCTCTAGATTTTGATCCATAGTTCCTTAGAATGGCCGGTAATCAATTACCATTCGCTGAAGGTGCCTCTATTAACAGACCTCCTCTGTTTTGTGGTGATAACTATCCTTTTTGGAAAGTGAGGATGAAAATCTTTATGGAGTCTGTACATAGAAGCATTTGGCAAACGGTTGATCGATTTCAAGGTCCCCACATACATAGAAAATGGGAATGAGATTGAAAAACCATTTGAGAGATGGGAACAAGAAGAAATTAGGAGAGCTGAAAATGATGCAAAAGCTTTAAATATTATACATTCTCGCTTTGAATTCGATGAATTTTTCAGAATTTCACTTTGCAACACAACAAAGAAGCTTGGGATCTAATAAGGGTCACACACGAAGGAACCGCCAAGTACGAAGGGCAAGGAAGAATACCTTGATCCAAGAGTACGAAACCTTTAGAATGGCACAAGGTGAGTCCGTGATGGATATGCAGAAACGTTTCACACACATCGTAAACCATCTCAAAGGACTTGGTAAGATCTTCGTTGAGGAAGAAGTCAATGTGAAGGTGCTGAAATCCTTGAGCAGAAAATGGCAACCAACCGTCATCACAAGAATTACTGAATCAAAGAACCTAGCCTTGATGACAAGTGCGAGTTATTTGGTAAGTTGAGGAATATGAAATGGATATGTCCCGTATTGCCGATGAGGAACAAAAAGATAAGAAAGCCAAAGGTCTAGCACTCAAGATGGAAGACACAAACTAGTGAGAGCGATGCATCAAGTCGTGGTAGTGAATCGAACAGAAAACATGAATCTCATGGTAAGGAAATTCAAAAAGTTCATGAAGAGGAACAATGATAAAAGGAGATTCAACAATTCCAGAAAAGGCTTCAAGAGGAATGAGAGTTCATCTTCAAAGGTCACTTGTTATGAGTGTGGAAAAATGGGTCACTACAAATCGGAGTGCCCCAACATGAAGAAAAGTAACAGCAGTGAGCCTAGAAGAGTAGAACATGAAGAAAGGCCCAAGAAGGACAGATTTCGCAAGAAAAAGGCATACATAGCTTGGGAAGAGAATGATTCCTCAACCTCTAGTGGAAGTGATAATGAAGAAGCAAATTTGTGTCTCATGGCTAATCCAACATCCGATGATGAGGTAAGTGATTCCGATTCATCTACTTTTGACCATGATGAGCTGCAAACTGCTTTTTGTGAACTTTACAAGGAAGCCGAAAAACTAGGCAAATTGAACAAGGTTTTGAAAAACAAAATCACTGATTTGGAAAATGATATTTCTGTTTTGAAAACTGATGTTCAAAGTTTGAAAAAGGAAAATGATATCTTGAAACTACCCTGTTCAAAGTGTAAGTCTTTTGATGTCTCCTTGAAAAAGAATAACATGAAGTTCTTTGCATTTAGACAAACCAGCAAAAACAGAACTTTCTCATGTAGTTATTGTATGAAACCTGGACATAACTCTTATAATTGCATGATTAGAAAGGAAGGAATAACTAGTGGATTGTTTAAATGGATTAGGAAAGATAGTCACAACTCTAACACTAATGGACCCAACAAGACTTGGGTACCAAAACAAAGTGATATCTTTTTTCGTGTAGGTATGCTTGAGAGCCAAACACTCAACTTGGTATTTGGATAGCGGCTGCTCAAGACATATGACTGGTGACAAGAGCAATTTTATCTCCTTCAAATCAAAAGAATCCGGTTCAGTAGTGTATGGAGATAACAACAAAGGGAAAATACTGGGTATAGGTGCAGTTGGAGACAAATCCAACACTGTGATTGAAGATGTACTGCTTGTGGAAGGTTTGAAATTCAATCTTCTGAGTATTAACCAACTATGCGACAAAGGCTATCAAGTATCATTCGATAATGGTTGCTGCAAAATCAGTAGCAGTGATTCGAGTGAGGCATTAATGGTCGATAAGAGACATGGTAACATCTACATCCTTGAACTTGATCATTCATCATCATATCATGCATGTCTTATGTCAAACGATGATTTATCATGGCTTTGGCATAGACGTATAGCTCATATTGATGTTCATCAGCTGAATAAGCTTTCATCTAAGAACCTAGTACAAGGGTTACCTGACTTGAGGTTCAAAAGAGAAGGCCTATGTGATGCATGTCGAAGAACCAAGCATCTAGAAGCTCCTTTAAAACCAAAAATGTTGTTTCAACTTCTAGACCACTTGAGCTACTGCACATGGATCTCTTTGGTCCATCTAGTACTACTAGTTTGGGTGGAAACCTATATGGACTGGTTTTAGTAGATGACTACTCTCGTTTTGCTTGGGTTGCATTTATACCAAATAAAGATAAGACCTTCAATGTTTTTAAAATTCTTGCCAAAAGGATACAAAACGAAAAAGATTTGAAAATCAAGTCTCTTAGGAGTGATCATGGAGGGGAATTTGAAAATGAACCTTTTGAAAAATTTTGTGAAAAATATGGAATCAATCACAACTTTTCCGCTCCAAGAACTCCGCAACAAAACGGGGTTGTTGAGAGGAAAAACAGATCTTTAATAGAACTAGCTAGAGCTATGTTAAGTGAGAGTGCTCTGCCTAAACACTTTTGGGCTGATGCAGTTTCCACTGCTTGCTATGTTCTAAATAGAATTGTGATTCGTCCCTTCTTAAAGAAAACCCCCTATGAACTCTATAAGGACAAGAAACCGAATATTTCTCATTTTAGAGTATTCGGGTGCAAATGTTTTGTTCTGAATAATGGCAAAGAGCCACTTGGAAAGTTTGACGCCAAGGCGGATGAGGGTGTGTTTATTGGGTATTCATCAACAAGTAAAGCATACAGAGTTTTCAATAAAAGGAGAATGTGCATTGAAGAATCTGTACATGTAAAGTTTGATGAATCTAATAATCCCCAAAAGGGAAGTGTTTTTGTTGATGATGATGAGATTACAGGTGAAGACAGCAACAGCAAACCACAATTACAGCAAGATACACCAACCAATTCTCATGACCTGCCAAGAGAATGGAGGAAACCAAGAGACTTATCTCTTGACAACATCATTGGTGACATCCATAAGGGAGTATCTACGAGATCCTCTCATAATATGTTCTGTGATGATTATGCGTTTGTATCTCAATTTGAACCCTCTTGTGTTGATGATGCTATAAATGATGAATTTTGGATGAATGCTATGTATGAGGAGTTAAATCAATTTAAAAGGAATGACGTTTGGGAGTTAGTACCTTTTAATTGAGATATGAATCTAATTGGAACAAAATGGGTGTTTAAGAATAAGCTAGATGAAAATGGAATAGTGGTTAGGAATAAGGCAAGATTAGTAGCTAAGGGATATAATCAACAAGAAGGAATAGACTTTGATGAAACATATGCCCCAGTTGCTAGATTAGAAGCTGTAAGAGTCTTACTTGCTTTTGCTTGCATTCATGATTTTAAACTGTTTCAGATGGATGTTAAAAGTGCGTTCTTAAATGGCTACATCAACGAGGAAGTCTTTGTTTCACAACCTCTTGGTTTCACTGACTTCAGTTACCCTGAGCATGTGTACAAGCTAAAGAAGGCCCTCTATGGTCTGAAGCAAGCCCCCAGACAATGGTATGAAAGGTTAAGTAAGTTTCTTTTGTCAAAAGGGTTCAACAGAGGTAATGTTGACAAAACTCTTTTCATTAGGAGAAAGTCTAACAGTATTTTATTGGTCCAAGTGTATGTTGATGATATCATTTTTGGATCAACTAATCAATCTCTGTGTGAAGAATTTGTGGAAAGCATGCAGGGAGAGTTTGTGATGTAAGTCTCCCGTAGAAGACTTACGAAATTGCCGATCTTCACTTCGTCAATCGTGAATTTCGTAATTTCGAAACTATAAATTGTGGAATGAAATTAATCAAGAAGAAGAAATGTATAAAATGGAATTAGAAGAGAAGATGCGGAGCGCCATGCTTAAAGCAATAAGCTCGAGGTAGAATCGCCACATGGAGAATGCACCATGATAAGACTCGTAAGAGGTTTACTCAAGAAACCTATAAGAGAAAACTTTCTCTCTTAAGCAATATGCTTCGCTATAAAATTTGATCAAAGATCCTTTACAATTCAATGTGATAAGTATTTATACTAGTGGGGAATGGAAAGATCTCGCGCCTATACTTCATTGTAACTAACTTCCGTGAGACGCTTTGCTCTGTTGTTTTCATCGTAGGTTCCTTAAGTATCGTCTCATGAGGCCTAAGGCATCGTCTGGGGTTTAAAGGTTCAGACGAAACATAGCACGGCGAATTTGGAGACGAGGCGATCCTTCAGACGAAGAAGCATCTACAGGTATAGACGAGGCAATGGTACAGACGGAACAACATCAATCTTCAGACGGAAGCTTCATTCTCAAAGGTTTAGACGAAGAACTCAGCTGGAGGCATCAGACTAAGGGCATCAGATGGAACAGTTCCTCATTTGAAGGTACAGACGGAACAATCTTCATCAAGAAGTATCGGACGAAGGGCGCCTTAGGTATCTTCTCAGGGGCGCTTATGATGCTTGACTATGTCAATCGCCGACTATTATCCTCGACACATTCTAAAGGCTATCGCCTGGTGGTGTTTGACCATTACTCTCCTCGGATCATTCCAATACTATCGCCTGTAGTATTCAAATGTGTATCATCCTGGAAGCATGTCGATGCTATCGTCTCTGTACGCTAGCGTCTGGTGGTATCGTCAGTAACCCTATCGTCTGTAGGTATCGTCTGTACGCGAATTTCTCACAAACACTCCTACTTACGGGCTGCACATTTATTCACCACGCAAAATGTTCCTAATCTAATTACAAGTTCAGATGATTCTAAGACTATTACAAGGTTTATTAATCAAGAAGGCTTGTTGGTATTCTTCTCGTTTGTGGTATCGCCTGCATCTTGGAAGCCGCAACAGACCTTGAATCAATTTTAGCTCCTCCTCTTCTTGCATCCTTTTGAGCATTGACCTTGTAACTCTCCTTGTGATGGATGGACCTCCATCAAACCCTCCTTCTTGAACACAACTTGTCCCCAAGTTGTCATCTTCCTCGAGACCTACAAAAGGTGAAAGATCGCCAACATTAAAAGAGTTACTTCCACCAAATTCCAAAGGAAGGTCAAGTTTATAAGCATTAGCGCCTAATTTCTCAATAATTTTAAAAGGTCCATCTCCTCTAGGGAGTAATTTAGATTTCCTCAAGTTGGGAAATCTTTCTTTCCGTAGATGCAACCACACCAAGTCTCCCACGTTAAAATCGATTGCTTTTCTGTTCTTGTTGTGAGCCTTGGCATATTGTGCATTCTTCTTCTCAATCCTTGCTTTAACTTTGGCATGAAGTTCTTGGATCCTCTCGGCGTGATTTACTCCTTGCCTATCATTACTAATCTCAAGAGGTAAACAAGCAAGATCAATAGGGGTTAGTGGATTGATACCATAAACAACTTGAAAAGGAGACAAAGAAGTAGTAGAATGAGCTACTCTGTTGTAGGCAAATTCTACATGTGATAGGCACTCCTCCCAAGTCCTAATGTTATCCTTTACAAAACTCCTAAGCAATTGTCCTAGAGTTCTATTTACTACTTCCGTCTGACCATCCGTCTGAGGGTGACAAGTAGTAGAAAATAAGAGTTTTGTACCCAATCTTCCCCATAGTGACCTCCAAAAGTGACTAAGGAATTTGGCATCCCTATCACTCACAATACTTTGCGGTACGCCATGAATCCTTACTATCTCTTTGAAGAACAAAGTAGCAATGTGAGAAGCATCATCCGTCTTGTGGCAAGGTATGAAATGTGCCATTTTAGAGAATCTGCATACCACAACAAAGATGGAATCCGAACCTTTCTTGGTTTTAGGCAATCCCAGGACAAAGTCCATGGATATGTCTAACCAAGGTGCAGTTGGTACGGGTAAGGGTGTGTAAAGACCATGATTGGTTAGCCTGGATTTTGCCTTATTGCAAGTGATACACCTTCTCACATACTTGGAAACTTGCACTTTCATTTTTGGCCAGAAAAGAAGTGCTCACGCAAAAATGGCAAAAGTCTTGTCTATTCCAAAATGTCCCATGATTCCACCCTCATGTGATTCACATACTAAAAGTTCTCTTAAGGAGCAATTAGGTACACATAAACAAGTTCCTTTAAAAAGATATTCTTTGTACCTATAAAAATCCTTAAAAGCACCTTTATTACATTCTTGATACAAGAGGCCGAAATCACTATCAGTGGTATACAAGGCCTTTACATGTTCAAAACCTATTAATTTAGATTCAAGCATAGAAAGGAGAGTATACCTTCTACTCAAAGCATCGGCTACTATGTTGGTTACCCCTTTCTTGTGCTTGATTATATAAGGAAAAGTTTCTATGAATTCAACCCACCTAGCATGTCTCTTGTTGAGTTTCCCGGCTCTTGAGATATTTCAAGGCTTCATGATCCGAATGTACAATGAAGTCCTTGGGGAGCAAATAATGTTGCCAAGTTTGGAAAGCTCTAACCAATGCATATAGCTATTTGTCATAGGTGGAATAATTCAACTGAGCTCCTTTCAATTTCTCACTAAAATAAGCAATGGGATGGCCTTCTTGATTGAGAACCGCACCAATCCCTAAATTTGAGGCATCACATTCCAGCTCAAAAGTTAGTGAGAAATTTGGCAAAGACAAGATAGGAGCATTAGAAAGCTTATCCTTAAGTAAATTAAAAGCAAGTTCTTGAGGTTCTCCCCATAGAAAAGGTACTTCCCTCTTGACTAGCTCATTTAATGGTGAAGCAATGGTACTAAAATCTTTGACAAACCGCCTATAGAAGCTTGCTAGACCATGGAAACTTCTCACTTCTTTGACACATGTAGGGGTCGGCCATTCCTTGATTGCTTTTACCTTTGCTGCATCCACTTGTACACCTAAAGAACTTACAACAAATCCAAGAAACACAACACTGTCTGTCGCAAACGTGCATTTATCTTTGTTAGCATATAGTGTTTGCGTCCTAAGGGCTTCTAAAACATGTCTCAAATGAGTCAAATGTTCATGAAAAGATTTCTTTGTATACGAGAATGTCATCAAAATACACTACAACAAATTTTCCAATAAATTCCTTCAAAACTTGATTCATTAGTCTCATGAAGGTACTAGGCGCATTTGATAATCCAAAAGGCATCACAAGCCATTCATACAAACCAAATTTCGTTTTAAAAGCTGTTTTCCATTCATCCCCTTCTTTCATCCTAATTTGATGGTATCCACTCTTAAGATCTATCTTACTAAAAATGGCAGAACCATGCAATTCATCTAAAAGGTCATCAAGTCTAGGGATGGGATGGCGATACCTAACAAGATGTTGTTGATTGCTCTGTCGCAACTGCGTGCACATGCGCCAGGTTCCCTCCTTCTTAGGAACAAGTATAACGGGTGACGACATGGAGACAAACTTTCCTTCACCCACCTTTGCTTAACAGTTCTCGCACTTGTCTCTCAATCTCGTGTGTTTCTTGTGGTGAAGTTCTATAAGTTGGCCTATTTGGAAGGGGCGCACCCGGAATAAGGTCAATTTGGTGCTCTATCCTCTTATTGGTGGTAGGCGTGAGGTATCTCCTTAGGGAATACGTCTTCAAATTCTTTCAGTAAGTCATCCACAGTACTCTGATCACCTACACATGTGGTTTTCAAAATTAATGGTGAAGGTAAACATAGGTACATAGATTTCTTAGCAAAAAATTCCCTCTTAACCTCTCCTTTCTCAATTAAATAACTTCCCTTTGTTTCTACGCTACTCTTAGCCTTTTCTCTCTTGCTTTTAGGCTTTATGTTGGGGGTAGGAAGCTTTGACGTCCTCTTGGAGCTTTCGTCTGACCCATTAGGACCTGAAGATTCCTTCCGTCTGATGTATACTTCGTCTGATGACGTTCTTTTGTCTAAGGAATGCTTAAATCGATGGCCCTTCCGTCGAGGAAAGCTTGATCGATGACTCTTTCCGTCGTTCTTTTCAGCCTCCCGTTTCACCTTCATTTTAACTTGATCTTCAATAACTTCCCTTGGTGTCAATGGTTTGAGATGTACCTTGCGGCCAACATGAGAAAAAACATAAGTATTTGTTACCCCATCATGCAATGCATGTCTATCATATTGCCAAGGTCTACCTAGTAATATATGTGTTGCCTCCATAGGAACTATGTCACACAAAATCTCATCATGATATTTTCCGATATTAAAGGCAATTAGAGCTTGTTTATCTACTACTAGTTCTCCTTGTTCACTTAACCATTGTAGTTTATAGGGTTTAGGGTGTGGGGAAGTTTTCATTTCAAGCTTTTCTATTAATCTAGTACTAACGACATTAGTGCGACTACCACTCGTCAATTATCAAAGAGCAAACCTTCCCTTGTATGTTACATCTTGTGTGGAAGATATTTTCCCTTTGAGTATCCTCAAATCCACTGTAGGCACTTCCTAGAAGCCTTCTCACCATGAGGAGGTCACCTTCTTCAGCCAACTCTTCACTGGACTGTTCGCTCACTGTTTCGTCTGTATGCTCACTTGAAGAGCGGTGAGATTCTTCACTCGTGACTCCTCCGTCTGCCCTCATCACCATGGTCTTCTTGTTTGGGCATTGAGAAGCAATGTGTCCATTTCCTAAACACTTAAAACACTTAATGTTAGAGGGTCTAGAATTTAGTTTAGGAACATCCTTACTTTTGTCTTCTCGGCTAAATTTGGAAGAAGGTTTGTATGAACCCTCCTTCTTTTGTCCTTCTTTCCAATTTGACGAACCATTATTATGTGATTTTTTCATGGTGTACTTTCGCTTCGTCTGAGCTTCTATCTTTTCGGCCTTATGGACAGCTTCTTCCAAGGTTCTATAGCTTTGGAGCTCCAAGATATCTTGGATTTCTCTGTTTAGTCCATGGGTAAACCTTGCTAATGTAGCTTCCTTCCCTTCTTGGTAACCGGCTCTCATCATAGTAAGCTCAAGATCTCTGTAATATTCCTGCACGCTTCTTCCTTCTTGTGTCAACCTCTGGAGCTTGATGTGCATATCCCTTTCATAAGATTTAGGAACAAATCTTCCTCTCAGAGCATCTTTTAATTGTGTCCATGAAGTAATGGAAGGTCTCCTCCTCCGTTCTGCGTCTATGAGTATTTGGTTCCACCAAACCAAAGTGTATCCTTCAAACTCCAAGATGGCAAGATTGAGTCTCTTCTCTTCACTCAATGTCGGATTGCAAGAGAACACTTGTTCAACCTTCATGATCCAATCTAACAAGTTCTCAGCTCCCCCTTCTCCTAGGTACTTTGGAAGAGTAATTTTCATATTGGTCTCCCAACCTCTTTGCTCTTCTTCTCCAAAGTATTGTCTGTGCCGAAAAGGTTGCCTCCTATAGGTACCTCTGTGACTGCCTCTTCTATGTTTCCTTTCATTTTCATAGTCTCGGAAGGCATCACTCTCTTCATGATTACTACCCTCATCACTATCTCTAGGTGAGTAGTAGTGTCCTCTTTGGCTTTCTCTTTCACTCCTACTTCCTCTGTTTTCTTTACTTCCTCCTCCATAAATTTCCTTTCCTTTTCCTTCTCGGTCCTTTCTACTTGCCTCATCTCTAGCCTTTCTTTCACTTTCTTCCCTCAATTCATTCACCTCATTTTGCGATGATTGAATTTTTCTCGTCATGAAGTCCATTATTTTCTTAGTCCGTGGAGACAAATCAGTTCCAACACTAGGTGGACTATCCATAGCTGCAATGAAAAAAAAGGATTAGTGTATACGGAAATAATAATCAAGGAACCTTACCACTCACTAAGTGTGTCACTCAAATATCAACTCGTGTATGCACTCTTAGTGGCTCTTTCTCTAGTGTTCTCTCTAGCCTTTTACCACTCAATTCTCCTCTTAAGCTTCTTAGGTGAACCTCAACTCAAGCACAAATATGGCTACAAGTCCATGTGAAAGAGGAACAACTCTACTTCCAAGCCCAAGAATTCCAAGAAAATGGCAAAACTCTAGACAAAACTCAAGATTCCAAAGGAACAAGCAATAAAAAGCTAAAATGAAGTAATAAGCTACTCAAACTCAAGGAATGGAAT